>OW240919.1:92300867-92329708 GCA_933207985.1 Pelobates cultripes
TAAAACTTGGAGGAAGTTTTAATTTAACAATGTTATCATTGATAATTGTAATTATTTGAAAAGGACCAAGAAAAAGAGAGCTCAATTTCTTTGAAGGACGGTTTGTGGTAATATTTTTTGAAGAGAGCCAGACAAGATCCCCTACTTTGTAAGGAGGGGGAATTCTTCTTCTATTGTCAAAAAACTTTTTCTGGTAGTTTTGAGCAAGTTGAAGATTCTCCCGTAATTTGAGAAATAGAGAAGACATAAATTCGTTTTTTGATGTAACAGTAGGATTGGATGAAGTAATGGTTTGGATGGGGAATGGAGACGGATGCAAACCATAGTTGGAGAAGAAAGGAGTCATTTTCGTACTAGAATGAATGGTATTATTGTAAGAAAATTCGGCCATAGGTAACCATGTGGTCCAGTCATCTTGGAGGTATGAACAATAACATCGAAGATATTGTTCCAAACATTGATTAACCCTTTCTGTTTGCCCATTAGGTTGGGGATGATAAGCGGAAGAGAGTTTGCGTTGAATTTGAAGGGAGAGACACATCTCTTTCCAGAATTTGGAGGTAAATTGTGTCCCCCTATCAGAAATAATTTCTTCAGGAAGACCATGAAGTTTCACAATATTGTCAATAAAGACTTTGGACAATTCTACAGAGGAGGGTAATTTTTTTTTAAAGAAATGAAATGGGACATTTTTGTGAAGCGATCCACAACGACAAGAATAGTGGTGAAATGTTGAGAAGGTGGAAGATCAACGATAAAATCCATGGAAATGGATTGCCAAGGTTTTTCTGGAATAGGTAAGTTAAGTATTAATCCAAAAGGTTGATTATGTTCTGGTTTAGACCTTTGACAAATAGGACATGTTTTGACATATAATTCAATGGTTCTATCCTGGCGAGGCCACCAATAATATCGTGAAGTTAGTTCAAGTGTTTTCTTTATTCCAGGATGTCCAGCTAGAGGGGAATCATGAACCATCTTAAGTAATTTATTCCTAAGAATGGGAGGAATATAAATTCTATTTTTAAAATAAAATATACCATCCTTTTTTGTTAGTATAGCTGTTTTGGGAAGTTCAAGATCCTTCTGATTCAAATTCTTTATGTCATCATGAAGAGAAGAGAGGATCCCTATTATTTTGGTAGGAGGATAATCATCAGTAGTAGTTTTAGAAGGAATTCGAGAAAGAGCGTCAGCCTTTTTATTCCTATTTCCAGGTCTGTATATTAATTGGAAGTTAAATCGGTTAAAAAATAGGTTCCATCTAACTTGTCTAGCTGTAAGGGTTTTGTTAGTATAGAGATATTCAAGATTTTTATGGTCAGTGTAAACGATTATAGGTTGTTTTGTATCTTCCAGAAGATGACGCCAATTTTCGAAGGCAGCTTTAACACTTAATAATTCTTTTTCACCAATAGGATAATTTTTTTTCAGCAGAGCTCAAGGATCTTGAAAAAAAAGGCAACTGGATGAAGTGGATCTTGTGGAGTCTTTTGTTGAGAAAGAACTGCTCCGATGGCTGCATCTGATGCATCAACCTCAAGAACATATAGGAATGTTGGATTAGGTAGTTGTAGAATAGGTGCAGTTGTAAATCTTTTTTTTAATTCTTAGAAGGCTGTTTGTGCATCTTTATTCCAATTAAAAGGACGTTTACTACTGTTGAGGAGGTTAAGAGGATGTGATACATCCGAATAGTTTCTAATAAATTTTCTATAGAAGTTTGCAAATCCAAGAAAGCGTTGTAATTCTTTTGTAGTAGTAGGAGCAGGCCAATCAATAATACATTTGATTTTGGAATTATCCATCTTCAAAGAATGAGGTGAAATAATGTATCCTAGAAAAGAGAATTCAGTAACCTCAAAAAGGCATTTTTCTGGTTTAGCGTATAATTTATGAGTTCTCAGTCTAGATAGAACCCATATAACATGCTTCCTATGTTCATCCAAATTGTTAGAATATATTAAGATATCATCTAAATAGATAATAACACATACATCCAGAAGATCTCTAAAGATATCATTTATAAAATGTTGAAATGTTGCAGGGGCATTACAGAGCCCGAAAGGCATCACTAGATATTCGTAGAGACCATATCTTGGTTTTCCATTCATCATCCTGTTTTATTCTAATGAGGTTATATGCGCCTCGAAGGTCGAGTTTAGTGAATATAGTTGCAGTTCTTAACCTTTCAATTAATTCATTTATTAGTGGAAGAGGATAACGATTTTTAATAGTTATTTTATTTAAGGCTCTGTAATCTATAATAGGACGGATGGTTTGGTCTTTATTCTTCACAAAGAAAATACTAGAAGCAGCAGGAGAGGTCGAGGGTCTGATGAACCCTTTGCGTAAATTTTCATTAAGATATTCTTTTAAAATTTCTAACTCCTTTTCAGAGAGTGGATAAATATGACCATAAGGAATAGGAGCTCCGGGTATGAGATCTATTGGGCAATCATATACCCGATGAGGAGGAAGTGTTTCCGCTTCTTTTTTACAAAAGACATCTGCAAAGTCGGAGTAGAATGGAGGTATAACTGGTTCTACAGTAGTTTGGAGAATAGGAATGTGTTGTAAGCACGTTTTTTTACAGAAATCAGAAGCAAAGGAGATGGAGAAGGGAGACCACTTAATTAAAGGATCATGGTTTTTTAACCAATTAATTCCTAGAATGACGGGATAAAGTGGAGATTTAATAATATCAAATGTAATGAATTCGAAATGTACGTTGTTGGTAATCATTCTTAGAGGGATTGTTTCATTTTTGATGGGTCCTGAGGATATAAATGAACCGTCAATAACCCTGATTGGAATAAAGTTGGTTTTTTGAACACAAGGAATTTTATTTTTTGAAACAAAAGAAAAATCAAGAAAAGTTCCATTAGCACCAGAATCAATGATGGCCTCAGTCACGATTCTTTTTGTATCCCACTGTAATATGAGAGATATAGAAAAATAAGTAGATGTTTTTCTTTTTTGAAAAACGTTCAATATAGAGGTAGATGAATGAAGCTTACCACCTTTTGAATGTTTCAGTAGAGGACATTCGGAAATTAGATGTTCGTTCGAGGCGCAATACATACATAAGTTTAGTTGTCTCCTTCTTATTCTTTCTTCAGAAGTAAGAGGACTTTTTATTATACCTACTTCCATAGGTTCAGTTTGTGGAGGAATTTTTTCAGGTAATTTTAGAGTAGTGAAAGGTTTTCTCCAGGTATAATTAGTAAGAACCTTTTCAGCTTTTCTTTCCCTTAGACGTCTATCAATACTGATGGACAGTTGAATCAATGCATTTAAGGTAGGAGGAAGTTCTGTACGAGAGAGTTCATCTTTCACAGCTTCAGATAATCCGAGACGGAATTGATTGCGTAAGGTAATGTCATTCCATTGGGTTTCTGTAGCCCATCTTTTGAATTCTGCAATATAATCTTCAACAGGTCTATTCTTTTGGTGTAATGTTCTGATGGTTAAATCAGCAGTAGTTTGTTTAAAAGGATCTTCATATAATATCTTCATATAATAAAGACATAGCTTCAAAGAACTCATCCAATGAATCTAATATGGGATCATCATTTTCCAAAAAGGAATGGGCCCAGGCCATAGGTTCACCTCTTAAAAAAGATATTACTGAACAGACTTTGGATCTTTCGGTGGGATAAGATCTAGGTTTTAAAGCTATTAGTAATTTGCAAGAATTCAAAAACTCTCTGTACTTTGTTCTATCTCCATAAAATTTTTCTGGATTACAGACAGCAGGATCACCAGCCGATTGAAGAGCGGCATGAGGGAGATGGTTTTGCATGTCTCTGACATAGGTTAATATTCTCTCATTCGTGATTTGCAGTTCTTGTAACCCTTGAGCAATCGTATCCACTCTATTGGTTAGAGCAGTAACTTGTGAGTTAATATCTGCTGGTTCCATTGAAAAGGGCTGGATTATTCTGTGATGGGATTGTGTAATATCCCTTTAATTGGAACTCAACTGCAGAAACAATAATTACACCTCCTTTATATTGAAGTAAACAAGCTTGACTGTATCTTTAAATACACATGCAGGAAGGAAAGCAATGCTAGTTCCAACTTAATTAAGATGGAATGTTTATTAGTATAATGATAAATAAGCTGGACAGGTTGCAATTAATAATAAATGATATTTGCAGGAGAAATAAGACTTAGTAGTAATCCCTTATTGACAAGAGAGGAATGAAGTGAAAATAATTAATATGAATTGGTTTCCTTGGAGAAAAAGGATTACTTAACTTAGAGGAAGTTCTGGTATTGGAAGGGTTAATTCACCCAATGGAGGAGAGATTATGACTCTCTATGAATAAGCTGAGCGTTAGGAGTGGAAAGTAAGGAAGTCCGTTTTTACAAGCCGAGGTCTGGGAGTGGAGAAGGTAGAAGTCCGTTTTCCAAGCCGAGGTCGAGAAGTGGGGAAGGTTGAAATCTGGTTACAAGCCGAGGTCGAGAGAGGAGTGTAGCCGGTAGCATTCAATAGAGCAGCTGATCTCAATGCCGTACCTGCGTGAATAATCCAGCCCCTTGAATCTGGCGCGGTCTTCCTAAGTATCGTGGAAGGACCGCGTCAGAGAAAAGGGGCGGGGCTAAGCGCCGTGAACCCGGAAGTGGGTTCCGGCGGCAGTATGGATGATAGAGTATACCTGACACAAGCACTGCACATCAATTGCCTAGAATTGATCCCAGGATGTTTTGCGATTTGCAGTTTTGCAAAAGATTGTTTCAATTGCTCACTAGTACTGCGCATTGGACAACGTTTCTGCAGTACGTTATGTGAATCGGTTAGGAGGTTCCCGTTCCAAGTTACTGTCCGACCTTACCAAAGAACTCTACCAATTCTGCCTTGAGCGGAATTTATCCATCAGAGTGGAATATCTTCCAGGCATGGACAACCTAGTCGCAGATTGGTTCTCCCGCCATTGGAGGGACGTAAGCGACTGGCAATTGGATCCCCCCGCGTGTTCTATCAAATTCACTGTCTTTGCGGGCCCCTCACACTGGA
This sequence comes from Pelobates cultripes, assembly GCA_933207985.1. Classification (NCBI taxonomy): domain Eukaryota; kingdom Metazoa; phylum Chordata; class Amphibia; order Anura; family Pelobatidae; genus Pelobates; species Pelobates cultripes. Next base: position 92,305,891 of record OW240919.1, read on the forward strand.
CCTGTTCGCTTCTTGGCTAAACCGTCAGACGGAGGCATGCCTTTCTACACCCTTGGCCAGAGACAGGCGCATATATGCATTCCCACCTTTCTCCATGATCCAACGCACTCTTTACCGGGTCAAAGCCCTAGTAGTGATGATAGTCATTGTCACTCCTCTATGGAGATCCCAGACTTGGTTCCCAATCCTACTAGAACTATCTGCAAATTACCCAATTCTACTACCTTGACTCCCCGACATCCTCAGGAATCCAGCAGGGCTCTGTCAACCACTCGCCCTACAAGGTTGGCTCTAGCTTGTAGCTTGGACCGTTTCAGGGGATCCTGGAATGTCTCTGGACTTTCGGAGACAGCTCAGGCTCTCCTATGGGACTCCTGGGCCCCAGGCACTAGTCGAGTTTACCTCGCTGCATGGCAGACATGGGTCAGCTGGTGTTTGGAAAGGGATACCGATCCCTTTTCAGCACCTCTGACGACCATTCTAAATTTTCTATCTACCCTCTTTGATCAAGGCAAGTCCTATAGATCAATTAATGTTTTTAGATCAGCTATTTCTGCAGCCCACAACCCTATTGACAATGCATCAATAGGAAAACACCCTTCAGTTTGTAGACTTTTACGAGGGATCAGGCTAGCCAGACCCCCTCTTCCTAAATATTCCAGTTTCTGGGATGTCACTCTTTTAGAATCCTGGCCCTCTAATGAGAATTTGACGTTACGTCAACTCTTTGCCAAACTGGCCTTACTCCTATGTCTGGTATCCTACCGTAGGTTCTCCGACATTCGAGCATTCGATTTCCACGCTGTAGTTTTCTCGCCTGAATGCATTAAATTTCATATCACCAGGCGTACAAAGACTAATTCCTCCTCTGTATTCTACCCTTACTTTCCGAATAGACAGTAACTCTGTGTGGCGCTCTGCGTAAGGCACTATATAGATGCCACAACCACTCTGCGTTCCCCTACAGGACCCCTTCTCGTGTCCTAAGTCAAACCACACAAACCGGTGTCCGCTCCCACCGTCGCACGGTGGATCAGATGGATACTAGCCCAAGCAGGTGTTAACTCCTCTTTTGGAGCGCATTCAGTCAGAGGAGCAGCCTTTCGTGCGGGTAGCTCCCTCTCAGACATTTTGTCGTCTGCGGATTGGTCCAGGGAGTCTACCTTTCGTACATTCTATTTCAAACCTATGACACATGCTCAGTGGCGTACACATGACCCATGGGGCCCCGGTGCGAAAATTGATCCGCGGCTCCGTAAGCGCGGGCCGCAACACATGGCGGTGGGCACCTGGTCGCAGGGGTTACAGGGCTGCACCCCTGCGACTGTGGTATGTATGCCAGTGCATGCAGATGCACACACACTTAAAAGGACCACTCTAGGCACCCAGACCACTTCAGCTTAATGAAGTGGTCTGGGTGCCAGGTCCAGCTAGGGTTAACCCATTTTTTCATAAACATAGCAGTTTCAGAGAAACTGCTGTGTTTATCAATGGTTAAGCCTTCCCCTATTTCCTCTAGTGGCTGTCCCATTGACAGCCGCTAGAGGCGCTTGCGTGCTTCTCATTGTGATTTTCACAGTGAGAGCACGCCAGCGTCCATAGGAAAGCATTATGAATGCTTTCCTATGTGACCGGCTGAATGCGCGCAGCAGTCTTGCGTGCGTGCGCATACAGCCGACGGGGAGGAGAAGAGGAGGATCGGAGGTGGAGAGCTCTCCGCCCAGCGCTGGAAAAAGGTAAGTTTTACCCCTTTCCAGAGCCGGGCGGAAGGGTTAATCCAGCCTCTAGTGGCTGTCTCACTGACAGCCGCTAGAGGAGCACACTGAACGTCCATAGGAAAGCATTGAGTAATGCTTTCCTATGGGCGGTTTGAATGCATGCGCGGTCGCATTCGGAGCTGAGAGGCTAAGGGATCCTCAGCGCCAAGGGAGTCCGGCGCTGGAGAAAGGTAAGTGCTGAAGACACACACACACACACACACACACACACTTACAGACGCATACACACTAGCTAACAGACACACGCATTTACTGACAGAGACACAGTCAGCGACAGACTTTCATACATACACACTCACTTACAAAACATACACTCTCATTGACAAACACACACTCAGTAAGACACACACAGTAACACTCACTGACACTCACTAGCAGACACACACACTAACACACAAACACTCACTAGCAGACACACTAACACACACTCTAACACACTAACACTCACTCTAACACTCACACACACTAACACTCACTCTAACACTCACACTAACACTCACACATGATTTTATTTTTTATTTTTTTAAATGTAATCCCCCCAGCCTCCTTACCTTTTGGAGTGCTGGGGGGATTCCCTGGGGTCCAGTGGTGCTGCTGGGCTCCTGGGCGGGTGGCTGGTCGGGCAGGCAGGCGGGCGCGCGAGGGAGCACTTAGTGCTTCCTCTTCAGCTCCCTCGCGCGCCGCGTAGGGATGCCGGAGTCGGAAGATGACGTCATCTTCCGGCTCCGGTATCATTGCGGTGCGCGAGGGAGCTGAAGAGGAAGCAGTGAGTGCTCCCTCGCGCGCCCGCCTGCCTGCCTGCCCGACCGGCCACCCGGGGTCAGCAGGGCCAGCCTCAGGGGGCCCTGGGGTGGCCGGCTCCTGGGCCCCCCAGGGGAAGAGGCTGGCCCTGGGCGTACATACCGGGTCGCAGGGGCGGCCGGGCCCCCTGGTGGGCCGGGCCCGGTCGCAGCCGCGACCCCTGCGACCCTGGTATGTACGCCACTGCACATGCTGCATCTTCTATCATATAGGAGCATTAAAACAGCAAATATGAAGCTTCCTGTCTTGCCATAAAATTAGGGATTATTCTAGCCATAGTGACTGAATAATCTAAATTCAATTAACGACAGGAGGGGAATATTTTCCCTCCCTTCTTTGTTTTCATTATCATTTATACCCGCCCTAAGGTAAGTTACTACATATTTTTTCTAGTCGATCTGTTTCAAACACATTCATACATTATCTGTCATAGGTTTACACCACAACACTCTAAACAAGAGTTTAATATAATCAACATCATTTTACATGAAATGTATTAAAATTGTTGATCCTAGTGTGCATGCCATAAACATGCATTCAACTAGTAAGAGAACCTATACTCTCATGATTTTTTCTCTACTTCCCTTTAGTGTGAAAAATCCCAACACTTGTGATATATGGATTCATCAATCCCGTTGAAAGTTTACATGGTTGACTACATCAGGACCTCGAATTGGTCCACAGTTCATAGTTACGCTTTACATGGTTACATAGTTACATAGTTACATAGTTACATAGCTGAAAAGAGACTTGCGTCCATCAAGTTCAGCCTTCCTCACATTTGTTTTTTGCTGTTGATCCAAAAGAAGGCAAAACCCAGTTTGAAGCACAATTTTGCAACAAGCTAGGAAAAAAATTCCTTCTTGACCCCAGAATGGCAGTCAGATTTATCCTTGGATCAAGCAGTTATTACCCTACATTGAAAGATTATATCCTTGAATATTCTGTTCTTGCAAGTATGCATCTAGTAGCCGTTTGAACATCTGTATGGACTCTGATAAAACCAATTCCTCAGGCAGAGAATTCCACATCCTGATTGTTCTTACAGTAAAAAAACCTTTCCTTTGCCTTAGGCGAAATCTTCTTTCTTCCAGTCTAAACGCATGGCCTCGTGTCCTATGTAAAGTCCGGTTTGTGAATAGATTTCCACACAATGGTTTGTATTGGCCCCGAATATATTTGTATAATGTTATCATATCCCCTCTCAGGCGACGTTTTTCTAAACTAAATAGGTTTAAATTTGTTAACCTTTCTTCATAGCTGATATGTTCCATTCCTTTTATTAATTTTGTAGCCCGCCTCTGCACTTTTTCTAGTGCCATAATATCCTTCTTTAGAACAGGTGCCCAAAATTGCACAGCATATTCAATATGGGGTCTTACCAGTGATTTATAAAGAGGCAAAATTATATTCTTGTCCCGAGAATGAATGCCCTTTTTCATGCATGACAATACCTTACTGGCCTTGGCCACTGCTGATTGACATTGCACATTGTTGCATAGTTTGTTGTCTATAACAATTCCCAAGTCCTTTTCATGTGTTGTTATCCCTAATTCGCTTCCATTAAGGGTATACGTTGCTTGTGTATTCTTTACGCCGAAGTGCATAACTTTGCATTTTTCAACATTAAATTTCATCTGCCATTTGAGTGCCCAGTCCCCCAGTCTATCTAAATCCCTCTGCAGCAAAGTAATATCTTGCTCACATTGTATTGTTTTACAAAGTTTTGTGTCATCTGCAAACACTGAAACATGACTTTCAATGCGGTCTTCAAGATCATTTATAAACATGTTAAATAGAAGGGGTCCCAGAACAGACCCCTGAGGGACACCACTTGCCACCTCTGTCCAGCTTGAAAATTTACCATTAATGACAACTCTTTGTACTCTGTTTTTAAGCCAATGTTCTACCCAAGAACAAGCATTTTCATCTAGACCGATTTCCTTGAGTTTGAACACTAATCTATTGTGTGGAACTGTATCAAATGCCTTGGCAAAATCCAACTACTGGTTGATACTCGGATATCTTCGGCTACAGCAAGAAAGAGGATATGGGAGGAGCTTGATAACATCATATAATACTGTTATACACTCTGATTGGTTGAATTATTTTACATTATTGTTAACTATTTCTTAGCTGCTGGGAGGTTCAGTAAAGAAAGATAAAGCAAATATTCGCCTTCTGTCGTTAATAAAATTTAGATTATTCAGTCACTAGGGCTAGAATAATCCCTAATTTTCAAGAATTTCTGTAACCTAGCATATTCTGCATTTTCCTACTGCTACTATGCCGATAAAAGACCAATGAGTAGATGATTATTGTAGCCCCTTGGAGACAAAATAGGCAGAGGAAAGGCCATGACTGTTTGTGCTGAGCAAGCTTGTATAGATTGGTGGATATAGTAGGGAGGAGAGGCATTAGGGGCAGGGGCCATGTGTAGACTGGTGTAACAGTTACACTCCAGCCATTTTAGTTTTGCAACTGTCCCCCCCCGTATGTTGTCCCTCCCTACCTTCCTAGTTTGGTCGATTTATAGGGTTTGGGTCTTGGGGTGCTACTTTCACATTCTGCTGGGTTTTCTTTCTCTTTCAGAGGTGGCGGGTCACAAGGATGGCAGTGTTGGATTAGATTGTTGTCAGAGCATTGGCGGTAGCTTGCCTCTGTGGTTGGTCTATGGCAGGCATAGGAAACCTTCGGCAGTGCCGAAGGTTGCCTATCCGTGGTCTATGGCCGTATAAGGATGTGGTTAACTATATTAAAGGGACACTATAGTCAACCAGACCAATTCAGCTCAATGAAGTGGTCTGGGTACCAGGTCCCTCAGGTTTTAACCCTTCAGATGCAAACATAGCCGTTTCAGAGAAACGGCTATGTTTACATTTGGGGTTAATCCAGCCTCTAGTGGCCGTCTTCCGGAGAATGCTTTCCTATGGACTCTTTGAATGCGTGTGCAGCAATTGAGAAATGCTTTCCTATGGACTCTTTGAATGCATGGGAGCTGACGTCGGACCGGGAGGAGAGGTCACCAGCGCAGAGGGAGCCGTGGGGGCACCCTCAGGGCACTATAGTGTCAGGAAAACCGCTTTGTTTTCCTGACACTATAGTGATCCTTTAATTACATTCTGTATGTTATTTATGGTTATGTTCACCCTGTTTTAAAAGACATTGTCATTGCCTAATTTTATTATATGTTTTAATGTGATATGTAATGTTTATTCCACCTCCTATGTCTGTACCATGTGGTTTGATTCATGGTAGACACAGTCTAGTAGTACATTTTATTTACCCAATCATCATGTAGGGAACTTATATTCCATGCCTAGTGAGTGGTCGATAGGTGCACATAAATATTTATGAGCTTCTGGGGAGAACAGGCATACAGACAAAATTGAGAAAGTGACTACCCTTCCTTTGCTTTGTGAGAACCAGAGGGCACACTTATAGCTGCTGTAATGTTTACAAATATCTTCATTCATAAGCCATTGTAAGCAAGAAGGGTGAGTCTTGGTTGCTCCAGACCTTGGTTTCTCCAGCTTTCTGCAGAAGAGTCACAATTTTAAATTGCCATCCAGATTTACTTCTCAATTTGTTAATTGGAAACACCCCATGAAGGCCCACCCACCCGTCCTGATGCCATACCTCCCAATATTGTGAGGTATGGCAAGTATGGTGAGCGGTTGTGGTGCTGAGACTTTAGACTAACTCTTTAAGAGTAATTAAAATTCACCGAATTTGCACCTGCCTGTGCAAATAGTGCAGGTAGAGTGACAGACCAATATCTGTAAATATTATTCAGAGGGTCTATCATTCTCGGAAAGTAAAACCACAATGTTATTGGAAAAAGATAGCTACAGCAAAGATGGCCGTCACCAAATTATCTCCTTCCAGTATCCTAGCAGACATGAGATACCCAACCAGACTGTTACTGCTCAGAGTACTCAGTTCTTTAAATTATGCTACTTAGTAGTACTCAGTTCTGTTCATTATAGACTTCAGTATTTTTCCTCCATCCCCAGAGTGATGGATAATTGGAGATAAACAAAGAATGAGCACAGATTCAGCCTGTTGTACTACAAGCAACAGTCTAGATGGATTGTTAATATAATTAGCTGTTGTTCGTCTCTAGGGATTTACATGCTAGACCTATTAACAGATAATCTAGAGTTGTCATTCCTTAATCAGTGGCTTTTCTTGTAAACAAGATGATGATCAGGAAAAAAAGGTAAATCTTCCAAGAACAGTTTATTTTTGTAGAACCTCACTGTCTATAGCCGACAATTCATTCTGGCAAAAAAAAATCTTTCAATTACTTTCAATTCAAGATCATCATACTATTTGCCCAGCAGACATTGTTTGAGAAAACTTATTGTAGATTCCAAATATGAATCTGTGCAAAGAAAAATTACATTAGCACTGTGTTCAACTACTTGAACTTGAACTTCATGAGAATGGATTGACAAGCGTGAGGGATTATATAGTAAACACTGCATAGCAACACCACAATTTCATTAATTTACAGAAGTATTAAAACTGTTGTAAAATATATCTAACAGGAGGCGAAGTGACCACCAACGGTTTCAGATCCATCTTTCATGACTTCCAATTCCCTTTGTTATTTCCATGTTCTCTGAGGCACTATGCAAACCAAGCTATTTGTCTATAACATCGCTATGTGGATGGAATGCAAAAACACTTGAAGAAGGTAAAGGTTTTCCCAGGCGATGGTTCCCGAGATTTTGGAAATATGCTATTTCAGCCATTGAGGCCTATGATGGCATCCAGGCAGGAGGCCTACTCTCTTTCCTTTGATGGATGTGCTTGACACATTGGATCCCTTACCTACTGCTGAAGGCTTGTCATCCGCTATACTGCAACAAGACCTCTCCAACCCTGCAACAAAAGGGGACATTATAGAACTTGTGAAGAATTTCTGAACCCTTTTTAACTCTGATCTGGTTCCGCTCCGAGAGAAGCGTCACATTATTACTGATTGAGTCAAGGCCACAGAGGAGGATGTTGCCATCATTAGCTAGCAGCAGATCAAGCACGTCCAGGATACTACACTGCTACAATACTCGAGTCACTGTCAAAGCGGCTAGAGGCACTGGATAATCCTATAGAATGTAAGCACTCTGTGGAAACGGCCAATGATCTACTCGCTGCAAATTCTCGTGGTCACTACTCTATCCTAATTCTCTTTGACCTTTCTGCGGATCATCAACAGCTTCTTCTCATCCTCCGCAATATCGGTCTACAAGATATTGCTCTCTCCTGGTGCTCCTCCCACCTCTCCCAGCGCTCTTTTAGTGTTTCTTTCTCTGGCTCTGCTTCTTCTCCCCAACTCCTCTCTGTTGGTGTCCCCCAAGGTCCAGTCCTTGGTCCCCTACTGTTCTATATCTATACTGCCTCCCTTGGTAAACTCATTAGCTCCTTTGGCTTCCAATATAATTTGTATGCGGATGACACGCAAATCTACCTGTCCTCTCCTGATCTCTCCCCATCCCTCTTGACTAGTGTCTCTGACTGCCTCTCTGCTATTTCTAACTGGATGGCTGCCCACTTCCTTAAACTCAACTTGACCAAAACTGAAATTCTGTGTCTTCCTCTGTGTCTCCCTCCCTCCAAGTCAACGGTGCTACCATCAGCTCCACCATGCAGGCTCGCTGCCTTCGTGTTCTCTTTGAGTCCGACCTCTCCTTCACGCCTCATGTTCAGTCTATCGCCAAATCCTGTCGCTTCCATCTCAAAAACATTTCACGCATCCGACCCTACTTAACGCCAGATGCGACTAAGGTGCTGGTCCATTTCACTGTCCTTTCTTGCCTTGACTACTGTAATCTGCTTCTCAGTGGTCTTATGTTCTCCCAACTTGCGCCATTACAGTCCATAATGAATGCGGCGGCGAGGCACATCTTCCTGTCCGCCCGCACCTCCCACGCCTCACCCTTCTGTCAGTCCTTATATTGGTTCCTGTAAGATATAGGGCTCAATTTAAAATTCTGGTTCTTGCTTTCAACTCTCTACATAATGCTGCTCTCACCTATCTATCCACCCTAATACACAAGTATGTCCTGTCTAGGCCCTTACGCTCTGCTGAAGACTTACGTCTATCTTCTGTCCGTACTCCCACCTCTGAGGCTCGCCTTCAAGACTTCTCGAGGGCTGCACCGTTCCTGTGGAACTCACTTCCCTTCTCCGTTAGATGCTCAACCACTCCTTCAAAAAATCATTAAAAACCCACTTCTTCATAAAAGCGTATCAATTAAACTGTTAATAGCTCCCGACTGATTCCTCTCTTGCAACTGTCATTAGTCTAATACTATCCTTACCTTTTGTGTCACTTTACCCCACTCCCTCTAGCATGTAAGCTCATTGAGCAGGGCTCTCAACCCCTCTGTTCCTGTGTGTCCAACTTGTCTGGTTACAACTAGATGTTTGTTCGTCCACCCACTGTAAAGCGCTGCGGAATTTGTTGGCGCTATATAAATAATAATATAATAATAATCACCGCAAGACATTTTGGTCTGCTTCCAAGCTTTATGAGACAAATTGGATATTATCATGGTGGTGCATGATAAAACCCTCTTTTTATTTGAGAATCAATGGTTCCTCTTCCTTCAGGACTTGTGTTGCTCCACTCTGATCTAGAGGCAAACTCTATCCCTAGTCACTTCGTATTTGAGAGCAGCAGGTGTCTGATATGGATAAGGACACTGCTAGTTGACCTAGATAGGGCCCAACAAAAGCTTACTTCAACAGCAGACAAGGCAGTTTTTTTTTTCACAACCAGGATTCCCTTCCCTAACCACCCCCCCCCCCAAGCTGGGATGGCATCTCAATCATCAATCTCATCTCACGTGTGGATCCCAGCCAATATCATGAGCTATGTCCCTGGCAATATTGCTCAATGTGTTGATTTTCATTTGACTTTGCTTTTATATCTATTTTGCTGTTTGTTTGTTTTTATTGTTCCACACTTTGACCAAGGAAACCCCTCCCACGCCCCCTCTTTTTTGGCAAATTTCTACAGATAGTAAACAGATTGTATTACTTGTGTAGCAGGTGTGATTCTGTGTGTAGAGTTGATGTTTGTATATAATTAATACATTTTAATACAGGGGCATGTTTGTATGTTATGCTTGGATTTATGTGAAATGGTGTGTTTGGATGTAGTGTTGGATTTTCAATGCATTTTGTGTATTATTCGTGTTTGAGTAAAGGGTGTGTTTGAGTGTTTGTAAATAATTTTAGTTTGAATTCAGGAGTGGTTTTTTTATGTCATGTTTGTGTTTACAGTCTTCTGCTGCTGTCTCTCTCACCAGTCTGCCTGCTTGGCTGACGTTTGGTATTGCTCAATACCAATCATGATGCATTCCCATAGGAGTGTCAAGGAGGTAGATCATGCGCAGAACCAGCAAAAGCCAAACACATCCCCGTCCAATCAGCATCTCTCAAATAGATGAATTGAGTCAATGCATCTCTATGAGAAAAGTTCAGTGTGGAAACACTGTGCAGCACTGCCCCAGGAAGCACCTCTAGCAGCAATGCTACACAGGGACAAAATGAAAATGCTGAGGAATTTGTTGATAAAAGTGTATAGTGGTGTGAATGACCCAGAGAGAAATGCAGAACCTATGATAGTTGCTATCTTTGTGAACGGATTGTTACCGGATATTGCTACCGGATATAAAGACAGGAGTAAAAAGAGTGATGATTGGATGGTAAGAGAAAGTACGAAAAGTATGTTGTCTCCGCTGCAAAGCATTTTACGAAAGATAGAAAAAGTCAGAAAGTTACTGAAGTTAAAGAGTATAGAGCTGCAATGAGAGAAGTGGTTTCTGTTTCACAGCCTGTGTCTGGAAGAAAAGAAATACTGATATGTTGGTGCCATGATCTGAAGGGAATTGGACATGTTATAATTGTCATAAACCTGGTCATATAGCTAGGAATTGCAAATGTCCAAGTAAGAACATGATTGTTGGTGAAAGAAGAGAAAGTTATAGTTTTGATAGATGACAGTTCTCCACTGCAGTCAGTCCACACAGAGCACAGTGGATACCTCCACAATATAGACAGGACAGTAATGTACAAGATTGACCAACTAACATCCCTGTTCCTACTTTCTCTGACTCATTCCCCATTGTACTGACTGAAAGCAGCAAGGTGAATTGTTATTGTAGGACTCACCTAAGATTTTTGCTTTGACGTGGCAGGTGAACTTAAACTTAAATATTAAAGTGATTAAAAAAAAATACAATTAAAGAATTAAAAAACAACAATTTAGTTATTTAAATGTGCATAGGGATTTGGAATAGTGCACAAGTAACTTTTTTCTTTGGTTTTATTATATGTATTGGGGCTGATGTGTACTATAGTCATTGCTGCCACCCAGGAATGATGGGAGTTTAAGCGCTGGGCTTACTTTTGTATGTTTGTATTTGCTTTTATATTACATAGCCATGTTACAATGCTGCTGCCCACCCCATATGTTCCCTATAAAGAGTTAATACCTGTATGGGTTCATAAAAATACCACTCTAGCTGAAAACAGCAGGGTTGATTTGGGAAGAACCCCTTGTTAAGATAAAGATTTAAACCAGGTATCACTTTACCCAGAGTTAATCAATATCTTCTTAGCAGACCTGCTTTGCAGAGTATTGTCCCTGTGATAAAATAATTATTGTGTAATATTCCAATTTTGTCTGTTGTAATGCCAGGTTCGGAACTCCTCTAATTATTGATTTGTACAGGTTAATTGTGATAGCTGACAATAAGGTTGTGCAATCAGTTTTCCTCATTGTTTCTAACCCTGCTACTATCCTGTATTCACCCAGAGGCCAGACAGTTCACTGTAAGTGACCTAAGTACAGTAATTGTTAAATACTCTAATGCTGCGTAGTTAAATAGCCATTTTTAAAATTGCATACAGGCATAAAAGTTACACTTCACAAGCTCATAATGGTAAGTCCTATGCTTACTGCTAATTCTATAGAAATATTAGTGCATGACCATGCTATGATAGATGACACAATCAGCGTTAATTGTAAGACTCTAATGAAATTCTTTAAGTCTCTTAACCACAGGTACAAGCAGTGCACATGAACACAGAAGACAACGAATCAATTAATCAAATCCAACCAGGAGACTACATATTGGTCGAAGGTTTCAAACAAAAGAAAGCTCTCCAACCTTGTTGGAGGGGCCCATATCAAGTCTTGCTTTTAACTAACATAGCTGTCAGCCATAGGAGGATAGACAAACTGTGTGGACCCAAACCCACAACCCAAAGGCCTTTTTGTTCCTGGTTCTAATAAAATTGCCTTTGCTTTGGAATTCGTTGGAGTGCTTGCATTATTTTCTATATTCGAAATTCCATCTTTCTGGGAGGGTATACATAATATGCTGTGGAAATTCTCTAATGCACTGCCACCCCAGACCCGGCGGCAATAAACCTGCACCACACGTCCAACCCCAGGTCCCAGTATAAGAAATCCATGTCCATTAGAATCCTGAACACAGCTAAACAGGTCCTTCCACAGTATTGGAAACAGGTGATCACCCCCCCCCCACTTCGGACATGGTTCACCCAAATGGAAGAACTATGGGCAATAGAGAAGCTCCATATGGGGGCAGCTAATAACACCATAGCGTATATGGAGACTTGGTCCCACTGGATCCTATCCACTGCAGCGGCATACTTCACATCTCAATTACAATAGCCACTTCCTGAACAGGGATATGAGAAGAAGGACACCCAGAGCGGTGATTCCCCGTAGCTGAAGGGTCTAGCAATCCGGGACAGGGTAAGATGCAGACAGCACTGGGCTCAGATGGGGGGAAAACACCCTTACTGGGTATTAAAGAACTTCATCTCCGCACCCACTCTATGAGACCCCTAGAGCACTGGGATCTACAATCACTGATCTAAAGTCAACCTCCCCAACCACCATTTAAAGCTTGTACCAGTAACAAGTTAGTCTTCCAATGGGATCAGTAATCCCAGCTGACTAACCTCCGTGGGAAAGCTGAGAAGTGCCAAGAGGCCAATCATGAAACCATGCAGCCAATTCATGGAAAATTTCGGAAACAAGAAAAAAATATTTTTGCACTGAACTCTTCCAATCTAGAGGAAAGGTTCTTAATGTGTTTTATATGTCTTGCTATATTGTTTATGGGATTGTGCATTTCTGTAGTATACTTGTATCATTCATGTCATCTCTATTGTCAGACACAAAAGGGAGGAGATTAGAGTACCATGGGAGAAAGATAATTCATATATTGACATATGCATAATTTTATATAATGCATCAGGAGTAAATCAGCCATGTTGGGCATGTGGATTTGTTCCACATACTACAGACACTCCTGATATTTGGTACCTCTATATAAAGTCGAACATTTCTTGAGAACTAAAAATTGGGTTTAGTTTTATACAGCCTGTGTTAGGAGAGTACTCTGGTAAGCCAAGGAGATTGACCCTGATTGTGGGTGCAAAGAAAGGTGGGAGATAACGTAACAGGAAATTCCAAACTAAGGAAGGATATTTTTGTACCAATGATTCCAAGTGCAGAGGCAGTGTGGGCCCCATATAATGATAATTGCAGAAATCACAACTTATCCCGCAGTATCTATTGGCTATGTGGTAAGTAGGCTTAAAGAGTATTAGGGATGTGCATGGGCAAAATGTTCGGTTCGGAATTCCGTAATTCGGGACTTCGGCACTAAGGCACTTCAGATATGTTCTCTTGCAGCCGCTTAGTAGATAACTCCCTAATTCCCATGGTATAGATTACTTAGTATTAGTAAATTCTGCCCCTACTCGCTATACCGCGAGTAGGGGCATGTCTAGTAAAATTCAGCACGTGTAGGGGCTCGGGAGGGGGGACACTTGGGTTTTGTTTTTTAAACAGTGTGCAGCCACAGGCTGCTCACTGTTTACTAGACATGTCCCTACTCGCGGTATAGCTAGTAGGGGCAGAATTTACTAATACTAAGTAATTTTTACTTGGTATTATTAAATTTGGCGCAAATACCATGGGAACTAGGGAGTTATCTACTTACTCATTCCCATCCATTGACTGGCTAAGTAACTTACATTTTAAATGAATGTGTTACTTGATTGTTGTAAGTGTTGCAAATGCTTACAGGTGAATCCTGGCTATGTGTGCATACTTTTTATTTAAACTGGTATATAGTGTAACATTCTTCATTCTTCCACTTCGGCACTTCGCATTTCGGACTTTCGGCAAATCTGAAATTCTGCGCTTCGGAAATCCAGCACTTCAGTTCGGCACTTCTGAAATTCGGCACTTCGGAAAGTCAGGTATTTGGACATTCGGAAGTATCCGAATGTCCGAATTGCCTGAAATTCGTCCTAACTGACATTCAGAACTAAACGAATTGCACATATCTAAAGAGCAACTGGAAAGGAAGTTGTCGTCTAGGGCAAGTATTGCCTGCCTTTACCATAAGAGGTGATCTACCTAATAGATGTTTTTAATATTAAAACCAGTACAACCAAAATGGTCCTTTCTATATTTCCCCAGGTAGGAGAGGGATATGTTTTAACTAAGAGAACTCAATTGGCCGAAGTATTCAATAATGCCTTGAAATATTCCAATGATGCCATTTCCAAATTAGATGCCTAACAAATGCAAATCAGAGTGATGGTCTTACAGAACAAAATGGCCTTGGATTTTATTTTAGTATCAAAAGGAGGAGTGTGTGCTGAAGCGGTGACAGAAACGGACTTAGATTAAATGGGTGGAATTCAGAATAAACTACACCAGATTAATGATATATGGGATACATTAGAACTTTAAAGATTGCCTGGTTCACTTTAGGAAAACTAGTGACTGGACTGATTGTGGCTTTGTCTGTTATTGTATGTGTTCTTTCTTCTGATTAAGGTGCTGATTGTAAAGTGTACGTGTAAGGTGAAGAATTCCCTCATTTAAACCTAGAAACCTAGAAACTCTGTATAATGCAGTGTATGATGATTCACATGAACCGAAACTAATGAACACATGGATCGCTATGCACCAAAGTTCATCTTGTCACAGAACAATTTATTAACTGATTCTTATATTCTTGCACTTTTCTGGCGAACTTTTCACTTTTTATACTTGGGGAACATTCATGTGTTGAGCTGCTTTTCAACTATAATCATTTCAGAGCTTTCTGATTGCAACGGATATAATTTCTGATTTTATTATTTTTAGCGCTCTTTTACTAATTTTGTATTTGTTATTCTTATATCAACCATGTTTGTCCTCTGTGTGACTTTGTGTGCATGAAGGGTTAAGAGTGTGGTATTTTTGCTCCAAGTAGTTCTATAAAAAAAACTGGCCTTTTCTATTCAAAGATCATAATGGAAACAGGCAAAGATGGGTTATCACCTCAGGGCGATTGGTCAGAAGTGATGAGAAGAGTCAGAAGCTTTGCATGTCTGTCTGCACGACAATGGAAAAAGTGGGCTTAGAGGGACCAACATTTGATTTGGAAATTATGTCTAGTAGAAATGTAGATTTAAAAGAATTTTCCTCACGTTAAAATCAAAGAACAGAATGTCTGTGCATACTCTGTAATTGTCAGTGACTGTACTTCTGTACTGTTTATAATTGAATCTGTTTGCATGTGACAAAGCCGAAACGTTTTAAAAAAAAGAGAATTTAGTTATTTAGGAAAAAATAAGGAAATAACTAAGAGCAGTAGAGGCATGGAAAAAAAAAAAATAAAGCGCATAATTTAAAATAGGTTTTGTGTTGTAACTCCGAACAGATGTTAATTGTCATTTTTTAGATGCATGTTGGAATAGTTTTATTTAAAAAAAAAAAAATAACGTTCCATTTACACTAGTAAAAACAAGGTGAATCACATCTAATTTGTTCTATTTTAATCTTGTTTGGGTAAAAGCATAATGAGACATTCATTTATCAACTATAAATAACACACACACTCAATTAAGGTTCTTTAAAAGTTTTTTCTTATTTTATTATTTCATTTTATTAATAATAATCTCTCTTAAACATCCCTTTAAGGGCGAAATTAAATAGAACCATTTATAAAGAAAATGATTTGCACGTGTTCATTTCATTATATAATTATCTTTACATCAAAGAAAGAGAACACAAAAAAAAAGATTTTACTTAATTGTTAAAAGATCACAGCCTTTACAATAGAAATTTGCTATAATTACAGACATTACAATATCCCTTCTTTGAACAGAATTACATGCCCTCTTCCCTTTCTAGAGAGCTCTGTTAATCGATTGCACACTCTATGGAATTCATACAACACAGCAGAGATTCATGAAGCTGCACCTTTGCTTAAATTGATCTTAAAAATATATTACTCCATACTGCATCATATATTTTTTTTCCATTTGTGTCACCCCCCAGCAATAACTTAAGAGACAGCAGTACTTTGATTTATTTTTATAACATAGTAAGCGGTCATTGTTAATTTAACCTTTTAGTTTATAGAAGGTTATATCCCATATTCCAATCATTCATTGCAGAATACACAGAGAACTAAATAAGGTACACTCTCTTTAATACCACAATCATATATTTTCCAGACAGATATAAAATGTCCTTAAGACAGAAACCAGAATAATATTAGTGGACATTTGTTCTTGACTAAATTCCAAAAGCGCATCTCCAAAGTGAAAATGTGGTGTATGTCATGTACAAACTGAGTGCTCTAAGCTCTTTGACACTTGTCAGAAATTGAGGTTTCCCATCAAAATATTATTTTCTTGGAGGAATTCTCCTGACTGGGTTAACATTGAATTTATTCGCAGTGAACAACTTATGTGAGTGGTGAACATTATTTACTTTAGAATCAGCTGTGTTTCTAAGCTGCCAGTTGGCACAGCCAGACCTAACAGCCAAACACTGATTTTTTTAGCAAATGCCCAAGGTGATAAATCTTAGGTTTTCAAGCCCTGAAGAATTATCACCTGTCATCATCTAAACTAGAGACATCGATTCGAGAGTAACCGATTCTTGATTTTCAGTCCGTTCCTTTAAACAGAGGGCCAAGCATCATACAAAAATGGGTTTGAAGGATTATTTAAAGGTTGTGCAACATATATATAAATTACTTCTACTACATAGTTTTAACTCATTATGTGATGTGTCCAGCAGTTAGATTCTATTTGAACAGGTAGAATTAAATAGTTTAAGATGTAAATCCCACTCATACGTAAATCAGTAAAATGACTAATTTGGTATCCCAGACAGGCAGACATCTAGAAAATAAATGGAGGAGGGAGTAAGAGACAGGAAATATTGGATAAGAGAAAAGGAACACAAATATTACAGTGATCTAATATGCATTCCACTAGCAACTCGTTACTTAAAAATGGAGAGGGGTCATCATTAATATCTCTGGCCAGGGCCTACCAGTGCCAATAGGGGGTGCTACATCTGATCTATAATTGCAAGTAAAATAATGCTTATTATTAATAGTGGTAATAAAAATATTCATGGTTCAAAGGTAAGGAAGCATTCAGCTAAAATATAACTTCCCTGTTAAAGGAAATTTGCACATATTATTTTGTTGAATACTTTTTTTAAAAAAAACTTGCATTTATTTCAGCAAGCTCACACAGATCATAGTACTACTAGCAGCGACTGTTATCTTGCCCTGCAGCCAGTGTAAATCTATGAGACTATAAACTATTAATATGACATTGTAATCAGAATGTTATACATCCTTTTCTAATTCCTTATCATTTCCTGTCACAATTTACTTTTGCATATAAGCAATTTCTGGTCATAAAACGCTGTCTGAAAAACGAAAGCTCTACTGAACCACCATATTGTTTGTTTTTAAATGTAGTTATCCTCTATAACTTTGCTTTGGGTAAATTAACTAAGCTATGGGTGGCTAAAAAGTAGATATCTAATATTAAAATCCCTCTACACTTTGCTAGTCTTGTAGTTGTAGTTCCACAGTAGCAGATGATCCATCCTCTGTTCCCCTCTGAAATATTTTGTGTGTGGGAGGGTGGGGGAGGGGAGAAATAAATAATAGTAAAGCAAACAGATTAATATATTTCAAGCTATGGTCTAACTAGAATTATTATCTGATAGTGTTTCAGTGTGCAGGTGGCCATTTTATAATTGTATCACTATTTACAAACCCTCTGTGTTGCTGAAAGAAAAAAAAAGCAGCAAATAATGTGGGATAACCAAACAGTGCCCAAATATTATACATTCTCATGGCATGGAGACTATTTCTGTTGACAGAAACACCTCAAGGAGAATGTTTCTATTTTAATTATTTTCAGGTGTGTTATTTTCAAACTAAATTATTTTTGTCTGGACTAGGAATGGCTGAGCTCACTGAATGTGCCCTTTATTTCTCTTATACAATGGAGGGTTGGATGCTGCACCTATGATAAAATAAAAATAAAATTATAGTGACATTTTTGGCTGCTAACCAAATGCAGCAAAGCGTACACAAGCTCTGAAATATATCAGAACATTCACAGACTCTGTTTGCAAAGAACATACAATAGTGATGTATAAATCATTATAGTTTAAACAAAAAAAAAAAAAAAGGGCATTGATATTTTAGTGCCAACTACTGGGTCATAACGTTATAGCTGTACATACCGGGAAGAATAATGGCAAGTGGTTATTTACGGTTTTAAAAGGACACTTTAAGTAACATAACCACTACATTTTAGTGTAGTGGCTTTGGTACGTAGAGGATTCCCTTTTTTCCTACAATGTATAAAACACTGCTGTTTTTTAGAGAAACTGCAACGTTTACATTTGGCTGAAAATGCGTCTAGTGGCTGTCAAACAAAAACCCCCTACAGGTGCTTACGTCCTGCAATATTCAATGACTTCATGTTCAGCATAATCACGCACGACGTGATGATGCCAAATGCGGATAATTAATTCTCTAAATGAAGCACTGCTGTTCATTTTGTGTCCTTAGTGCTTCTGTATGAGAAGCAACATGGAAGGATCGAGCTGTAGTCTTGAATCTGAAATTCTGGCTAAATGTAATTGCTTTTTGCAACTTTCTGTTTTCACACCTGACATAAGAACTTTTCTAAGGTTAGGAGAGAAAAAAATTGCTTCTCTTGAGCAGAATATATTCACTGGCAGACTATTACTGTACGCCAGTTAATTTATCCTAGTCTTATAGTCATGTTAATTTACTAGAACCCAACAGAATTAGCAATCTTGCCAATTCTAGTAGGTTTAAACAGATGATCAACTAACAAACTCAAATAAAAATGAAAAATTACACCGTGCATAGTCATGTTTTACATTATTTAATTGAACACTGAAAACTGCAATCTGTAATTCTTAGCAATTCCACTAAAACTAAAAAGGTCAAAAAAATACATAACCTTAAATCTTTTTATCCTTGTTTGTTATTTTATCGTTGCAGACAATAGCAAAATGAGTGATTCACAGGCAAAGACGTCAGTGCTGGAAAGGTTATTAAAGAGTTAACCTGTAGAAAAATAAACTCTGGCTAATATCTCTTATCAAAATATGCATGAAAAGAATGCACTTGATCATCCAAGTTCTTATATCCCCCATTAACTAGCTCCGGAGAAAGCCTTCTGGTACTAAGCTGTACAGCTATGAATGGTTTTCATACAGAGATATAACCTCTCTTGTTTTGAAATACACGCTGTTCTGATGAGGCCCATTTGGTAAAACAGCTAGCTTTTTAAAAGTACTGCGTCACATCTCGTTACTGACTATTACTTGATTTGATCCCGGAGTGAAGAATAAATCAGGGCAAATGATGGATTTTACAGGTTTATATTTATCAAATGAACAATAACTTATCATGGGTGATAAGTTATTGTTAATATAAATATATAAGTGATAAGATTTTTATCTTAAGTGTATGCAGTTGTGTTACACGTGTGGTAATATAAAATCTTAGGGGTTTAACCAGTAAACTGCATTAAACCAAAACCAACATTTAAAGGGTCACTCCAAGCATCGTGACCACTTCAATGTTTTCAAATTGTCATGGTGCCTAGAGTCTGTATATGCAAAGTTTCAGTATGAAACACTGCTTATACAAAGTTTAACGTCTACAGAGTTTAACTTCAGCTCCGGTGGTGTCATTTAAGTGTCATAAGCCAACTTCGAACAAAGGTTCCAGGCTGCCTAATGCCAGTTACGTGCAAATTTTCCCCCACAGTGTGCCATTCATTGACAGAGTGGTCAGCTGATGCTCTCAGCCAATAAATGGCAAATCGATGGGCTTCTAGCATTCTGTTGCTCTGCATAAGATGGAAGCATGTCACAAGTGGGAAATGGAGTCACCAAAGTCTTTTTACGTAAGTTCACCAAGTGCTTTTCACCCTGTCATGCGTTTGGAGAACTTTGGCAAAAACACCAAGTTGTCAAAGAACATTAGCATACACAGCCTGGAGAGGATCCCCTTCTGGATTTCAATTACCACGGACAAGACCAGGGAATGGAGCGGTATTCTGCAAACACAGGAGACCACCCCCTCCAGCAGTCAGCATCTTCAAAACCCAGCAAAAGGAATAGAGACTGTCAGAACTGCTTGTTCACATATCGAGAAAAAGTAACCAAAAGAAATAAAAAAGGAGCAGTAACAAAAATAATAATCTATGTTTATATTATATATTTATAAATATTTTTTTATTTATTTTATTGGTCAGTTTTCACTTGATTTGTGAATAAAATCAAGATTTAGGATATGTCCTGCTAGCCGCCAATCTTGATGAGTGTGGGATACAGACACAGACAGTACAATGTTGGGCTTGTTGTGCACAAAGCTCTCCACTTACTAACACTGGAAGGAAATAGGGACAAAGAAGGCAGAAACAAATTTAACTCCTTAGGATCTAAAAAGTGCACTCTTATGATTGGCTAAAATGCAACCCCTGCATTTCACATAATGAGAGCATTCAACATTTTTATTTAATTATATTGCATGGTTAATGCTTTATAGAGTGATAGACTACAATAATATTCCAGTGCTTGGATTGAAGCTTCAACTGTTTGTCCCAAAATACGTCCAGCACATTGCCTTGCAAGGCTTTGAGCACATATTCGGCACTCAATGGGTTACACATTCTTTCAATTTATATATCTACACATTAAAAATGATCTCCTCCTAATGGGCTGTCAGAAAAAGTAGTAAAATACCAGTAAAAAGTTATTTCTCTTAAATTCAGTTTTGGGGTTTTTTGTTTGTTTGTTTTTTTATTATTATTATTTTTTAACTGCCAGCAAAAATTTTTGTAAATAAACAAGCCTGTTCTCTAAACGCGATGGCATCAGGGATCTAGACAAAAAAAGATAATGAAATCTTTTCTATTTGAATGGAAATTTGATACAGTACACACAAACAAAATAAAAAAATAAAAATTAATTCAAATGAATAAGTTTATTACGATTAAAATAGCCTTCTCCCCAAACTGACCGACATGCTCAGGGCTAGAAAAACTGACTTGTATGTTATAGGGTTAGTTAGTGGAGGGGGAAGGGAGACAACTGTTGCTATTTTCACACAGGGCTGGGTGTGCAGGGGGACCTTTCCTTTTATACAGGAAACAGCCGCAGAAATAGTATCCCTACGGCCTCATACACCGCAACATTAAAAGAGAGAGAGAGAAAGCAACAGACAGACTGCACTGCCGAACTGGACTAAAGAAAATGTTTTTAGATATCACAGGGCCCGCATTTCTGGTTTAAACAAAAAAAAAAATGTATTGGAGAGGTTTTAATAGTGTATTAGTTAAATGTTGTGCAGATTTAGGGGGGGAGGGATGAGAATTTAAGGAAATAATCAGGATTGTTACATAGCAAGGTAAAACAAAGTTACAACATTTTTGATTAGCAGTAGCAAATGGCATCCGTTACCCACAATGCAATGCAAGCTGAACCTGCTGCATCCAAATTGCTAGATTAATACCTTGGTTGAAACGCTCCGAGATGTGATCAGTACAGTTTGGACTGTCATATTTCTCTGAGATTGTTTCTATATTTTTATTTAACTGAATTAAAATTTTACTCTGGCCTCTGAAAAATTAGATCCAAAAGAGATGCATATGTATGTCCTTAATTATTTGGTAGGATCATTAAAGGGACACTCCACTGCCCAAATACATAATGAATCAAATAAATCACTTTTTAGTAAATGAAGCCCAGATGAAAAGTTGCATGCATTTAATTACGCATTTTGTTAATTGAGAGTTATATCTAAAAATAACTTGCAGAACCTGAAGATCTCGTCTGCTGCCTTTGCAAGCCCTACCCTGTCAGACTTTCTGTGGCTGTCCAATCACAGACTTCCCAATGCAACTCAATGAGAAGTCTTTGCAAGGCAGGTACTCGGAGCCATTGAGATAACCAAACCAGGAAGTAACAGAACCCACTGTCTGCTTGAAGGCATAGGTGGTGTAACCAGGTTAATTTATAAAAGTGTCAATTTCTTTAGAAATTTGCACTTTTTCCAAAATGAAATCTTCCAAACAAATTCTTCACACAAAACTTTTCAGCACGCTAAAGTGCTTTAGGGGTCTGGAGTGTCCCTTTAAGCATCTACCTATAGTTATTTCTATTTGCGCCTGCCATTAAGCAAAGCAATTAGGTTTAAAACAGGACATGCACAGATGATGTTGCGGAACTTCTATTAGGTTTTTAAAAAAAAATTACATTAAAATGCCTCTTGATACCCAAATATTTATCAAAACACTTTATATAAAGAAAATTGTATATTCCGTGTTTGATAACTTCCCATCATACATGGAATATTTTTTAGCCTAAATATAGATACACAGTTCACTTGGAGATGAGCTTTTGAATGAAGTTTGATATAGCAAAGATGCTTCAAAAATGGTGGTTCAAGTTCACATTTGATGGAGTTTTTCACCTTATTTAGCTCCATTACAAAGTCAATTTAGCCTATTAAACTTCTCCCTTTCAGGCACTTGGTTTTGCTATCAGTCCTTATTTAGACACACTCTGCAGCTTAACAAACTGCTCTCTGTTGCTTGATAGCTGATCATAAGCCGCTGTACAAGCAAAACAATGCAAGAAAAAGCTATGTCATAGCAGCGACTCGTTCAGTAGTAACTGGACTCTCTTCCTGTAAATTGATACAATTCCCCATCACTACTGGTCTGTAGGGCTGCCATATAGGTCCAGATTATCTGTACAGGCAGCTTTGGTTGAAGACTCCAAAAACAAAATGATATATACAGCTCTGAATGTGTGAGCGACTTGTATCATTGTAAACACATATTGAACAAGGAGGGAGCCTTGTTCTAATAAAAAACAAAACAAAAATTAAATATTTACTTTTTATTTTTTTGCAGTTAGAAAATTTTATGTTGGATTTTTTTTTTTCCCTCTTACATTGCAATCAACATTTCAAATAACAGTACGATTGCTGGCACTCTTGACCAAAGCAAACAGCTGCATATATTACTTCATATTACCCACAACCAGAAGGGGCCTAATGGACGTGCCATGTTTTTTATTCCTTTTCATTTTTTGTCTGTCCCCTGGATTCAAAATTTATGGACAAAAGAAATCTTTATTGAACTTACAAAAATATACATTGAAAAAAAAGAAAGAAAATATAAATTTGAGAATAATAGATCTTCTTGAGTTGGCATGCCTGTTTCTATGTGCCAACCTTACAGGGCAGAGTGTATTTAGTAGTCAATTACCTTCTGCAGTGGATTAGAACAAAGAAGATGTGATTTTCAATAATGCCCATTTCTTTCCCACCTTGGACGTGATATATCGGCAATTTAATGTTAACCTATAAACTCGTACACGGACTCCCCACGCAGGGAATCAAACCCAACCTAAAACAGTTAGATTTAATCCTCATTAGCAAAGCTCTGACAAGGAACCTATGTGATAGTGATAAAAAAAGTGCTAAGCTTGGAGTGAATCACCCACTTCGATTTCTGCCTACTGGGCCTACTTTGGCAGTATTGGATTTAAAATTCTGGTCACCATTCATACTAAAATAAAACTATGTGATATGCTTAAAATAAAAAAAACAACCAAACTCCACATAATGACAAAACAGCATTTTGCAATTTCCTATTGAGTCCCACACCTATTTGCAGATATCTTGGATCTGTGAGGTAATTTTGGTCAGCTATAAGCTAAATTAAACTTCAGGCTATCCATTTCAACAATCCACATGCAAACTATGAATAATTTAATTATCTTAGTTTTTTTTTTTCTGCTC
>OW240919.1:92329808-92354808 GCA_933207985.1 Pelobates cultripes
TGTTAGAGTGAGTGTTAGTGTGAGTGTTAGAGTGAGTGTTAGTGTGTGTGAGTGATAGAGTGTGTGTTAGTGTGTCTGCTAGTGAGTGTTTGTGTGTTAGTGTGTGTGTCTGCTAGTGAGTGTCAGTGAGTGTTACTGTGTGTGTCTTACTGAGTGTGTGTTTGTCAATGAGAGTGTATGTTTTGTAAGTGAGTGTGTATGTATGAAAGTCTGTCGCTGACTGTGTCTCTGTCAGTAAATGCGTGTGTCTGTTAGCTGGTGTGTATGCGTCTGTAAGTGTGTGTGTGTGTGTGTGTCTTCAGCACTTACCTTTCTCCAGCGCCGGACTCCCTTGGCGCTGAGGATCCCTTAGCCTCTCAGCTCCGAATGCGACCGCGCACGCATTCAAACCGCCCATAGGAAAGCATTACTCAATGCTTTCCTATGGACGTTCAGTGTGCTCCTCTAGCGGCTGTCAGTGAGACAGCCACTAGAGGCTGGATTAACCCTCCCGCCCGGCTCTGGAAAGGGGTAAAACTTACCTTTTTCCAGCGCTGGGCGGAGAGCTCTCCTCCTCCAATCCTCCTCTTCTCCTCCCCGTCGGCTGTATGCGCACGCGCGGCAAGAGCTGCGCGCGCATTCAGCCTGTCACATAGGAAAGCATTCATAATGCTTTCCTATGGACGCTGGCGTGCTCTCACTGTGAAAATCACAATGAGAAGCACGCAAGCGCCTCTAGCGGCTGTCAATGGGACAGCCACTAGAGGAAATAGGGGAAGGCTTAACCCATTGATAAACACAGCAGTTTCTCTGAAACTGCTATGTTTTTGAAAAAATGGGTTAACCCTAGCTGGACCTGGCACCCAGACCACTTCATTAAGCTGAAGTGGTCACCAGGTGCCTAGAAATCACTTTAAGTGTGTGTGCATCTGCATGCGCACTGGCGTACACTCATGATTTGCAAGGGTGCCAGCCCTGTAACCCCTAGACCAGGTGCCCACCGCCACATGTGGTACGCGGCCCGGCTATCTTGAGAATACGGATCAATTTTCGCACCGGGGCCCCATGGGTCATGTGTACGCCACTGAGCATGTGTCATAGGTTTGAAATAGAATGTACGAAAGGTAGACTCCCTGGACCAATCCGCAGACGACAAAATGTCTGAGAGGGAGCTACCCGCACGAAAGGCTGCTCCTCTGACTGAATGCGCTCCAAAAGAGGAGTTAACACCTGCTTGGGCTAGTATCCATCTGATCCACCGTGCGACGGTGGGAGCGGACACCGGTTTGTGTGGTTTGACTTAGGACACGAGAAGGGGTCCTGTAGGGGAACGCAGAGTGGTTGTGGCATCTATATAGTGCCTTACGCAGAGCGCCACACAGAGTTACTGTCTATTCGGAAAGTAAGGGTAGAATACAGAGGAGGAATTAGTCTTTGTACGCCTGGTGATATGAAATTTAATGCATTCAGGCGAGAAAACTACAGCGTGGAAATCGAATGCTCGAATGTCGGAGAACCTACGGTAGGATACCAGACATAGGAGTAAGGCCAGTTTGGCAAAGAGTTGACGTAACGTCAAATTCTCATTAGAGGGCCAGGATTCTAAAAGAGTGACATCCCAGAAACTGGAATATTTAGGAAGAGGGGGTCTGGCTAGCCTGATCCCTCGTAAAAGTCTACAAACTGAAGATTGTTTTCCTATTGATGCATTGTCAATAGGGTTGTGGGCTGCAGAAATAGCTGATCTAAAAACATTAATTGATCTATAGGACTTGCCTTGATCAAAGAGGGTAGATAGAAAATTTAGAATGGTCGTCAGAGGTGCTGAAAAGGGATCGGTATCCCTTTCCAAACACCAGCTGACCCATGTCTGCCATGCAGCGAGGTAAACTCGACTAGTGCCTGGGGCCCAGGAGTCCCATAGGAGAGCCTGAGCTGTCTCCGAAAGTCCAGAGACATTCCAGGATCCCCTGAAACGGTCCAAGCTACAAGCTAGAGCCAACCTTGTAGGGCGAGTGGTTGACAGAGCCCTGCTGGATTCCTGAGGATGTCGGGGAGTCAAGGTAGTAGAATTGGGTAATTTGCAGATAGTTCTAGTAGGGTTGGGAACCAAGTCTGGGATCTCCATAGAGGAGTGACAATGACTATCATCACTACTAGGGCTTTGACCCGGTAAAGAGTGCGTTGGATCATGGAGAAAGGTGGGAATGCATATATGCGCCTGTCTCTGGCCAAGGGTGTAGAAAGGCATGCCTCCGTCTGACGGTTTAGCCAAGAAGCGAACAGGTCCAGTGTGAGGGGCCCGCAAAGACAGTGAATTTGATAGAACACGCGGGGGGATCCAATTGCCAGTCGCTTACGTCCCTCCAATGGCGGGAGAACCAATCTGCGACTAGGTTGTCCATGCCTGGAAGATATTCCACTCTGATGGATAAATTCCGCTCAAGGCAGAATTGGTAGAGTTCTTTGGTAAGGTCGGACAGTAACTTGGAACGGGAACCTCCTAACCGATTCACATAACGTACTGCAGAAACGTTGTCCAATGCGCAGTACTAGTGAGCAATTGAAACAATCTTTTGCAAAACTGCAAATCGCAAAACATCCTGCGATCAATTCTAGGCAATTGATGTGCAGTGCTTGTTTGGAGGGGGACCATAGTCCCCCAGTGGACCATTCAGAGCAGGTAGCGTCCCAACCCAGGAGACTGGCATCGGATTCCAGAATTAAGTCTGGTTGTGATCCGAAAATGGCTTTGCCATTCCAGGCTTCCATGTTGTGAAGCCACCAGTGAAGTTCTACACGAACTTCGTCTGTTAGATAGATGTACTGATCGTAGGAGGTG
Organism: Pelobates cultripes; assembly: GCA_933207985.1. Classification (NCBI taxonomy): domain Eukaryota; kingdom Metazoa; phylum Chordata; class Amphibia; order Anura; family Pelobatidae; genus Pelobates; species Pelobates cultripes. The sequence continues at coordinate 92,332,630 of OW240919.1, forward strand.
GAACGGTGTAGGTAGTATGTCTTGAGCCGTTGCATGGCTCGGTAATGTAAAGGTCCTGGGTAAATGGCTTGGCTAGAGGCGGACAGTAGGCCTATGGTATGGGCCAGATCGCGTAGGCGAATCTGGTGGGCTGATAATTTGCGAATGTCTTTTTTTATAGTTTTGACTTTTGCGGAGGGTAGTTGCAAAATCGCCTGTACGGAATCTATCAGAAATCCGAGAAACTGAACCTTCTGAGAAGGTTTCAGGGCCGATTTCTGAAAATTGATTACAAAACCTAGGTTTTGTAGCAAGGCCGTCGTCATGTCCGTGTGTTGGCATAAAAGGTCTGAGTCTTGAGCCATTACCAGGATGTCGTCCAAATATATAATGGACCGAATCCCCGGTGATCAGAGTAACGCCATCAATGGTTTCATCAGTTTTGTGAAACAACATGGTGCAGAGCATAGATCGAACGGGAGGCATGTGAACTGCCAAATTTCCTCTTGCCAGAGAAATTGAAGAAAAGCTTGATGGTTGCGAGCAACAGGGACTGTGAGATATGCATCTTTGAGATCGAATCTGGAGAATCAATCTCCCACGCAAAGGAGGTCCCTGAGCAGATGGATGCCCTCCATCTTGAAATGACGATACCTGACATAGTGATTCAGGACTTTCAAATTGATAATTGGACGTAGGTCTCCAGTTTTTTGTGGACCAGGAAAATGTTGCTGAGAAAGGTATGTGGGAAAGGGGATTTTTCTATCGCCCCTTTTTTACTAGTTTGTGCAATTCTGTTTGTAGTGTCAGGTTGTCTGATGCAGACATCCGTAGTGGTGTAGGTGGTATGTCCTGGAAGGGAGTGCAAAGGAAGTCTATTTTGAACCCTTGGACTGTGTGTAGGACCCATAGGTCCTGTGAAAGCAATTCCCACTGTTGGAAAAAATGGGTTAGTCGACTATAGGTACATTGAAAAAAGGAAGGTTTATTACCTGGAGCAGTGCGTCCGCGTAAGGAGGCAGACACACGTCCCTGGTTAGATCCTCTATTGGTGAATAACTGCCTGTGGTAGGGTCGGGGTTGTCCTGAGTGCCAATAATTCTCTGAAGGGCGAGGCCTGTAGCCTGTGAAGGCAACTCTGCTGTTTGTTCGGCCTCTAGAACGTCCAGCTCTCTCAGAAAAACGTCCTGACTGGGAACAAAAAACCCTGCGCAAGGAGGATTGGGCCTTATTTAGGGTAGTGAATACCGCTACATGTTTGGAGAGATCCCTCATAAACGAGTCTCCAAAGAGCAATCCATTGGCCTCTGGTCCCAGTTCTCGGGAGCTCAGATCGACTAATTTAGCATCCAGCTTGTATAGTGCCGCCCTACGTTTCTCAGTGGATATAGCCACATTTGCGTTGCCCAGGAAGCATAAGGATCTCTGGGCCAATTCTCTGACTGTGTTTGGGTCAAACTCCCCACTAGTTATGGCTTCCTCATCTAGTATGAAAATTTGAATGATGGGGCCAGCGATGTCCAGGAGTTTATCCTGGGCTTTCTTAAGACTCTGCTCAATGCCCTTGCAAGGATCTTTCCCCGTCTTAGTGAGGAAGGTCACAAATAGTGGGTCAAACTCTGGCGTGACAGCCACCTTGTTTGGAATGGTTGGTCGAGGGCACTCGGCTCTGAGTTTTGCCCTGATTTCTTTTTCAAGTGGCTTACGTAACCACATCTTGCAGAAGCTGGAAATATGGTCCGGTGTGGCCCATTCGGCTGACCGTGGATGCCTGATGACCCTGGGGTCGAAAAAGGGGACACCCGAAGCATCCAGGAGGATGTCTTAGTCAGGTCCCTTCTGCATAGGTGTGTTTGCATCAGTGTCCTTTTGTTTAATAAATGTCTCCTTGACAAATTCCGATGGGGTATCCCCTAACGATTTCGCCAAGGGGTCCTCATCAGAGTAGCCAAGGTAGTAGTCTTCAATCTCATCGCCCCTATGAGATGTAGAACCCTCCAAAGGGTCAGAGATAGTTTGGGCGGGGCGAGTGACAGTTAATTTTTGGGACTTGGCAGGAGCCTTGCCCTTGCCCACAGACACACTACTCCCTTTCCAAGGGCGCTTACGTGTGATTTCCTGATCTGAGGGCTGAGAGTCCTCTGAGTCAGAGGGTAAATGTGTGATGGGATTGATTTCGCCAGAAGTTTTTTCATGGAAGACTGCCAACGCCTTGGGGATAGATTCGGCAATTGTCGAGACCAGCCAAGCTTTAAGTTCCTGAGAGATTGTGGGCTCAGTATTGTCAGACATGGTTTTAGGAACTTTATTAATGATCTGACAAATAAATGTAAGACAGGGTATTAAATGGGGTTCACCCAAGTGTGTTTGGTAAAATTTATAAATGGGGATCACCAAAGTCAACGTAGTTGATATGTAAGGGCGGCACACAATATTCAGTGGGGTAGACCACTAAATTATACAAGTGGGTTGTACCACTGTACCGATAAGAAGTGGGGTTCACCACACAAATAGTCAGACTTTTTAATGGGTATGTCTGTAAAAAAATATAGTAAAGTGTGGGGTCACTTTAAAAATATTATATGTTTCTTGTAAAGGTGGGATGAATGTACAAACTTTGTTAATGTAGATATTCCCTAGAAAACTTAGATGGGCCTAACCATAATTCGTAACCATGGATGAACCCCAAAGTAAGGAACAACGTAGGGTAGACAGGGCCAGTGCAAGTATTTTTGGGTACATAGGCGAAGATGCATTCCCTCCCGCAAAAAAATTACATCTTCACCTATGTGCCTCTTAACCAGCCCCTCTCCCCTCCCATTAGTGGTCCCCTCCCTTCCCTGTCCCTTAGTGTTCTTCTACCCTCCCCCCTCTTTTCCCTGTCCCTTGGTGTTTCTCTCCCATCCCTTCCCTGTGCCTTTGTGCACCCCCATACTCTCTTAGTGGTCACACTCCCCTTCCTGGTGTGCCTCCGACCTCTCTTGTAGCCGGCCGCACTGACAGGTAGTGCTCTCTCAGTGAGCAACTCCTGTCAGTCTGGCCGGGTACAGGAAACAGAAGCTCCTGTACTGCTCTCCGCTCCACCACGCTACACTCGCTGGTGTATACACACTGACAGTCACACACTCAATGACAAACACACAGATGTCACTGACAGACACAGACTCACTGATCTGACACACACTCATTCATTGACACACACACAGCCGGAGCACTCGTATTTGAACTTACAGGTGGCCCCCCACTTGCACTGTCCCTTGTTGAAGAGCCTGTGGCGGCCCCTCCCACAAAGGGCACAGCATTTTGCGCCATCATCAATTTCAGCCAGAGCGGCAGGTCCATCTGGTCCCACCGCATACCTGGATTGGCCGACAAGCGTTGCCTAAACTGCTCATCATATTTCCACCATGCTAATCCGCCATATGTACGATAAGCCTCCCACATGCCGTCCAAGTAGCAAAAGAACTGGGAACAACGCCGTGGGAATTTTTCACCTAGCACACTCGCTAAGATACAAAAGGCCTGCAGTCAGTTTCTGAAAGACTTTGTTATCTTACAATACCTGCGCCTTTTTCTTCCCCCTCCTTTTTACCATCCTTAAGGTCCTCCTCTTTCAAATCAATATACTCCTTCAGCAAGAGCAGGGAAACATTTCAACAAATTCCTCACACCAAACCTTGTCTTTGGTGTCCTGCTTAAGATGACAACCCAAAGGACTAGCGAACGACACGTGCACATTCTGCCGTGCGGCATCCGGTATATACCCGAACAAGTCGCTCCACTCCTCCCCTCCTTCTGTAAAGTTGGCAAGAACCATCCCCGCCTTTTTGCTGTCTAATCCCCAGACTCTTCTTTGCTCCTGCCTTCTGCCTCTCTCCTGCTACTGCCCTCTGCAGGAACCCATAGTCTCCCAAACTGAGCTCCCTGAACTTCCCCTTTGCTTCAAGTGTGTAATAAAGATCTTAAACTATCCCAAAAAAACTCTGAGTTTGGTGTAAGTGGTTGGTCACCATGGTGACCACTGACCGTATTTGACCGTGTGGCCGCCGACCTTCCGTCAACTCCGAGAGAGTCCGGAGCGTCCAGCGGTATCCCTTGTTCCACTTCCTGGCACCTTTCAAGCACTGCATGTGACTGATCAAGATCCCTGGGTTGTCTGTCCGCAGAAACCCCTACTCGTCTCATTTTAGGTTGCTCACACCACCCTTTGCTATTCTGCGCGCGCTGCCCTGACCTGCACAGCCCCCATAATTCTGCAATTGTTTGCTTTGACTCCTACTAGCTGACCTTGATGCACTATAGCAACACTGGCTACATCTAGCTGAAGAGAGCGATTGCCTCTCGCCGCTATGCCTATCGCCTGCGTACCGTACCCCGCTGGGCTGCACTACAGGGGACCCTCCGCCATGCTGTCCTCAAATGTTTGTACCAGCCGGCTGCCCCGTGGGTAAACTGGAGTTTATTGCCTGAGAGCATCCCCTGTGGCCCTGCCGCTGAGGACCAGCCTCTATGGTACTCTGCTCCACTGGCTGGCCGGCCTGGTGCTGCCGAAACTCCCTGGCCCGGACTGGATCACAGTTGTAGCCATCCCCTCCCCACCACTGATTCTGAGCTGCGTTGCTGACATCTCCTTCAACTATCTGCGCTGCTTTGTGGGTACGTGTATTCACTAAGGGGACCCCGGCACTAGCAGAGGTTATGGCCGTGGTAAGGGAACCTCCCTTTCCTCTGCACCGGGTCTGCTCGCCCCTGAGCTCCTTAATAAGTTGCATAGCTAATGTGCTGTCTGGGGGACCTGGATCAGACTAACCCGATGAGCTGCCCTCTTGTAGTTACATAGCTGAAAAGAGACTTGCGTCCATCAAGTTCAGCCTTCCTCACATATGTTTTTGCTGTTGATCCAAAATAAGGCAAACCTAGTCTGAAGCTCTTCCAATTTTGCAACAAACTATGAAAACATTTCTTATTGACCACAAAATAGCAGTCAGATGTCTCCTTGGATAATTAGAAATTATATCCCTGTATGTTATGTTTTTGCAAGTATTTATCCAATTGCAGTTTAAACATCTGTAATGACTCTGACAAAACCACCTCTTCAGCAGAGAATTCCATATCCTTATTGCTCTTACTGTAAAAAACCTTTTCTTTGCCTTAGATGAAATCTCCTTTCTTCCAGCCTAAATGTGTGACTTTGTGTCCTATGTATAGCCCTGTTTATGAATAGATTTCCAGACAAAGGTTTGTACTGGCCCCGAATATATTTGCATAATGTTATCATATGCCCTCTCAGGCGCTGTTTTTCCAAACTAAACAGATTTAATTTTTTTTAACCTTTCTTCGTAACTAAAATGCTCCATTCCTTTTATCAATTTTGTAGCTCACCTCTGCACTTTTTCTAGTGCCATGATTAGTGATGTCCCGAACGGTTCGCCGAACGTAAACATAAACTTTGACCCTGTACCTCACAGTCAGCAGACACATTCCAGCCAATCAGCAGCAGACCCTTCCTCCCCCACCTCCTGGACAGCATCCATTTTACATTCATTGTGAAGCTGCATTCTTAGTGAGCTGTCCAGGAGGTGGGAGGGTCTGGGAGGGAGGGTCTTCTGCTGATTGGCTGGAATGTGTCTGCTGACTGTGAGGTACAGGGTCAAAGTTTAAGTTTATGTTCGCCGTCCGCGTAGAACCGTTCGGCGAACCGTTCAGCAAACCATTCGGGACATCACTAGCCATGATATCTTTTTTAAGAACAGGTGCCCAAAATTGCACAGCATATTCAAGGTCTGGTCTTACCAGCGATTTATAAAGAGGCAAGATTATATTTTTATCCCGAGAATTTATGCCCCTATTTATATATGACAAAACTTTACTGGCCTTAGCAACTGCAGATTGACATTGCATATTGCTGCATAATTAGTTGTCTATAACAATTCCCAAATCCTTCTCGTGTGTGGTTATCCCTAGTTCACTACCATTTAGGGTGTAAATTGCTTGTGCATTCTTAACCCCGAAGTGCATAACTCACATTTCTCTACGTTAAATTTCATCTGCCATTTTAGTGCCCAGTCCCCCAATCTTCCCAAATCCCTCTGCAGCAAAGCAATATCCTGCTCACATTTTATTACTTTACAAAGTTTTGTGTCATCTGCAAACAGTGATACATGGCTTTCAATGCATATTTCAAGATCATATATAAATATGTTAAATAGAAGCGGTCCCAAAACAGAAACCTGAGGGACACAACTTACCGCTTTTGTCCAGCCTGAAAATTTACCATTAATGACAACTCGTTGTACTCTATCCTTAAGCCAATGTTCTACCCAAGAACAAGAATATTCATGTAGACCAATTTCTCTTAGTTTGAATATTAACCTATTGTGAGGAATTGTATCAAATGCATCGGCAAAATCCAAGTAGATCACATCCACTGCAACACCCTGATCTATACTTCTACTTACTTCTTCGTAGAATGCAATTAGGTTAGTTTGCCGCCTCCAACCTCCTGGCTACACTCACCGTCCTTTGGAAGCCTGCTGCCGCCGACTGAAATTTGACTGCTCTCCTACCCACAGCCTCACAGCAGGGCGCCTTCCGCCCCCGGTCACGTGTTCCATGCCGACTGGGCCCCAAGCCACAATCCATGAGCGGCGTGGGCCAGCCTCCTCCTACAACAACTTGGGACGCTCCTCTGCTTGTCTCCATTCCCGGAACTCCTGCCTCAGCTCCTGGGCTTCTCCTCCTTCTTCTTGCTGGAATGGTGTTTAGATTTATGCGCTCCAGTGGACTGATTCTCCGTGTTCGGCGACTCAGTGGTGTAGATGTGGGTCCTGACGACACTCCCGGCATCCTAAGTCTCTCTTGGGTCCATCAGACGCAGCGCTGCTCCACTACCGCCCACACATTCGCAAGGAAGGCCTCCAAGGGATCCATCTAAAAGACAAAAGAAGACACCAACCCAAACAACTGTACGGAAGGGTAGGCAGATTAAAAAGATCTCTAAGATGGCTGTCATATATACCCCCCCATAAGCCCATCCCTATAAACCCCCACCATTTGGTTCCTATGCCTGCCCCTAGCTCTGTCAGGGCCAATTCCACCGACTATGCTGTTCCATGGGCTACACGACTGCATTCCAATGGTAGCAGTACATACAAATATATTGCTACATCAACAAACATACTCCATACAAAAACATGCTTACACTCAAACGCACAAACACTGCTCAGAAATACAACCCAGCAAGGATGGGTAAATGGTAGATCAACAACTGGTATAGCATCGTGGGATTTCTACAACAGAAGGGGATCTACCTTTTGGCCACCCTTGTTTTAAAAGGGGGCCAAAAAAATTTTCTGGCTCCAGGGCTCTTAGTTCCGCCATTGCAATGATCATTTTATTCTTGGCACTATAGTGTTCCTTGTGGGTCTATGCTGAGCCCAAACAAATGCAGTAAGCTCTTTTTGAATATCCTTTAAAAAGGAGCAGGAGACATTTATAGGCAATGTGTGAAGCAAGCAATAGTAGTTTAGGAAGCAGTGACATACGAAAAAGAAGATATTTTATCTGTGAGTGCCTAATTGCTCCTTACTTGACTTCATCTTGTTTGGACTTTACTATATCTTTACTAAAGATGTTATTGATGGTTGCCTGAAAGTAAGACAAATGCCTTAGGGTAAGATGGCATTATGGAATACGTGCAAGTTGTCTTTTTTTTTTTTTGGCATGCACCTGTTCATTGTGTATTTTGCCAAAGGGAATACTGTTCTGGTCTTGTGCTCAAAACAATAGCCAATTATCTTGTTATTATACTTTAGGTGCTTGGAGATGGAAATTGCTAGTTTCAAGATTTTAATAATGGCATGTTAATTAGCAACCTCTAACTTAAAGACTCTACTTAATATACAAACGCACTAATTTCCTGATGTTGTCTGGGGATGGTCAGCGTGCTGAAATCTGTATAAATTGTCTGTTTAAAGGTTCTTGGTCAGAGGCTATTGGTATCTCTCCATTAATGACAATATTGCTATATAGTTCGATTAACTAACGTATTCATATATAAAAAAGAAATTTGTGGTCAACTACAACATACCCAACCAGAAACTTATTTTTCATGAACAGATCTGTTTTTTTTTTTTATGTTTTCAGATAATTTTTATAAAAGAGGTCTGAAGGATTTTTTACTTATCAGCAACCCAAGCTAGTAGCTTTCCTTCCAATCAAAATCTAATTTATTTTTGAGCATAGACTTTTCTTTGTCTTAAAGGACCACTATAGGCACCCAGACCACTTCAGCTTAATGAAGTGGTCTGGGTGCCTGGTCCAGCTAGGATTAACCCCTTTTTTTTTATAAACATAGCAGTTTCAGAGAAACCGCTATGTTTATAATAGGGTTAATCCAGCCTCTAAAGCCTCTAATGGCCGTCTCATTGACAGCCACTAGAGGCGTTTGCATGCTTCTCACTGTGAAAATCTCAGTGAGAAGACGCAAGCGTCCATAGGAAAGCATTATAAATGCTTTACAATGAGACTGGCTGAATGCGCGCGCAGCTCCTGCTGCGCATGCGCATTCAGCCGATGAGGAGGAGAGGAGGCGGAGAGGAGGAGGAGAGCTCCCTGCCCGGCGCTGGAGAAAGAGGTAGGTTTAACCCCTTCCACTCCCCAGAGCCCGGCGGGAGGGGGACGCTGAGGGTGGGGGCACCCTCAGGGCACTCTAGTGCCAGGAAAACAAGTATGTTTTCCTGGCACTATAGTGGTCCTTTAATACTCACAGGCACTGCTTGAATTTTACTTTTATATAGTTTCTAAAACGATACTACACTATAATCGTGCAAACATTTTGTGGGGTTTTTCTAAAGACTCCAGAGGACAACGTCAATAAGACAGTGTCAGCAAAAAGGCTTATTTATACTCAAATTCCCATGTATACACAGTGGAATTCTGTTGATTCTGCAGTGTTTCCAATGCCAAAACATATAATAATGGGGTCAGAGGCAGGCCCTGAAGGATACCAAAAGTAATAATAAAAGGTGATTATGTAAAATCGTCTGTGGAAACCACTGCAGACGGCTTGTAATGTAATGCCATAATCACTGTAATAAAATTGGCAGGAAATAAGAGCTTAGAAAAGGTTGATACCAGGAATGACCAATTAAACATAAATAAGGGCTTTTCTATATTCATTGAAATAAGCAAAGCACCAGTCACAGAATTAGGCAGGTGATGCAAAAGATTCAACACCTTTCTCAATTGGTTAGACCACTGGCTCACGTTCACAAAACCTGCGTAATCATTATACACTAAGGATGAAAGAATAAGGTTACAGTGGATTTACAAGATTGTTTTGTGTAGAATTTAGCATCTTTGTTTAATAAGGAGATTGGTCTGAAATTTTAACACTTCTCTAGAAATTTCTTCGGTGTGGTGAGTTTAATAATATGTGCTTGTAGCATTTCTGGGGGATAAGCCTAATTTCTCTGCAACTAATACTGTTATGTACGGTTAAACAAAGCTATGATCTATTAGAACAAATTGTTTTACCAGTGACCTAAACTAAATCTCTGTAGGGCAACAATATACCTTAAAAAACGACTGAACAAACACACAGGAGAAAATGACACATCCACATTCAAAAAGTACAGGATTGGGTCCTTTGTGGGGCTGGAGCTAAAATGACTCTGGGCCTAAATACAAATTTGTGTTTCTGGAATTATGCAACTAACCTTCCTCTGTAAACTGGAAAGTGTATAAAATCTCTCTGGTAGGCTTAACTACATAGAGATTTGTTGGGAAAGCAAATGGTACAAGTGATCACAGCTAGTCCTATGGCTAATGAGCCACTGGAAGTGCATGTACACAGGGCCGTCTTTAAGGAGGGGCAAAAGGGGCAGCTGCCCCAGGCCCAGTTACTCCTGGGGGCCCTAAGGCAGCTGCCCCATGGGCCCCCTGCAGCACCTGAGGTAATCAGGGGCCACAGCCCTTTAATACTGCTCTGGACCGGGCCCTTGTAATATGGGGGTTGGCTGAATACAAACACACAGCTAGCCCCTCACACACTGCCCTGTGATCCCTTTTCTTCTCCGTGGCATGCTGGGAGGAAGTGAGGTCAGATCACTTCCTCCTCAGTGCCGCTGGGGAGGAGGCACACACCACACGGAGGAGGATGCAAGCATTGTTGGGGAGAGGGACTGAGAAAGCTGATGGCAGACTCCCATCAGCCTGGGCCAACAAGCTCCCACTGGACCCCAGGGAAGCCACCTTTCTGTACCCAAAAGGTAAGGAGACAGGAGGGTGGCTAAATATGTTTTGTTTTTTTGTTTTGCTTATTTCTGATATCACTTTTATTCAAGTGTTGGTGTTTGTAATGTAACACACAGGGAATAAGTACATGTTAAAAATCCTAGAAGAACCTGACAGTTCCCTATTAAATATAAATTTTAAAAGTATTTATTTTAACATATTATTGCATCAAGTGTTATCAAAGGCTGTATACCATTTCCAAATGTCACTTTTGCCAAATTCTGGACCAGGGTATGTAAGAACAGAGTTGAGACATTATTATGGCCAAGGTTGCTGGGAGTTGCTGTCCAAGAGCTGCTAGAAGGCAGAGATTAAAATATGTAAATGTACACATATATGTGTGTGTGTGTATCTGGCTGTGTTTATGTCCTTGTGTGTATCTGGCTGTGTTTGTGTCAGTGTGTGTATCTGGCTGTGTTTGTGTCAGTGTTTGTATCTGGCTGTGTTTGTCTGTGTGTCAGTGTTTCTGTGTGTATGTATACCTGTGTATGTGTACTTGTGTGTCAGTGTGTATGTGTACCTGTGTGTGTGTGTGTGTGTGTGTATGTATGTATGAATGTGTCAGTGTGTGTAAGTGTGCATCTGAGTGTGTGGTAATGCATACATCCCAGCATTTTAATGCCAACACAAATACACTCCATCTCTAGCACTGTACACATATACACCCCTGCATTTATACCTTTATGTATGTGTGTATCTGAGTGTGTGTGTACATACCTGTGTCAGTGTGTGTGTGTACCTCTGTGTGTGGATGTGCCAGTGTGTGTGTGTATCAAAGTGCTTGTATCTGTGTGTCAAAGGGTGTGTATCTGAGTGTGTGTGTGTATGTGCCAGTATGTGTCAAGGTGTGAGCATGTGTCAGTGTGCCTATGTGTGTATCTGCGTGTTAATGTGTATGTGTATATGTGTTATAGAAATCACACAACATGCAAACAGAGCCCTGCAAACACAAACATTGCATACAAACACACCAGTTTGCTGAAACACCAATACTACACACAAATGTACACAACACTACATCCAAAAAACCCCTCCATGCAAATACAAACATTACATACAAACACATTCCTGTATTAAAACGCTAAAATCATATACAAACACCAACTCTACACACAAAAGTACACCTGCATTTAAAAGCCAACACTACAGACAATCACACATTACTGCATTCAAACGCAAACACTACACACAAGTACATCACTGCATTCCAGTGGTAACAGTACATACAAATACACCCCTACATGCACACATACACTCTATACAATAACATGCTGACATTCAATTGCACAAACACTGCTCAAAAATACAACCCTGCAAGGATGGTAGATCCCCACCTGGCATAGCATCGCAGGAGTTGTATGACAGATGGGGATCTATCTTTTCTTTACTCTTGTGCTACAGGGCAGGCCTGAATTATTATTTTTTGCACCAAGGCACTCTCTACATTAGTTTCGCCTCTAGGTTGGGGTGGAGGGAGTGATTGCATGCCCAGGGGGCCCAAGCAGATGCTTGCCTAGGGTCCAATCAATATTAAAGACGGCCCTGCATGTACAATGAGCTTAGAGTAGAGATAGGCTACTCTTGTGTGCAATGGGCGTAGGACACCCTCCATCTTTTGATTAGGGCACATATTAGATGCAGATTAGTAAATGCAGTGCATAAGATACTTTTGCAACTTTAGTTAGGCCGAGTAAGATATCTGTGCATACCTGGTCACACGTTATGAGTATGGCACCAATCATTTCATGGTAACAGCAGATCACAATAAATATATATAAATATATATAAAAAGACAAAACATCAGACAGCTTCAACCTATTGCAATGCATGGTCTTCAGCACCAGTAACCCTTACGTTAAATGTTTACTCCAGGCTTTATGACCACTTCAGTAGTTTGAAGTGGTCATGGTAAATGGAGTCTGTATGTGTTTGAAATGCCGCACATAGCAAGATGAACCCTTCTGCTGACGGTGGTGTAACTCCACCTCCAGCAGCATCATTGGGTTGCCACCAGCCAGCCCAGAACAAGAGCACATGCTGGTTTATGTAAATTCTGTGTGAGTTTGGATGCACAGAATCTTAATTCTTTGACTGTTGATGCGCACAGCAATGAATAGGCCGCAAGATTGGCATCCGGCTTTGTCAGTTCTGCAGAAATCAGATGTCATAAAACCTACTTCAAAACACCCTCAACAATCAGCAAGACCAGATAAGAGGGCAAAGGGAAGAAAGAGTGTAAGGGTTCTCCTCTCACCATAACCAGGACAGCGAGTTGTAGTGATTATGATGGTTGGCGTATGAGCCTAAAATAAACCTTTAAAAAAAATTTTTTTACACTTTAGTCTGAGGGGGATCATATTTGGAAAACAGAAAAGTTTAAAGCCTTGTTGGTCCCTTATTTTTGTAGAGGAGCTGAGAGCGTCACTCCCAACTGTTGAGTTTCAATTATGGAGATCTTGGAACGCTTAAGGAACACTATTGTGTTAGGAATAGAAATATGTATTCCTGACGCTGTAATGTTCCTGTCCGTACAAGTGGGTAGGCCTCCGCAGCCCCAAAAAAATAAAATAAAGTTTTACTTAACTGTTTCCAGTGCCGAGGCTCATCTCTTTGTGATGGTCCATTCCAACCCTAACTTGTGTTGCATTCCTGTGAATGCATTCAAACTTTCCCATTGCTTTCCTCTTGGTTCTTCCATGTCACATGACAAATTTTACTTGGTCTGTCCCGCAAGTGCCCCTAGTGGCTCTTAGTATGAGTAGCAATGTAAACATTGCGGGATTAATGGGACAGGGACACTTCATCCTGACCACTTCAATAGTGTTTCTTGAATGCTTGATTCTTGTACGTAAGTTGTAAACATTTTGCTGAAAAGTTCTCTCCCTATTTTATGAACTTGCAAAAAAGTTTTCTCTGACTGTCATGAGTCACCAGCTCTTAATGTAAGAATAATCAGAGGGCTACACATCATAAAGTTAAGGATTTTCTTTAAAGGAAAACAATATTGCCAGGAAATAAATTAATTTTCCTGGCACTATAGCTTCCCCCTCTGTCAAGTCAAGTCAAGTCAATAACCCCTTCTGTCACTTACTTGGGTCCAGAGCTGATGTCCCTCGGCGCTGGCTTGGGTCCACCTTCACTCCAACTGCACCAGCTGACGTTTTATGGCCGTGCTTGCATTAGGATTTCCCTATAGGAAAGCATTATTCAATGCTTTCCTATGGGGATTCCGGTGATGCTGGAAGTCCTCATGCATAGCGTGAGGACATCCAGTGTCATTTAGGCGACCAAAAGACACTTACGACCCTGGAAGTCCCTGTTATGGCTGTCTACCAGACAGCCACTAGAAGAACTTCCGGGCTTGTAGGCGACTTTTGGTTGTCTAAATGACACTGGACGTACTCACGCTATGCATGAGGACTTCCAGCATCACCGGAATCCCCATAGGAAAGCATTGAATAATAATGAGTTAACTCTAGCAGGTAATTATTGCAGTTTATAAGGGTGATGGGACACTGCACCAAGACCATTCAATGACCTGAAGTGGTCTGGGTGCCTAAAGTGTCCCTTTTAATAAATGTAATAATGATCTCTATCTACAACCATGGAATTCTCTTCGGTGAGATGGGTAGTGAGAGGTTCATGCAAAAAGAAATGGGTAACAGAGTTTAAATTGGAGTCTGATATACCTCAAGTTTAAGTGTTTTTCCTTCTTAAAGGACCACAATAGGCACCCAGACCACTTCAGCTTAAGGAAGTGGTCTGGGTGCCAGGTCCAGCTAGGGTTAACCCTTTTTTTTTTTTTTTATAAAACTTTTTTTTCTCTGAAACTGCTATGTTTACACTGAGGGTTAATCCAGCCTCCAGTGGTTGTCTCTTGACAGCCGCTAGAGGCGCTTGCATGCTTCTCACTGTGATTTTCACAGTGAGAAGACGCCAGCGTCCATGGGAAAGCATTGTGAATGCTTTCCTATGGACTGGCTGAATGCGCGCGCGGCTCCTGCTGCGCATGCGCATTCAGCCGAAGAGAAGGTGAAGAGAGAGGAGAGGAGGAGGAGAGCTCCCCACCCGGCGCTGGAGAAAAAGGTAGGTTTAACCCCTTCCTCTCCCCAGAGCCCGGCAGGAGGGGGTCGGCACTATAGTGCCAGGAAAACGAGTATGTTCCTTTAAGTATGGTCCTTTAATCTGTCCTCTAGATCGGCTAATATGCTTCTTAAAATACTTACTTCTTCAAGAATCACATATAAATCACTAAAATCACATTTATCAAATATTTCATAACATTTTCCTCGCATTAATGTTCTTTTGACTTCTGTAGTTAAAATGATTATATCTGATCTTATGTCATGCCATAAGTCACAAATCATTTCAGAAAGATGTACCAATGATTCTGGAACCATATGATCTTCAGCTTGCAGAACTTGCTCCTCAATCTGTTGTTGCTATGTCCATATTTATACACTCTCCCATAGTAAATACGGGCTTATTTGTTCTGTTCTTTGTGTTTTTTATTTATCAGATTGTAATAAAACTCCCAGGATGACTCTCCTGATGCCATAACTGATAACTGCATAAGATCACAGTTTTGCTTGCCGAGTGCTCATACATAACTGCAATACCTTCATGCAATATTGAGGTGTGGCACTTTAACCCCTTAAGGACACATGACATGTGTGACATGTCATGATTCCCTTTTATTCCAGAAGTTTGGTCCTTAAGGGGTTAAAACAAGGGTGCAGCTCTTAAAGGAACACTGCAAGCACCAAAATTACTATGGAGTGCTCTAGTGGTTATGGTGCCAGTAGTCTGATGCCCCCATTGTAAGTAGTCAAACCGGTTAAGAATGATTTAACTTTCTACCTCACCTCTAGCTTAATTATTGAAGTAGTGGAGGCAGAGGGTGGTATGGTAAGAAGTAAAACAGATTTGACTAGTTACATTGGGGATGCACCAGAGCATGTGCTTTAGTGGTTATGGTACTTGGAGTGTTCCTTTAAAGCAGTTCAAGAATGAAGCACTTTAAAGAAACATTATTAGTTTGCAGCTCTTGAAGCAGCACTGTCTATAGCTGAATTAAGGTGCAACGTTTTAAGACAATGCAACACTTTGAAGCAGTACACAGGGGCAGATTCAGGATCCGAATTCAGGAGGGGTTTGCCAAAAAAGAGATAGCATCATTCGTAGTGTAGCCAAGGCGCACTGGCTGCGTTGTGAACGTATCGGTGATAGCGAGAGGTAGGAGATGAAAATACAAATATTTTAATATCTTTTCTGGATACTAGCTTCAGCTACTAGTGATGTCCCGAACTGTTCGCCGAACGGTTCGCCACAGACTCATCAATGAGTTAACTTACCTCACAGTCAGCAAACACATTCCAGCCAGTCAGCAGCAGACCCTCCCTCCCAGACCCTCCCACCTCCTGGACAGCATCCATTGTGAAGCTGCATTCTTAGTGAGCTGTCCAGGAGGTGGGAGGGTCTGGGAGGGAGGGTCTGCTGCTGATTGGCTGGAATGTATCTGCTGACTGTGAGGTACAGGGTCAAAGTTTACTCAATGATGAGTCCACGGCGAACCGTTCGCAGCGAAACGTGGCGAACCGTTAGGCGAACAGTTCGGGACATCACTATCAGCTACTGCTATCTTGGCAAGGGGGAGAGGTGTGCTTGTCCTAGTGCCCCCCTCCCCCCCCCGGATGTGTCTCTGGCAGTACAAGGATATAAAGTATAAGGGCCCAGTAATCTGCACTTTTGGAGCATTATGATGATGTAGCACTTGGGAATGAAATTAGGGATTATTCTAGCTTTAGTGAATGAATAATGTAAATTTTATTAACGACAGGAGGCGAATATTTGCTTATCTTTCTTTACTGAAACCTCAGAGCAGCAAAGAAACAGTTAACAATGATGTAAAAAAATTAAAAAAATCAGAGTGTACAACAATATCATGTAATCTCCTTAAGCTCCTCCCAATTCCTCTCTTGCTGTAGTCAAACTGGCACATCCTCAACCATGTAAACGATGAAACACAAAGAACAGTAGCGCAAGATGCAGGTTCTTCAATGGGATCAATAATGTAAACAGATAACTAGTGAATTGGAAATTCCTTGTTGTAGTGACCGAAGCCAGTCTTCACACTAGGAAAAAAATTCAGTAGAACGCTAGACTCTTTGGTAAGAGTTTTAAGCAAGTTTACGGTTAATAATGATTAACATTAGCGATTTATCCTAGTTAAACTATGAATGCGTGAGCTATAATTCCTGAGCATAAACAAAAAATACCTATGGCATATGATGCAATATAAGGATGTACGTCAAATATAATCAACAAACTGTTTAAACTTACCTTTGAAAAGGAGGGAAAGAGATAGCTTAACGGAGGAAAAATATTCGCCTCCTGTCGTTAATAAAATTTAGATTATTTGTTCACCAAAGCTAGAATAATCCCTAATTTTATGGCAAGACAGGAGGCTTCATATTTGCTGTTTTAACGCTCCTGTATGATAGAAGAAGCAGCATGTGGCATAAGTTTGAAATAGAAGGTACAAAAGGTGGATTCCCTGGACCAATCAGCGGAGGATAGAACGTCAGATAGAGAACTGCCTGCACAAAAGGCAGAGGATGCGGCTGCTCCTCTTACTGAGTGAGCCCTAAAGGGAGGGTCAATCCCTGCTTGGCCCATGTCTGCCATGCAGAGAGGAAAGTGCATCTAGTGCCTGGGGTCCATGAATCCCATAGGAGAGCAACCATCTGATTCAACGTGCAATCATGGTAGAGGATAGCGGCTTGTGCGGTCTGACATAAGAAACCAGAAGGGGTCCTGAAGGAGAACGCACAGTAGCCGTGGTATCAAAATAATGCTGAACACAACGAGCAACGCAGAGGGATGGTCTGCCTGAAAATTAAAGGACCACTCTAGGCACCCAGACCACTTCAGAGAAACTGCTATGTTTAAAATAGGGTTAATCCAGCCTCTAAAGCCTCTAGTGGTTGTCCATTCGCAATACCAGGGAAAAACTGAAAAAATCCTTTGCAAAACTGCGGATCATGAAGGGTCTTGCAATTAATTTGAGGCAATTGATGTGTAAAGCCTTTTCTAAAGGAGACCATAGTCCACCGGTGGACATCTCTGAACAAGTAGCGCCTCATCCCAGGAGGCTGGTTTTGGACTCCAGGATGAAGTCTGGTTGTGATCCGAAGATGGCTTTGCCATTCCAATCTTCCATGTTGTGAAGCCACTAATGGAGTTCTATACGGACTTCTTCCATTAGGGAAATCAATTGGTCATAGGGCGTGGACCGGTGTAGGTAAAATGTTTTTAGACGCTGCATGGCTCGGTAATGTAAAGGTCCTAGGTATATAGCCTGGATGGAGGCAGAAAGGAGACCTGTAATGTGGGCTAGATTGCGCAGGCGAATCCATTGAGCTGATAGCAACTTCCAAATTTCTTTCCTTATAGATTTGATTTTGGTGGAAGGTGGTTGTAGAATCGCCTATATTGAAATCCAAGAAACTGAACCACCTGAGAAGGCTTCAGATCAGATTTCTGAAAATTTATAGCAAGTATAACAAGTTTTGAAGCAAAGCAGTCATCCTGTTTGTGAGTAGACAGAGTAAATGTGGGTATTGGGCCATGATCAGGATGTTGTCCAGATATATAATGGAGCGAATCCACTGAGAGCAGAGTAATGCCATGACCGGTTTCATCAGTTTTGTGAAACAGCATGGTGCTGAGCAAAGGCCAAAGGGAAGGCATGAGAACTGCCAAATTTCCCCTCGCCATAGGAACTGAAGGAAAGCCCGATGGTAGTGGGCGATAGGGACTGTAAGGTATGCGTTCTTGAGATTGAAAATCACAAAAAAACAGACAGAGAAGCTTTGGATTCAGCTGATATATTCTACCACTTAAATCCTCAGTTTCTCACGAGTGTAGCGCTAGGTATAAATATACAAAGTGAGTTTATCAGTGAAAAAAGTGCTGCAAAGGCACTTACCCTTTAGTTTCCTTTATAACATATAGAGAAAAACAGAAAAATATACATATAATAGTGCAGTATGTCAAATGAATATTTGGAAAAAGTCCTTTTCTGCGAGTTATAAATTGAAATGAACTCAGACAGTACTCCTGCTGGCAGCTACCAGAGTCCTATTTCGGCGATGTGATCATGGTCATCACATGGCCCTGGAAGGCTGGGGTGGCCGGAGCTGCTGCAGGGGGACTGCTGGCGTCTCCGGCAGTCCCCCCCCCCGACCGTGATCGCCACGGGTCGCTGGCCCAGGTAAGTCAAGGGCTCCTATTTGCCGCGGACATACTATGTACGTCTGCAGTCCTCAGCGACCGTTTTTATCGGACGTGCCCAGTACGTCCACGGTCGTTAAGGAGATATACATAGAATAAAATTTTATATATATATATATATATATATATATATATATATATATATATATATATATATATATGTGAGTATTTCGATATGTTGGAAGGCAGGGCCTGAATTTGTGGGAGGGGCAATAGACCTACTTAAAAGGGACTCCCCCCTTCCCTCACTTACCTTCGTTGGTGCAGACGAACAGCCTTGACTCGCAGGCCTCCGTCGCTCCCGACTTCCGGGTCCAATTCGTCATTTCCGGCGAGATGCGGCGCCCTCCTCTGACGTCACGCGCCAACTTCCGGCGGCTCCACCGGCTCCCGAACGGAGGTCTCTGCTACCCTCCTCGCCTACCGCTGGTCCGGGCGGTAAGATGAGCTCCCACACACACAGAACAGAGACTCCATTACTACCTAGGAGTCTCTGTTTTTTGGCCACCGGGGAGGAATCTCATTCATAGGGAATGGGAGGGGGGGGGGTGGTAGGGGGAAGTGGTATGGCTCTCACTGCTGGAACAGGGACAGGCCACAACCAGACCCCTATAACGTTAGGGGACCCTGTTTCCCACCGACTACACACTTGGGAAGGGGGGGGGGCACCTGGCTTAAAGGGGGTCATTCTTTGCTGCTGGTTGACCCTTAGTTCAGCCAGCCATCACCACTCGTTATGCATAGACCCTTCGGTCATTATGTTTACAATGGTTATTTATATGTCGAATTAATAGCAATTACTTTAAGTACTGTGATACATAAACATCTGTGTTTTACACTTATACTGCTAAATAAGATGCTGGTTAAATTAACCTCACACAATTTTTTATTTTTTTTTAATATAGTGTATGACTTGCTTGTTATAAATGTGATACATGCATATATGTTTACTTGTTGCTGGTTAACATATGTTAAGAATGTTCTGCAAGTATTAGTAACGTTAAATCTTAACAACATCATATACATTGGGGGGGGATGGTAATTCGCGGCAACCCCCCCCAGAACTCTTACTATGCCAATTATATATGTTCCACATAAGAGTTTCATTATCTTAAATTCTCATACCCCCAGGAATCCGCATACCTCGGACGGTTCACCTAAGCTAACCCCCCCCTACTCAAGAGACACCTGAATTCTCTTACACAGAACCAGTGCTCAATTTTCTGCAGGTACGTCGGTTACACGCTTCTTTTTCTACAAACGCCACGTTAGTTAATTCCCTGCCCCTTAATCATAGAGGTCCGCGAGGCCAACTCCCATCCTCCACTTCGAGGTACTTTACGCCCCTCGGGCCAAATCATAGTTAGCCGCCTCGCAATTATACAGAGAGGGCGACACCTGTCACTACCAAACCCCCCCCCCTTTTTTCCTCCGTACTTACCCTTGGAGAGGCAAACATCCCGTTTCACTGGGCAGGCTACCATACCCCTCGCGCCAACTCATAGATAGAGCCTCTCTAGCCACTTGGCACTAGTAGGGCCTCACCTGCCACGAGACCTAGATTTAAGTTTTTCGACATCTGGCACTAACTAGCTACCGGCTATTCCAACGAGCCACCAACTATGCCTGTTATTACTTTCAGTATGTCCCTGCTCCCAGACGATGGCGACGACATGTCAGTCCCTAGCACCCCGGCTAGGTCACTTACCCTGACACGTAAGGACGACATAGGAAGTCCCTCGTCCATCAGATCGTGGACTATCCCTCGCATCACGGCGGAATTACGCAAACGCAGTATCCCTTTCCCGGCCACGGCCAGAAAAGAAGAACTGTTCAAACTGCTTAAAACAAACACCCTTATGGCAGACGCAGGGGAAGGCACTAGTAACTCCCAAGACCCAACTCTCCATGCTATGGTTGCCTCCCTAATCTCTTCTATGGGAAAGGTCAACGACAGACTGGAAAGGCTGGAAGCACGCAGCTCCACCATAGAGCCACCTGTGCCTCTCGCAGGAACAGCCCCGGTCATATCCACAGCAACAGCGGGTAATCCTATACCTAACAAGACAGCGGCACACGTTATTAACCCTGCCCACATGGTTCCGGACAATCTTAAAAAAGACATCCTGGAGGGCAAGGACGTAAACTTGGTCTCTTTGCTCATTGCCTCCCAGTATGTAGTGGAAAACCGCTCTTACGACTACGGGGACATCTCTGTTGTTTTAAAAGCCAGAGACCCCAGACTCAGTAAGAAATTGACCATTCCCGATTTTGTCCTGTCTTTTGGTATCTATAGGGATATCCTGTGCTCAGTTCATCCACACAGGAGAGAGGAACTGGACTTATATATGCATAAACTGGTGGACCTGGGTAACAAATATGGTGGTTACACTTTTTATGACTATCACAAGTCTTTTTCATCTAAAGTGTCAGCCACATTGTCCCAGTATGGCATCCAGATGGATTGGAGCCAACTGGACAATGAATTGTTCCTTAGACACTTTGCGGGGCTCAGGACACCAGCTTGTGCCATATGTACATCACCCGCTCACACAGCTTATTTGTGCCCCCTCTGCCCGGACAGCGCTCCCAGCACGTCCCTACAGCACCCCCTTAAAGCTGAGAAACAGACCAGAGACAAATTGGTTCGTCCGGTGTACTTAGGCAAGTCACAAATTTACAATAACTTCAATGAGGGCTCCTGTGGTTACAGCGCTTGCCGCTTATTACATGTATGCTCACACTGTTTTCGGGCACATGCGAAATCCATGTGCACAAATAAAATGTTCCAGAAACCTTATTTGTCTCCAGTGAACGTTCCTGTACTTGAACACATGCTGTCCACTCACCCCTCTAAACACCTGGTGGAATTTTTATGCACAGGTCTCACCCACGGGTTTCACACGGGGCTCATTTACATGCCAACAGGGGTGTTAAAATGTCACAATTTGCAGTCAGCCTCTAATAACCCTACTGCAGTCACTAACTTGCTACAACTGGAAGTGGACCAGGGATTTGTCATCGGTCCTTTTGGTAATCCCCCCTTTTCCAGCTGGAGAACTAACCCGATCGGGCTGGTCGCAAGTAAAAATTCAGATAAACAAAGGCTCATCATTGACCTATCCGCTCCCCACTCTTCAGCCATCCCCAGCCTAAACTCATTAATTCCTTCGGAAGAGTTTTCCTTACAGTACTCCACTATTGACCACGATATTGCAGCTATCAAGGCAGCAGGGGTGGGGGCCTGGCTCAGCAAGACGGATATAGCCAATGCTTTTAAACTGTTACCTATACACCCCTCGTTATGGCACCTGCATGGAGTTAAGTGGCAAGAAGCCTACTACTTTTTTACAAAACTCACTTTTGGAGCCAAGAGTAGTCCAAGGATTTTTGACACATTCGCTGAGGCTTTGTGTTGGCTCCTCCTTAATACCAGTAGGTGCCAAAATGTGATACACTATCTGGATGATTTTCTGTTCATCGAAGCAAACACCAACCCCCCGTGTAGCCTAGACAAAGCTGTCAAACTATTCACCGCACTCGGGGTCCCCGTATCACCCACCAAGACAGAAGGTCCAGACACAGTCATCAACTTCCTAGGTATTCTGC
>OW240919.1:92359808-92450300 GCA_933207985.1 Pelobates cultripes
CATGCGCGGCCGGCGGCGGGGGAGACCTAATGCACATGCGCAGCAATGCCGCACACGCGCATTAGACCTCCCCCATAAGAAAGCATTGAAAGATGCCTTCAATGCTTTCCTATGGGGATTTCAGCGACGCTGGAGGTCCTCACATAGCGTGAGAACATCCAGCGACGCTATAGCACAGAAAACCTGTGCTATAAACCAGGAAGTGCCCTCTAGTAAACAGCCACTATAGGAGGAGTTAACCCTGCAATGTAAATATTGCAGTTTATGAAAACTGCAATATTTACAGTTGCAGGATTAAGGGTAGTGGGAGTTGGCACCCAGACCACTCCAATGGGCAGAAGTGGTCTGGGTGCCTGGAGTGTCCCTTTAACAGTTTTTTTGCTGCTGGGAGTTTCAGTAAAGAAAGATAAGCAAATATGAAGCCTCCTGTCTTGCCATAAAATTGGAATGTAATACTTTAATCTAATATTAAAACAGAATTATTAGGATCAGGGCAGTCGCTAGGTTTCAGAAATACCCCTTCCAATCTATCCATAAACAGCGTGCTGCTCATGCTCTCAATTATCTCAATGAAAGCATAGCTGGAAACAAGCACAAGTTTCACAATTCAATATGATTCCCCCAGCATTCACCTATTTCAGTGTGTCTGACCATTTATTACACTTTATATGATTTTAAACACTTTTTAACTTTTTATGGTTCCTGGCACTCCTATTTTAACACCTATATTCTGGAGAGAACCATTCCCTGTGTGGCAAGCACTCCCTTGCCACGAAGTCGGAGGAGCATTAAGGCTAGACTCCTGCCTACATATTTTGAGTCTGGTCCTGAGGGCCCTTGCTTGCCCTGAACTACACTGTGTGACAGTAGTCACTATCACAGGGAGCAGAAGGACACTTTACGGATTTGTTCTTATGTCTAAGTCACCCCTTTGCCCATTATGCAGGGTGTTTATAATATGTTTATATATTGTTAATTGTTTTGTGTGATCTCCTGTCCTGCTGATGCTTGTTACAAACTAAGTAGATTTGGCCATGAAGCTTGTATAACACCCTCTATATATAGCAACAGCTATATGCACTACCTGAATAGCAAGGCTTGTTACTTTGCTAATTCAGGTATATTTGCATATTGCTAATTCTGAAGACAGGAGAGATATTTTGTGTTCATTATTGTCTTTCCCGTTCCTTTATAAATATGTCAATGTGTTATAAAAAGTTGCTGTATGTTGTCTGATATGATTTCATTATTTGTATTTTTATTGAGTTCTCACCATAACTAGGAGAACATAAGGGCTAGTCCTGGGAAAAATAACGTTTTGTATGTTAGTTTATTTTGGAACTTTGTGTCCTGTGTGGATTTTTAGGGATCCCAGTAACAGAGTCTTCGGACCTGTTGGCTGGCTGCACGATCTTTCTAGCCCTGGGATAAATCGAGAGAGCTAGGCCTGAGAGATGCAAGTGCCTTTGTAAAGGCGATCACATTGCAGGCAGAGAAGGATACCTGCCTGGAAGAGGAGCTGCAGTGGAATAGGCAGAGGGGACGATACCTGCCTGGAAAGAGTGCTGCAGCCTGGTCGGGTGGAAAAGCTCAAGAGAGACCCTTGTCAAGCCTCGGTGACTGAGGTTGAAAAACGCCAGGCTCCCTTACTAACGGCTAGGAAGCGGATTGGGCAGAGGTACTCAGTCGGAGTATAGGACCGTCACACCCTGGATAATCTACTCTACATTATATCCTTGGTTGGGATCACACCACCTAAGCGCTAATATTTGAGCAGTGCTACTGCTCTACCAAATGTGAGTAGACCATCATTATTATTGTTTTTACGGTTTTTATCACAGCGAGCACTGTTGCCTGTTTATTCCCTGTTTTACATATATACCTGGTATGCTGACAGACTGACCTATAGATGTACATATCCATCAGTCAGGATTGCACCACTTTATGCTGTTTTACTTAAAAGCTGGTTTATAGCTCTATCAAATGTGAGTGCTAGATCATCTATTTTTGTTGTATTTCCTGCACCTAGCACAAGACAGTCTGCACTATCACTGGTTATTTTTTGTTTCATTTCATAAAGCCACAATTATCTGAAGTCCAGACAGTTATCAGCAAGATAATTCTCAAGCAATCTTGGATTTATTAGACTTCTTATATGGCACAGCCTGTATTTGTATTGCTCGTCTCAGCCAAATTGCCTGGTGGAGCACTATACTACTGATCTCTATTTTTATAATATGTGGCTGTTTTCAAAAGATACTGCCTGGTGTAAAATTAAAAGAAAAAAACAAACAAACAACGAAATACGAATATCCTTCTCTCCACTTCACCAAATATAGAGATCTAGGGCTTCAGTTCCCAAAGCCCAGCCAAGCAACACCTATTACTAAGTTGTTCTACCTTGATCAGCAACTCTGAATAGGTGCGTAAAGCAGTAACATGCAGTATTAAGTTGTGTTAAGGATCAGTGATTTCAGCATTACGACATTGTAGTTTAAAACAGTTTACGGAACAGTCTTAGGATGCAGTAATTGGAGCCATATTAAACAAAACACTTTGAAGCCTTTTAAGACACTATTAGAATGCAGATCTATAAAGGTTTTCAAACTTTTTTCCTATCTCTCTCTTTTTCTCTTCCTTTTAAAATGTTTATTACTTAGTATACTCACAAACTGTCTCAGGACCGACAGGGGCTCAGATGGGGTTCAGCAGGGGAGGAACAGTCATGGATTCCATGATCAAATTTCCAGTGTCCCTTAACAATCACTATAACTGCATTAAACACAGAGACTTAGCGTTAGGGTTTCACTTCTCATTCGGTTTCCTGGTTTGGCCTTTACCGGCAAGAAATCATCAAGATCTCATCTACCCCTTTACCGCTCAGCTGCCTGTCTGCGTCTATATCTCTTGAGCTCCCAATTCCTTACACCAAAAGAGCACCTGTGAAACAAACATCTGCCTCTCCCTAGCCTCCAAACTACTCCAACATCTCTTGTCTCACCAATGGCAGAACTAATGTAGAGAGGGGCCTGGTGCAAGAAATGGTTTGGGGCCCTGTTTAGCGCAAGAGTGGCCAAAAGGTAGATCCCCATCTGTCGTACAACTCCCATGATGCTATACCATATGGAGATCTACCATTTGCCCATCCTTGCAGGGTTGTATTTTTGAGCAGTGTTTGTGCATTTGAATATAACCTTGTGGTCAAGATTTCTGATTGGAGCACTGCTAGGGGAATGTTTTCACAGGGGAAAGTACTTAAAAGAATGGCAGAATATTTATTAGGGTGGGTGATTTATAGCTGGTTCTGGGGGAGGATTTATAATTCTGCAGCTAGTTTGAGGTGGTTGCATGGTAGCAGAACCAGAATACCCATTAGGCGACCAAGGTGGCCACCTAAGGACCGGGTTCAGACAGGAAACTTATGGGCAGCTTTCTGGGCTTGGAGAACCAGCACAGAGCGAGCCCTACTCAAGCTTGCAGGGAGATGTGAAGGCCCTGCTCTCCCTTACTTTGTTAAGGGAGCATTGTGATCTGTGCCAATATCAGGTTCAGACCCCATTAAGAGAGCCCTTGTGGTCCACTTGGTGCTTCTCAATGACTCAGAGTGCCACAGTCAGGACTTATTGACCTTGTTCTGGAATCATAAGAGTGCTTCTAAAGGACCACTAAAGTCACCCAGGCCACTTCATCTTAGTGGTCTGGAAGCCGTGGTCCTTTAGGTTTAACCCTGCAATATAAAACATTGCAGTTTTTTTACAATCAGCAATTTTTATATTGTACGGTAAAATCCAACACAGATGGCTGTCATAGTGACACCACTACATGTGCTCTTGTGGCACTGATTGAGGGAAAACTTAGTCATGTGATGCAGAAGTCCTTATAGGAAAGCACTGATTGAATGCTTTCCTATGGGAATTGGTGAAGCTTGGATGCGCACTTGCTGCGCTGCGCATGCTCCTCAGGTCCACCTCCATGAAGTGAAGTTGCAAGAGGTAAACAGAATGCTTCTCAGCTCGGGAAAACATATACACACATGCAACACTCAACCATTTCAAAAAGACTCCCAGCCTCCTCCACACGCGCAACAATAAAAAACTCCACACACTCTCAAAAACACAACACTCTGTCAACATACACACACATACCACTCATAAAAATAAAGCCCAGCGTACCAGGAGAGGGCCACAATCTGTCACTCTGCCTAGGGCCTTGAGAAGCCTTAATTTGGCTCTGCATGGAAGGAGATGTATGTGTATGTGTAAATGGGATTGATAAGGCTAGACTAGAACTGATGGTTTGTTTATATGGCTGAGGATTGGATGTCTTAAGGAAGAATTATAGGGCCAAGACTGGGTGAAATATCTATTATGCTGGAGGATCTGTAATGTGTTCTGAAACTTATACAGCATAGGTTGGGGAGATTTACTGAACTGCGTTTCTCTGAAAAGCGTAATAATGCCAGTATAGGCATGGAAAGTGGATTAATATAGCTAGCTTTAGTACTTGAAGTTGACGTAAATGTAAAAATATAAAAATCACTCCTGTTGCAGTATGATTCATCTGGGACTTGGCCCCTTGGGTCTGCTTGCCACAAGAGTATTTGTTTACACATTGCCAATTCTGGAAGAGTTAAATGTCGCTGTCTAATTTAGCCACTGGAGATGTCTGACACATCTTGTCCACACAAGAGGGAATTTCCTGATTAGTTTGAAAACGCTTCACCTGCTGCCTAATTGGATATCATGGCTGACAAAATGTGATTTAAACGCAAGGCTATACGGAGATGGATGTCATAAATTCTTAGCGTACTGGCTTAATCCGTTTCAGTGGCGTACACACAACCCATGGAGCGAAAACTGATCCGTGCCCCCCCCCCCCACGTGCTTACTCTGCGTGGGCTGGGGCTGCAACACATGGCGGCGGGCACCTGGTCGCAGGGGTCGCAAGGCTGCGACCCTTGCGACCGCGGTCTGTACGCCAGTGCATGCAGAAACACACACACTTAAAGGACCACTACAGACAGCCAGATCACATCAGCTCAATGAAGTGGTCTGGGTGCCAGGTCCCTCTAATATTAACCCTGTAGCTGAAAACATAGCAGTTTCACTGAGGGTCAATCCAGCCTCTAGTGGCTGTCTCACTGACAGCCCCTAGAGGAGCTTCCACGATTCTCACTGTGAAAATCATAGTGAGAAGACGCTGAACGTCCATAGGAAAGCATTGAGTAATGCTTTCCTATGGGCGGTTTGAATGCGCGTGCGGCTCTTGTGGATCGGGGCGGAGAGATCCCCAGCGCCAAGGGAGTCACTCTCACACTCTCACGAACAGACACATACACACTAGCTAACAGACACACACATTTACTGACAGACACACACTCAGTGACAGACATACATACACACTCACTGACAGACACACTCACTTACGCACACAAACTAACACACACAGTAACACACTCTAACACTAACACACACACACCGTTTTGTTTTGTTTTTTTAAATGTCATCCCCCAGCCTTAGGGAGAGTTGAGGGATTCCCTGGGGTCCACTGGTGCTCCTGGGCGGCCGGTCACGCGGCAGGCAGGCAGGCAGGCAGGCAGGCAGGCTGGCGGGCACGCGCGACGGAGGGAGCACTCTCCCTGGCTGAGTGCATACCGGGTCGCAGGGTGGGCCGTTCCTGGTTGCAGCCGCGACCCCTGTGACCCCGGTATGTACGCCACTGATCCGTTTTATAGAGATGTTCCCGATTACTAACATCTGTACGTGACTTCAGCAACGATTCCAGGACAATGAAAGAAAGTTGCCGTCTCAGATCCCATAGTCCAAACTATGTTTACATCATGCTTGTGTGTACCTTATGTCACTGCCAAGACTAAACTTTGGCACTTTGGTCCAAACTAATTTTTTACCAATGATGGAACAACAGGCAAACGTTCCACTGTAGCTCATACAGAGTTAGGAAGGAAGTCGCCTTCTTGTCCAACTACTGTCTGAATATTATCTGTGTTCATCCAAAACAGATCAGATAAACTGCATCAGCACACTTTGTCCTCATTGCTCCTCAATAATAGACTTTATACATTTGGGTTTTTCAGCTTTCAAACCTGTTTACCTGCTATGTTATCTAGTTCAGTCTTGTTTCAGTTACCTGATGTACATCTGGTACCTCTTTCCCAGGAGTTCTCATTTTATATACGTGTATACGTAAGCACCCAATACGCCTTTACTCTTAAAGATAGTTGCCATTATTTTTTAAAAATAATAACCCGGACAGTTAGAGGCAGAATGTTAAGTAAATTGGTCAGTTGAGTCCAAAATTTATTAGAACATCTTTAAAAAGCGATCAACGTTTCAGTCCTGCATAGAGGACTTTCATCAGGTGTTTGTGACTAAGTGGCTACTAAAAAAGACTGGTCATACCCCGTTTGCAATACCTTGGGTTGTCTTCTTTTGCAAATAGTATGCCATCATAGGGGTAATTTTCATTCTTGGGCTACCATAGGGTCTCAAAGGCAACCTAACCAATCTGGCGAATTTTAATGTGAAAAAAATTAAACACAAGCCTTATATTTGACGCTGTAACTTTTGAAAACACCATAAAACCTGTACATGAGGGGTACTGTTGTACTCAGGAGACTTTGCTGAACACAAATATTTGTGTTTCAAAACAGTAAAAAGTATCGCAGCAATAATATCGTCCGTGTAAGTGCTGTTTGTGTGTGAAAAATGCAAAAAACGTCACTTTTACTGGCGATATCATCGTTGTAATACACTTTACTTTTTTGAAACACTAATATTTGTGTTCAGCGTAGTCTCCCGAGTAGAACAGTACCCCCCATGTACAGGTTTTATGGTGTTTGGAAAGTTATAGGGTTAAATATAGTGCTAGCAAATTAAATTCCCTTTTCTTTCGGCATGGGTTGTCAGGCAGGTCCCGCTAATTGTAATTTAGTAAGATACCTAATTATGTAAAAATATTACATAAATATATGTAGAATTAATATATGTGTGTATATATATATATATATATATATATATATATATATATATATATAATTTTTTTAAAATATTTTTATTTATATATAGGTATATTTATAGTGATATATACGTATATATATATAGATATATATATTATTTCGTTCTATGTGTATTTTGATATAAATATATATTAATATCACAATACAGTTAGAACGAAATAACATACATCTATATATTTTTTAAGTATTTATTTTAATTTTTTTTTTTTAATTTTTTTTTAACGTATTTACATTTTTTTATATTATATATAAATATATATATAACAATAATTATATATATATATTTAATCAGTATCAGTCTACGTGTAATTTGATATTAATATATATATATATATTTCTATATATATATATTAATAGTAAAATACACCTAGACAGTGTGTGTGTATGTATATGTGTATATATATTATATATATATATATATATACACTTAGATCATATATATATATATATATATATATATTCTAAGTATATGTGTATATATATATATATATATATATATATATATATATATATATATATATATTTGTTTTTACACTTATTAATTTTATTTTCAGCCAACAGGGGGACTACCTATCATTACAGGCAGTCCCCCTGCTGGCAATGCAGCAGCCAGCTAACCCGGCCATGTGACTGTGAGGTCCTCGCAAGGACCTCACTCTCACATGGCCGGGGGGGGGGGCTACAGGAGGACGGATGTGCCACGGGGGGCTCCCTGGGAGTCCCCCCAACCGCGATCGCCGGCGTGGGATCGCCGGCGACCGGGTAAGTAGACAAAAACCGGAAGGCGTACTATTACGCCCGGCGGCGTTTAGAGCCGCCTAAAACAGGGCATAATAGTACGCCCTCCAGTCTTAACAAAAACAAATAAATAGGGGATTGGTCTGCGCCAGTGAACAAAATAAATAACAATAACAAGTCCATTTGAATCTATTATGTGGTCTCCGAAGTTGTAGGGTTCTACTTGTTACGATATCCAAAAGATGTGGAGGAAGGTGGTGAGTGATGAGAAAGATGAACCAAAATAGTAAAAATAGGAGAGGTCTTACTTACAGTTGACAGAGCTTAATCCAGCTCTGGTGTGATTGGCTTGCAGCGGTATTATCCCCGCTTACAGGATATACGGCGAGTATCCTCTTCTATGTGGTGGCAGACGGCCAAGTGGGAGATAAAAATGGAAACAATAATGGTGCAGTATGTTCCACACGTGAAATAAAAGATGTAAAATATAATAGATACACTCACATTCGGTATAGCTTCTCCTAGCTCTAGTTTTGTAGGCGCACAGCGGTATAATCCCCGCTTGTAGGATATAAGAAGAGTGTTCTTGATGGTAGTATCAGGAGCTCGGAGAGAAGATAAAACAGCGATAGTGCGCTCAATAAAATATTGTTGGTGTATAAAATAATAAAATATACTCACAGTGGATAGGGCAGGCTAACTGCTCTATGATAAAAGCGTAGGTGGTATAATCCCCACCTGGGATTCTTTGGAGTAAAATACCTGGAAGTAAAATAAATAAAAGGAAAAAGTATATAAAAATGTATATAGTATAAAATATATATAAAAGGCCAGGTAATAGTCAAAAGATAATGGTATAAATGTAAAAAGTGACCAAAATCTATTTATTAACAGTATATAAAAACAGTATAATATCCAAACGCGTTTCACCAATATAAGGCTTTATCAATGGTATAAATGTAAAAAGTGACCAAAATCTATTTATTAACAGTATATAAAAACAGTATAATATCCAAACGCGTTTCACCAATATAAGGCTTTATCAATGGTTTTGGTCTTGTTGAAAAATACAGAAACTACAACAAAAGCTCAACGAGGATTTATTAAAATACAATAATGAACTTATAAAGTTCAAGAAACAAGAGTTTGAAAGGGTCCGACAAGATTACCAGGACCATAGAGTCTATAGGTGGCTGTCTGGTAACAGTACAAACAGACCAAGAAGACAGCGCAGAAGGATAATCAAACCAAGAATTGTCACCATTGACACCACGTCGGGTGAATCTGCCTCTGACAATGATGTAACTGAATAAAGTAAAAACAATAAAAGGCTGCGCACATGAATAAAGTCCAATAAAAGGAAGAAAAGAGAGAAAGTCCAACTGGTATATTCTTACAGGTGTCTTTGGTTGATGAGGTCTTCTATTTATGTGGTGGCTTCACTCGTTATGAAAAATAAAAAGAGGGAGAAGGGACATCCAATGGTGTAGTATGTAAAATTCAGGTATAGACGTAAAAATAATAGTATAAAACTCACATTTACCAGCGCTAATGTCCAGCTCTGGAGTAAAGCGCGTACAGCGGTTTAATCCCCGCTTGTGGGATGTAAGCAGGTTCTTCTCCGTGAATGGTATCCAATTCTCGGGATAAAACAAACAGCCAATAGTGCTCACTGTATGGCAAATAATAATAAAATAATAATAGAAATGTACTTACAAAATAAGAGCAGACCCACTGCTCTTTGGTGATAGCTTGGGTGGATTGATCCCCACCTACGGATTTCTTTGGGTACCCAAAGTTAGTTTCTCTAGTTTCATAGTTTCTCTGAAACTGCTATGTTTACAG
The DNA here is from genome assembly GCA_933207985.1 of Pelobates cultripes. NCBI lineage: Eukaryota > Metazoa > Chordata > Amphibia > Anura > Pelobatidae > Pelobates > Pelobates cultripes. The sequence goes on from OW240919.1 coordinate 92,369,428, forward strand.
CTGCAGGGTTAAAACCTGGAGACCTGGCACCCAGACCACTTAATTGAGCTGAGGTGGGCTGTGTGACTATAGAGGTCCTTTAAACAGAGCAAGGCTTGTGTGCATTATTCTGCTGCACACATCACTTCCCTTGGTCCCAGGGTCATAACACCAGAGCCGCATTGAGATTGTTCAGGGCCCTAAGAAGGATGCCTTATCAGATTCCCCTCCCAGAGTGGTGAGCTCTGGTCTGTGAATGGGGTTCGCTGAGTATCATGTGTGTAGTGTTTGAGTATTGTGTAAGAGAGTGTGTGGTGTCGAAGATGAGCGTGCCGGCGCGTGGTAGGTGAGTGTTCTAGCTATATGTGGTGGCTGAAATTTGTGTGTGGAGGAGTCTGAGTGTTGTTGCATGGATGGAAGGCGGAACTGTGTGTTGTGGCTAAGTGTTGTGTGTGTGAGATGTTGGTTGAGTGTGTGTACGGTGGGGGGGACTACCATCTGTCCCCTCCTGCTTTTTTTTGGTAGAAAAGAAGTGTTATCCTTAGTGTTCCAGTGGTTGGATCTCTGGGCTTGATAGCTGGTGAGGGAACATTGTAGTCTGCAGTAATATTGGGTGGAGATCACCTTATGAGCTGCCTTGTGGTCATGGTGCTTAGTCAATGGCTCAGAGTGCTGGCTGATTCATTGAGAAGCACTGGGACCATAAGGGAGCTCCCAGGGGCGTATCTAGAGCATATGGCACCCAGGGCTGATCCTCTTTTTGGCACCCCCATCCCCACTTTAACCCCTTAAGGACACATGACATGTGTGACATGTCATAATTCCCTTTTATTCCAGAAGTTTGGTCCTTAAGGGGTTAAAATGTAAAAAATACATGACATTTTTTTAAATGTATATAGCACTGAGTGTGAGCTGCCATTACATTATTACCGAAGCCCGGTCGCACTGTTAAAGCCCTGCAGCACACAACTGGTACCCTGAAGTAGTGGCAGTTCTAGGAACAATATATAGGAGAGGAACATTAGATACCACAGTCAAAAATGGGGGGCATTAATAATATTCACTAGATGATGGGGTAATGTGCTGGCATCAGACAACAAAATTAGCCAACCAGATTTCTTGTTTTGGGCTGGCTGACACATCTTAACTTATATCATTGTTTAGCGGGTAACTCCCCAATTTGCTATACTTATGTGAGCTTGCCATATTTAAGGACACCAAATAAAGCTATCTGCTAAACAGCATTCTAATTTGGTATCTTTATATATGGATTCTCACATAAGGGCACCAATTTAGGGAATTATCTACTAAACAGCTAAAAGATAAAAATGTAATCTTTTAACAATCTTTCAGTTGTTTAGTAGATAACTCCCTTTTTCGCTATCCTTACGTGGGATTGACATATTTAAGGACACAAAATTAGGGCGCTATCTACTAAACACATACACATTTTTATAAATACACACACAATCACAGACATACACCCACATAACCACAGAGACACACAATAACAACATACACTCTTAACCACACACATAATCATAGACATACACAATCGCATAATTTGTTGTTTTTGTAAATGTTTTCTTTATTTATGATAATATAAGGTATACATGATACATAGATAAGACAACAGATTAAACATGTGACATCAATAGCACTAGACAATACTGTGTACAGCAAACATGTCAAACTCGCGGCCCGTGGGCTGCATGCGGCCCACAATGGCCATCTTTGCGGCCCGGGGAGCCGTGAGTACATGCTACTGTTATAGCAGAGTAGGCACCTGCTTTCCCCACATTGCAGGTGCCTACTCTGCTAACATTTACCCGGCTGGGGAGGATGGTCAGCGAGGGAGCTCAGTGTTCCTGCTCTTCACTGCTCCCTCCCTTGCGAGCGTCGGCTAAAGTGAAGCTGGGCGCCGGAATATGACGTCATATTCCGGCACCCGGCATCACTAAACCGCGCGAGGGAGCAGTTAGGAGCAGGAAGGACCCCAGGGAGATGCCCCCCATCGGCTCCATAAAGTAAGGAGCAATAAAAAAAAAGTATGTCTGTCTGTCTGTCAGCAGGTATGTGTGTGTCTGTCAGCAAGTATGTGTGTGTCTGTGTCTATCAGTGAGTATGAGTGTGTCTGTCAGCAAGTATGTGTGTGTCTGTCAGTGAGTATGTGTGTGTGTCTGTTTGTCAGCAAGTATGTGTGTGTGTCTGTCAGTGAGTATGTATGTCTGTCAGTGTGTGTGTGTCTCTGTGTGTCTGTCGGTCAGTATGTGTGTCTCTCTGTCAGTGAGTATGTGTGTCTCTCTGTCAGTGAGTATGTGTGTGTGTGTGTGTGTGTGTGTGCGGCCCACATAAACTTAAACCTTGTTTATGTGGCCTGTGCCACACTTTGAGTTTGACATGCTTGGTGTACAGAATCAGAGTTTAGCGAAATTAACATAGGTTCTATCACATTCATTACATTGTGATATACAAGATCAGCAGTGTACATTCTAAAACCTCTTCGGTTTCAACTGTTGACACGTTTATTACTTCTTAGAAACCGAGCATTTACCATTTTTGCACATGCAAAATGTGCAACATCCCTTCCTAGAATTAACAACAATACTTTTTTTTTTAAATGTTGATCGCGTCTTGTCTGTGCCAGCTATGCGTTTTATATTATACTGTGCTAAAGATGCCACTTGAGCATAGAATTAAACGACATGAGTAACAACACAAGTACTGCAAAAAGAAAAGAAACAGAGTGGGGGGTAACAGCATGCTATGAAAAACACATTGGGTGCACTCTGGTGTCTGCTAGGGAGGGACTTGAGCCTGTTCTTGGTCAGTCCTGGTTTAATAGTATCGTAGGTTATTCCCTGGCTAAGTTCTAAGTTGGGAAAGGGTTGCCATGTATTGAGAATTCCTTCGGGCGGTAGTATCTCGTGGCTTATTCTCGTGAGGGGTGTATGACCTCATGTGTTGTCGTATGTGCAGTTTTATCCATTATGTATATTAATACCATTGATACAGTCAATGTTTTATCTAGTTTTGTCTCTGAGTCTTACACATATAAGTCTCTGACAGCCATCTCTGCCACCACTTTGTATATTTACCCTCGTTGCCTTGGAGGCCGCACAAGGTGTCAAGTCTGGTTAGAACCTCGGTCAGAGTGGTGGCCTGTGATTGTTTCCATCTGTGTGTAATTGCAGATTATGTCCTCAGGTAGCGGAGTAGGAAATATGTGTAAGAGATAACATTCTGGGTGGGAATGTTAACCTTTAGGGAATCCTGGAAGAACTTCTCAAGTTCCTGCCAGAATTTTGTAATGCTCGGGCAAGCTGTAGGGTGCCCACTTGTCCTGAACACCTCCAGCACATGGTGGACTTGCCAGGATATATGTGGGAGAGCTTTGCGGACACCAGGTACCATCTCTTAGTGATTTTGCAGAATGCCTCCCAGTGAGCCAAGCTACTAGAGGCCTTATTAGTTACATACACACATAATTACTGACATACACACAAAAAATCACATTCAAACACACATATTTAGTAAGTAAGAGGTCCACCCAACATCCCTACCTTGCTCTGGGAGGGCTGAAGTGGATCCTCCCCCTGTTGACTAGCGGTTTCTGCTCGGGTGGATCTCTGTGCTCCTTCTGCACAGCTCACTCACACTCCCAGTAGTAATGCCGATGCCAGGATGACGTCATATCCTGGCTGCCGGCGCTCACAAACTCTTATGTAATCCATAAAAATGTTTAAGCTCACTGCCATCCACTATATATCTGTCCTTGTCCTGTGAGTGAAAATGTGTGTGTGACAGCGTATGTTTTGCAATGTGTGTGACTGCATAGGTAATCTGTGAATGTGAGCATGTGTGTAATGTGACAGCGGGGAAACAGTTGTATGTGCCTGGGTGGGTCTTCCTTCCTGAAGAAACCTGTGTCCATCTCTCTGTGCTTGGCCTCCGTCAGTTTCCCGGTAACACAATCACTCCCAGCGGCCGCAGGTGCTCTGGAACAGGACCAGTAATCCCAATACGACAAGGCAATAAAACAGATTCACAAGCACTCCAATTGTGAAAGCCGCAGGTAGATTTATTGTCACAAAATGAGCAGCAACGTTTCGACCTAACAATAGGTCTTTGTTAAGCTTGACAAAGACCTATTGTTAGGTCGAAACGTTGCTGCTCATTTTGTGACAATAAATCTACCTGCGGCTTTCACAATTGGAGTGCAAGTGGGTATTATATGACATGTTGAGGGGATATGCCAGGGTGAGAATTATGACCAGGTGGTGGATTTATGGCAGGCAGAATAATATGACAAAGACGGTATAATAGCAGGGGGGTGTGAGGGTATAATGGCAGGGAGAGTGTGTGTATAGGGCAGGATGGGCGGGGGTATAATGGCAGGGACAATGGGGTCATAAAGGCAGGGAGGGTATTATGACAAGGGGAGGATTGGGGGTATAATGGCAGGGAGGGCGTTGGTATAATAGCAGGGAGGGTGGGGATAATGGGCAAGAGCTCCGGACCTCCGTGGGTGCTGTATGTCCATTGGGGAGCCCTGCATTGGGTGCTGTGTGTTCAAATGAATACCTTGCATTGGGTGCTCTGTGTGCCCATCAGGGTGCCTGTAGTGAATGCTAGTCTGCCAAGGAATACCCTTCATTGGCTGCAGTCCTGCACCAAGTACTGTCTGTGCCAATGAGGGTGCCCTGCAATGGGTGCCCCTTCAATGTGTGTGCACAGGAATACCTTGCACTGGGTGATGTCTGTGCCCATCAGTAGGTGCTTTCTGGGCCAGTGAGGGTGCTCTGCAATGGGTGCTTTCTGGGCCAGTGAGGGTGCTCTGCAATGGGTGCTTTCTGGGCCAGTGAGGGTGCTCTGCAATGGGTGCTTTCTGGCCCAGTGAGGGTGCTCTGCAATGGGTGCGCACCTTAACAGCAATGCAAAATATAAACTACTCTATCATACACATGAATGAAACGGTACCTAATAAAATACGCTAAACCACACTTTTACCAATCTAAAGTCACCATGGGCAGGACATGGACATATTCTTGTATAATATAATAAACACTGGATTAAGTGTTGCCAACACTTTAATTAAATCCTGTCCATGTGTGGAGGTGGGTCCACTTGTTGTGAGCAGGTCTCTATGTAAAGGACCACATCAATACAAAGTGCTTATGTATTTGCTTTAAAACAAAAAGCCCTAAAGGCACTAGTCCAATGTCCAACCAGATCAAACTACAAGAAGTCTGTGAGCACAGCAGTCCTGTCTGGCACACTCTCTCCGCACTCTATGGTTTGTGAACCGGAAGCTCTCTGTCCATCAATATGGCGCTGCAGTTGACATGCAGAATTGGGGACATTTCATCAAAGATCGGACAAACTCCCATTCATATTGTAACAACTAGAACACATTCGCTCTAATAACCGCCTTTAAATAAAGAATGGATGCAGGCATCTTACGTTTTGCCGCTTTCAGTTCAATCTACTAAGCGGAAGTCTCCACCCACCGGTGACTCCGGAAGTTCCGCCATGTTACCGGCGACCCTGAGAGGTAGTGTGAATTTAGCGGCCACTCAAGGGCTGGGAGATAGAGGATCGGGGTGTGTTGGTGGAGGGTGAGGATAGGCTGATGGCTGCCTGAGAGTAATAGGCGTTTAATAGCTTGTTATCCCATACTAACGCCAATGTGAGGGTTATATATATATATATATATATATATATATTTACACACACACATCCTTTAAGTTGATCCTGACCCATGACACCCCCTGTAAGGATTGCTTTTAGGAATGTATGGTGTGTTACAACAGCAACATTTATAGAGCCATAGGAGTGTTTTAAATTTAACATTTAAAAAAAAAAAAAAACTTTTAATAACTTTTATACACACGCCTACATTTAACAGTGTGCCAAATAAGATGACAAGTTTTAGAAAAATACAATGTTAATATTTCAGTATTCTAAATTATTATTTTAGGGAATTTATATAGCGCCAACTCCGCAGGGCTTTACAATATAAATGACCGATATAGATAATAATGCACAATTATGGTGAAATAAGGTTTTTTATTTTTGTAGGCTTTGTGTTCCTTTAATGTTAGGGTAGCAATGGTATAGGTGCAGTTGCTATCATTCATAAATTCAGTTCCACTCCTAATCTTAATATGCCAGGAGAGGAGTTTGGGATACAGAATCACACATTTTTTTTTTGTCAACTCAGGTCACCCTCCACAATATCATTATCATTATTAGACGACTAAATTAGAAAGGTTGCAGTTGCTGCCTTAGAGTGTAACTCGTATTAATGTCATACAGGATTTAAGTCCCTGTACTGCACTGAGAACAGTGCATGTCTTGCGTCAACACTGAAGATTGCAGGATTTAAAAACACATCTTTTTCAATAATAGGCAAATCATATAATATGTTTGTACATACATTCTGAAAAAGTTTTTTTTTTTTTTGTTTTTTTTTTTTACAGTAGATTTATACACCTTAATACTGACACATTAATTCTTAAAATGTATTCGTTATACAGACTAAAACATGCACTTATTGTTTGTGTTTCTTCTCAGACTGGCTTGGCCAGCTCTTCTTTCCTCCCGCCTGTCATGGCAGCCTGGTCCCGTGAAGCTGTTTTGACTCTTTACCGTGCCCTCTTGCGCCACGGGCAACAACTGCGATATACAGACCGCGACTTCTACGCTGCATACATTCGTCGAGAGTTCAGGAACCAGCAGAGACTCTCAAAACTGGAGGATAAAGAGAGGCAGCTTGAAAAAGGACAGTTTTTTCTTAAGACCAAGCTTGGTGGCTTGGTTTAATAACTACAGACATTGAATTTCAGTTAACCAGTGTGGGTGAGTATCGTTTTGCTCAAAAAGCACACCTAGCAACATTATTGTAAGCTGTGACTATGTGCTAGTATGTTATTGAGAAAGTATGTGTATTTGCAAGGGAGGCTGGAGTACAGTAGACCTGTTTTCTGCAAATAGTGCAAATGATGTAATCAACATCAGTTAAAGGACCACTATAGTGCCAGGAAAACATACTCTTTTTCCTGGCACTATAGTGCCCTGAGGGTGCCCCCACCCTCAGGGTCCCCCTCCTGCCCGGCTCTGGAAGGGGGAAAGGGTTAAAAACTTACCTTTTTCCAGCGCTGGGCAGGGAGCTCTCCTCCTTCTCTCCTCCTCCGTTCCTCCTTCTGGGCTGAATGCGCACGCGCGGCAAGAGCTGCGCGTACATTCAGCCCGTCGCATAGAAAGCATTTACAATGCTTTCCTATGGACGCTTGCGTGCTCTCACTATGAAAATCACAGTGAGAAGCACGCAAGCGCCTCTAGTGGCTGTCAATGAGACAGCCACTAGAGGATTAGGGGGAAGGCTTAACCCATTAATAAACATAGCAGTTTCTCTGAAACTGCTATGTTTATAAAAAAAAATGGGTTAACCCTAGCTGGACCTGGCACCCAGTCCACTTCATTAAGCTGAAGGGGTCTGGGTCCTAGAGTGGTCCTTTAATCATGTAACTGTATTCAGTTTCACTCCCAGTATCAGTATGCAAGTTTATACTTGCCTGAAGCTGTTGTCTCCCCTTAAGATTGCTGCTGCAGCAGATAGAAAATGTTTTATGAAAATGCCCCTGCCTTTTCAGTGTTTTATCCCACAATGCATAGAATTCAATGCATTCTTGCCAATTTTGGAATGTTGCATACAACATTTGGGATGGGTAAGGTGTAAGCATTCATTGTGCAGGTGCATAGACCTAAAATAGTAGGGAAATGGCTATATTCTGTATACAAAAAATAAAATAAAAAATCAGAGGTTTAACATTGCTTAGCAGATAAGCCATAACAAATAAAATAGCACTCATGAAATGGTGCTATCAATAAAGACTCAGGGTGCCTCCTCCAGAGGTATGGGTGCCAAATAATTCACTCCAAACAGACACTGAATTCTGGATGCTCAGCAGAGCAACTTGAGTCAGTCTGCCAGAATGGATGGTTTTAGAATTTTCAGCGGTTTAACTGTACATATATATGAATGTGCGCCAGGTATTCAAAAAGGCCCTACGTGTTTCATCCACCTTCGTGGACTTCCTCAGGGCAATAAGTATAAGACTCAAATGAAAAAGAAACATGATTGTTCATTGTGGTTTTTTTTTTTTTTACTTACAGCCAAGTAAATTGTGTACATCGAAAAAGTGTTAGATCTTTGAGTTCAGCTCATGAAAAATGGGGACAAAAACAAAAGTGTTACGTTTATAATTTTCTTCAGTGTATATAATTGTGGGAGTAATTGAATGCACTTCAGTAGTCTGAAGGTGTGTTAAATAAAGGAATAAAATTTGATCCATGCATATCACAATTTACAGCTAAAATGTAATCAGTAGTAATAAAAGTAGTCCTACTTTTACAACTTATCTGTTTAACGACGGCTCAGACTTACGACCAGCTCTCTAGCGCAGGGATTCAAGGGATTCCCCACATTAGAGAGCTGATCTGTGTTCAGGGAATTTTCCCAGAACATAGACCTGCACTGGTGCACATGCTCTGTAGCACATCCTCACTTACTGACCAATTCATCAGAACGGAACCCGGTCGGTAAGTGAGAAGAGCCAATGTTAACTTTTCAGTTTGGTCTCTGTTTCAGGACAGTATTTGCCTTGAGAAAATAAAGCGTTAATTTCCCAAGGAAAATAATCACCAGATTATGTGGGACAGTACCTTTTTAATTTAAGCTTGTAAATGATTGTAGAGTTTGTTCTCTGATGTCTGTGAAAGAACTCTGGCTAGTTATTAAATTTGGACATATTTTGATTAGGTGATTTTTTTTTATTAAATATTTTTTTTAGGGCGATCTTCCCTGTATTTTTTTTTTTTTTTGCTGAATCATGGCAGGAGCTGGGGAGAAGAAAGGCAAGAAGGACGACAATGGCATTGGAACTGCCATTGATTTTGTGTTATCCAATGCACGTTTGGTACTTGGTGTGGGGGGAGCTGCCATGCTGGGAATAGCTACACTGGCTGTTAAACGGGTAAGTAACCAGGATATCAATGGATAGGAAAGAAGTGTGCTGTTTTACATATTTTCACTTTGTACATTTAAATAAAAATGTCAAAGTTGAAAGTTCCTCTAAAAAAAATAAAAAAAAAATTTAATTCCTTGTATCTAATTTGCTGGCATGACTTCATCCTCGCCGCTACTACACCCGTTGAGAGATCTTCACGTGTGAGGATGTTCAGTGCCAATCATGTGCTTCTCATAGAGTAGCATGGGTGTCGCCACATTTTGCTCTTCTGATAAATTCAGTGTGGAACTTGGCTCACATATGAAAGAGACAATTTCTCTTGAGCTCAGCACTTTCAGAAAATAAGAGAAGGGATATGCATGTAACCCCTAAAGCTCATCTGGGAGCGGTTTCTTTAATCCTATTTTATATTTTACTGTTTTTTTCAGTGCTCCAACAGTTAAAGTGTGTGTGTAAATATATAGTGTAGATTGCTTCAGATCTGAGTAAGAGAGGAAAACTCTTGAAAGCTTGTCTTTGAAATATTATGTTAGTCCAATAAAAAAGGTATCATTGCATACTGCAATACTCTGGTATTTTGGCATTATATATATATATATATATATATATATATATATACACACACTATATAATATAAAATAAACATAATGTATTGAGATAGAGAAAGAGCATCCCAGTTGTAAGTTAAATGCATTATTTGGCCATATTTGTTTTCATTATTAGTCATGCAGCAGCAATAGATTTTTTTTCATCTGTGCTGTCGTCACCCTTACCAGATGTATGATCGAGCAATCAGTGCGCCTGCCAGTCCTTCACGTTCCAGTCAGTCTGGGAAACGGAGCTGGGAGGAACCAAGCTGGCTTGGATCTTCTACAAGGCTTTTGAACAAAGACATGAAGACAAATGTGAGTCGTAGCCTGCAGACTCTCCCCACTGACCCTTCAGTATTTGAATCAGGTGAGGATGTGTTCACAATAAACTGCTTACATTATTTTCAAGGTTCATGACACTTTGCGTTATTAGTGGAAGCTATCCAAGCGTTGCGTAACAATTATGGGCTAGGAGAGCGGCTGGCACATTGGCCCACTTTGGTAATTGACCTCTATTATTTTCTGCGTTGAGGTTTAGTTCAAACCACTTATAGTCCAGTTAAGTTAATTATGTATTCATTGAGCTGTCTCCCTAGCACAACCTAAATGCAACCAAGTAGTGTAGGGTTCTTCTTTATTGAAGTGTATATCTGACTTACATGTAACCCAGAAACAGAATGTTCATAATGAGAGTAGGAGTTCTATGAATGATGTTACAGGTATCCAATATTTTGTTTGTTTTTAATCATATATCTTCAAATTTGTGTATGGAGCATATCAAATTTTAGTAAACTGTAAGCTCATGCCAATGTTATCTTTCAAAAAGTTTAATTTAGACCCACTCTTTGCAGAACCTGTTCATCCCAAACCACCAGCTCGGAAATCACAAGCAGACCTGAAGAAGACTCGTTTGAAGTTCTCACTCCAGGAGAAGCTCTTCACTTACTACAAAAAGCATGTAGCCATCCCACCAACAGAGCAGAGTTGTGCCAAGCAGGCTGCTATTGATATATGTGCTGAACTGCACAACTTTATACGCAGCAAGTTCTCAGATATGCCTCTTCGAGACATGCACCTGAGTGGGAGCCTCTATGATGACTTGCAGGTAATTTTAAATGTGCCCTTTATCAAAAACAATTTTTATTTTTTTTTCCCTCTCTATTTATTTTTTATTTTAAAGCAAATCTGTCACTTTCTTTGGGTCTTACTTTGCAAATATCCCAAATGAAACATTTCTCCTTAGGGGTTAGGGTCATGTGATAGAAGGGGTGCAGTGGAAAAGAGTTTTTTTACATAGTTTAAGCTGTCCCTTGCGGCCACCACCAACTTCTCCTACTCCTGGCATTTCATTTGACAGGAACTGTCAGTACTTTACTCTTGCGCATGCAAGGGTAAAACACTGATGTTAGTGTGGGATCCTTCATGGATGCCATCCGGCAATTAGTGAGATGATAAATCAATTTGGACAAATGTTGACTGCTGAGTTCTGCCTTTTTGCCAACCTCCGGTTTACCGCAAGGCAAAGCAGTCCCTACTTTGTCTGATGGTCTCTGGGTTGCTTTGTAATTTAAGTTTCGCATGATCCGTTCATAAGGATTACATCTTTATGAAATCCTGAGAAGTGACACCATTTTAATTTTTTTTTTATCTGTTTTAATTATTTTTTTATTTTTTTTAAGTTATTCCTACATTCAGTTATACTGAATAGATTTGGGTTCCCATTTAATACTTGCTAACATTGGCCTTGATTTATTATTGTTGGGTAAGCTTTTCAAATGATTTTATATTTTTGGATTAACATTTTAAATTTTATTTTTAAAAAATATTAGAATATTTAAAAATGCATATAACACATACTATATCAAAGTATTTAAATCGTTTAAAAAAAATTAAATAATTTGAAGAGCTTATCCGAAAATATTAAATTAAAGAAGGAAAAAAGAGGAGTAATATACCTATATTGGGGTACTGGAAAATTAATAAGTATACCAGCGGCAAACTGACCATATAGTACCAACAAAACTAAAAAATACTTTAATTCGATTAGATAAAAATTGCCGAAAAAATTAGGCAACACCCAAGTGTAACACACACACACAAAAATATGTGAAAATATAAATAAAAAAATAAAATAAAAAATATATTTAAAATCAATGAAACTAGCTCGATAGCTATGAGTATGAAAGGTTATAATATTGCACTCACAAGGTATAGCACACGTCTGTGCGGTACCAAACTGGATCCTATACAAAATGGTATATGGTTAAACTACGCAACCTGAACCAAGACCCACTACAAACACACGGACGGCCAAGACATAGAACAAACGGCCACTGCAGTCAGATAACACCAGACGAGAGTTGCGAAACCACACGATCTGAGCGCCACACACATCCACAGCCCAAACACAGACCTTTTTGATCTACCCCAAAACCCACAGAACAACACCACTTCCACGCACACAGGTGAACCCACCTCAACGCGACGACACCAAGACACACAGACAGTGACTCAGACACACAAACCGGAACCACAAAGACGCAACAATAGAGGCAGACACACAGAGCTCCAGAATAAAGCAACACTACATAGATATAACCATGGAAACACGCAATAGAGGTGACACAGACTTACCGCAGAAGGTTTCACCATCACCAGCAGAGGGAAAGGACACGAAACATACAAAACAAATACAACCCCAATATGCACGAGCAGGTAGCCACGAGACACACTAGAACTCAGGGATACAGACAAAAGACCAGAACGCGTAAACACCAACACATGTTCGCAAGATGGGCCTTCACTGCAGTTTACGGCAACAGGGATAAATACGCAAACACAGGCATCTCAGAAGAAAACAGTGTATTATTAACGAACCACCAAAGAGATGGAGTGCAATAATGAAACTTCCCTTCTGACGAGCCTGGTCGGGTGAAACGCGCGCGTCAAGGGATTGACTATGCTACCAATCTAACTCGATGGTTTCATTATTGCACTCCATCTATTTTATCTATGGGGGGTTGGCTCTAGGTGCCCTTGAAGGCACGGGGGGGCTCTTGTAGTTTATACTACTTACTACCTTTTTCTTTTTCACTGCCTCCTCTGTCCTGTTATTTCCCGATATACCGGCTAACCCGCCATGCCGTATTAGCAGACTTTACTTTTTCATTAACGTCTTCCATAGGCTTTCCGGCTTGAAGGCAGTACATTCTATCGGATATACAGGCATTTTTATCCCTTATACCAGTTTCCCAGACTTTTAGGAGCAGCAGGATCATGGTAAATAATTATTATGGATTCTTTACACATATCATAGTACAGGGCTTGACAAATTTGAATCTAGGAGCCAGCTAAAAAGTTAGGAGACAGATTTTTCAATGTCAAAATTATAATTCTTAAAGGGACACTATAGGTACCAGAACCACTACAGCTTAATGTAGCTGTTCTGAAGTCTATACCAGATCCCTGCATGCTTCTCAAAGTAAAAACTGACTTTTTTATGACAAAAGGCAGTGTTTACATTGCTGCCTAGTAACACCTCTAGTGACAGTCACTCAGGTGGCCTCTTGAGGTGCTTCCTGGGTCAGTGCTGCACACTGTGCAGCAACCTTGTTAATGCTCCCCATAGGAATGTATTGACGAGGAGACGTTAAGTGATGCAGTGTGACGTTTTGCAGCGCAATAGTCCCCCAATTCTTTTCTATGGGTAAGCAGTGAGTTAGCTGAGATTGTCTGTCTAGATTAGAGGAGGTGAGGCCACCAGCACAGCGTGGGAAAAAGGTGAGTAAAAAACACGTTTCCTATGTGATTGGAGGGGTGCAGGTCACCTAAACATACATACAAACAAACTGAAACACTGACACACGCACACACACACTCACTGACACAGACACTCACAAATTATTACTTTTTAATTTTATTTTAAATCCACACAGCCTCCCTATCTTTGGGGCTGCTGTCATCTCCCTGCTATGCTCCCTAGAACACTGTTTAGTGATGCCGGATCAGGCTGACATCATAATCGGCTCCCGACATCACTGGAGGGTGCGTGAGGCAGCAGATTATGAGCTGACCACTCCATTGCGCCGCTGCACAATGTGTTAAATAGTTTCAAAAGTTTTGCTGAGCTTTCTGCTTTCATTAGGATGGCTGGGGGAAGATTTACCTGGATTTCTCTTCCTTTTGGACATTTCTCCTGACAGCTTCATCTCTCAGAGTTGCATCATAAGTTTAGTATTGTATATGCAGGAGAGTAGGCACTGGGTGTCTATAGAGGATCCTGCTGGATACCTGTCCTCATCAGCCGGCAATAGTGAAGGCTCATGATAAATGGCAGATGTGGCAGTGGAAAAGTCTGTGTATCATCACTTTGTAGAATACACATGCTTTGTGAATGTAATATATTCGAGTGACTGCTAAGGTATTGAATAATAGAGAAGAAGTGAAAAATATAGAAACAATTTTATGGTATGGTGAGGTGTTTTTATTAATTATTTTTTAAACCGATGAGGATGTACTTTTTATTGTATTTAGTTGTATATTCCTTTTTGTTTTTTTGTTTTTCACAAGACATTTGCGTGAAATTTAACTATGTGACTCTTCATGCCAGGATGTGGTGTGGCGGTTATGAGAATAACCTCTAACGGCAGCACGCAGGATGTGTACCATACTGCACTAACAGGAAAACATGTTGTTTTACACCTGTGGTTTACTCACCGCTTTTAAAGTTGCAGAAAATCTAATTTGGATGTAATGTTTCGCCGTTTACATCTAGTATAATAATGGATGCATACTAAAGATCTGCAACTACCCTTTTGATCAGACACGTTTTGGATAATTCCTATAGAAACATTGTTTTGATGTTGCATATATAGAGTTGTGCATTAGTGCAGCAAAAAATAGGTCTAAATCATGTATGTGTGCCTGTGTACAGATAATCACTGGAAGGGAGTGCCTCAAAAGTGAGAAGCCACTTTCCGAGATTGTAATTTTAGATTGACTTATTCCCGACGTATAGGAAATATGTTTTTTAGCTCTGAAAAATAAAATGACATGTATAAGTCCACACTGGTTCTCCAGTGTGGCTCTTTGTTATAAGTTTTGAACTTTTTACCTAGCCCAGTGGTTCCCAACCTTTTTTTACTTGAGTACCCCCTGGCAGCTCATTTCCATAAAGCCTCTGCCTGCTCCTCTTCTCCCCAGCCTCCCCCTGCTCCTCTTCTCCCCAGGCTCCCCCTGCTCCTCTTCTCCTCAGGCTCCCCCTGCTCTTCTTCTCCTCCTCCTCCCGCCCCGGGCTCCCTCTGCTCCTCCTCCCGCCCCGGGCTCCCTCTGCTCCTCCTCCCGTCACGGGCTCCCTCTGCTCCTCCTCCCGCCACGGGCTCCCTCTGCTCCTCCTCCCGCCCCGGGCTCCCTCTGCTCCTCCTCCCGCCCCGGGCTCCCTCTGCTCCTCCTCCCGCCCCGGGCTCCCTCTGCTCCTCCTCTTGCCCCGGGCTTCCCCTCCTCCTGCTCCTCCTCCTTCTTCCCCGGGCTCCCCCTGCTCCTCCTCCTTCTTCCCCAGGCTCCCCCTGCTCCTCCTCCTTCTGCCCCGGGCTCTTTCTGCTCCTCCTTCTGTCCCGAGCTCCCCCTGCTCCTCCTCCTGCCCAGGGCTCCTCCTGCCCCGAGCTTCCCCTGCTCCTCCTCCTTCTGCCTCGGGCTCCCCCTGCTCATGGGTGGGGGGCCGGGAGGGAGGACAATAGATCCTTATTGTAATTTAGGGCCTCCACCTGCCACTCATGGGTATGAGGGGACACTTTTTTTAAATTTTATTTTTTACATTTATTTTTTTTTAATAAGTGAGCAGCCACCAATATTTGGTGTTTGTTTGTTCGTCTGACATTTCTATTCATTCATTCGTCTTTCTGACGAATGAATAGACGAAATTCCAGTCCGAATTTCAGACAATAGTCCCAGTGTTTAAGTGGGCATGTGTCCCATAGGGCTTTCATCTACCCACACAAAGTGGAGGGAGGGGGGCTAGGTGCATTTGGTGGTGACTAAGGGAGACATTAGATGTAGTGGAGTCGGGAGGGGGGGGTTAAAAAACAAAACAAAAAAAAACACGGATGTGGTCATGACTATGCCGCTTTAAGGTATTTGGGACAAATGATGCAGGGTCAGCAAAAAAGTTACGCTTTCAACAGAAATGTCAACAATAGCATAAGGTAAGGTTAAGAAGGGATGCTTTCTCCTATGTTCGAAACATTTAAATACATAAAGGGAATCAACACAGTAAAGGAGGAGACTTTATTTAAAAGAAGAAAAACTACCACAACAAGAGGACATATTCTGAAATTAGAGGGGCAAAGGTTTAAAAATAATATCAGGAAGTATTCCTTTACCAAGAGGGTAGTGGATGCATGGAATAGCCTTCCAGCTGAAGTGGTAGAGGTTAACACATTGAGGAAGGTTTAGCATGAGTGGGATAGGCATAAGGCTATCCTAAACTTAAGATAAGGCCAGGGACTAATGAAAGTATTTAGAAAATTGGGCAGACTAGATGGGCGGGAAAAAAAATACTAACACAATTATCAATGTTTTATTTAATGGTGATATTTTCAGAAAAGCCACTTGCCCTTTTTAAGAATTCTACAAAGGAAATCCCCAGTAAAGTAACAACAGTTATTGTTTGCTTTATTTTTATGATTTAAATAATATATTGGAAATTGTGAGCTTTTAAAAGCCTGTTAGCGGGGTCCAGCAGATAACCCTTTGGACACAGTGGGCAAAGGCTCCACCATATGTGAATACATTAGTGTTTTACTTGAGATTTGGCAAAAAGTGCAGATATGCAAATGAGCTTGTGTTCATCAATCTATCTAAATTTAGTTGAAATCGACATTGCTGGAATTTCTGCTCTAGCAATCCGGTAATCAGAGACCAGGCCGTGGGAGACTGGGGAAACTCTTGGTTTGTGTCAAGCCACTTAGAAATGGTTTGACACAGAATCAGAAAATGGTGTTTGCAGTTTTCTAACCCCTAACCACTACAGCTAGTTTGAGTTGTTATTGTGCTTAAGACTGCTCATTTAAGAGACATAATGTGCTGGTTTTCATCAGTGAGTTTCCAGTGATACAAAGCAGGGCTTTCATGAATGGGATGTTGTTCACTAGCCGATCTGTTATAAAATCAGCAAGAAGAAATCTGAGCATCTGCTCTTCATTTAGCACAAAGTATAAAGCAGCTTGTTTCTCATTGTCGGGATGGGTGGGTATGCTATATCCTAGAATGGGCTGTTTCCATAAGCCTTGTGATTCATTTATATAAAATACATTTTTCTGGCTCGGTGACCTTGTAACTTTGGATTCTGCTCAAAATCTCTTCTGAGAAACAAATCGCTGATTTATTCCATTGAGTACATTGCTGGGAATAATGGAGAGGAAGAAAGATAATCCGGTCACACTATCTCCCTCTATTTTATCTCCAAAGTCTTTTTTTCCTTCCTTGTTTTTCAGTGTTGCTGTTCTTTTCTGTAAACACAATGGGATTTATTCACTTAACACAAAGTTGTAGCAAACTGACAACGGAATTGCAAACTTTAGGTTAAAGTAGCTGATTTACTAAAAGTCGTCACAGCTTGTCATTTTGCAATTCATATATTTTTTTGTAAATCCCACATTTTTGTTAGTTTTGTTTTTATTTCTTTACACTGCAACATTATAGCCCAGGAAGTGATTTGAGCCATGCTAAGAGATTGTCATTGATTACAAACCACTGCATTAAACGATCACTCCAAACATTTAAAGCACTTTTTTTTTTTTTTTTTTTCGTATTACAAAAAGTGCAGATTTCTATAGAAATTGGCACATCTTGTAACACCCCCTGGCTGTCAATCGGACACCCAGTCCTGTTACTCCCTGGTGGTTTAGCTAGCTGGAGCTAAACTCAAGAGGCAGCAACTGACTAGAACACTTGCCTTGCAAACAGTTCTCATTGAGCTACATTGGTGAAGTATATGTTTGGACAGCCACAGAAAGTCTCTGGGCTGGAGAAGAAGGGAAGGGCTTGCAAAGGCTGCATATGTACACCAATAATATATTTATATATACAATTTTATATATTTCATGAGGGCTTCTAGATGTATAAGTAATTATTATTGTTTTATAAATGTTGTCAGGTGAGTTAGTATAATAAATGGAAATGTCAAACACTGTTCTGATGCAGATTGAGGGGTCCTGCCATGAAACCTAAACATCTACTAATCTTTTATTGAAATTATAGCAGTATTTTACAACTAGTCAAAGAAACGTATATGAGAAGACACCATAATGGCTTCTGCAATGAACATATAAAGGTGCAAATAATTAAAAGCTGTAAATTAGCAAGCTTTCTCTTATATCTTTTTTTTTTTTAATTTTTTCTTTAGGTGGTAAGGGCTGATCACATTCAGCTCATGGTTCCACTTTCTGTGGAAAAGAATCTGTGGTCATGTGTTCCTGGTGAAGAAACTATCCTTAACCTACCAGGATTCTGTCTTCTACGTCGTGAAAACCTTGAGTACTTCCCTAGGGGGACAAGCTACTGGGATCGCTGTGTAGTGGGTGGGTACCTTTGCCCAAAGGCTGTGGTAGCCACTTTTGAGAAAGTTGTGGCTGGCTCTATCAACTGGCCAGCTATTGGTAGTATGTTAGGTTATGTAATTAGACCTGTGGTGCCATCTGATAGCCTCATCTTGGAAGTTCAGTATGAAGAAAACCAAAGGCTCTTCATTGATTTTCTGCCATTGGTGGCACTTGAAGATAAAACAGCAGTAGCCAAATCTCACAGACTGCCTCGTTATGGGAACATGTGGCGCCTCAGTCAACGTGCAGCAGAAACTGCTGCCCTTATAGGAAAAGATCAGCAAGACGGGGGTTGTCGAAGTCTCTGCCTAAGGATCCTTAAAGCAATTTGCCGTTACAATCTGCCTATCACTCACCTTACAGCCTCCCATCTAACTAATATTCTCCTCCACATCTGTGAAAAGGAGTCAGACTGGTCACAGGGTGCCTTGGCTGACCGATTCCTTCATGCACTTAAGGAGACTGTAAGCTACTTGGAGATGGGAGAATTGCCCTCAGCTGTAGACCCTAAAGTGAACTTATTTTCTGAACTCACAGCAGAAGAGGTGGATGAGATGGGGTATTTTCTCTATTGTTCCTTGACAGAGCCAGAGGTGCTACTGAGGACAGGGGACTAAGTGTGGTGGGATATAGACATATACAGTAGTATAAGACACTGTTCTTTTCTGTGGGACCTGCATCTTAACCTGATTTGTATCGATGAAATGCAATTATTTTTTTCTCAAATTACTTGAACAATGTGTATTTTCTTTTTGTTTTAATCTTTTAGTAGCTTCTTTAATCAGATTCCTCAACTATCCGAAGAAAGCCACCCTCTATGGTATAGACCAAACGTAGGGTAAATTATGAAAAGCATTGTATAGCCAACCTAACTAGAACAAGATACATTTAAATTATTTCAACAACTTCTGGAACCTGTCCAGTCACCGTTTTATACTAATCATGAGATGTGCAAGTTTAGGATATTTACTTGGAATATATATCTATAGTAATTATAGACATCTACCTTAAATCTGTTTGTCTTGTACCATGGTATTTTCTGTTACAGTAAGTCTGTCGTGAAAAATTACTTGGTGCTACTTTCAGGGAATACCATTTTATCAATACACTGCTGTAGTTGCCATTTTGCTTGCCAATGCATTGATGAAAGGTATTCTTCATGGGCTATTCTGTATGTTGTTTGGCTGTCAAAATTTGTCTTTTTCAGTTGGATTTAAACCGTTCGGACACTCACATATGCAAAATTTATTTGCAGCCAAATTTGTACTACTACTATTCGACTGCCGCCTGGTTACCTGTTAAAAGTAGCTAAATATCTGTATATCTTGACTGATTGAACTATTCACAGACAACCGAATTGTTCCAAATCCCCTGTAACATACTTTTGGGAAATTCCCTCATATCTTAATGTTTTTTCATGCTGGTGAGTTCTGTTATTTACAAAGATTAATTTAAAATTAGCAAGGGTCCATTTAAATCAATGCAGTTTCAGTTCAGGCAAATAAGTTACCCTTTAGATATCTCTTTTGACTTTCTTTGTGAGTACGCCATTGCAAAGTAGAAGGTACCTTTTAAAATTTCCATTTGCTGGTGAATGACTAATTGGGAAGCGGCGGATGTGTTACAGCTTCTTTAATAGTATGCAATATACCATAGGTTTTGAGATTTTAAGTTTGTAGCTACATGGAGGTATTAGACATACTATGCCACGTCAGAAGTGGCTTTTTATATGGCCAATATAGAATGGCACCAGTATTTAGGGAAGGATCCAAGGTTCTATGAAAACACTTGCAATGTGCAATATTGTATGTAAATCACATGCTGCAGCATGACCCGAAATAATGCAATTTATATTTATTCTTAATGCCATTTCATGGTACCTTTTTGAAGCTGCTAAGTATGATTAATCAAATCTCACTATTTCAAATGCAACCATAGCATTAATAGTGTTATAGTTTAATTAAAACAGAAATTTGTTGCGTACACTGTAGCCCTCTGCTGTGGAAGGGTGTAGTGATGTCTCCTTGTGACCTGCAATCAATCACTAAACAACCATAAGTATTAAATAAACCATTTTGTTGCTCGATAGAGCCAATGTTGCTGATTTAACCTATTGCTATATTTTCATCAAAATCCATGGAAATAACCCTTCTATGGTTTGTTCAAAATAGGGAATTATTAAAATGTCAGATTTCTATCAAGCACAAAAGAAAAGTATTCAGCTACAAGTTAGGTTTATGCATCTATTTACTGCCACAATTTATTTTTGAACATTAGAATAGCCTTTTCTGCGCTCCTTAGGAAACTCAATTGGAAAATGAATTTACCTCAATATGCGTCACCAAACCACGACCGAAAAAAGTGGAGATTTCCTCCATTTAATCTAACAAGGAATATTCATAGATTTTCAAAAAAAGTTTTGTCTGTATTGGGCAGCTACAACACAGTTTTAGGCTTTATAATTTGTTTGTGTAACCTTTGAAATCAGTTTAAGGAAAATGCTGTGAATGCCATGTTGCATTAAAAGCCTCTTTGAAATTATGCATTTCTTTAGTACTTAAAGGGACACTCTGAGAAACAATACTACTTCAATGTATTTATCAGGTTTTGGCCTCATAATATGCTGTATTTTTGGCATTTGCAAGCCATTATAGTTTTTGCATGTCTCCTTAGACATGCCCCTTCATGCTACAAAGACTTGATTTTCAATGTATGCACACAGCTCCACAAATAACAGTACTGTTTTGTATTCACAACCTGGCTTCAGACACTCTAGATTCAGGCAGTGATTTCCTTATTGTAGGTCTTCCTGGGTGTCCTCTCCTTCCAATGCAGGTTGTTTTGTCGTTCAGATCATTCAGTACTGTCAGTGGCTGAGCTGTGTACATATGTTTTATAAGGAAGTCTTTCTGGCATGAGGGGGCATGGTTAAGGAGGCAGACTTATTGTGCAGCAAAACATTACTTTTTTGTTGGCAAAAACTATAAAGATCTAAGCATGCAAAAAACAGCACATTAATGAAACCAAAAATTATTAAAAGCTTTACTTGTATTGATGCTCAAAGTATATCTTTAAGTCTACAAATGTCAAAAATGGAACCTGTAATGCAATTAAAAGGCACTGAGTATTGGTAGAATTTTTAGACTCCTCTGAACTGTTACATTGATTGTGATTTACTTTATACTGTTAGTACTTCCTTACACATGAGTTTTACACTGTGAATGCACTCTAGGGTTGAATGTTGAACACTATGGAACACTATATTGTTTTACATTGCGGGCTTAGGAGGACAGGAACATTGCCCCCAGATCACTTCAATGCGGTGAGGTGGTCTGGGTGCCTATATTGTCCCTTTAAAGACTCATCATTTAAAAAACAAAATATCCATGTATTATTTGTTGTTTACAGGGAAATTTAGTAATATTCTCTGAACAATTAAATGCAGAAAATCCACTTTTCATTGGTGTAGAATCCGTGATGGGAAATTTTGAGTGGTTTCTTCTGAGATCAGTTAAGAGTTTCTCACAGAAATGATGCCAATTTTATTTCCCCCCCTGCTTCCTGTCATAGATCATTGCTTTTACTCTATGGAAACCCTAGGTCATTGAACATGAATATGCTGACTGTGCTTTCCCTCTGGCACCTAGGTTTCGGTTTGATACTAAGAGGTGTGCTGACCTTGCTAGTAGGATTGAAGTCTAGCAGACAAGCCATACTGCCAACAAAAAAATGCATACTTTCAGCAAATCCATGACATCTGAAGGAAATAACAGACTTGACAATAAATTGTGAATACATTAATTTTTCTCTTTACTGTTAAATTAAATTGAGAGCGTGCTCTTATCTTCAGGATTGTATCTCAGGCAATTAGACCGTAATGTAATCAGTAGGTTTTCCGTGTGGTTTCCAAAGATCTAAACTAAATGCTTTTTATTTTGCATTCAGTTCACTGTGAACATTTTGAAGGACATTTTGTTAAGTAATTTTATATTTTGTGTTACGCTATTCTTGCAATAAGAAAAACAAACCTAAATATAAATGCAGGGTATATTGCAACATTCCTCCCAACCAGGTTCCAGTGAGTGTTGTGATGATCCTTGGTTTTCTAGTAATCCTGTATTGGGATTCCAGCTTCCCAAAATGAATTCCAGGACAAAAATGGTTGCCTCCTTGGAAGGGCACAGACCAGATTTAACAATATGCATACAAATGTTATGTTGATAATACAATGCAATAATAATACCTACATTTTGTGTAAAGCTGGATAAGTGTTCTTGTACATTCAGAATATCCAAATATAATGAACCTGTAGATTCCATAAAGGCCAACATTACAATATTCAACACTGTGTTCGAGGCCCCTGTGATCATGTAAGCCTACAGAAGTATACCTTGGTGAATATATGGGTTGGGAACGTATAACATGCATGTTTTTGAGATGTGTGTGAATGAAATGAATGATATTAACAATAAAAAAGACACATTTTAAAAGTGTGTTGGTGTCATTATTAAAGTGTGTGCTTTTAAAAAAAATAGTAATTTTAAAGTAGGCACAAAGACCTAAACAACACATCCTTGCAAAGGTTGGAAGGAGTTGGCAGCCATTCCGTGCGACTGAATCCTGCTAAACCATACAAATGTTATGGCCAAATGCAGAGAGGTTCTAGGTGCCATAGATATAATTCTTGTAGAAAAGTTTTCAAAGCCAATTTTGTGTATGAAGATTGCATATTAAAGAAATCTCTCTGTTGATTTGCGGAAACGCGAATGTTCAAGGTATACTGTAGGCACCCAGACCACTTCAGCTAATTGAAGTGGTCTGATAAGTGTTCCTTTTGTACTCAATGCTGCAATGTTAAGCATTGCAGTTCCACAGAAACCACAATGTTTACATTGCATCTCTAAGTCTGCCCACAGTGGCTGCCTACCAGACAGCCACTAGAGGGCTTCCTGAATCTAAAAGGACCTTTTGGTGAGTTCATCTTGCGTCAGATTTTTACTTATAGGAAAGTATTAATTCAATGCTTTCTTCTGGGGTGGTCGATTGCGCGTGTGGTATTTGCCGCGCATTAGCGCCCACTCGTCGCGGAGCATTGGTCCAGCTGGGATAAGGTAAGTAAATGAAGGGTTTTTAACACTTTATTCAATGGGGAGAGGCAGAGGGAGCTATAGTGCCAGGAATACAAAGCTTTGTATTCCTGGCACTCATAGTATCCCTTTAAAATCTTTATCTCACCTGCCTGTGTATCAATGAGTACTGATAAAAGGCTTTATTATGCTTAACAGCCCTTGAACAAAACTCCAAAATGTTCTATGTTTTGAGCTTTGTTTTTTTAGCTGTGTTTTTGTTTAAAAGTAAACTTTTGTATGCTTACTTATTGTCAATGTAAGACATATTATGGGTAAACATTAAATGAACACTCCATACATAAAGCACTCCAACTTGTAGCTATTCTTTATTTGGCTGGAGTCTGTCACATTCGTGACCGTTTTTAAAAGGGCCGATTGCAATAGAAATTAGCATTTTTTTCTAACTAAGGGCAGAAACAGTCTGACAGCTTGAGAGGCTTTCTTCCTGTTCTATTCACTCCACAGTAATAAAAGAAACACTGTGTGCTTGCCTTCCCCTCTACTCAGTGAGTTGTATTACAGCTCCCCGAGAAGCATTGGAAAGCTGAAATCGCGTGTGCGCATATGCGGGTCCAGCACAAAGGCTTCTCAATGAAAAGCCTCTGATTGGATCCCCGGCACATGTGATGCCTCTGATAGCCTCTCAGTGAGAAGCCTCTGATTGGAGTATTCCCAGGCACATGTGAAGCCTCTCAATGAGAAGCCTCTGATTGGAGTAATCCCTGGCACATGTGAAGCCTCTCAATGAGAAGCCTCTGTTTGGAGTATTCTCTGGCACATGTGAAGCCCCTGATTGTGGAGTATTTCTGACACAGATAAAAGCCTGTGATTGGGGAGAAATAGGAGGGCTTTTATAGGCTGCAGATGAGATCTGCTGCTTTGGAAGCAGTTTTTAGATATAGTTACAATGGAGGAAAAGAAAGCATATATATATATATATATATATATGTGTGTATATATATATAGATCCATGTATGATTCATTTTGAGTGTAATTCAAATAGTTGCTTTTGTTTGCAAAGAAATGTTTATTAACCAGAAATTTCATGTGAGTTCATCACATTTTTTTTTTTTTTAAATAATGTAAACAGCCTCAATATGATAAAAGCACACAAGCAATCTCTAGTAACTTTTGCAAGTTAGATTTCTTCTTGCCAATTATTGTGATAACTGATAAAAGAGTTCATGTTCCTAACTATGGTATTACAGTGCTGGCTTATGTACAAACTGTAAAAAAAACTAAAATTGAGAAATCAGAATTCCTCCCACCTCCCACCCTTTCCGTTTTTCTCAAACTTTCTTTTGAATTGCAAGACGCTAAGCCTGTCCTACAATCTAAATTCCAAGAAACAACACTCAAACTAAAATGTCCAAATGTTAATAAGGAAGAATACAGCGGTATATTTTAAAATACAAGTTTTAGGAATGACTTTCTAAAGAGTGAAATTGGGTGATGCTGAAGGATAGGAGGGGTGGGTACTGGGTTTTCCCTATTCTTTTTGAGGTATCTCAGAGTAGGATAGGCATTTACAGTGGTCATGTGGGACACTGTCTACCCAAATTAGTAAGTCTTTAAGACCCTTTGCACTATTTAGGAAAAATAAAGCACATGCTTCCTAGCATCCTAGTATGTTTTAATTTACTTATTTAAAGGGACACTCCAGGCACCTAGACCACTTCTGGCCATTGGTCTGGGTACCAACTTCCATCACCTTAACCCTGCAAGTGTAATTATTGCAGTTTATATATATATATATATATATATATATATATATATATATATTTTTATCAGACAGCCACTAGAGGAAGTTCCAGGTTCTTAAAACACGAAAAGTGTTTTAAACTATGCTGGACGTCCTCACGCTGTGCATGAGGACCTCCATTGTCGCCGGAATCCCCATTGGAAAGAATTGAATGTTTTCCTATGGGGAGGTCTAATGCGCGGGTGGCCATTGCTGTGCATGCGCACGGGGGAGGAGCGTGGACGGAGCCTGACCCAGCACTTAGGGACATTGGTGCTGGATTGAGGAAAGTCACTGAAGGGGTTTTAACCCTTTCAGCAACATGGGATGGGGGGTGGGAGGGAAAGGGGCACTGCAGGGATTTGTTTTCCAGTCACTGGACAGTCCTTTTAATGCAGTTTGGCAGCAGGCTTCACAAGTGTTTTGTCTAAAATGGCACTAAGCACCATAACCACTACAGCAAACCGTGCCACAAACAAATAATCAATCAATAAGAAAAGGCTTAGTTTCTAAGCCACTAAGCAATCATCAGTTCCCAGAGGAACTGGCAATACTCCCACCAAGTATGTCCCGTCTAGGCCCCTACGTTCTGCTGAAGACCTATGTCTATCCTCTGCTTGTACTCCCACCTCTAATGCTCGCATTCAAGACTTCTCTAATGCTGCACCGTTCCTGTGGAACTGCCTTCACTTTTCCGTTATGATGCTCATCCAGTCTCCATGCCTTCAAAAAATTATTAAAAACTCACTTCACAAAATATCAATGTCTTCCGTGAATACTATGCTACCAATCTACTTACCCAATACTTCCCTTACCTTCTGTGTCATTTTACCCCACTCCCTCTAGCATGTAAGCTCATTGAGCAGGGCCCTCAATCCCTCTGTTCCTGTGTGTCCAACTTGTCTGGTTACAATTACAAGTTTGTTAGTCCACCCATTGTCAAGCGCTGCGGAATTTGTTGGCGCTTTATAAAAATAATAATAATAATAATATAGATGTCCCTCTTAGAAGAGAGGATGTAAAAACTCATCCATAAAGATTTTTGGTTACTAATACTACTACTTTTGGAGAAACTACAAACAGATAGCGATATCTTTATTAGATGTCTTCTTGTCTCCACTTCTAATGCGGTTTATTTGTAGTTCAGTTCCCTCATTATTGTCAGTGGTTAAGCTCTGTACATACAGTCCGCAAGGAAGTCTTTTTCTGGAGTGAGAGCAGTGGCGAAATAGGCAGACTTATGGTGCAGTTAACCACCTCTCTCTGATCCTCTGGCTGACCATATGACATCCTGTAGAGTGAACCAGATGGCAGCACTTAATGACGCAGATACTGGCCGCTGTATTGTAAGACAGACATGTCATGTCATATCCCTGCCCCCTCCTCTCACATTGACATTTAGCTGATGTGTGAGGCTGAGCAGTAGGGGAAAAGTGGCATTGAGCAACAGCAGCCAGGCCATGCTACAGGAAGAAGAATGGTAGAAGAATCGAAAGGGAATTAATGATGAGCAGAGGGTGAAAAGTAGGATCTTTGCCTGTGTAGACATCATCGTTCCATCAGAGATGATCGCTAAATCATTTCAGACTGGTCTCCTGCTTGTGCTGGTTTGGAGTCTTGCTTAGCATGATAGAGATGTCGGAATATGACACTTCCTGCCTCTCTATCACACAGAGTAACAGTAATGCTGCAGCAACTGTACCACCACATACGTCAACCATTTTACCTGGAGAAGTACAAGGGAAGGGGAGAAGGGCTTAGTCACTATTTTGCTTCCTGTAGCAACACTGTTTACTAACCTGACCTGTTACAATTGCACTGCGTGTTCCCAGCGCATTGGGGTGTTTTTATTATACCAACGTATTAAATATTTGATTATTCTAAGGCAGCCCTAAGCTGTTTTCACTTAATGTGGTGCTTCCTTTTCTATTTTTTTTAAATTGATGCTCAGGTGTGTATTTCTGCTTTACTTGCAAGATGCGAGTGGTTGGTATCTGCAGCAGTAGCTGGTATTAGTGATAGGCTACAAAAAAAATACAGCAAAGTTTGGAATCTGGTAGCAATTTGTAGCCACAACAATCTACTGGTTACTGTTAATAGCATCAGCTTACAGAAGATTTTTACCGGCAAGATGCTCAATTTAATAATTTAGGATAAACTTTTGAAATTATTTCATATTTCGAATGTTTTAATTTTTTTTGATATATTGATATATATTTTTCTAAGAAATATTTTTGATATTGTAATATTTTGATGGGAAAATCTGTCCAAAATATTAAATTGAGGCCAGGTTTGGAAACAAGCCTTAAATGTTTATTGAATAATCTTTTTTGAAGATTTTTTTCATAATGAAGAAAGCATGAAAGCTTTTTCTCTTTTTCTTTCTTTCTTCCATCATTCATTTTCAAATAAAATATATTATTAATGAAATAAGATAAACAATGACTGGAGGTATAAGATATTAGTACTTGGAAAAATTAGCAATGCATGAATAAAACATGACAATCACTGCTATAACTTCACACAAGAAAGAACTATGGAGAGAAATTAAATGGATTAACACTAAGAGTGAATGAGAGATAGGTAGGGTAGAACAAAGAGGAAGAGGAGGAGAGAAGGAAAGAAAAAAAAAAAAAGAATGTGTGTAAGAACTCTCAGGGTATCCCAAAGAACAGTGAGAATGGACATCAAACTTCACTATAGGCTGTGGGATTGTTGAACTTTTCCAGTCAAGATTTACAGAGAGCACCCTGGTAAGAATTGCTGTAATCATTTCAAGGTTGAGAATCCGGCAAGAGTAGGTCAATTGCTGGGCAATACACACGCTTTAAGGGTTACCCCAACCCTCCGTCCTCTCCACTCCTTTCCTTGCTGGCCTGGAGCAACCACATGCGCTCTGAGCTGTAATTGGGCCGTGCGCGGAACCAGTGACCTCCGAAGGGGGAGTGGGGGAGTGGAAGAGCGAAACTGGGAGCTTCACCCAGCATTGGATTCAAAGTGAGTAAAACCTTTTATTTGTAGGTTTTACTGCAAATTGAGAAGGGAAACCTTCTCCATTGTGCCAAGTAGGGAAAATATATTGGCAAAGTCGTCTTTCTCTCAAAAGGCTTATAGTACAGATGCACTGCATTCATTTATTCCCAGGATGGAAGAGAGATACAAATAGTATCTCTCTGGAGTAGTTGAATTTACAGGTATCTGCCAAGCTGAATTTTTCTTTCAATGTGAGTGTGTGTCTCTGTACCTAACTTGTTTGTGTGTGTGTTTGGTAAAGTCTCTCTTGATGAGGATATGTCTCTCTGTGGAACTGTATATCATTGTCTATTTGCCTCTGTATGTCTCTTTGTATTAGTATGTGTGTGTGACTCATTCTGCGTTTGTCTTTAACCCCTTAAGGACACATGACATGTGTGACACATCATGATTCCCTTTTATTCTAGAAGTTTGGTCCTTAAGGGGTTAAGTGCATAAGTGTATCTGCGAATGATTGTATCTGTTTACTTTATGTGTGCTTCTGTTTTTAAGTCTCAAGGGTTGTATGTGGAGTGCATTAAGTTTTCACAGGGGTGACTTTTGCTGGGTTTTTAATGTTTTTTTTTATTTATTTTTGTAGCACGTGATGAGACATTTAACATAGAAGTTCATTGTGCCACCACAACAATAATGAACATACTTGAGACAATTTTAAATCAGGAGTGACATTGCAAGCGAGGAAGTGGCTCATTTACATGGTAGTCCGAGTGGACTTAGTACATGTGATGAGCTCTCTAGAGCTGGCCCCATGTGAGTGCAGTGAGATCGTATGGGTACTGTGGCATGTCTTAGGTGTTGTGTGACTTTTTTATTTTGAGTAGTACAAAATCTCATTGTACCTATGGCATGTAGGCCGCTGGTTCCTAGTGGTGCTACGCCTCTGAGTCTAGTGACAGGTAGGGTTCTTGGGGGGGTCTTGTGTCAGAGGCGGGGGTGAGGGAATGGTGAGTTTAGTTGGGAGACTAAATCAGCGGTATAGAGTGATGGGTGTTAGTGTTGGGCCGTCAGGGTGTGAATGTGACAAATTAAAGTACAGGAGTATAAAAAATGAACATAGTACAACGTGGTATAACGTAAATAAACTAAATATAGTCTATCGTTATTAAGGCTGCTGAACTATCATCTCTGGACGGCCTCAGGATGTGGATGCAGCATAACCGCTCATGTGGGCTTTCCAGGGAACAAACAGAATGGTAGTCGCAATGTCCCATGTGTGTGGCTTTGTGGTGGCCACTGCAGTCCTCTTTCGTCCCAAAGAGTCCCCTGGGAGGGCTATGGTTTCCAAGAGTCCCACTGCCCCGTTCATGTCCTGTATGGAGTGGACCGAGTTGCCCTGCAGGACTTGGAGGGTCTTTGACCTGCGCCATCTGTAGTCGATGCCATGTTCTCCAAGGAGCATGGTAAATGGGCACAGGGACCTCCGCCATTGCAGCGCGTCTCCAGATAAGTCAGAGAAGAATGTGAGATTCATGTTCTCAAATTTGTATGGAGAGGTTCCCTTAACGGCTTTCTGGACCGCAGCTTTGTCGCTAGTACTCTGGGAGAATAGGACCAGATACCTGGGAATATTCTCAGGGGCCCTACGTGGTTTAGGCACCTCGAAGTATTCGTCAATGGAGATCTGCATGGCCTGTTTTGGAGACAGTAGGGCCGTGAGTAATCTCCTCAGTAAGTGCAGAAGCTCCGCTGCTGGGACGTCCTCAGAGATGCCCCTTATCTTCACATTCTTGCGGCGTCTCATATCCTTCAAGGCTGCAAACAGCCGGTCAGAGGCCTCTTGCTTCATATTCAAGTCCTGTACTCACTTTTCCAGTGAAATAATCTTGAGAGCCTGCGTGTCCGCCGAGGCCTTTACTGCACCCAGGCTAGGGGGACAGGCTGTGCTAGAGCTTGTAGTGGTAAGTCCACGGCTCCTGTGCATTGGGCATACTCTTCTAAGAAGCCAGAGGAGACTTCATAGCCCACGGCCATATTGGGCCCACACGCAGCCTGTGCTTGGCGAAAAAGGC
Organism: Pelobates cultripes; assembly: GCA_933207985.1. NCBI lineage: Eukaryota > Metazoa > Chordata > Amphibia > Anura > Pelobatidae > Pelobates > Pelobates cultripes. Next base: position 92,399,538 of record OW240919.1, read on the forward strand.
CGCCGATCATTGCGCCCTGTCGGGGCTTATTGTCTAGTAAGATAAGGAAATAACATGACAGAATTGGGGGTGAAGGATATAGGACTGCGAAGGTTAAAGGATGGGATTACGAATGGCAGAATTTCACAAACATATTGTGAAGTTAAATGATATGACACTAGAGGGCGTTAGAACATCGTATTTTAATATTTACATTCCTTCACACTCTAAACTAAATGTTTCAATTTATACAGTATACAGTGACCATGATCCAGGGCATACATTAGCAATAAATATATTATTTTACCTATGGCAGAGCTACAGTAATTATAGTGTAAAGGGGAAAATGTGCACAATGATCATACTGTATACTGTAGAAATATTTTAAATGGCACTGTCACATTCTCTGCATAGTTTGAAAAGAGCCCCCCCTTCCCACGTAATTCGTCTACTGCAAGGGTAAGACTAGCAAGGGTGCACGAGGTCAATTGCTGTATTATTGAGCTGATTAAAAGCAACTGGAGGTGTTTTGGCACAGTATTGCAGGAGTGAGGCCCTATGTGGAGATTTTGCTAGCCCAGCCCAGGGTTTGTATTTGAGCTGGTGGCCTACAATGATCTCCAGGCCTGGGTGGGCTCCCTAGCATGCTTCTTGGGAAATCGCAGTATCCAGGGCTGAACAAGCTGCCAGACTATGATGAAAAGTTATGTTGTGGGAGTGTTTGCAAGTATAATTTTCATCATAGAATAGCACAGAATGCTCCCTTGTGCTGTGCAGGCCATAATCATAGAGGTTGCCAGACTATATGATGCCACATCTCATCACTCCAGCCACCTTCATCTCTCAAACTCGAATATTGTCTGCACAGTGTGAGTTGGACCACACAGAGATCTGTGAGTTTTGGTGTGCAAAAAAGGCTACTTGTTTATACTTGCCCCCAGACCAAAGGCTCCCGTCATCTGCTGTCTACTGTCTAGTGACACCAGGGGAGAGACATATTTTCCTGAAGATCACCCTCACCGGCCCGCCATCTACAACTTTTCTTCTTCAGGCAAAAAAAACAAAACCTACCAGGAGTTATGACTTTCTTTATACTGTCATGTATGTACACGCATACAAAACAGGATCTATAGAAGATATTGCATGAACATGCAAAGCAAGTTCAATAATGCTTCCCTAGTTTACCTGAACCCCATAATAACCATATTAATATCCCCATGGTCCTTAAAGACTTTGTACTAAAATGGAATTCCCTGCTCGTGTTACATTAGGAGCTGCACACAGCCCTACATTCGTTGGATGAGTGGACATTACATTTTTATATCGAATTTTTAAAAGTGTATCTTTTGACCTTGTTGGAATTTTGTTGAGTTTCCAACTTGATAAATAGGCTTTTTCATAATAATTTATTTCTATAAAAAATTCAGAAGTGACATTGTCTCTTTAAATTAAACTCACATAATAAATGGGTCAGGTCAATACGGTATTCATATTTAATATGACACATTTTTATTTACATTCCCGCTTTCTTTCCTATGTTCTTCACCAGCTTAAATGTCACTTATGGGAATGTTCCTCAAAATATGTGAAATATGCAAAAAAAATTACTTGCATGGTTCATAAGACAAACACTCCACTGCATACTGACACTTTTCTGCAAAACATGATATCCCAAAGCTGAAAAAATCAATATTTGTTTTTAAAAAAGCATCTACACTTGATAAGTTACATTTTTTTACACCTATGTTATAAGCAGTTAAACAAATCTGTAGGAAAAAAATCAAGACGTGTCCATCCAACAACAGGTCCCACTAACGTCTGCTTACATGCAAAACTCAACTGTATCAGTCGGACCATGGGCTGAGCACTTTAAGAACACTCTGCATAGTGTGAGCACTTACTGGGGACAGTTTAATGATGTTCTCAGATGGCCAGACACCAGGGAAAAAAATAAAAGAACCCTGAAACTGTCTCACCAAACCCAGCACTCTTAGCAGGTATACAAATCTCATTGGTGGAATCTTTTTAAGAGCGCAAAAATACAAATATAAGATATAGGAAATACGGGCATTTTGTTTTTTTTTTACCTTAAATAAACTTAGGGATAGCCAAAGCTCCCCTATAAAGGAAAAAAGGAGGCAAATTGCACTTTTCTTTTATGGAGGAAAGCTGAGATGAAGTGGTGTGGGTAACATTAGCAGTCCTTTAAGGCTTACAGGAGTTCCTTTTTCTGAAAATAAAGCTGTCTCTTTAATGGAAATGACAGTTCCTTGTTCCTCCCCAACTCCAGTAAACTCTAATTTCGGTGAGTAATGCTGTGGCACTTCTGTATTCAGGCATATGTGCCCCTTAGGAACTTGCATAGAATGTTCCAACATTACTTTAATAGTGCATGCACACATAGCACTGTATGTGGTTAATGTTATTTACTAGAATAGAATTTACTAGAAAAATAAAAGCAGAAATCACAGGAAACTTTTAGTTAGCTTTGAGGTTGCGTAACATTACCAGTAGTGATACATACACACCTACAAAGTGCACATATATTTACATATATCACACCGAAGGAAATAATTAAATATAAAATATTAGGATTAACTAATGTTCTAAATCCTTTGATTATTCCTATGCAAACATACCCAGTGAAAACAGCAATCATATAGGTTTTATTCTACCTCCATGCTGTCTAACAAACTTATTTACTAAAGTGAGGATTTCAAATTTAGAGGAAACCTATAGTTTTGAAAATAACAATTGTTACTTTTGGGAGTGTACGTTCCCTTCTGTACACCCCTTTTACTTTCAAACTGTAAGTATAATAAAGGCTGCTCACCTCGTTTAGAGTGCATCGGCCAGCTCCGCATTTGAAGACATCAGCAATTCATGCTGATGTGTGTTTACTATCTCCCCTAATCCATTGCATCACATAGAAAAACAATGGATTGGAACTAGGCATGCATGGCCAAATGCTGTGCTCCTCCGTGACTTATAGATCAAGTTCTACTCGGTTTTGAGGAGGAAGTGAATCTTTTGTCTGTCAAGAAGACAGCCACTAGAGGTGGATTTAACCATGCAATGTAAACATTGCCGTTTCTAAAATAAAATGCAATGTTTCAAATTGCAGGGTTAAAATTCTCCTGTAGAACATCAGAAAAACTAGAAAGCTGTTTGGTTTGAGTACCAGCAATCTAGATGGTACTCTAAAATATTCAAATTTGAAATAATTTGACAACATAAGTTACATCTCACCATTAATTATTTATCGTGAAAAGTAATCCAGGCACTCCAAAAGTCTTCCAACAATAGGCAATTTTATTGGACCCAAGCACCAAAATACAACGTTTCGACCCTAAGGTCTTTGTCAAGCTTGACCTCAGGCACTGAGAGTAGTGGTGTTGTGGAAACAGGCTCAGGCACTGAGGGTAATGGTGTTGTGGAGACAGGCTTGGAGACTATGGTGAGCCCTAATAGAAAGCAGTTGTTGTTGGGGGATTCCATCATAAGAAGTGTGGAGATGGACAATGGTGGTCTTGTGAGATGTCTTCCCGGAGCTACTGCTCACAGAGACAGGAGACGTATTTGTAATATTGTTAAGCGAGCAAAGCAGGGAGGGGAATTGGTTATACTTGTCCATCTAGGGACAAATGATTTGGCTTGCAATGAGGTTTCAGAGGTTAAGGGAGTTTTTAGTGTTTTTGCCAATGACATACGGCAGGTTGCTTCCACACTGTCATTCTCTAAAGTTCTGCCTGTGCATAACACTCAGAGCGACAGGCGGATGCGTATTAGGGACTTTAACTTGTGGCTTGGTGAATGGTGTTGGGAGCAAGGATTTGGCTTCATTTCTCATGGTAGCTCTGTTTCGAATGGAAATAAACTGTACAAAAAAGATGGTTTGCATCTTTCTCAAAAGGGAACAAACGTTCTCAGTGAGCAGTTCAGAGGTTTTGCTAGGATGTATTTAAACTAGAAGGGGGGCGGGGGAAAAAGGGTGATAAAAAAATCAATCTAATTGCCCTCCAAAACAAGGACAGTAGGTTCCTTTAGCAAGTGTGTTAAAAAATGACACGCTAACAGTCATGTCTACAAATGCTCGCAGTCTAGGGAATAAGATCCATGAACTTGTGGCAATAATGGCAACTGATAATGTAGATTTAGTCGCTGTTACTGAGACATGGTATAATGAGAAAAATGACAGGGACATAGGAATGCCAGGGTACTCTTTATATAGAAAAGACAGGGAAGGCAAGAAAGGGGGAGGGGTGGCCCTCTATGTGAAGGATAGCATAAAATCTAGCCTAAAAAAAGTTAGTGAGGCGAACATCGAGTCCGTTTGGGTTACGTTAGAATTTGGTAATTACACAGTAACTCGTGTAGGTGTGATTTATAGGCCCCCAGGACAAATAGAAGAGTTAGATAATCTACTAGTTGAGGAAATAGCTAAATGACAATGAAGGGGGGAGTTATCATCATGGGTGACTTTAATCTTCCTGATGTGAATTGGAAAAAAAAATTAGCTGCTTGTGCCTACTGGGGTTGTCTCTAAAACAAGTCGTTGAGGAGCCAACTCGTAAAGAGGCCATACTAGATTTAGTGTTAACAAATGGAGATTTGGTATCAGATATTACTGTAGGTGAAAGTTTAGGATCCAATGATCATCAGTCAGTGTGGTTTAATGTAAGAACAGTGACTGAGTCACACCACACAAAAACAAAAGTTTTAGACTTTAAAAAAACAGACTTTTCTAAAATTAGAATATGTGTAAAGGAGTCAGATTGGAACAATTTAAATTGAGTCCAAGAGAAATGGGATTATTTAAAAGTTGCACTGCTGAAGGCAACTGAAAATTGCATTAGACTTGTTAGTAAAAGCAAAAAGTTCAAGAAACCACTGTGGTACTCCGCAGATGTGGCCAAAATAGTAAAAAACTAAAAGTTAGCGTTTAGTAATTATAAAAAAAAAACAGAGTGAGGAAGACAGAATGCTCTATAAGATTAGGCAGAAAGAGGCTAAGCAAGTTATAAGAGCTTCCAAATCACACACAGAAGAGAAAATAGCACAGTCAGTAAAAAAAGGGGACACAACATTTTTTAGATACATAAATGAGAAAAGGAAAGTAAAACAAGGATTAGTTAGATTAAAAACAAAAGAAGGAAGGTATGTAGATGAGGATAAAGGTCTAGCTGACTGCCTCAATAATATTTTTGTTCAGTATTTACAGAGGAAAATTAAGGAAAGAGACTTCAGTTAGGAAAAAAGACAAATAAGTAATTTATTACATGTGAGTTTACAGAGGAGGAGGTTCTATTTCAACTGTCAAAAGTAAAGACAAATAAGTCAATGGGACCTGATGGAATACACCCAAAGTTATTAAAAGAGCTTAGTGGTGTACTAGCAAAACCATTAACAGATTTATTTAACCAATCATTGTTAACAGGAGTAGTCCCAGAAAATTGGAAGTTAGCGAATGTTGTGCCCATTCACAAGAAAGGTAGTAGGGAGGAGTCGGGCAACTATAGGCCAGTAAGCCTTACTTCAGTAGTGGGCAAAGTAATGGAAGCCATGTTAAAGGATAGGATTGTTGAACATCTAAAAATACATGGATTTCAAAATCAGAGACAACATGGGTTTACTTCAGGGAGATCATGCCAAACTAATCTTATTGATTTTTTTGATTGGGTAACTAAAATAATAGATCAGGGTGGTGCATTAGACATTGCTTACCTAGATTTCAGTAAGGTTTATCAATAAATTGCAATCTTTAAGTTTGGATTCCAATATTGTTGAATGGGTAAGGCAGTGGCTGAGGGTTGTAGTCAATGGAGTATATTCGAAGCTTGGGCTTGTCAACAGTGGGGTACCTCAGGGATCTGTACTTGGACCCATTCTCTTTAATATTTTTATAAGTGATATTGCAGAAGATCTTGATGGTAAGGTATGTCTTTTTGCTGATGATACTAAGATATGTTACAGGGTTGATGTTCCAGGAGGGATAAGCCAAATGGCAAATGATTTAGGTAAACTAGAAAAATGGTCAGAATTGTGGCAACTGACATTTAATGTGGATAAGTGCAAGATAATGCATCTTGGACGTAAAAACCCAAGGGCAGAGTACAGAATATTTGATAGAGTCCTAACCTCAACATCTGAGGAAAGGGATTTAGGGGTGATTATTTCTGATGACTTAAAGGTAGGCAGACAATGTAATAGAGCAGCAGGAAATACTAGCAGAATGCTGGTTGTATAGGGAGAGGTATTAGCAGTAGAAAGAGGGAAGTGCTCATGCCATTGTACAGAACACTGGTGAGACCTCACTTGGAGTATTGTACTTAGTACTGGAGACCCTATCTTCAGAAGGATATTGATACTTTAGAGAGAGTTCAGAGAAGGGCTACTAAACTGGTTCATGGATTGCAGGATAAAACTTACCAGGAAAGGTTAAAGGATCTTAACATGTATGGCTTGGAGGAAAGACGACACAGGGGGGATATGATAGAAACATTTAAATACATAAAGGGAATCAACACAGTAAAGGAGGAGACCATATTTAAAAGAAAAAAAAACTACCACAACAAGAGGTAAATTAAAGGGGCAAAGGTTTAAAAATAATATCAGGAAGTATTACTTTAATGAGAGGGTAGTGGATGCATGGAATAGCCTTCCAGCTGAAGTGGTAGATGTTAATACAGTGAAGAAGTTTAAGCATGTGTGGGATAGACATAAGGCTATCTTAGATATAAGAGAATAATTATTAAAAAGTATTTTAGAAAATTGGGCAGACTAGATGGGCTGAATGGTTCTTATCAGCCATCACAGTCGATGTTTCTATGAATATTCCTGATGTATACATTTTCTAAAAATTTAAAATACATATTTATAAAAAAAATGAAAATAAAACAAATTTGAATTAACAGTAACTCTTATTCTTGGGGTATCCTAAAATGTGTTCCATTGTTAGGGATGGCCTTATTGGTGTGCGACTGGACGGATTGCTTGTAGCTGTCATGGTTTGACACATTCTCTTTTTGCTGCACAGTAAGATAAACCATTGCATGGACAATGTAAACCTGAGAGATGGAGGATGGACATAAAGAGCTACACAAAGGGAGAAAAAGGAGAAGGGAACAGAAAAAGAAGGTAGATCAGAGAGTCACACAAAGAGCAGGGGACACAATAGTACGAAATATACACCCTGTTCCAAATGATTATGCTGCTGTTTGGATGTAAACTGCCTCCCACCCTCATAGATCTTTTGCTTGAGGATGCTCCAAAGGTTCTCAATAGGATTGAGGTCAGGGGAGGATGAAGGCCACACCACGACTTTCTCTCCTTTTATGCCCATAGCAGCCATAGATGCAGAGGTATTCTTTGCAGCATGAGATGGTGCATTGTCATGCATGAAGATGATTTTATTACAGAAATCATAGTTCTTCCTTCTGTACCAGGGAAGAAAGTGGTCAGTCAGAAACGCCACATACTTTGCAGAGGTCATCTTTACACCTTCGGGGACCCTAAAGGAGCCGACCAGCTCTCTTCCCATGATTCCGGCCCAAAACATGACTCCACCACCGCCTTGCTGATGTCGCAGCCTTGTTGGAACAGGGTGGCCATCCACCAACCATCCACTACTCCATCCATCTGGACCATCCAGGGTTGCCCGGCACTCATCACTGAACAGGACTGTTTGAAAATTAGTCTTCATGTATTTTTCTGCCATTTCTGCTTGTGAGCATTGGTTAGTGGTGGCCGAATAGAAGGTTTATGCACAGTTGCAAGACTCTGGAGGAGTCTACACCTTGATGTCCGTGGGACTCCAGAGGCACCAGCAGCTTCAAATACCTGTTTGCTGCTATGTAATGGTATTTTAGCAGCTGCTCTCTTGATCCGATGCATTGATCTGTCAGAAATCTTCCTCAATGTGCCTTTATCTGCAAAAACCCATCTGTGCTCTGAATCAGCCACAAATCTCTTAATAGTGTGATGATCACATTTAAGTTTTCGTGAAATAACTAATGTTTTCATACCTCGTCCAAGGCATTGAACTATTTCACTCTTTTCGGCAGCAGAGAGATCCTCTTTCTTCCCCATAATGCATGAAAATGGTGCTCTGCTTAATAATGTGGAACACCCTCTTTTAGTAGTTTTTCCTTAAATTGGGCTCATCTGGCAATCTAATTATCACAGGTGTCCGAGATTGTTTTCAGTGATCAAAAGAGCCCTGAGACACAATGCCATCCATGAGTTAAACTGAAAAACAAAATATTTAATCTTTGTGACACTTAAATAGAATTTGCATAATAATTTGGAACAGGGTGTATTAAATGTTAAATACAAATAATGATGGGCTGTGAGCATCATTCCTAAGTTTCACACATTGTACCCAAAGACCTAAGACATTGCTCAGTCCAGAAGCCAATGAATGCAAGGGCCTCACTATTTGTTTTCTAATATAGAGGTAACACAAATATGTTCTTTACATTGTGCAATAACATTTAGACCTGAAATTCCTACCTGTTGGCTTTCATCATTATAGAAGCTTGGTGATCGTGATCACACAAATTGAGAACAAGTACTCACCTGGTGGGAAGAAGAAAACACACTGTAGAGAGTTTCTAGAAGTAACCAGGTGACTGTCTAAAGAGACAGGCTACACAAGGACTCTTCCCATGTCTGTCTACTCAAACCATAAGTGAAATGTGACAAAATCATATGTATCAGTATGACCATATACTTCCAATTACAAAGAGCCACACAAGTACACAAAAATGGTATTTATAAACCAAATGTTTTGCCACAAATTTCTTAGCTGTGTTCTCTGCACATTATTGTATTACCTTATTTTTAATGCTATTTACGTAGGATTTCACTTGGATTCTAAATGTTACCTATTTAAAAGTGAAATGATTTACTCTCAGTGTTCACCACCGATTACTTATCATTTGACTCCTGTTCGTAATTGTATTTTAGTTTTTTTCCCTTTTTAGCCCATTGCTGACTACATATTCTTATCTTCCCATTCAGCATGCACGGCAACATGCAACCATTGCCCTTTTTCATACCGAGCTATTGTCTTCTGGGTTAACTTTAAGTCGTTTAACAACCCAGACAGCTCATCCTGCTGACACATAGAGTGACTTTATGTGATATTGTGCTACCAATGCATAGATTTTGTCTAGAAAACAGCAATAATTGAGAGAACAAATGCTGCTCAGTGTACATACAATGATTACATTTACAACATTATTACGCATGACTCATCTCATCAAGTACACTCATGTGATAATAATAATCTTGTCCTGCTTCTGTAACATTTAGAAGTAAATTATCCCACAAAACAGCACATGGCGGCAGATGACTGAGTGTATGTATAAACAGGGTGTGTGTGAGATGCAGCTTCCAGTGTATATCTTAAATTTATATATTCACGTGTCTTTTGTGACACCTTTGCACCAGCTGTATAGCTTGGCACGACTGGTTTTCGTAATCATATTTTCCACCCAAGAATTTAAACTTTTTGTAGTTTGACTCTCCAGGCACAATGTTCTCATGGTATTTGGAAAACTGCCACTTTCCGAAATGTAATCTCTACAAAATAGACTATCTTGTCTTTCCTCCCTCGAATGCAAATCCTTCTATCTTAGTCCTCCTTCGGGTCATCAGTGCAACCAACGACACTGTCCTAGATTCATTTCTGAATCTGATGTCTCTTCTACTACCCCCATCCATACGTCAATCTCAAACTTTTGACAGTTTCATCATTTTTTTTTTCCGTGTCTGATTTTTATTGGAGAGTTTTGCATAAGAGTAAAATAACAGTGGGGATACAGAAAAATAGAAAAGGGGGGGGGGGTAGGTGGGGGGGGATTACAGACAGGTTGGATTTTGTACATTTCACTCAATACAGAAACGTTTACATGGTGGGTTGTACATACGAGCAAGCATTATGCTGCCAGAGTTCTTAATATAATAACCGTACAGTAATTTAATGTAAGTGTACATAATATTCAAACAAGTGTATATAGTCTACATACAGAGAACATCGTAGCGTCTTCGGGTTTTACAGCAATGATTAGGACATGGCAGGTCTAGAGTGGAATGGAATAGACTGATCCAACATGCTGGGGCATATTCAGAATGGCATATATCACCTGTAAGGTCCTGTGACGCTAGATTGAGTTGAGGTACAGGTGCTAGAGGGACCGTTGATTAATGTTATTATTAATGGTTCTTACTCGAGAACGTGTGATTCTCCTATTGACGGTATAGTAGCGTCTGTATGCTGGGGTGTTAATAGATCAGGTCAGAAGCCATGGAGAGGTCAGAGTAGTGCTTAGTTTACTGTACCTGGTACAACATGCGTTAATAATGGCCTTGTGGTTATAAAGAAGGTGGGAGGGAGCCACTGATAGGGGATTTGTCTACAGACATACCATGTTTAGATTCAAATAGTTTGACTGGAATATTGCCTACTGGTACATTCTGGTGAGTGTCATATATTGCGTGAGGACAGTCAGTCCAGCCATAGAGCCGTGCTTTCCATTGTGCATTTGCTTAGACGATGGCCCTTTAGATTAGTCATTTTGGAGTGTTTGAGGAGTTGATGTATAAGAGGTAGAGGGGAGATAATGAACAAGAGTGAGATGCAAAGGGAAAGAGGGTGGGGGAGGCGAGGAGGAAGTACAGTGGGAGCAAGGAGAGAGTAGAGAAAGGAGAGGGGGAGAAAGGGGAGGAACGAGAGAGAAGTTAGGTCATTGAAGATAGGAAACAAGAGGCAAGAGACTTGAGGCCTGAGACCTGAGACCCTCACATCCGAGCGACCTTAAATGACGTCTGAGAGTTCACTCCATTCTAGAGACGGAATTTATCCCGAGTCGATGCGGTGTTTGTACGTGGTTTCCCAACCTTTCCATTGTTTGTTAAATTTGGTCATGTTCCCTTTTATGGCCCATTCCTTTTCATAGCAGTATGTGGTGTTTATTCTGTTTAGCAGTTCTTTTGCTGATGGGATAAAGTCACTCTTCCAATGAGACGCAATACATAATTTTGCCGCAATCAGAGTATTAATTACAGCTGCCGTTGAGGGTAGTTGGTGTGCGTTCGGTATTAAATGGAGCAAGTAGAAATCAGGACGTAGGGAGAGTTGTAGCCCGGAGATGGTGTGTATGACGTTCTGCACATATTTCCAAAAAGTATCCAGGTGTGGGCATTCCCAGAAAATATGTAATATTGTGCCCCTACCACTATTGCACCTCCAGCATGTAGGAGCAGCCGTTGGATATATTTTACTCAACCTATCGGGCACTAAATACCATCTCATTAGTACCTTGAAGTATGCTTCCCATAGATTAACACATTTGGTGGATTTGACAGTTTCATCATTAAAAACATTTTTTTTACACTTCTACCGCAGCAAAGTACCTTTTTACGAGCTGATTATATCCCACTGTTTATCAGTCCTAAAATGCCCAGATATTCCTCTAACATGAAGGGAGCAGCTGCCGGACTTATGATCCTAAACTCCCACTCTTAACCCCAATGTAAATCTTTGAATCAACTTCCCATTTTCTTTTGGATTCAATTTAAAATATCAATGTTCCCTTACTAAATGCTCCATACTGATACAAAGATATCATCACTAATCACCAAAAACACTAACACAACACCTTTTTTTCTGCCAGCAGATCAGACTAAGTCTACCCACAATCTCCATTTACACATACAAAACTAACCTACAAGACCTATCTAGGGCTAAGCCAAATCTTATGCAGTGCCCTTTCTCATGCCACTACACAGTGGTCTCCTGTTCCTTAGGAAATCCTTCAAACCTACTATTTTTGAAAATCATACCAACTATACGTTTGGTCACTCCATCATTATACATCAGTCCACTACTCTTGCCATTTTAAATGGGTTATCTATCCTACCACACCTCAGTAATTATGGTGTAGCTAACAATAAAAAAAAAATGAAAAGTGGGGTTGCTTTGGAACCTTAATAATAAAGGATAGGAGTTGTGGCAGAACTAAAGTAGAGAGGGCACTGCTGCAATATTTTTTTGTTGCCCAGTTCCCCCTCACCATTGCAAGGTGAGCCAAAAGGTAGATCCCCATCTGTCATACAATTCCATTTGTAAGGTTGTATTTAGCACTGAGTAGTGTTTGTGAGTTTGAATGTAAGCTTGGTTTTGTATGGAGTTTGTGTAATTGAATGTACGGGTATATTTGTATGACAGGTGCAAACACTGATCAGCACACCCTTCCAATCTCTTAACCCTATAGAACACATACCCTCTCTCTCTACAAATAGATATATATCACACACCAATATTATAGAGCTTTATTTAATTTTTGTTTTTCACGATTTCTGTTTCAGTCTGAACTACACACCTCATACCACTAACATGAATCCAAATATAACCATACTGTTATTCTTTCTAACCCTTTTCTCAATCCAATTTTGTTCACATAACTACCAGCATAAGCACACACCTCAAACTGGAACACAAATTATCATACAACATGGCATGTTCTGTTCCTGTAACTTATCTGCTGAGTGCTGGTGGAGAGTTATAAAAAATAGCCCTCATACCCCCACCTCACAAAATAATAAAGTATCCCATTCAATATATGGACAAACAAAAATGATGTCCAAATTCCTATTTCTTATGTTACTTGCCCTTGCAAATGATATGGAGTCTAACCCTGGTCCCCCAGCTAATTCTAGTCCTAATCTCCCCACTAAAAAAGGCCTCTTTTTGTGCACTGCAACATCCGTAGCTTACTCCCTAAACTGGATGCACTGCAAGCCTGGTGTTCCCATTACAAACCAAAAATCATTGTACTCTCAGAATAATGGTTAACGACTAAAATACCAGACACTGCCATTGCAATACAGGGTTATTTATGTTTTAGATATGACAGAGCAAAGAGAGGAGGATCCCGTGCAGTAAATCAATTATTGTTGCAGGAATCTACTGCCCACCTAGCTCCCCAGTGCATTCCCTATCGGACATAGCCCATCTCCTTAGTCAAAACATAGCTCAAAACCCAAAAAGTGAACTGTTGGTATTTGGAGATTTTAATATTGATTGGCTGAATCCTAAAAATAATAGTTCTTGCACGCTGTTTAAGACTTTGCAGTTGACGCAATTAATCTCCTCACCAACTCGTATAAACATTAAAAGCCATAACCATACCCTGCTCGATTGGATTCTCTCCACTTCTCCTGATAGAATCCAGGAGGTAGGTGTTCTCCCAAACAGTTTCAGTGATCACTGCTTAGTATACTGCGTGCGCAAAATAAAGGCTACTAAATCCTCTCCCAAGGTTAAAATCACCAGGTCCTTCAAAAAATGTAATCTTGAATCCTTTCTTAATGACATCAAGAACCTCCCATGGCACAGATTAAACATTATCCCAGATCTAGACTGTGCTGTTGAATTCTTTCAGTCTGAACTCCTACAAATTTGGAATTTGCATGCCCCCCTGCGTAAGGTGAGGGTAAAAGGAGCACATATGAACTGGATCACAGCTGACCTCATCCAAATGTACCAGTTTCGGGATTCTTTGTGGTCAAAGTTCAAGCGTACTGGCTCTATGAATGATCACTGTGCATATAGACAATGGCGAAATATATGCACATAACAAACAAAATTGGCCAAGGCCCAATATTTCTGTGAAAATCTGAACAATAACCTATCAAACCCTAGAAACATTTGGAAAGTCATAAATAAATTACAAACTCCCCCAATCCACTCCGAATCCTCCACTGTCAAAGTGGATAACCAAACCCTGCAACTTCCCTTAGATGTAGCAAATGCCTTTAACAATTATTTTGTCAGATGCTCTACTGCCCTGATTGCCAAGCTAATAAATGACACACATGCTGAAACTACAAATGTGGATCAGGCACCACTAAATTTGCAAAGACCCAACACAGACAAGTTTACTTTTAGACCTGTACCTATTAGTATCATTAAAAAACACCTAAATAATCTAAATATGAAAAACCAGCCTGGACCTGATCAAATCCCAGCAATGTTGTTGAAGCTCAGTGCGCCAGCAATTGCTAAACCCGTCGCAACCCTAATTAACGAATCCTTGGTGTCTGGATACATACCCAAACTTTGAAAGACTGAGAGAGTAGTGCCTATCCATAAAAGTGGTGACACTACTTTGGTTTCTAACTATTGCCCAATATCATTACTCCCGGTATTGTTAAAAATCTTAGAAAAATGTGTCCCTATGCAACTATGTGAGTACTACCAACAATCAAACTATCTGACCCCTGATCAATCAGGCTTTCGCCAGAATCACTCCACTACAACTGCCCTCTTAAAAGTTTGCAATGACATCCAAACTGGCATGGAACAAGGAGACCTAACTGGAGCTATTTTCCTTGATTTTCCTAAGGCCTTTGACACAGTAGACCACGACATTCTACTGCACAAACTCAAAAACTCACGTATTGGTGATCGTTCGCTAACCTGGTTTCGACCGTATGTATCGGATCGCTCGCAATATGTGTCCATTTCTGACAGCGACTCCCTCTCTCTCTCAGTCACGTGTGGTGTTCCCCAAGGTTCCATTCTCGACCCCCTACAATTTACATTATTACTAAATGATCTGCCTAATGTCTGCAAATCCTCAAATGTACACATGTACGCAGATGACACAGTAATCTATGCGAGCAAATCCAATCTACTGCAGCTTGAGGCTGTGCCCCAAGACCAGTTTACAGAGGTAGAAAAGTGGATCGCTACAAACAAACTCTTCCAGAACACTGACAAAACTGTCACGATGATCTTTGGAACAGTACCTAAATTACACAAATTACACAATTCCCACCTATCCATCAAAACAAATTCAAATGGCACACTGACCGCAGTCCACTCTTTCAAATACTTGGGTATGATGTTAGACCCCAAACTATCTTTTGGCCTCCACATCGAAAAGCCTGCATCTAAACTTTATCCAAAACTAGGTGCCCTGTACAGAAACAAATCCTGCCTAAGCCCTACAGTAAAGGAAAAGATTGTACAGCAAATGCTAATGCCAATCATTGATTATGGGGATTTAGTATATGCATCTGCATCGCAATCCCACATTAATAAACTCAACACATTGTATAACTCGCACTGCCGATTTGTGCTACAATGTAATTACAGGACCTACCATTGTGACATGCTCAGAACTAAACTGGCTGTCGCTGTAATCGAGACGTACTCTTCATCTTTCCAGCCTTGTGTTTAAGAGCTTTTCTGGGAAATTCCCACCCTACCTGAACAAAATGCTTTCCCCAGCTGTTCCCACTTCCTATAACCTCCGATCCAGTACCAACACTTTACTTAGTCTACCTCAATACAAAAAGAAAGCAGCCCGATCCTCCTTCTCCTACAGAGCACGACCTCCTGCACAATTTAAAATCTTCCCTAAGCCTAAAGTCCTTTAAGAGATCATTCTCTACATACCTCAAAACAGAATGCACCTGTCATGGTTGATTATATATTTCCTACCTGTTCTATGTTAAATTTTGTATTTATTGTGTATTAATATTGTTTTTGTATTCTAGTGTACCCTAATGTAACAATGCAATGATTTGTGGACCCAGGACATACTTGAAAACGAGAGAAATCTCAATGTATCTTTCCTGGTAAAATATTTTATAAATAAATAAATACATTTGTGTGTGGTGTTGTGTGTTTTTAGCCAACCTTCTGTTTCCTATCTTGTGGGCAGAGAAGGCTGTTTTCACTGGCTGAGGTTGTTGGGAGTTATTAGCTGGCTCTTTCAGTCCGTGCTCCCTCCTGTTTATCCTCTCTCCCTCCTGTGGCCTCTATCTGGGACAAAGTAAGGCTCTTACTTCCTCTCAGAGATGGCAGCCATTATTAAGGGGTCTGGTCATTTTGTTTAGGTGCTATAATGCATGGCCATGCCCCTGAAGACACATTGCCATCGGGTGGCCCTAACTTAATGAGCCTAAATGCATGTGCCACTTGATGGGCCCTCGTCAGCGTGCGGGCCCCGGTGCAGCTGCACTGACTCAACTGGTGTTAGTTCCACCGCTGGATAGGAGCCCAACAATTTGGCCTTACACCATCCTTGACTTCCTGTGCAGCGGGGTGTAATGCAGTAATTATTAGGCCCATTTATGTTACCCCTTTAAGGGATGAATACATGATTTTTTAACCCCGCACCATGCTGTATTAACCCTGTGTTCACAGCATTTAGAAAATTACATCCACTGCATTAAAACTGCAAAACCTGCACCGACACCCATACCTCACACTTTGCTGTATTATTACTCAAAATATGGTGCAATAAAGTGGCACTGTCATAAATTATAGCATATTCTGTCAATATTGCAGGTGACATAGAGCTAACAATGAATGAGTGCCAAAATGAGACATCATGCTTTTCAGGACCCGATTCGGCACCAAACCAGATCAGCCTCCCCGTGGACATTTTACCCCATCTAAAATAATTGTCTCCTTTATTTTATTTATTTTACTTAATATTAGTATAGACTCTACAGAATTCTACTGAATTTGCAATGTTAGGAAAAAAATAAAACTATAGATTCAAGGGGGATCTCTTTAGATAATGGCAGTATATGGTAAGTTGGTAAAACTCTGTCACATAATTATTATTTATTTTTATATAGGGCCAACAAATTCTGCAGCAGTTTACAACTGGATGAGATCTGCTCATAGAAGTTGGATACAGCACCCTGTAAAATGATGGTCAAGGATCACCCATCATAAATTACACTTAAAGGAACACTATATTGTCAGGAACACAAACATGCATTCCTGACCCTACAGGGTTAAAACCACCATCTAGCCACCCTGGTCTCCTCATGCCTCCCTAAATATAGTAAAATCTTAGTTGTATTCAAGTCTGCAGCTGCTTGCTTTGTCACTGTTTTCTTTTGACCTGCCCACTGCCTGCTGACATCATCAAAAGTGGTAGCCTGATCCAATCACAATGCTTCCCCATAGGATAGGCTGAGACTGACAAAGAGGCAGATCAGGGGCAGAGCCAGCATGATTCAAACACAACCCTGGCCATTCAGCATTTCCTCATAGAAATGAATTGAATCGATGCATCTCTATGAGGAAAGTTCAGTGTCTGCATGCAGAGGGAGGAGATACTGAATGTTTGGATGCATTTTAGGCTGCCATGACCCAGAAAGAATCTCTAACAGCCACCTGAGGAGTGGCCAGTGAAGATATCACTAGGCTGTAATGAAAACACTGCATTTCCTCTGAAAAGACAGTGTTTACAGCAAAAAGCCTGAAGGTAATGGTTCTACTCACCAGAACAAAGTCAATAAGCTGTAGTTGTTCTGGTAACTATAGTGTCTCTTTAAATACACCTTATTATATGGCCACATTATGAAACGTACTCCAGGACCTGTACAATTGAGGCAGAATGAGTATTAATAGTACCTGCACAGCATCAAAATATATAAAAAGAAATATGTAACGTGTTTTTACCAGTTGTTATTGTTTATCTGTGCGTGCGTGCGTGCTTGTGTAGACATGTTTCCCAGAAGTCAAGACAAGGGTATAACTTAGAAATCCCATATTGTTCCTTATTCTCATTTAATAAAACTTAGTTAGCCTCCCTTATTACCTAAATTGTGTTCACCTTTTTAAATTTCACTTTAGATAGGCGGGATGCACTCTGCATTTAATGCAATTCACGCCATGAGTGTAGTAGTAGTAGTTTGCGTTCACTGGAGTTATTATGCCTTAGTGCTTGATACCAGAGTGCCATGCCATCACAGATTTCTGCTTTACATGGAATGAACTTCCACTATTATACTATTGATATATTTCATTTGTTACGAATGTAATGTAATCTCTGCAGCTCTGCAAAGTCTATTACCATATGGTCAAGTTCAGTTCCAAAAATGCTCAAAACATTTTTCAATTCTTTATTTTAAGACAGTAATCACTGGCAATATTCCAAAACATAAAATAGCATATTAATAGCATACAAGCAAATTCTCATTCTCAAATAATAGGAACAATCATGTCTCAAGATAGGAACAATAAGCTGCCAAATTTTAAGTAACAGGAAAAAAAAGGAGAGAGAAAAAAGAAGACATGTATCAAGGGACCTATAAAGAAGATTCCTTTAAATAAATTAAGCATTAGCCCACATAGTCTTCCCACGTTTATTTTATCTTTTTTTAAAACAGTATATTGCTTAAATCTTTTCCTGTCTCAAAAAAATAATCATTATATATATATATATATATATATATATATCTCAAATAGGAATGATGCCCTACATCCATCATCTGGGAAACTGAACACTCTATCTCTGCATTGAACATTAGTACAGTTATTTCTGCCAAGTATGTAACCATCGGTGAGCTGTCACTCCTGTGGATCACAAACAATCATGTCCCCAGTAATAATAATATGCAGTAGTGAAGTAACACATTTTCGTAGCTTTCCTGTCCCCCTACAGGTTTCTTCCTCTGGGTCTATATGTGATGCTCATTCAATTGAAAAGAGTGGGTAGACATTTCCTTTAGGAAGGAGTGGACTAGAAAATCTCTTCCTTACATTGTAATTATTAACTTCCCCGAACATAGATTAGCTTACTAGCTTACTAGCGCATAGAATCCCGCAAATCTATGTTCGGGGAATTAGCGACGATCTCAACTAGGGCTTATTTTCACGGGATGTCTTATTGTTGGGGAAACACAGTACTAGTTTACTAGGACGCAAAACTATTATTGCTCAATCACTAGGAAAGTAGCTAGTGGTATAAACAGCAATATGATATATTGTTGAGAAAGTCCATAAAATAGGGTGAAATGTGTTGGGTTAGAAAATAGTGCCCTTTATTGATTAAAGGGACACTAAAGGCACCAAAACAACTTTAGCTGAAAGGAGTGAGTGGTTTTGGTGAGTAGATCATGCCCCTGCAGACACAAACGCGTGTTATTGGATTTATTGATATAAAAAGCAGAATTGAATGGCAAGTACAGAACCAAGTTTAACTTCATATATTATTGGGATTTTCACTTGAATTAGCTGATCCAGTGGTCCTCACTGTTGGAGAACATTTGCTGACTTATTCTATAGATTCTCATCAAACAAAACGTATATAAAATGGTTAGCAGGTAATACTTTTTTATTTTATTTACAATGCAATCATCTAACTGTATCAACTACTTCAATCCTTCATGATTATATGAATCGGGTTCTCTCAGTATGCCAATTTTAAAACAAATATTTATTAAAAACAAATCTGTTTTACAGGCTTTTCTTCTCCACTTGTTTCCTAAGGTCAGCACATAACTACAGTGTGTGCCCAGAAACTCCCATACCATAACGTTATATGCAATGTGATAATCCAACGCATTTCACCTGCTGATGTTGCATTAAAGGGATACTCCAAATCCGTTTTCCTGGCACTGCAGGTCCCCTCTCCCTCCTACCCCCCAATCCCCGGTTGCTGAAGCGGTGAAAACCCCTTCAGTGACTTACCAGAGTCCCACATCGCTACTTCTTCCTCCGCACCGCTCCTCCCTCTGATTGCGTCAGCCGGTGGGGGAGACTGATCCCGCCCACCAGCCGGGGAGACCTAATGCGCATGCGCGGCAATGCCGTGCATGCGCATTAGCGCTCCCCATAGGAAAGCATTAAAAATGCATTTCAATGCTTTCCTATGGGAAAATGAGCGACGCTGGAGGTCCTCACATAGCGTGAAGACGTCCAGCGACGCTCCAGGAAGTGCCCTCTAGTGGCTGTCTAGTAGACCGCCACTAGAGGTGGTGTTAACCCTTATAAAAAACTGCAATAATTACACTTGCAGGGTTAAGAGTAGAGATGTCGCGAACTGTCCGCGAACTTCTCCGGCGAACTCCGGTCAGCTGACACATCCCGGCCAATCTCCAGCAGACCCTCCCTCCTGCTGTCCAGGAAGTAGGAGGGTCTGGGAGGGAGGGTCTGCAGGAGATTGGCCGGGATGTGTCAGCTGACCGGAATTCGCCACGAACAGTTTGTGGCGAACCGCGGCAAACCGTTTGCGAGAAGTTCGCGGACGGTTCGCGACATCTCTAGTTAAGAGTAGTGGGAGTTGGCACCCAGACCACTCCAATGGGCAGAAGTGGTCTGGGTGCCTGGAGTGTTCCCTTTAAGGTGCAGCTTTGTGGCCTCCTTACTCATATAGAAGCATTCCATAATTGAACAACAACAATTGCAATTCTAACAAATTTAAAAACATTGCACATATATAAAATGATTAGCAATAGACAAACATCCAATATAGAAAAGTGATTAACATTTGGTGCAGTTTGCTTGACACAAGTAATTATTTTTTTAACATGTATCAAAGCAGAATTTTGCACAACCCTGTCTGCAGTTGTATTGCGTTATTATTTTTTATTATTATTATTATTAATAAATCACTTTCATTTTAATAAGTTTTCGAGTGCCTTTTTAAGGCCTTTCGTCTTTAAAACCTTCACCAGTATAAACTTCACAGAGATAGCACACTGTTAATGGGATTATGTTCTGTATTATGAGAGTCAGATTTACTTACACTGTATATCTCTCCAAGGTCAGTCTACCAAACCAGATGGTTAACAGAGCCAAAACAACAAGGCATTTATCTTTTCACAAAATAAAATGCAGGACAAACTTTCCGCACTGTTTGCCAATCCATTCTCTCTCTCAAAGTACAAGAAATATTATTTCAAGTTGTAATTAAAGCGGCACTGTCATGGCCAAATCCCGTTTTTTTTTTAACCCGACTCCACTGCATCTAATTGTCCCCCTAGTCAGCCCCAAATGCCCCTAAGCCCCCCTCCATCTTATCTATTTTTGCATCTTTATTTTGTGCCCGGACTTAGGTCCTGGGCACCCCCTTCTTTGTGTGGGTCGATAAAGTCCCTGTGGGACACGTCATCTGCCCACACTAGATAGCGCTGTGAAATTCCTGCGCATGCCCAGTTAAACACTTGGGCATTTGAACAGGAATTTCATCTATTCATTCATTCATCAGAAAGACGAATAAATGAATATTAATTTCAAACGAATGAACGAAGATCTCTTCGTTCGTTCATTTGGTTTATTACAAGGAGGGAGCTACTGGCGCGCAGCTCTCTCCTTGTAATATGTAAAAATAGAAGCGGCATGGAGCAGTGTTCCCCGCCACTTCCTAAGCCTCCCATGTACTCCCTCACTCTAAAATCTCCCAAATGCCCCTACTCGTTATGCCACTAGCAGGGGAATGTCTACTAAACAGTGAGCAGCCCTAGTGATCCCCCTCCCGAGCCCCCACCTGTGACAAGTGAGTGGGGGCTATTAAAGTGAAGGGGGGACCAAGCGTCCCCCCGGCCCCCACCTATGAGCAGCGGGTCTCTGTGTGTGTGTCTGTATGGGTCTCTGTGTGTATGTGTGTGTGTTTGTATGTATTTGTCTGTGTGCATATGTGTCTGTATGTGTGTGTTTGTATGTATGTGTGTCGGGGTGGGTACGTGTGGGGGGGTAGATGTATGGGGGGCAGGGACGTACGGGGTGGAGGTAGACGTATGGGGGGTCCGGTGCAAATTTTGCACCGGGGCCCGTGGTTTCTAGTTACGCCTCTAATATGAATAGTTGATATTTGTATACACTGCTCATGTGTGCTTGGGTGTGAATATCAGTGTGTGTCTATATGTTGCCTATTTGTGTATGTATGTATGTATGTATGTAAGTATATGTATGTGTATTCCATAAATATGTGGGGAGGGTGCAAACAAAGGAGACCCAGCAAAAATGTTGCCCTGAAGTCTAAAATACCAAGTTCCACCTCAGCTAAAAGACAATAATTAGTTCGCTTACAAACTCTCTGTCCAAAGACATTAATCTGGTTGATCTGGAAGATAAACCAATGCTATGTGTAATACACTATATTATAGATTCCCTAATCTCAGGTGGAAAAGTGAATGGTGCCCATTTATGGCTTCTGAATACATAACTATATGAGCAATAATATATATAAATGTAACACATCTAAAACAATATCAACGCACAAGTTAAACAGAGCAATAACAATTTAAAAGAGGTTGAGCTATATGTGTTATCCTAAACAGCATGAATATATTGTGAAATTATCTTGACAAACAAGTATATGTTGTGTAATGTAACTGAAGTACAGCACATTATTTGTGTTGGATTAATAAACTAGAATTAATTATAAATGCTAAATATATTAATAAACTAAAATAGCAGCTCATTTATTATTCAGCCTCACGGGTGACCTAGATTGCAGTAAAACACTAAAAAATATTATAGAATAAGACCTGTAATCTTAAATTTGTAACAACCTTTTTCCACATCGTGGTGAAGTAGCAGCACTATAACAGGGTTATTCACTAAAGTATAATGTGTCTGGGATTTAAAGTGAATGTCACGCATTAGGGTCACTGTAGCAGAAATTGAATATTTATAGAAGTCAGTTATGTTTTGGTTTGGCTATATGGGCCTATAAGTTAAAAATTACTTTGAATTTCTGTTTCAATTTATTGAATAACTTGTTAGAACAGGTTATGTTTTCACAAATGCCCCCGGTTTGATCTTTTAGAGCAAGTTTCACCTTGCCTGCATACTGAGCATTAAAGGCTGTGCAGGTTGCACATCCAGCAACCTGACACACTCTCCCTGTCTATACAAATGTATTATTATAGGTAACATTTAGGTAACATTTTTAGTTTGGTTTTATTTACACATTGGGGCAGAATATCAGAGCCAAATGTTGTGGTAGTGGGGTAATAAATGTCTTAAATTCTCATGCATGTCTGGTTCACTATACAAGCTAATCACAAGCACTGCCACATCTAACACATCCACAGCAAGTAGCCTCTTCATATTAAGATACAGTGAAGCTATGCTGTATTCCTTTAACCACTTAAGGACCAAACTTCTGGAATAAAAGGGAATCATGACATGTCACACATGTCATGTGTCCTTAAGGGGTTAATGTGCTGACAATAAAGAGGTCAAACCACATACTGAGCTATTTAGTAACGATACCAAGTTCATTGTCCTGTATAACAAAATGCGTCTGCATTTGTTTAGTTGTGTCTGCATTTGTTTAGGCTTCTCTTTCTACATTCCTTTGCATCCACGCGTCTTGTTTGTGTGTGAAGCTTTGCGCAGTTTGTTGCTATGAAACCTGTGGAAGCTAAACAGTTTGGATGTCACTAAGACTAAACATCATTTGACCTTTCAGCACAACGGTCACTAGGATACTCAGTCAATCTTTGCTAAAACATTAGTACAAGCTGACATGACATGCGCATAGTCGTCCTTTTTGCATATGTTATAAAACCATAACCTTAAACCCCCCAAAAAGACACGGACACCATATTTAAAGTGGATATAATATCACGGCTTTAATAAAATATATATATATAATTAACTATACAAATAACAAAATGGGTCATTGCCAAACATACCCAATTTTAACATAGACACATAATTCACCCCAACTTTTAACAGTACTATACCCACTGACAATGATCCATAACATAAGCTAACAATAATCCATATAACAAGAATAACAGTACACAAGACACAGCCACAACAGGCATCATATTCCAAGTGATTTAACATTGTAGGGGTATACCGAGAGAAAACCTACCAATTAACAAGTTCAACCATGTGAATATTGTTACCAAACTTCCAAACATCACAGCTACCAAACCTACCTACCCCCCAATGTCTTATCTAGCCCCAGCCACAGCTCAGAGATTGACTCCTCATGCTGAGTGCCCCACCCCCGCTTAAACAATGCCCGCTGCAAGCCTTCCTGAAAACCCATATTAATAAAGTTGTTACCTACGTCAGAGAGGTGCACCCCATCATGCCGAAAATAACCGGGAAGCCTGGCTACCAATTCAACATGTTCAACATGTCTCACAACTACTATACCCCCAATGCGTCTAACAAAAATGGACAACATCTTATTAACTCTCCCCCTGCTCCTAGCCACTGCCACAGGATACCTAGCATGACGCCAATGGAACCGGGGCACCATCTCCGACCAAATTAAAACTACACCTGGCACCATAGCCCTCAACTTATCTATGTCCCATTTCATACAATGCACTAGTTCCCCTTGGGGCACCCAACCCAAATCGTTACCCCCTGCATGTAGCAACAGAAAATCCAGTGACTGCCCTGAATCTAAACGCCTAAAAATCTCTGAACACACTTCCCTCCATCCAAAACCCCAATAGCCAAACCAATATAATTGGACCAAGTGCCGTGGAAAGCCCAGCTCTCCTCTGTGATGTCTAACTGCGGCTCTTTTGTGCGCCCAATGAACGAATGAGTGGCCCACCAACCAGGCGACCCAACCTATGAAAGAAAGGAAACATGTTACCAACAAGGAACAACCAAAATGTAGTAATTTAAAAAAAAAAAAATTATATCAAACGGTCTAATCTCACGTATGGCCGGAACCTGACAGACTCCCAACGTCCAGTCCTTTTTACTAATTTGCCCCCTAGGTCCAACCGTGCTGCTTACGTTGCAGCCCCAATCCTAAAAGAATATGTGCCGAACTGTAAAGGATCCAACCACAAATGGCCTAGACCCAAGCTACAAACATGGAAAAACTGGTATTTTGATAAAGATAACCCATAATCATGCATCTGAAAAGCTTTTAAATAGGCAGAAGCACAGAAAACCAGACACACTGTCAATCCCTGTAACAAATAAAGAGTAACCATGCAACCTTTACCAAAAACATCAGTTAACTCAACATCCTCCAATTGAATGCCCTCCTCCCCCACCAGCTCGACTACCCCTCACTGTGACGAATTGAACCTCGTCACTGGTTCTTGGAGGAGCCTGCTGGCCAGCCTCTTACCCTGTGACCCTTGCAATAGACCCGGCTAAAATAATTTAAACAGGCTTTGTTCATGCAATTGGGACTATATGGTTCATTTACCACACACTTGCATGAACCAGAGACCACCCTGGAGCTTGTTAAAACCTATTAACAACTTGGAATGTTTCTCACCACAGTGTTCTAATTGTTCATCTGGGTGGCCGCAATTCCTATGGACAACCACGAGGTAGTGGCCATCTTGTTGAATACAGGCAGCGGTGTTTGGGCATGAATCTCCTGGAACTAAAATCGGATACAGAAACTCCTGGACACCGCTGGACTTCCATTATCGCCTGCGTTCGGTTCTATACAAGTTAGAAGAGCACTGTTCAGTGGGATCATTCATCTGGATGAAGGGAACAAGCTCCAGGGTAAGACTATTGACTCTGTTCGGTAGTTTGTTCGTTTTCAAATTACTGAACTACACCAACCACAAACCCTGATTCTCTGGAACTGTTTTGGGCATGGGACCATGCCTGCGGTCGGTCAAATAAATTACTTCCATAGAATTCTTGAACCCCTGAACTGATTTGGTGATTTTTGGATATGTTGGTCACCCAGATCAGGGCTATCAGGGGTGTTATTTTTTTTAAAGGTATTTTGGGGGGTTTGTAAAAATTAGTTTTTTTGTGTTTGGAGAAAATTGAGTTTAGTATAGTGCCTGACTCAATTATCTCCTAAGTAAAGGGGAAGGCTTATTGTATTGTACATGGGAGTGTCATGCATTGTAACCTTGTTGTTATTGGTTTATAATTTTGTATTGCAGTACCCAACAAGGTCCATGTGGGCGTACCCCTTGCATGGGGATTGTCATATAACATTGTCATATGACAATCCCCATGCAAGTGACAGACCAGACCCTCTGACCGAGCACCCGGAGACACCACCCGAAACTTTCCCCACTGTAAACGAAACAGCACATCAGCAATGATATTCAAAAATCCAGGCCCATGACGCACCCGAAAAACAATGTTAAATTGATTTTGTTGCATGCAAAACAACACGAAACGTCACTTTACGTTCCGCCCGAACTTCCCGAACGGCCTGGCGAAGCGCCACCAACTTATCCTCCGGCAAATGACATTCCCCTGCTACCAAATCAATTTGAAGACCCAAAAAACTAAGACAAGAGGTTGGTTCCACCGTTTTGTTAGCCGCCAAAGGGACTCCAAAAACATGGGCAACTCATTCCAGTGTACACATTCCTATGCAACAGGCATCCGAACTGGAGGGAATTTTTCAAAACAAGCACATGAGATGGAGCATCACATGGGCAAACAAAGGTCTACAAAGTACTTACCCTCTAAGTAACAGCCAAGAAGATTGTGACAATGGGGATGAATTGGTATCAGACGAAAAAAACAGATTCCACGTGAGCTTCAGCCATCAATGCCACACCCGCGCATGCCTAACCAACTTGACAGCATTGTCGAATGATGCGTAGGACACCAAGCATAAAACCTGCTCTTGTTGCCTTCCTAGGTGCCACCCCACTGCCTGCCCTCCTGCCCTTGCAGATGGCAAGGGCATTATCTGTAAATTGCTAGCTGGTGTCTTTTTGGGCCTACCTCCTTTGGAGCTGAACTGTTCCTGGGCCTGAAAACCTGATGCTTGCGTGGGCCTTCTAACTCCCCCTGAGCTGCTCCCAATTCCTGAGTGGCCACCTACCCCAGTCCCCCCTTCTCCCATATGTGATGGCAGTGGACCACTGGGACCCGACTCACCCGGTACAGGACCCCAGCAGTCAGCAACGAATCCATCCTTGCAGCACTCCGTTAGCCTCTGGAGTCTGCTGTGGAAGGAGCCTGTTCTGCCTGGCTTTCCGCCGTGAGGCGTGGCGTATACTTTTTTTCTGACCTGCCATCCGCCGTGAGGCGTGGCGCCATCTGTGCTGCCATCTGCCGCAAGGCGCAGCGCCCTCCGTGACGTTGTTCCGCCATCCGCCATAAGGCATGGCGTTGTGTCTTCCATACCCGCAGCCGCTCCTGTCACAGGATCACTCAGACACGGCGTAGCCATGCTCTGGTTCCTATCCCGCATACCGGGGCTCTGATCGCCTCACTGCCGACATCACCGCTTCTGGCCACAGGCCCCGCCGAAGGGCTCCTCCTCCGCCACCTCCTGGGTACAGTACTGGGGCTCAATCGCTGGGTTGGCCTTGTCCGCCTCATGGGCCGGTGCAATGGCGCAGTAGAAGACTCAGGCCCGGGACCCATTGAACCCAGGCAGTCTTGAAGCCAGGAAAGTCCCCTCTCACGAACTGCAGACCGGATTCCGTCCATCAGTGCCTCCATGCCAGGATCCATCTGAAAAATAAAGCAGAAAAACACCACACAGACCTGCAGCACACAACAACAGGTAAGTATGGCTAATTAAAATGAACCCTTGAATGAATGAATTTATGTTTGTATTCCCGACACTATAGTATTCCTTTAATTTTAACAGGTCTTCATAATTCTGGGAAAATTCAGTCCAGAACAAAAGTGTTGATAACACAGTAATAGCTTTTTCTTATTGGTACAATATTATTATTTTGTTGTACATCAACATCTTAAGACTCAACAGCTGGATATGAAGCAGAAAAAAACAACAACCCTCCTTCAAGCAGTTTCTGCCCTATGCATGGGAGAAATTTATTTAATATAGCTGCACTGTCATGAGCTGCAGGCGTAGAAATTCAATCTATTTTGGTTTCAACTCTTAAAAGCCATGTAATAAAATATGTAGCATTATCTGGGTGTGTTTCTCCACTGGCTAAGGTTTGTGCTGACTCATTTATAAAATAAAATCTGTTTTTATGAATGACTGGAAGGAAAATAGGTTATATTGAAAGGCAATGCTGATAGGACAGATCAACAGTTCAGAATGGCCTACAAGGCTGTCCCTATTACTGCTATGCTGCTATGCTGTATATCAATTTCATAGGCCTTGGAATGTAACTTTATATTGTATGAACTTGGCTTTCCATTTTCATATAGTTTTGAAAGCAATTAATGTGAGCCAGAAGGATATTCATGGCTGGTGGACCTGACAGTGCCTACTTAGTATGTAGTGATCTATGTCTCTGCCGCAGGTTGAGATAGTCTGATAATTAACTGCACTCTAAATACCCCTTTTCATTGCATGTTGAGTCTATTATCTTCCCAGATGCACAAACTGTTTCAACTGCTTCTGTATTATAGCATTTTTTAAATTTATTTTTTACAAATTAGGCTCATTTTTTCTTGCAGAAACTGGCAAAAGCTTAGAGAAACTCAGTAGCTTGCTCTTCGGTTAGTCCCTGCTCAAGTCTAAAAAAAATTTTGGCTCACTTGTGGTATTACAAAGATGACGCATACCATTTGCATATCAGACTGATCCCACCCATAAGCACAGTCCAGAACCGAAATGCCGGCTGGCTCTCTCTGCACGAGAAATAGAGCAACCCCAGACAATAGTTTTGGCCTTCAATGTTTCTTTCTCATCCTTTGTCATAACTGCAGCCTCAAGAGATCGTCAGTGTATATTTCCTTTCCTAAATCTCTCTTTAGTTATTTGTCTTGGTACTTTCTTTTCATCTGTTGATGTCCACCCCATTACAAATGTTTGCTAAGGGTCCATCTTCCAACCAATTCCTCCTTAAATGGAAATGTCTCTCCAGAGCTTCGTTCTTCAGATATCATCTAACGTGTGCAGTGGTGTACTAAGGGGGGGGCGGAGGTGGCGGTCCGCCCCGGGTGCCACTGGGTGGGGGGTGCCATAACCCTGGTCTGGGTGCTGGAGGGGGCTGTGTGATCTGTATGGCCGCACAGTGCTCCATGGTAGTTAGGGTGCCGTGCGGCCAGAACAGCTCACATACGCAAGGAGCAGCTGAACTGGCTGCACGGAGGAAAAGTGGGGAGGAGCTAAGCAAAATCAGGGCGGAGCCAAACTGGCAGCGGGGGTGGGGCTTAATATGGCCCTTACCCGCTGCTGTTAGGAGGTGCATCAAGATGGAATCTCTGCTTTTACACAGGCTTCAGAGAAGGACTTCAGGGAATCCAGTCCTCCTCCAGCCCGCTGTCTGTAAGTAAGAGGGTGTGTCTGTGTGTGTGACTGTGTGTGTGTGTGTGTGTATGTGTATGTGTGTGTGTGAGACTGTCTGTGTGTAACTGTCTGCCTGTAGCTGTGTGTGTGTGTGTAACTGTATGCCTTTAACTGTGTGTGTGTATGTGTGTGTGAGACTGTCTGCCTGTAACTGTGTGTGTAACTGTCTGCCTGTAACTTTGTGTGTGTTTGTGTGTGTGACTGTCTGCCTGTAACTGTGTGTGTGTGTGTGTCTGTCTGTAAGTGTGTATGTTTGTAACTCTGTGAGTGACTATATATGTGACTGTCTGTCTGTAACTGTGTGCGTGACTGTCTGGCTATGACTGTGTGTGACTACCTGTAACTGACTGTGTGTGTAATTGTCTGCCGGACTGTCTGCCTGTGACTGTTTGATGTTGCCTGTAACCGTGTGTGAATATCTGTCTGTGACTGTGTGCATGTGACTGTCTGCTGATGTCGTGTGTGTGTGTCAATGTATATGTGACTGTCTGCCTGTAACTGTGTGCATGACTGTCTGTGACTGTATGTGTGACTGTCTGCATGTGACTGTGTGCCTGTAACTGTGTGTGTGTGTGTGTGTGTGTCTGCCTGTATGTCTGTGTGCGTAACTCTCTGCCTTTGACTTTGTGTATGAGTGACTGTATATGTGACTGTCTTTCTGTAACTGTGTGCGTGACTGTCTGGCTATGAGTGTGTGTGACTACCTGTAACTGACTGTTTGTGTAACTGTCTACCTATAACTGTGTGTGTGACTGCATATGACTATGTATGTGTGACTGTCTGCCTGTGACTGTTTGATGTTGCCTGTAACTGTGTGTGACTGTCTGTTGCTGTCATGTGTGTGTGTCAATGTATATGTGACTGTCTGCCTGTAACTGTGTGTGACTGTCTGCCTGTAACTGAGTGTGTGACTGTCTGTCTGTAACTGAGTGTGTGACTGTCTGCCTGTAAATGTGTGTGTGGGGCTGCAGGGATTTTGTAGAAGGGGCAGGGGTTTTGTATTGGGACAGGAGTCTTTATAAGGGGGGATAAGCAGGGGATTTGTGGAAGGGGGTTGCGGGGCTTTTGTAGATGGGGGCAGTACAGGATTTGTAGAAGGGGGCAGGACAGGGGTTTTGTAGGAGATGGTGAGGCAGGACAAGGGTTTTGCAGGAGAGGCTGACAGCGGTTTTGCAAAGTTTACAAAGTGTAAAAAAAACGTTAACATTTTTTACAGGTTTTTTTTCGGGGGGGGGCAAAGTGGTCTGGGTGCCAGGTCCAGCTAGGGTTAACCATTTTTTTTTATAAACATAGCAGTTTCAGAGAAACTGCTATGTTTATGTTAGGGTTAATCCAGCCTCTAATGGCTGTCTCTTGACAGCAGTGTAACCGTGTGTGGTTCCCTTATTTACCACTATAATGTCTTAAAGCATAGAACTTAGTAGGGCTAACCATACAGATATCTTAGCCATAATTTTATATAGTTAGTAAGAGATCCTCTATTTAACATATATAAATAATTGAGAATACAATATAAAATAAGGATTGTCTTGGAAGCAAGATTGTCTTTTGGATATTTATTATATAAAAATATAAAATCCATTATAGCAGAGTTTATAAGATTAAATTACATGCTTGCAAATATCATTAATAGGTTAACATACCATTCTGAACATGTCATCATGTCAGCCTCTCTGTCATTTTAAGATGGAGCAGCGTCTGTCTCCAAGTCTCTCCTCTGTGTCTTAACATTTAAAAGTACACCTATTTATACCTTAGGTGTCTCCATTTTAGGTTACTGTAGTTCAAATATGAAAAAGTAACACTTCTTTTACTTTATTCAATTTAGGACCTCCCTTAACTTGGCAAACATACAAGGCCATAACTAAAGGGTGTATACGTCATGGAAATTTTCCTGACTTAGTTCAAGATGGCATCTTAAAGTCTGAATAGGTTATCTGTTGTTTATACTAAGTCGTAAGTGTACAGTCGTGGGAGATTCCAGGTTTTGGGGAAGTTCCATTAACTTGGACAAAGACAAAGTACACAGTTTAAGAAATACAACATTTCATTCTAAAACTTGTAATATTTGCATTTGCCCGTAACAGCAGCTAGAGGCGTTTGCGTGCTTCTCACTGTGAAAATCAAAGTGAGAAGACGCCAGCATCCATAGCCAGCATTGAGGATGCTTTCCTATGAGACTGGCTGAATGCGCGCGCAGCTCCTGCGCATTCAGCCGAAGAGGAGGAGGAGGAGAGCTCCCCGCCTGGCGCTGGAGAAATGGGTAAGTTTAACCCCTTCCTCTCCCCAGGGAGGGGGTCCCTGAGGGTGGGGTCACCCTCAGGGCACTATAGTACCAGGAAAACAAGTATGTTTTCCTGGCACTATAGTGGTCCTTTAACAGAGGGAGATAAAAAAAACATTGAATAAGTCTAGAGCAACAAGCTGACCTGTCAAGTATCATTCAATATTTCTTTACACCTAGCATTCAAAGTTATACAGCCCTTACAACTCTTCTTCTCAGTATTGCTTGGAAAACAGAAGAAGAACAAAATAACTCTGGGCATTACAGAAAGGGTCTTGAATTATAATTAGATAGCTCCCTCAGTCTCAGGCCCTAAATCTGTGAAATGTATACATTTTCTGCATTCCGCCCTGTTAGCAGGTAAAGCCACGTTAATGGAGATTTGTTCTCGACAGAGAGATTATTATCCTCACATATGTTAAAATGAATTGATTGAAAATCAAAAGAAGTCAAGTTTGATTTTTTAACACATCCCCATTTGGTGCCATTGATCCAAAAATGCAAGCAAGTGAAATTATTTTTTTTACTATAAAAGGACACAATTTGTTCCTAGAGAACTGCAATGGTCTCTTGCATACATTTCTTGTCTGAACCACAAGGAAGTCACATTTTATTTTGCAGGGACTTTTAAATCCAAAATGTTTTCTCTATTCTTTGTTTTTGTTGTTGCTGATATTTTATATATTTCTCCAGGAAGCATAGTTAAACACCACGGCACTTGTGAAGTCGTTCCAAAAGAAGGAAGTTGAACAAAAGTATATTGTGATAACATGAGCCTATTCTGCAACCATAAACTGTCATGTAATAAAAACAAGTCAGTTCATAGTAATAAAAAAGAGGAAGTAAAAAAAATCTTTCTTTCAGAACTCAGTGATGACATTTTTTTCCATGATCTACAGCAGGGTTAGTCAATCCTTTAGTAGTACTGTGCCAATGGAGATTTTGAAGTCCTTTGGTGTGCCGGTACTATTTAAAAAAAAATTGAGGTGTGTATGTTGCCGTATTCTGCCTGTGTTATTTGTGGGCACTGCAATTGCTTTGTAGTGTTGTATTTGTGCCTATGTGGGCTGTTACATTGTATAGAATACGTTCATGAGCAGTATGTGGCATTGTATATGGTGTGTATGATACCTATGAATGTGGGTTGTCTATGGAGGCTGCTTGTTGAATTGTGTTTGGATAATGTGACACATTGTGTATATGTGTGTTTGTGTGTGTATGTACAGTGGGGTACACATGACCCATGGGGCCCCAGTGCGAAAATTCATCCGTGGGCTCCCCCCCCCCACTTACTCTGCACGAGCAGGGGCTGCGACCCCTGCGACTGCGGTATGTACGCCAGTGCATGCAGATGCACACACACTTAAAGGACCACTACAGACACCCAGATCACATCAGCTCAATGAAGTGGTCTGGGTGCCAGGTCCCTCTAGTTTTAACCCTGCAGCTGAAAACATAGCAGTTTGCTATGTTTCACTGAGGGTTAATCCAGCCTCTAGTGGTTGTCTCATTGACAGCCGCTAGAGGAGCTTCCGCGATTCTAAGACACTGAACGTCCATAGGAAAGCATTGAGTAATGCTTTCCTATGGGCGGTTTGAATGCGCGCGCGGCTCCTGCTGAGAGGTGGAGGGATCTCCAGCGCCAAGGGAGTCCGGCACTGGAGAAAGGTAAGTGCTGAAGACACACACACTCTCACGAACAGACGCATACATACTAGCTAACAGACACACACATTTACTGACGGAGACACACTCAGCAACAGACATACATACACACTCACAAAACATACACTCTCACTGACAAATACACACTCACTAACAGACATCAAACAGACTCACTAACAGACACACACAAACATACTCAGTAACAGACACACACAGTAACACACTCACTGACACTCACTAGCAGACACACACTCAATAACAGACACACTCACTGACACTCACTAGCAGACACACACACTAACACACACACTAACACTCACACACACACTAACACTCACACACTAACACACACACTAACTCTAACACACACATGTTTTTTTTTTAAATTTAATCCCCCAGCCTCCTTACCGTTTGGAGTGCTGAGGGCATTTCCTGGGGTCCAGTGCTGTCACCAGGCGGGCAGGCAGGCAGGCTGGCTCGTGCACCGCGTACTGATGCCGGAGCGGGAAGATGATGTCATCTTCAGGCTCCGGTATCAGTGCGGTGCGCGAGGGAGCTGAAGAGGGAGCACTCAGGGGAGAGTGCTCCCTCGCGCGCCCGCCAGCCCGGTGATACAAGGGCCAGCCTCGGGGGGCCCTGAGGTGGCCGGCTCCTGGGCCCCCCAGGAGAAGAGGCTGGCCACAGTGGGTACATACCGGGTCGCAGGGATATAGTCCATAGTTTTGTGTTTGTGGGGTCTGTATATTAGTGTGTGAACTGTTTCTATTATTTGTATAAGTGGGAGGCTTATTCTGCAGCTCTGTGTTTATTTAGCAGTGTGGGTGACTTTCCTTGGGCCCAGTAGGGACCGGGCTAGCCAGGAACAGGTCAAGGGCAGGAGCTGCAATAGCTGCTGCGGGTTGCTCTACTCCAGTGTGGGGTTTCGTTCACAAGTGCTGGGATATAGTGATCTGAGATGGCGTTCACCATCTGCAATCATCACTCAGTTTGCAGTAAGGACTCCTGATGGACCCTGCCTGTTTGGCTCTGGTAGCATTGAGTGCCATACAAATGTACCCTAAGTGCCATGCATGGCACACGTGCCGTAGGTTGATGACCCCTGATCTATAGTCTTCATCGTGTCCAGTCTCTAGTTGCCATTGTACAGTGGAGACACAAAAACACTCCTAAAAAGTGACAAGCCTTCAGGTTCTCAGTGTACCTTTCCTATTCTATGAATAATTGTATACTCATAGCAATAAATCTATAGTACAATACTGAAGAGGAAGTACCTTTTGTTACACAACTATGTGTTCTAAAAGCCACACCTTTCATTTAATGACTTTTTTTTTTTAACTATTAAACAATAAATTGTAGCAAACTGAAAACCAACTTGCGAAATTTAGGCTAAAATATACTATAGCTGAGTTGAAGAATGTTTCCAAATGATGTATTTTTGCATACATTTGGCACATGTGCAACAAACGTAAATCATGTTTTAGCTTTCAAGCAAACATGTGGCCACAACCTTGTGTGCATGAAAAGAATCAGTGTAGCCCCCGCAAGGGATACTAAAATGAAGAATGCTATAAAGGAATCTCAAGAACTCACACAGAAAATTATACTGAAAGTACTGCCCCTGGACTGAAAGGAAGGGCAGACATGACTGCTGCCCAGAAGTAAGGGGGCTGGGACAGGAGTACAACAATGTTGCAAGTCCAAAGGCATAAAAAGGAGGAACAGGGGAGGGGACTCACCAGTCATCCAGAAGGAATGTAGGTGGCCCTGACTCTTTCCTGCCCACTCTCCCTGTGTTCTAGCTAAATGGTTGTTTTTTTCCTGGTGTCTGTTCGTGGTTCTGGTTATGTTTTCTCGTTGTCACAGCTCTGGCGGTGCTCCTGGCCAGTGAAATGGAAAGTGAAGTGAAATGATGAGTCGGCTTGGGGTGTCGCAGCCTACCGAGGGCTGATGGCGGTAGCCAGGCTGATACGAACTCTGGACAAGGAAGTGGGATCTGTCTGTTGGGGGAAGTTACCCAACAGCTGGCAGTTGGATGGAATGCTGGTCCGTTAAAAGTTGTAAACTTAATAAAGCTGTGACCGTTGCCCTTACCCATAACTCTGGTCTCATGTGTTTTTGTTAGGGACAACTGGGGGTGGGGACTGGTCAGCAGTCAAGCATCAGCTGATCTCTCTCAGACAATGAGGTAAGCCCTTCACCACCGGGCTAGTTAAACACAGGGAGATTCAGGTGCTTATTGGAAGAGGTTATGTGCGAACCCCAGGTTAGTTACGAAACCACGTATAAGTGGCATGACTACTTACATTCAGGGGGTGCCAGGGAACCATAACCACTCCAGTGCACTCCTGGCACCATAACCACTAAAGCGCACTTCAGTGGTTATACTGCTTAGTGTTCCTTTAGCAAATATCCCACATCATAGCATAAACACTTGAGTGAGCTTAAACTCACAAATTCTAATTGAAACAGAAGTTATAATTCAGCAATACATCCACAGACCAACCCCTGTATTGAAGTTATAATACATACATAAATACCATGTTATATTTTATATAATCATTTAGCACTGATTATGTAGTATGAGGAGTAACCAGTCAGAAACTGTAAATTAGACCAGGTTCTGTATGTCACAAAATGTAGACCTGCATGCAAATATGGTTAGTAGCCAATATTTTTTAACAGAGTGGGGCTCTATGAAAGTGCTTTATTGCCCGCTGATACTAAACCCTGAACAATGTAAGTGAACCTAAAAACTGTGTAATTTTCCAGGGCAACTCGTGTTGTTTGACATTGGTGTTTCCACTTTTGTTGACTGACAGCATCTACAGCAAGCATCATATACTGTATATTTACTTAATTACAACATGTTTATGAAAGATGCATACTGGAGATTTGATTAAAGGAACACTCCAGGTACCAGCACAACTTTGATGACTTTTTTACGTTTTGATTCAAAATAATTAGTTGTATTTTCCCCCACCTCCCTATTCCAAAACACTTCCTTTTTGCAAACTACTGCCTGCATAAGTGATAACATAACTTCCTATGAGTTTAAAGAGTTACTCCGAGTATCTCTACTGTGCTATTTATGAATAGATCTGGCAGGCATCTAAAAATAAATATAGCAAGTAAGAGAAAATAAAGTGTCTCTTTTTAGTGAAGTTTGCGATATATACAAGGTTTTAGATGGCTATCACTTAAAGTTCTAAAGCTGCATAAGAATTTTGATGATAAAAGAGTTCCTTTGTTTTATAATTTTTTTTCTTCAGAACACAAGTTTATATACAAATTAAAATATATATATTAAAGCATAGCTGCATTAAATTCATTTCTCAATTAGAAATACATTCACGTTTAAAAAGTTACTCCGAGTATCATAAACACTAGAGCCCGCTGTAATGGTTAAGAAGCCAAGATTCCCTGACCCAGTTCCCCAGCAGTGGGTAAAACAGATTTAGCAATGGTTTGCCGTCTTGCCAGGGTCCCTGTCAGGCTCCAATGCTCCCTCTTGGTCCAATGATGATCTTCCGGCTTGTGCACATCCGAAGAAGTTGGGAAGCAGTGCCAATTGCTTTATTGGCTGAAAGTGTCAGCTGACCACTCTCCGTCAATGACTGACATTCTAAACAATCAACATTGCACAGAATTGAATTAGCCAGCGCAGAACTCTAGTTCTGGCTGGCTGATGACACCCCAACGACAGGGCCCGAGGTTGAGTAACACCTCTGGCTGCTGAAGGGTTAATCTCTGTATGTGCATCATTTCTAAGTGAAAGGCTGCACATAGGCACCATCACCACTTCATATCTGATACGGGGAACTGGGCTTTCATATGGTGATCCTGTCATTGGACACCAGATCAAAATGTACTAATAAAATGCATTGCAATAAAATAGGCGAATGTGTAAATTCTTATTTAAAACTAAAAAACATTATTCTCAGTTCTGTTAGACAATGTTCTCACACCCTATATTTAAATATATTTAAATCCTTTGTGACTTGTGATAAGAGCTAAGTTAGCTGTATAACAATCCATTTTTTATAAGTGCTGTATGTTAAAGGACCTGCAAGGACAACCTAACAGTAGTTATATGTCATTCAGCTAACTGGGTATGTTTTACGCAATTTAAACTAAATATCAGTTTAGATTCATCTTTGAAAACAAAAAGGAGCAATTGTTTTATATTGATATATGATTGGAAATAAATAGCACACCTAAAAGAATATTGTAACCACATACATGATGCCATCACTTAGACTATGCTGGCTCACAGGTTCAAATGATTTCTATGTACTTATCATGCTTAGTTTTACGGTTCACGGTTTAATTTGCATTGCATTGTTTATCCTCTATGGCAGTTGCAGAGAAATAGCTGTTTGCATTGTTATTTATTTACGTTGTGTGTAGAAAATCGCAGATGTTGCGGGAGCCCGGGTCCGCTCTCTGTTTCTTTGTCTTCTTCCCCATGGCTTTGGGCATCGAGCAGGAGCCCTTGGAGCTGGATAGCGGGGTCTGGATCTGTTATTAGCCCGGTTTATCGGGTTTAGTGCACAGAGCTGTCTCGATGTGCGTCCAGCTGGCACTGGATCCGCCCCCCTCAACAGTGATTTTTTTAATATATTTTTTTTTGTATTTGGGCAGTGGAGTGTCCCTTTAAGTCCTGAACAAGAGCATACAGAAACATGTCTGTGTAAATCTTGTTATACAGTTTAGCTCTGAATAATCACCGGACTAACCTGTTTTTAAAGGAGAACTAAAACATACATTATCTATTACGCAAGGCCAAACACCAAAAAAAAAAAAAATCCCCAAGGACTTTATAATATAATTTATAATATAATTGTTTAATCTTTGTTATTTATTCTTCAAAGACAGAAATGGAAAAATGTATATCAATTCAATTACTAGCAGAAACCTAGCCAGTTCCTGCTTAATCTACTGAATTCATGCTCCAAAGTGTGTGAAATCAGTCTCAAAGTAGCATACAGAGATATAGCACACAGAACGAGAACTAAACACAATTTATGAAATTACAATCACATTTCCCTGTCCTAATTCACCTTAGAAAAGGGCCTGTTACTTTTAAGCCTTCATTAAGATAATTTTGGATTTCAATAAATTTTCAACAGAATAAAAAAAAAAAGCAAGCAAACAAAAAAAAAACAAAGTGCATGTGTATATATAAAACAAATTATGATTTTTGAAAGACCAATCTTTTGTACAGGCGCGTATGTTTTTGGGCACTCAAAGCGTGGCCACTAGCATCTTTAGAAACCTGTCTATGTGTCTATATATCCAGTTGTCTTTATGTCACTTTAAAAACTTGCATTTTCAAGCAATCACTTAGAATAGCTTTTAAACAGAATGAAATATGTATTACAAGCCTTCTCCAGGCCATTGACGTCTATGTACATTTTTATTTATAAGGCAGTGCCTCAGTTGTATAATCAGCCAGTTAAGAGGAAAGGATGAGTCATGTTTTTAACTGTTATCACTCCTTACATTCACTGCAAAAATTACACATAACCAGCTCAGTGTGGTAGAGATAGTCTTACCAGGGCTGCACCCAAATCTTTTGTGCAATCCATTAAAAATTTTGTTATCTCCATATCTAGGGATTAAACTGACAAAAACCCACCAAGCCATAACAAGAGAAAACCATATCCCCGTAATACACAAATTGAGAGCAACTCTGGAGAAATGGGAGAACCTAGAGATCTCCTGGTTGGGTCGAGTGAATACAATTAAAATGATGGCTTTGCCCCATATCTTGTATCTCTTCCGCACGATCCCAATAGCACTCCCTAACAAACTAATCAAATTAATGCAATCGGTTATCAATGCACATGTCTGGAAACGGAAACCCCCAAGAATAGCCC
Organism: Pelobates cultripes; assembly: GCA_933207985.1. NCBI lineage: Eukaryota > Metazoa > Chordata > Amphibia > Anura > Pelobatidae > Pelobates > Pelobates cultripes. The sequence goes on from OW240919.1 coordinate 92,438,315, forward strand.
AGCGCAACCTCGGCTTCCCCTTCACCAAAGGAGGCCTGGGCCTGCCAGATATCAAGATTTACTATAGAGCCACGACTCTAGCACAGGGAGTACACATCCTAAGACTTAGAGACAGCTCCCAAAAGCCTCTGTGGCTGCCACTGGAGGATACCCACCTACACCCACACAATACGTCCCGTATACTGTGGACCAATGCCCTCGCTAAACCTGATGGGGCTTATGTATCACAATGCTCCCGCTTCCTGACAAGCTCGTGGCGGGCGTGGAGCCACCTGATCGTGGACCCGCACCTGCTCCTCAGAGAGGCGCCGTTAGAGGCCATGTCTATTTTTTCCCCTGACCTACCCACAACGAGCTGGAAAGCCAAGGGCATACATCACATAAAGGATCTATTAGAGGGAGACAAAGTCCAAGCGTTCCCTGACCTCCAACGAAAATTCACCCTCCCCCAAAGGGACGTATTCCTCTACCTTAGAACAAAAAACATTTTACTGCCCCAAGCAAGCAGAACAAATGAAACGCCCAAAAAACTACCTCTCCTGCCCGCTCAGATTCTTTCTACTAAACTAGGGAAGCCCCTGTCCATGTGCTACAATGCCCTCCTCGAGGGTCAACTAGGTGAAGCAAGATCATATATGACACAATGGGAAGGTGAGCTAGACAAACAACTAACATTGGAGCACTGGTATGAGGCGATGTCAATCACAAAGGGTGCTTCCAAGAGCCTCTCGCTATGGGAGGCATACTGCAAAATAGCCATGAGATGGTATTTAGTACCGCACAAATTAGCGCGCATTTATAGGGGTTCCTCCGGACAGTGCTGGTGCTGTGAAGAGGAGGAGGGTACCATGCTGCACATGTTCTGGACATGTCGGGCATTAGGCTCATACTGGGAAAAGATACAAAGCCTTATCAGGAACACCACCGGCCTTTTTATCCAGATGAGACCAGAACACTACCTGCTACATATGATACCCGGGCTCTTACTGCACCCCCACAAAACAGTGCTTATAAACATACTCACAGTGGCAAAAATTCTCCTAGCCCAAAACTGGAAGAGCAAAGCGGTGCCCACTATAGTGGCACTCACAGAGAGACTGGACATCATAAGCTCCTATGAACGTATGGCCAGCAGAGTCCAAGGCCAGGGGTCTAGATATGACAGAGAGTGGGCAAGCTGGAACACTAAACCTTAAACCCAGTACCTAGCACAATACCCCGTGCATTAGGCCACACAACCCGCAAACTGGACCACCCAAATATTAATAGAATACCGGACAACAGGCTAGAAATGGTTGGAGACTGCTAAATAGTAGGTATGAGCACTGGGTAGCAAGGCTGGGGACTCTAAGTCTCCTCTCCAAGTTATCCCTCCCCACCCCCCCTTTTTTGTCCCTGTTTCCCCCAAATATTGCCAATGCACCACCGACTGCACACAACTAGAACCTCGGTATGAGGTCGAACCAGCCCAGGAGCAGTTAACTATTCTATATCTGCTTGAAATGTGTGTATAATAAGAGTTACATGATGTACAAAACGGAACAAATGTAAGACCGCAAGGTCCGAACTGCATGTCATGAAAACCTAATGTATACAAAATTGTAAGTAATGTATGCCTGTTCATGCTGTTGGCAAAATAAAGACTATATATGGAAAAAAAAAAAAAAAATTTTGTTATCTCTACAATGGCCAACTATGTTAAATGAACAATTAAATTTCAATGACTTTTTCTAAAATCATATAACAATGACAGCACAACACTGGTTAATATATTCTATATGTTCTAGCATTTCAGGAAAAATTATCATGATGAATACTAAGACGGCCATTTTAAAACCATGTCTGGATCTAAGATAACTGTTGCCACCTTGGTCACCTACACAAAAGGCTATAGGTCCCCCAACCCCCTGTATACTATTCTATTATTTATACCACTTGATTGAGTAGTGCTGTCTATGTAATGGGAACACTATAAGTTAAACAAAGAGTAACTAAACTCTTAAAAAACAAACAAGACAACATTGTCTATTGAAAGCAAAGCCTCTTCTCTTTGGTATTTTGGCGTAGTGTTTTTCATAATTTTTAATAAATACACACTTTTAAATGCTCAACGAGTTTTTGTTAAACGCCGTCTTATCTATTCAAAATATTTCCAGGAATAGATGGCTTTTGATGAAGCGGCAGCTCTGAAGAGGCACGACCTACCATATTTTTTGAAGGTAGCCAATAATACAGCCTATTTGAAAAGACATTCACAGGGTAAAAGTCTCTATAGCTGACACAGATCTCCCTTACGAACCTGGACCTCTCTTACTAAAACACAACTCTTTGGGGAGAGCTGGCCCATTCTGGTCTGTGGGGACATATACCAACAACCCCAGGGACATCATACATACTCAACATAGGCTGTGCTGCTATTTAAACCACAGAAGAATGTATAGTAGTGGCTCATGGAGCATTTGCCCCCACTGTTGCTCTTGTCCGCCCCCCATACTCAATTCCTCTTTCACTACAAAAAAAACCCCAGCCATATTGGAACTGATGCATTCCTTTAACCTTGCATGAGCAGAATCATTGATACGTAATTTCAAAGGTATGCTGCTATACAGTAATGTGTATACATTGTTTGAACCATTGCAAAGAATTTTCTTTAGAGACAACACACTACTGCAATCCACTTCTCAGTTGTCTTACTTGCTCTCAACTTGCCCCATTGCAGTCTATAATGAATGCAGCGACAAGGCTCATCTTCCTGTCCGCCTGCACCTCCCACGCCTCACCCCTCTGTCAGTCCCTGCATTGGCTTTTCGTAAGATATAGCGCTGAATATAAAATTCTGGTTCTTGCTTTCAAATCTCTACATAATGCTACTCCCACCTATCTATCCTCCCTAATACACAAGTATGTCCTGTCTAGGACCCTACGCTCTGCGAAGACCTGCCTCTATCCTCTGTTCGTACTCCCACCTATGATGCTCGTATCCAATACTTCTCTAGGGATGCACCGTTTCTGTGGAACTCCCTTCCCTTTTCCGTTAGACGCTCGCCCAGTCTCCACTCCTTAAAAAAATCCTTAAAAACTCACTATTTCAAAAAGCAGATCAATCAAACTGTTAATGGCTCCAAAAGAACCCACACTAAGTATTCAGTAAATACTATTCTATCAATCTACTTCCCCAATACTTCCCTTACCTTTTGTGTAACTTGACTCCACTCCCTCTAGCATGTAAGCTCATTGATCAGGGCTCTCAGCCCCTCTGTTTCTGTGCGTCAAACTTGTTTGGTTACAATTACATGTTTGTTAGTCCACCCATTGTAAAGCGCTATGGAATTTGTTGGCGCTATATAAATATTATAATAATAATCATATTAAATGCAGCCAGAGCACTGATCCCATAAGATTAATAAAATATTAATCCACCCTTGATAGAAAATCAAAACATAGTAAAATCAATTAGCATAATGGAGGAAATGATGCATTGCTTTAGCCTTGTATGAGCAGAATCATTAATACGTAATTTTAAAGGTATGCTGCTGTATCCTAGTACAGTGTATACATTGTTTGAACCATTGTAAATTAATTTTCTTTAGAGACAACACATTTACTGTGATGTAGCTGTGACGCTACGAGTATCAGGGAGCAGAGTGCTGAGGGAACAGCGTTCCATTAGAAACCTAAATCACAAAAACAACGCTGTTATTAGCAGTATCAGCATGCATCCGGGCACTATTTACAGTCGGGTCGGTGTTTCTTGCTAAACTTTAAATGCCCCAGGTCCAGTCAGAGGTGTAACTAGAAACCATCGGGCTCCGGTGGGAAAATTGCCCTGGACCCTCCATGTGTCTCATTCCCTCACCCCCAGTCCCTCCATGTATCTCATTCACTCACCCCTCAGCCTCTTTATTTGTTTTACCCTCCCCCCCTCAGTCCCCCCATGTGTCTCATTCCCCTTCCCCAACCAGCTCCTCCATTTGTCTCATCCCCCCCAGCCGCTCCATGTGTCTCATCCCCCCCAGTCGACCCATGTGTCTCATCCGCCCCAGGCCCTCCATGTGTCTTATGTACCTCAGCCCCTGCATGTGTCTCATTCTTTCCCCACCAGTCCCTCCATGTGCCATACTTCACCCAAAAACCCTCCAAGTGTCTCAGTTTCCGCCCCCCCAAGCCCCTCCATGTGTTTCATTGCCCTCAAGCCCCCCATGTGTCTCTTCCCCAAGCCCTTCCATGTCTCATTTCCTCCCCCAAAGACCCTCCATGTGTCTCATTTCCCCTCAAATCCCCTCCATGTGTCTCATCTCCTCCCTCCAGCCCCTCCATGTGCCTGATTACCTCCCCAACCCCTTCCATGTGCCTCATTTTCTCCTACCCAGCCCTGCCATGTGTCCCATTCCCTCTCTCCCCCCTCCATTCTGTACATGGTGCACTGCCGCGGTACCCTTCTGACAAAGTGCTCTCTCAGTGAGCACTTCCTGTCAGACCACTCGGCCACGCTTCATGCAGTGCTTCCCTCCTGCCTCTGCCTGTGCCCCGGCCCTAAAGGTATGCCTGCGGCCCATAATAACAGGGTTCACAGCCGCAACCAGGCTCCCTGGAGTGACGGGCACAGTTGCAGTGGCGACCCCTGTGACAGTGGTAGGTTCACCACTGGTTCCAACTTGGTGAATATAAATTTTCCTCTCTCCATTTTCTTTTCTTTATAAAAATAGAATTTGATGAACAAGTTGGAAACCCATCTTGGCCATGTGAACATGTTTATGTGTGTTGTACCCAAGTTAAAAATGTCTGGATGTTATTAACTGAAACTGGGTATAATTTTTACCAGACTCGTCAAAACTATACCCAGGCATCAGTTGTGACATTTACATGATTATTCAAAAAAGTGAGAATTGTCAAGAATTCAAAGTAAATTTAAAATTCTTCCAATCAGGCATGATTCCAGTTTGGCCTTAAATTAAAAATTGACTTTCTATTAAATATGATTCTTAATTTAGTAAAAACACTTTGTAATACAATACACACAGGACAAATGTTCCTTTTCTTCCTCTTTTCCCCACCCTTCCCTTTTACGACTCTCCATCGATAATCTACTAAATGGTTAATCTAATACTGATTGTTTAAACTCAATGTGGTTACAAATGGAGGGTCTTTTTAAATTTTTCGCAATAAAAGTAATTATGCCAAATAAATAACCAGGTCAGGCAAAGAACAGACCTGGAAATTCTTGCAAAATCTGTTATGGGTGCACTTACAGTTATAATCATTATAATCCATGGAATAGATAAAATAGCAGGTGGCAAATCTAAGAGATATATTAATGTATAGCTCCACACCCATCAGACTTGTAATAAATGTTCAACCACTGATAAGGATAAAGAAGATACCCTTTCAAAGCATCTCTTTGAACTGCCCGTAATTTATTTATCTTGCTTCTTTAGTGACAAGGTGCATTGTTTGAGAGTGTAATGATAGGCTTTAGAGCTAGCCTGCAATATTATATTATTCACTGTTCTAATAAATTTTCATACTTTTCATTAGATAATACAGTGAACAAATGGATTGCAAGGTATTGGATACTTTTTTTTTACTTTATAGTGGTTTATGTCCATAGTTGTTTTAGTTTGTTTATGTATACTATGGTTGTTATATATTTTGTTTATACAGCTTGCGGTACTATTTTATTGTACTGGTTTATGTCACCCACCTATAGTATCAGTTTTTGATATTGGTTATTAATGCGTTATGCTCTAGGTCAGGGGTGGGGAACATCCGGCCCAGGGGCCGTATTAGGCCCGCAAAATCATTTGGTCTGGCCCATGGAGAGCCGGCCCTGCTGTATGCCTTTTTCACACCGGTGGGTATATTAAAGATCTCCCTCACCAGCCTCCGGGCAGTTTGTAAAAAGAGAGAGGGGGGGAGCCAGGCTGCTGGATAGGAAGAGGACCCGGGAGGCTGTGATATTCCCGCGAGGCAGGTCGGAGCATTGCCGCATGTTACCATGGTAACGCTCTGACAGCGCTGTGCTTGTGGGAAGAGAGTAGTGAAGTCAGCCTGCAGCTGGTGGAACTGCAGGCTAAAGTGCACGCAAAACCACTGGACCACCAGGGCTTGCAATTATATGTCATTTCCTTCCAGGCCAGAGGTAAAAAGGAGGGGGGAAGGAATAATCCCCCCCCCCCTGTTTTTAAGTAAAAAAAATATATAGATTTTCTCCCTGATCCCCCCACCACAATATAGACCCCTGACACACACTAAACCACCTCACACACATACTGATCTCCTCACACAAACACACTACAACCTCTTACATACACTACACCCCCTCACACACAGGACCCCTCAAAGAAACACACGGCACCCCCTCACACACAGCACCCCCTCACACATACACAATCCACCCCTCAACCTCAAACTATACACCCCTCACACACACACACTGCACCCCCTACACACACACACTGCACCCCTCACAGAAACACACAGAACCCCTCACACAAATACACTGCACCCCCTCACACACTGCACTCCTCACACTCACACTATGCATCCCTCATATACACACATACTGGACCCCTCACACACTCTGCACCCCCCACACACACTGCGAGTAGCAACATCATCAATATCAGCACTGCCCCCCTCCCCCAAACACACATACACTGCGAGTAGCAACATCATCAACATCAGCTAACATCACACAAAAGAGAAGCAGTTCCAGCCATCACATTAGGCATTAGGAGTGATATTTTGTATGGCCCGCGAGTGATATTTTAAATATCCAAATGGCCCCTGGCAGATAAAAGATTCCCCACCCCTGCTCTAGGTGATGGTGATAGGCCATTGTCTTATATCACAACCACTTATTTTTGTGTGTTTATCCAACTTGCGGCCTGAATGAGTAGTATGTAAATTTTTACATTTGTTTTTCAGTTTTCATGAATTTTAAAGAATAACAAAAGTCAAACTAATGTTTAGTAACGTGGGATAAATATGGAATGGGGAAGGAATTCAACAGGACATCTTCAGGCTTTGTAAAAGGAAAACTGGACATCCGACTGACCTAGTGTCATAAGCGATGTGCAGACCGGTCCATATTAGTTACCTCCTAATATGAAAATGCTTGTTGTCAGTAAATGAAATCTGGTCTAGTTACAGAGGTCCTAGTGAAGAGAAAACAAGAACGAAACAAAAAAGCAGGAGGGAGGTGAAGAATGTTAGCGCCTCGAGGCTAAATTACCGGTAATAATAAAATGGGAAGAACCTGTATTCAAGGATCCCAGATGTTTTTTCTTAATGATTTTGAAGAGTCTTCTTGTCAATCTTTATTTTCTTTGTGCTTGGAAAGAACAAACATGCTTGCATTGCTACAACAGCTGGTGCAAGCAGCTATATAGATATAACATAACATTGGTATGGCATTGAGAAACTTTGCACATTTTTCGTTATAAGTAACAGAATATGGAACAAGTTGATTAGTTAACAAGAAGTATAGCCATGCTGAGCAATGTTCCACTAATCCGCTTTGCAAGTGGTAAAGGGAACCCGTAAAGGGTAAGTTAAGTGAAGTGGGCCTCACCTGCATATTAACAATCTGCACATCACACATTATGCTTTTCCTTAGGCTAGGTATTCGCTCAGAGTGCATCCAGGCATGAATGTTTGCAAATTGTCATAGTCATATTTATATTTACAGTCAGAGTACCTAGCGAGGCTACACACAGATCAATTGAGGGACTGAATTATATTCATTCGGTCAGTTAACATTCATTTATGTATACAGACTTAGTGTAAGGATGGGCTTACTGTGTTTGCTGGTACATGCAAATAAGCTAAGTGCCTCAAGATTGAAACCTGTAATGCTTTAGGCTAGCCTATATTTCAACGTTCACAAATGTTCAGCTGTATCTCATATTTCTGTATAGTAATGTTAGGCTGAGGCAAGTTAGGCTATCATGTTGAGACTGAGAGTAATTACTGCACTCATAAACAAAGGAGGCTCGCTGTGCATGAATATTGTGAGAGTACTTGCTTAAAGGACCACTATAGTGCCAGGAAAACATACTCGTTTTCCTGGCACTATAGTGCCCTGAGGGTGCCCCCACCCTCAGGGACCCCCTCCCGCCCGGCTCTGGAAAGGGGAAAGGGGTTAAAACTTACCTTTTTCCAGCGCTGGGCAGAGAGCTCTCCTCCTCCGATCCTCCTCCTCTCCGCCCCGTCGGCTGAATGCACACGCGCGGCAAGAGCTGCGCGCGCATTCAGCCGGTCACATAGGAAATCATTCATAATGCTTTCCTATGGACGCTGGCGTGCTCTCACTGTGAAAATCACAGTGAGAAGCACGCAAGCGCCTCTAGTGGCTGTCAATGAGACAGCCACTAGAGGATTAGGGGGAAGCCTTAACCCATTATTAAACATAGCAGTTTCTCTGAAACTGCTATGTTTATTAAAAAATGGGTTAACCCTAGCTGGACGTGGCACCCAGACCACTTCATTAAGCTGAAGTGGTCTGGGTGCCTAGAGTGGTCCTTTAAAATTCAAGGAAGAAGTGTTGAGATGCAAAACAAAAGTATAGCACAGTCAGGCATTTTGCAGGGTAAGTCCTCTAGTAGGCTTCAAACTGACTAAAGGTATGACCTGGTCGGCTACCCGCAGGTGTACTACCACGGAGTGTGTACTCTGGTGCTCGGGAGCTGCAGGCGAAGCATACAGGGGCCAGCGTGTCAAGGAGGCATCTGGATTAATTACTTGTCTCCCCACTATCAGCTTAGCAGGGCAGCTGCGGCAGACGGTAGCTTGCTGGAGCTGGGAATAAGAGTGATCTTTAGGTAAGTACCGTGTCATGTCTCTGCTGCCCGGCGTGTGCAGGGGAGGAGGTTCACGGCCTTGGGGTCGGTCAGCCAATACCTCTGCTGGGCTTCTTGTGAGACGGCATCCGAGGGTATCGGTGGGCAGCACGGGTGTACGGGCAGTGCAGGGCCTCTCCCCCGCTCCAGGCTTAATTGATGGTCGACACTGTTTGGTCACAGACTCGGGTGCTCTGGGAGGCTGGGTCTATTCCTTGGTGGACGCTGCGGAGGAGCCTGGTGTTTTTCCACTGCCTGCGGTGTGTGGCCCTCCGGCGGTGTGGCCTGTGCCTCGGAGGGGTGAGCCTCACGACTCTCGGCCTAGATGGGCCCTTACCTTTGTGTGCAAGTTTATTTCCTGCGCCCGGGGAGGGCTTGTTCCACCCCACTCTCCCGCTCCCCCTCACCTTCTTTCCAGAGGCAGGCGGTGGTTGAGGCGCTCGCCGCTCCCTAAAAGCGCTGGAGTAGTGCGTCTATCCTCTCGTGTAGTGGCTTGTAGGGGGCCATTTTAGGTGCGTGTTCCTCCACCTCCATCTTGCCATCGGGGAGTATGCCTCTTTGGGTCGTCAGGTCATACAGCCTCTTGCTAGCCAGGACTGTGCGGACCAGGATTATCCCCGCTGGTCCATGTGGGGGGGAACGTGGGCTCTGTATAGTTTCAGTCGATTGTGATGACGGCGGGGGAACGGCCGCCCCCCCCCGCGCCAGCCGCTTGTGAAGGCCGCATGAGCCAGTATGGAGATTCTGTCTGGATGGGCCTCATGAGTGGTGTCCCCAGGTGAGTCCCGGTTTCATGTGCCTTGTCAGAGGCAGTGTGTGTCTTTTCTCTGTTGGAACATGCTTTTTTTAGGCTTATTTAGTCGTTTGGTGCGGGAGCCCCTGGGAGACATGTCCGTTCGGATCTGCGGTCAGGCCCCGCCCCCTGATTTTGAAGAGTCATGCCTTGATGCCATAAATTAATATGTTTCTATAGCCTCTTTAATTTTGTTAAAGATAGAATACAGTTTGGGTATTTGTGGAGATTTCCATAAGTTTCTAGGGTTTTCAATACCAGTAGGGCAACAGGAGTCTAGTGGAAAGGGTTTTGTTATGGCTCCTAAGATAAGAGAGGTCACCTCCCTCCATAAGAAAGATATATACCTTGGGACATTTCCACCAAACCTGGAAATAAATGCTTTTTGCATGATTTATTTCCAGTACCGATGAATCTGCATTTTACACATTTGTTAAGTTTTAACTGGAGTTATATACCATCTATACATGGTTTTACCATATGCCTTAAGAATCACATGTGGTAAAGAGAGTTAAAATGTTCAATTAACTACAGTGCTGTAAAGCAGGAACATTTGTCCTGTGTTTAAACTTATTTAATATTAATTGTTGTAACATGCTAGGTTAGATAAGAAGAAATTATCCTATTTGCTTTAATTGTATTTTTACGTTGATACAATCTGGAAGGGATATAGTTATGTAGTAATAGGGGCAGAATTACCATCCTACTCAATGCACACTATTATAGAAAGTGGTGCTTGCATTAATTACAGTGTCACAACTGTACTGAACATTTGTGTATATCAAGCAGCAATGGAAGTGATTATCTAAGTATTCCACCACATTAGACAAATACAAACACACACGTGATGTACACTTCCCCCCTCCTAGCATTTGTAGTGTGACTAGGCCAAGTTCTGCCATGTGACTGCACAATGAAGCAGCTTTAGTAACGAAGCTGACCAGAGTACACAACGTGGGCATCCACTGCTTCCCATTTAGCTGGCTTCTTCAAACCGATTAAAGTCCCAACCATGCTCCTGGTGCAGACCAGGCCACCAGCAATCTGGGACATGGAAAGCTGTGCCCTGGATTCAGACATACTTTTCTAAGAGTGTTTGGTGTTCACAAAATGCCAGCGGAAGGGCACTTTAAGAGCCCTGCACTACAGTGTCACACGTGAGTCCCAACTACTTGAATTAGTTCCCTATACAGTACTTCCTAATTCCTCCCTTTGATCAGAAAATCTGTGACAAATGAAGATAACAAGAGTCCATTTAACAACATTTAATGCGTGAACTTTATGCGATGCTCCAGAATGGAACCCACTTCCTAGGACTGACAAAAAACCTACATCAAAAGAAATATTTAAAAAGAGACTCATCTCTTTGCACGGACATTTAAACAGTACACACTGGTGAACTGACACTGGCATAAAACTGTTTTTTTCAGTCTAGGGTAAAAGTACTATAAGAATTGCTTTATGTTGATTATGTAGTTCAAAGTAGAGGTTTCATGTTTCATATGTATTTTTGTACTGTTGTGATGTGATACTCCGATTACCTATCAGCACCAGCTGTTATATTCTACACATAGTAGACTGTAGACACACTTGACATTAGCCTTGGGCATTAAAAAGCCCCGATGGACCTACATTGCAATTCAGTGTGATTGTGGTCAATTAAAAACATTTATTTTTTGAAAGAGCAACTTATGATTTATGATTCAAAATTCTAGCTCACACTTATTTCAACAGTGTCTGAATGTGTCTGTTAATGTTTATTTTCTTTTTAAATATTAAATGGTAATAAATAATGACTTACGAGTAAATAAGACGCACACTGTTTTAGTCTGGTTTGTCTGCTGTGAGCATCACCGCATTATAGACACTAGTGCAATACACTGGCTTCTCACCATCAGGAATACATGGGGTGGCAAGGCATAGATTTACTGCAATTCAAATCTGTGTCACTATTTGTCACAATAAGTTAAGAAACACTTTATGATATTAACTGGAAACTGTCACTGTGCTGAGATATCCATACACCCATCAAGATATTCATACCAGCTCGCAATCTATCCATGCCACCCGGCGATCTATCCATACCACCTCGGAAATTGTTTGTTGATTTTCATCTGACCACCTAAAAAAATGAAATTTTATCTACTTGCTGTCAGTGGTTTATAAAAATAAAAAAAATTCTCTGACATCAAGAAATAACACTGCATTATCAAATCATATTTTTATTTCTATGCAAAGTCTTACTCTGTTGTTAAAGGAACGCCATAGCGTTATGAATACAAATCGGTATTCCTAACGCTATAGTGTCTCTGTTTGTACTCTTTTTCAGTTTCCCCTGGTGCAAAAGAAAAAA
>OW240919.1:92450400-92500607 GCA_933207985.1 Pelobates cultripes
CCCTCATAAAAGAAATGCCACATTAAAGTATTTGATGTCACTAATCTGTCTCTAGGGTTAAAAGTAAGGCAGACTGCAGGTTTCCCCTCTGGGTGAAAGGTTTTGTTGGCTGCCATGTGGCTTGGGAATGTCCAATTATTTCCCATTTTAATATAGATGGCCTTTCCCAGTAGGGTTCTCAGCTGCTAAATTAGCTGTGGTTCAGCAGATGCTCTCTAAAACCCTCTGTGGGGAATGCAGCTTCATACCCTGGAGATTCTCCATTTACAGTGGAGCAGATGGGATGTAGTAGGCTTATTTTTAGTATTGTGATGCTATGATCTAGTTCTTTGTTATGGGTCACCCTGCAACAATGTAATGCATGTGCTCTAGATGAAGGTATTCCAATGTTGTTCAAGGCATAGCAAAGCTGTAACTAGGTGAGTTTTAACAGAAGATGAGCTGGATACATATGGTTAAATGTAGTTAATACTAAAATGGCTGGTGCTGCCCTGAGGGTGGAGCAGAAACCAGACTGTAGAAATGTGAAATGGCTGCAGAGCAGCTCTGAATCATAGACATGGGGTGTGGCTGGAGGAAAGATGACCATATTTGGTCATTAGGAAACTGCTAGTTTTAGAAGTCTAGAATATCAAAAGCTGATTGCAGCTGAAAGCGGAGCTTGGGCAAAAGAATATACAAGTGAAAATGTTCTTCACTCAATCTGAAATGTCTAAATTCTTTTTTTTCTTTTTTTTTTTTGGCAGGCTTCTCAAGGTATCAAGCAGCAGGATTGCTGTCTACAGGAAAGAAAGCTCAGAATCGACCTCGCTACTGAAATCCCTTATATCAGAGAAAAATGAGTTTATTAAACGACGAGATGCTTTTGGGGGACTTTCTGTCCCCCTTCAACCAGCCGTTTTTGGCGGCTGAGGAAAGTTTGGGTCTCTTGGATGACTGCATTGAGGTGCCCGGGTACCTCTCTTCGCATGGGTTCTCCAGCAATAAGGCTAAGAATGGCGTCTCCGAACTGCTGCCTTTGGTGGAATCCTTTAGCAGTGTTCAAGGTAAAAAGAACACCTCTTTTAAAATGCGAACAATGGTGTCACTGTCTTAATCTGAAGCAGTCTAGTAATATGGCCTTGTTACTAAAGCAACTAAATGTTTGATTGCAAAGTGGTGCTGCCCCCTGCAGTCTTATTGAGTAATGGAACACCTGACACTGATATGGATATCTATCTTATTCATGAAAAGTGCCTGACTTATGTATTTATTTATTTTTATTTTTTTAGGCTGTATAGTTAATCTGAATTTATTAATTATATCCTCTTGTTTTGTAGGGGATGCCTTCTCTGGCATGGATTGGATGGTGGAAAAGATGGATTTGAAGGAATTTGATTTTGATTCCTTGTTTGGGATAGATGATCTGGAGTCCACCATCTCACCAGATGAGCTTATGGCCACGTTGGAAGACTCCTGTGATTTCCTTGAGGACCCGTCTCTCCCAGTGGTGTCTGGCCAATGTGTACCATCACCAGACCCACTTTCAATTCCAGAATGCTCACTGGAGTCTGATCAAGTGGCTCCAGTGAGCCCAGAATTATCAAAGTCCCTAGTCTCTAGCCCAGACCATTCCTTTATCTTAGATGTAGGACTTGAAGAAGTTGTAGCTGGGGAGGATAAAAACACCATAGCAGTATACAGTCTTGGAATAAAATGTGAGAAAGAGGATTCCTCTGATAATGACAGTGGAATCAGCATGAGCCCCCCATATCTGGAATCTCCTCAGCAAAGCCCAGAATTTACAGCAGATAATCCAAGTAGTGTTCAGTCCATTCCTGAATCCCCAATATCTGAGAGACCCAAACCCTATGATCTTCCCTCTGAGAATAGAGAAGTGTTGGCAAAGGTAAAAGTAGCTGGAGGGCATCCCAGAGTAGACAAGAAAAAGAAGAAAATGGAGCAGAACAAAACAGCAGCCACTCGCTACAGACAGAAGAAAAGAGCAGAGCAGGAGGCAATATCTGGAGAGTGCAGAGAACTAGAAGCAAAAAATGATGCTCTACAAGAGAGAGCAGATTCTATTGAGAAAGAGATCCAATATTTAAAAGATCTCATTGAAGAAGTCCGTAAGGCCAAAAGCAAACGAGCAAAAAGTTCTTAAGTAGAAAAAAGATGGAGCGTTGTGTATGTTGTACATAGAGCTAACTCGGTTAAGTATTGTGTGAGAATGTCTGTCTACTAAATAAATTATTTTATAGTTAAATGGAATATGGTTTTTGGAGCCTTATTGGGGAATTAAGAGTATTAATGACTATCTGTGATGTCAAGTTCAACTAAGTTTATAAAAAGTGATATTTGTTTTGGTGGGTATTTTATTTTACCTGAACCTTTTTTTTATTTTTTTATTTTTTTCTTCACTTGCCCTAAATTGGTAACTTTCAATTTACAAAGTAGGAATTTAGTTCTCTAATTCTAAAACAGTTGTTTTACAAAGTAAACACAGAATTTACACAATTATTCAATAACTTAACTTTTACACAGCCTCATTTTTAAATTTTTCTTTCTTCTACCAAAAAGTGGCAGTCTGTTCAAAATGTGTAAACAATACAGTTGATTTCCTAAAACTCTGGTAGTACAGTTTTTCCGCATATTAGGTTCAGCTATCAACTGCATACATCTGAAAAACAAATTTAGCAGGGGTCGCCAAGAAATGGCCACATGTGGAGCTTAAAGTCCCATAGAAATAGTGGAACTTGGTCCAGCAATACTGCTCTTTACTCCCTACACCCAGTGTATTTTTGGCATTGAACTGTTTGATTGGCAGAGGAGTTAGAAAAGCACACTGTCACTCCCCCTTTAAAATTAGTATTTCACAAATTTCATATCCAGTCAAGAGATAAACAGAGACAAAGTACTCGGTCTATAGAAGATCTTGCAGGATCCTCCATACACCTCAATACTGGACTCTTGCGATGCACGAGAGTACAGCAGTGGTATTGGCAATGCAGGAGCTGAAGAGGATCTGCTGGAACAAGATGGCTGTGCCTGCGACTGACAGGTTCAAGTAAATCTCCCCTTTACCAGCAACCAATTCCCTCAGTGGCAGTGTCATTGTCAGTTCTGCGAATTTGACAAAGCCTTACAGTGACTATAAAACTTAATTTCACATTCAATGTTCTTATCCCAAATAAAGCAAACTTGGCATTTACACCTTGGATATGTGCAAACTGAAACATAGAACATAAATATAAATTATTTACATCCAACTTACTCCGTCTTGGTGCATGTATGGGGTACTGAAGTAGATTTTTGAGCCATGAACACCCTACCACCCAGACCTTAACCATAGTTCTCCCAGCTGTGACAGGAGCATGAACCAAACTGCGAATAAGACTGATCTCTTTCCAAAGTGGGGTTATGATAAAATGTTTTAAGGGATGGATAGGGCTTTAAATGAGACCCTCATTCACCCTATAAAATGTGTTCCTGGGTATTTGTGGGGCATGTTGCCCCCTCATTCTAAAAAGAGTTGCTTGTCTACAGGGTTAATTACTAAAGTGAGAATTAATTGTGAATTTCACATTTGAATGCTCTAGTAGCTGAAATGAAAGCATGACTGAAGTAGAGAATCTTTACAGTTTGGCTATATTGACCTTAAATTTAAAATTCATTTTTAAATCACTTTCAATTTAATCATATAGGACAGTGATGGCGAACCTATGGCACTGGTGGCACGCTGGGCACGCGGCAATAGCTCGCCATCAATGCAGAGTAGGCACCTACCTGCCCAAAACGGCAGGCGCCTACTCTGCTTCCGTGTCAGGGGGAGTGTTCTGAGAAGCAGCGAGTAATCCGTAATCCCGCAAGTAATCAGTGTGGAGCGTTGCCACGCGTTACCATGGCAACGCTCCACACAGCATCGGGAGGGTGGGAGAGCTGCAGGACCTGTCTCTCTTACCACCCCAGGACCACCAGGGATTTATGTGTGTCCCCTTCCCTCCTTCACATAAGGTAAGCAGAAAGGAGGGGGGGGAATTCAGATTGTAATAATATATTTGCAGCCCTCCCCCCCCAACACACACCCCCCTCTCATATATAGTACACAGCACCCCTCTCACACAGAGCACCCAGCACCCCTTCACTCACACACTCACAGCACCGCTCTCACACAGAGCTCCCAGACCCCCCCCCCACACACACAGTACCCCTATCACACAGAGCACCCAACACCCCCTCTCACACAATACCCCCTCACACACACACTCCGCACCCATACACTGCACCCCTCAATGCAGCATGTGTGTATATATTCAGCAGTTTGTGTGTACTCAGCATTCTGTCTGTGTGTGTGTGTGTGTATTCAGCAGTCTGTATGTGTATTCAGCAGTCTTTATGTATTGAGCAGTCTGTGTGTAAGTTTGTGAGTGCGTGTATGCAGTGGACTGTGTGCATGTATGCAGCGGACTGTGTGTGTGTGTGTCGGTGTGTATGTATTCAGCAGTCTGTGTGTATGTATTTTATGTATGTATTGCATTTGTTGGAGATACTAATAAATATAAGCCTAATTTTATCAATTTAAATTTTTATTCCTGTGAGTTGTGTGTAGGTAGGGCCCCAGTGCATTGCTTTGCCCGGGGCCCATAATTTTGTTAAGGTGGTACGGGTGGGTGGGATGGAGGGCTGCGAGGGAGCACTGACTTACGTGCTGTTACAGCACTGCTCCCTCCATTGATGCCGCCGGGAGACATGAAATGACGTCAATCAGGCGCTGCCGCCTGATTGACGTAATTTCCTGTTTTGTCGGCAGCATCAGCAGAGGGAGCAGTGCTGGAACAGCACATAAGTCAGTGCTCCATCGCGCCCACACCCCCTTACAGTAGCGGGAAGGAGGTAGGGAGACTGGGAGGACTTCAAACTCCCATCCGCACCAAAAAAAACCCCATTATTTATGTGCTGGTAGGGAGAGTGGGGATATCCTGGCGTAGTGAGGGGAAGATGCCTAGGGGAGAGAAGAGGAGGATTAGTTCGGACAACTGTACGATTTTTTTTCTAAACTTAAACCTCAGTATTCAGGTTTAATTGCCGTGTTGGCACTTTTAGGGAGGAAAAAAAGATGGCATGTATTGTGGTTTGGGCACTCTGGCTCAAAAAGGTTCGCCATCACTGATATAGGAGCTATGTGGACCCCTAATAAACATGATTTGCAGGTGGTCTGC
Source organism: Pelobates cultripes (assembly GCA_933207985.1). Lineage (NCBI taxonomy): Eukaryota > Metazoa > Chordata > Amphibia > Anura > Pelobatidae > Pelobates > Pelobates cultripes. The sequence goes on from OW240919.1 coordinate 92,455,599, forward strand.
TGTCTAATTGCAGTCACCGGGATTACCAGTGATGTGACTTCTTCATATCACTGGACTGCTTGGAGCAATTAATATGGTCTGCTCTACCACACAACTGCGGCTGCACCGGGAACACATTGGACTACATAGAAATGAATTATTGCAGGGTGCAATTATCTAAAAACAAAAGCCATTACAGTGTGGGAAGACTTCCACACACTCACCTTTCCACAGTCACTCAACCCTAATCTTGTTATACTCACTAGCCCTCACCCTGCTACAATCACACCCCCCCACACTATCATACTCACTGCCATAACCTGTTACACTCACCACTCCTCATTGGCATTCATATTGTGTGCAGGAAATAGGGTTCCCCATTGGCAAGGTTAGCCAATGTCTGAAATAGAGAAACTGCAGCATAATCATCTCACTGCAAGGTCAGTCTTTTGCTTTGAGATATTTGTACAAACATTATTATACAATATACCAAACGTAACGTGTATATTTTAAGAACTGTACAGCAAACTAAAATTAAATAATGTTATCAGATATAATCTTTTTAAACAAGTCTACAAAGTAGTGCTGAAATACAAATGTAAATAAAACATTAAATTATAAATCATTTAATTTAGTATAAACTGTGTCTCAGATTTCTAAAGGTTACTTGGACAGTAGCCAACCAGGTTTTGATTAGGGTTAATGTACAATTTTCTGGTTTGCTTTAATGTTTTCTTTTTTTCCTGGCATAGCACAAATGTCCTTGAGTTTCACAAAATATTCAATAGGACCTGTTTGGCAACAATACTGTTTGAGCATGCAGAGGCTGGTTTGGCTCTGAATCTCCGAAAAAATCTTCAGCTGGGTCAACATATTTGACATATTTGACATTTGCTTGTACACAAATGTTATCATGAACAGATATAATTTTTTTTTTTTTTTAACATACAGGTCATGCTGTCCCCTTTGATCCACATTATTATATTTATATAGCGCCATCAGATTCCGTAGCGCTGTACAATGGTGTAACATAGGTATGTGTTCACAGATTATGAGAGTTTTTTCCCCTAGATCTGTAGAATGCATAATAATATTTGTAATGTCTTCCTTTAGAACATGATTTTTAAATTTAAAAAAAGGTATATCATTTTTACACTAGGTTTTACCTAGGATGACAAAGTAGTTGAACTGGAAGCAAAGCTGACTTAGTGAAATTATTCCAATTCATTTGTATTGGCCTTAAGTTTGAAATTCAGTTTGAATTCTCAATAAAATATATACAACAAAATTAACCATTATAGGTTACAATGTGTTAAAACGAGTAGGGAAAACCTCACAAGTGTTCAAACACAAAATATTAAAAGTAAACAGACAAAAGAGAAAGTAGAAGGATACCTAACAATAGTGTGTAATCAAAGCGTATATAAATACAATATGTAAAATGGAATATAAGACTATATATAGACCCACAGGGGATACACAAACACAAATTATATAGTGCATTACATTATGCACTGATGGGAAGGAGGAGAATGGTGTTCGAGCACTAACAAGATGCAAAATAATTCCAGGCTGGTCTCTCCCACAGGGGTATTCCAGTTGAAGTATATCTTCACTCTGTAGCTGAATAATTTTTGATGCATGTAGGACAGAAAGAACAGGAAAGATCGTGGAATATTGTACATAAATTGATAATGCACTTAGAGGAGCAACAAAATATGTGCACCACATATGAAGAAAGGGTATCTTTAGTAAGCAGGTATACTCCCAATCGGCAAAAAAGCTGGACACCAAAGCAGGAAAAAGTACAATAAAATAATTACAATAATGGATGTGATCCAACGCGTTTCATCCATCCGGACTTCTTCAGTAAGACCCTTCTCCCCATTCCCGTCAGTGCTTACTGTATAACACTATATAGTTTGTATTTGTTTTCAGATATCCCCTGTGGGTATATATATTGTTTAGTATTCTACCTTACAGGTTGTATTTATTATTATACACATATGTTTTGATCCACTTGTTGATGTTTATTATGATTATGTATTATTGTTTGGAATTCCTCCACTTTCTTTTTTTGACTATTTTCATTACACTGACAGTCTTTCTTTATGGGGATGGTGATGCAAATTCCCCATCACTTTAACCAAATGATCTGCTCTCATTTAATGTTTAAAAGTGTCTCCTTAAAGGAGGGTTTTACATCAGCTATAGAGAAAGTACTCTACTATAGTCTATTATACATATTTCTAGTTCTAAAATGCTGCTGCATGGAGTAACAAGACTAATTTGTGTGAGTAAGTGGATCAGTAGCCACACATCCTACGCAAAATAAATGTGAAAGCACATGATCCAGTGCATTATTTGTCGTATAAGTAAATGTTTGTTTGAAACTCAAATACAAAGACATAGCTCACAAGCATATGGGATTATAAACCGTACAGTTCAAAACCATTATAACAAACTATGATGAATCCTCTGCAAATCTCTACTGGTACAATTCCTACTAGATGGTGACACTTTAAGAGAGACAGGGGGTGAAGAGTGAAAATTAATACTTAAAGGGATAATATAGGCATCAAAACAACTGTAGCTTAATGAAGCAGTTTTGGTGTAATGCCACTGCTGTATTACGAATTTGACGCCTATAATGTCCATTTAAGTTCACCCTCATCGACAGCTCCATCTTCCTTCTTCAACTCTGGGCAGATGAGTCACATGAGGCTTTATATCTTGGGTTAAGCTTAAACAATCACAATTACTCCAAAGTAGATTTATTGACATAATTCATATTGAATTATAGAATCTAAATGGCTTCATATACCACTGAAGACATTTCAACAAAGTAAGCAATAACACAATATTGAGCGGTTTTGCGCACGAGCTGAACAAAAACCACAAACACCTACAATGAAATAATAATGTTTTTGGAAGCATCATTACCAAACATTTAAATGTTCCCTGGTTGATTCATTACAGCAACAGAACAAGTTGAGAAAACATCAGCCAAAAACAGGCACTGGATTGTGATCAAGGATATATATAGAAGATTTACATACTTAATAATAATGCAACTCTAAGTGCACTGAAATATTAGTACAGTTCAATACGGTCTGCAGTACTTAGTTTGATTATTGTAAAGATTGAGGGACACATAAATCTTTGGGTGTGTTGTGATCTCACACAATCACAGACTAACAGAAAGCTCTGACATAACTCTGTTTTTGAATAGAGAGCAGAAACTCTTTGTTGACATCGGCATTCTCAGCTGATTGGATTCACTCATGTGATCCTTTATAACAGTGATCACATGCGCACAATTAAGGGGCACACAGGGTACACTTACTGTCCAGCATAGTTTGTTTGCATAACATGACGGAACTACTACAAATCATCTCAGACGATTTTTTTTATTGACAACTTTTGTAGCATCACCAAGAGTGAGTGGATTAAACATATCCATTAATTATGTTTATAGATGTAATGATCCCATTGAATTAAAAGCTAGCAAGGGTAGTACATCTAAATAATGGACACCAGCAAACAGTAATTATGTGTGCAATGATAAAATCTCTATACTTTAACTATAAAAATACAAATATATTTTTAAAAGCATATGTGTTCCTTTGTTCCTTACTAACCTTAGACAACATCACACCCCTTTTATAACAAAAGCTTTAAAACAAACATTCAAACAGCAATTAAGCTTACCTGTAAACCAGAGACAGGACAGCATGCTGACTGAGTGTAGTTTGATCTGTAAGGTCATCATCTGGGATAATATCTGTCCAATCAGATAATTATTTTAGAAGATCATTGAGGAATATTGCTGCAATCGACCATTCCAATGGTTCTATGACAGGCATTTACTGTATCCAGTGTCACCAAACTGTGTGACAACGTTGCTTATGAAGACCTTTGAAAATTAAAGGATCTTAAAGAGGATGTGGCTCTAGTAACTTCCTGGTCGGTAGCCACTAGAGTTGTGTTTTTGACAAAATGTAAACACACTCATTTCTCAGAAACAACAATGTTTTATATTGTCATATAGAAGGGCAGCCCTCTCTGCCTTTTGCATTTGTCTGTGTATATTGTATGTTCTCCACTAATTGTACAGTGCTGCGGAATCTGTTGGCGCTTTATAAATACCAGTAATAATAATAATAATATGCATTAAAACCTTAACATTAAGATGTGGTGTTGGTGTTTAGAGTACCTCTTTGAGGAGCAGCCTATGTCTGAAGACCTGTTAAGTTTACATCCTCCTGTTTATGTTGAATCATCATTAGTTATGACATGAGAATAAATAAATAGTGTTATACCTCTTATCTTGCCAGTCATATAATTAAATGATTAACTGTGCCGCATGACAAAATTTTTTACCAAAATAAGAAAATGCAGAACTTGCCACGCTGCTTTCCCCAGGCCTCAGTAACAGCTCATATGTGTTTCTCACTGATCCAGCTGCTCCTGGCTCCATGATCTTTGCCTCGGATGAATTTACACCCAATATGGCATTGACAATAGACCCTCCCAGGGTGTGAGTTGTGCACAGGGTGTAGTCCCCCAGGGCACTTAGCGCAGGAGTGCAGCAATGGGCAATCTGAGAATTGGAAATAAACCAGTTGACTTGGGCTTTCACCTACGCCACTTAAGGCAGATGAGTGCTGAAGCTTATCTCTGGGCAAAATCAGGCATGGTTCGCTGGACTTCAGAAGATATGTTTCACAGTGAGATTCCGATCCGTCTTGTCCACATGAGTGGGCTCTGTCTATGGATCAACTTCAGTCAGAAGCCATCAAATATTTTATCTAGTTAAACCAAACTGATCTCTGACAATGGTTTCAGGCCTTGTATGGTGGCCTTGTATTAAGATGTGGTGCCCGCCATCTTAATGTGAGCAGTGTTTCAGGCCACATGTTGCTTAGTCATTGTGGGTCTCAGTCCCTCCAGTGGTAGGTAGAGCGAGCCAAGGAGCTATTGTCGAGATAACCTTCACCAGCAGGGGGGACAACAGGTGCGGTATTTTGTCCATTAACTCCAAAGGCAATATCAGCAGGGAGATTGTCCACCTCCCTTTCACCCGTACCATCAAGTAGGATTTGGATTGCCTTTGGCTCAGTCTATCCGCCGTGAGCAGAAACTTCTCAAGAGTTAGCGGAGTTAGTTAATTGATTGTTTATTAAGTATACGTAAAAAAAACCCACACAACTCACCAACTGCACTGACTATCTACACTTGCAATGTTTCTATGAGTAATACTGTATGATGCAGGCTTTGGGCAATATAAGCATTGAGTCAGGACTGCTGGCCTTTAGGCTCCCTCAAGGTCTCGTTTTGCAGTGCTTGTCCCTTTTGCAGGATGACTTATATCAGGGTTTTTAGTGGAGGGGTAAGTATTGATCCATGTGTCCCTGTTTCACCCTGTCATGTATCTGAGTGGAAATAGATATCCATGGTCATTATTCACTACCAGTAGTCTTCCCCAACTGGAGAAAATAGAATGCTTGTCCTATTTTACTACTGGTATTACATCTAGATCGGCAGGGTAAGAAACCCCCTTCTGCAGGTGTTTTAATGGTGCCAATTTTCTGTGTTGGTTCACCTTGGGTTTCTCTCTCTTAATGTTCTTACCCCTCTCTCTCTACATGTTGTCACAATTGGAGTTCCTAGTCATTGGCAGTTGGTTGAGTGAATGGCTAGCTGGGCCGGACGCTCTAGGTGCTACAGAAGAAGCATGTGCGCTGTAGGTGGTAATGAGTAGGTCAGGATTCAGCACCCAATTTGTTTCCCCACACTATACCAAATCCTGCTGAACCGGCTGCATCTGTAAATATACTCACCTCTTCATTAGAGCTGAAATCTTTCTGCCACAATGTTCTGCCATTGAAACCTTTCAAAAAAGATTTCCATACCCAAAGGTCATCTTTCATCTCCTTGTTTACACGAATATGGCAACGTGGAGATTTTTTTTTTTCCTGAAAGTGCTAATGCTAGGTTACTACTAAACAATCTTCCCATAGGGATAAATCTTGTACTGAATGCCAATAAGCCAAGCAGGGATTGCAACTTTGAATTTAAAAAAAAAAAAAAATCTTTATTTTGAAATTGTTGTCGCATACAATTCAAGACAAAAATTACATAGCATATCATACAAGGCCATACCATCCGACTGTCCAATAAAATATGATGCATGTTAGTCCATTGAAAGCCGAGGTATCACGTCATACTCTCTGATAAGCGATTGTAACAGTTGCATATCTGACGACAAGGTTTTTTAGAAATACAAAGAAAGATAGTATAACAGTCGTTGTAACAATTGAACCAGCCCCGTCCTACCCGCTTGCTGTTGACAAGTACAGGCATTTCCCGGTTTACGAACTTCCACTTTACGTTTTCCCGCCTTTACGATCGCTTTTGGGATGCGCGCGCCATTTTATTTCCGCCGCCATTTTGTTTTGGCGATCCGTTGATGCGGACCGCGGAGCGTGTTTGGAGGCACTGGAAAAGGAATTTGAGGCCAACAGAGTGAACAGGAGTGAAAGGGAAGTTTAAAATCTGTATAATTAGCTTTGTCTTTATTTTCAATTTGAGTATTTTTCTGTTTAGAGCAGGATGTAACAGAAACTGAATGGACTGCACAGTGTACAGTACATGAGTGATAGTATGTGATGTACTTTACTATAATTGTATTAACACCTGCATAGAATTTTGATAGAGAGTTTATGAAACACTATGTAAAGATACAGATCTGGAGTTCCATTTCTAATTTATGTATGTAATTTGTCTTAGATATTAATATGAAGTTTCTTGTATATTCCCTATTTCTTAATAAATAAAACAACTTTTTCCAGATAAAAAAATAAATAAAATATGATTAGCGTTTCCATGTTTGATGTGTGAAGATATAACATCTAATTGTTCATCCAAATAACTTTTCTTCTTCATTTTAATGTACCTGTATGCTTATTCTAATTGTATGGTTTTTGTGTGTGTGCCTGAGATTGATGTGAGTGTGTTTAGAAGAGTGAACAGGAGTAAAAGGTAAGGTAAAAAACGTGTTTATGTGTGTGTGTGCCTGAGATTGATGTGAGTGTGCTTAGCAGAGTGAACAGGAGTGAAAGGTAAGGTAAAAAACGTGTTTATGTGTGTGTGTGCGCCTGAGATTGATGTGAGTGTGCTTAGCAGAGTGAACAGGAGTGAAAGGTAAGGTAAAATCATGTTTGTGTGTGTGTGTGCGCCTGAGATTGATGTGAGTGTACTTGGGACTTCTTGCATTTTCCCTACTCCCCACCCCCACCTCCCCCCTTCCTGTATACAGACAAATAAAAGTTGTGAAATGTAAGTCAGGTGTCTGTAATTTTAGCTGTTTATCCATATAAAGTGTGTGTGTGTGTGTGACATTGTACCATATTTTGGCAGGTAGCATAGCAAGGAGCAGGAGGAGGACTGAAGAGCCTGAAGGAAGGGGAGAAGGAGTAGAGCTTGAAGGCTCTAAAAATACTGTAAAAAAAAAGGAGCGCTAAAAAATAAAAGGAGTAGAGATTGAAAGCTCTAAAAATAAAAGGAGGAAAAGTGATAAAGGAGAGATGCAAGCCTGAAAGTAAGAGAGGAGGTGTGAAATTAAAGAAGGAAAAGGAAAATGATAAAGGAGAGAGGGACGTTGAGAAAGAAGAAGGAGGAAGGCTTAAGAGAGGTGTGAAATTAAAGAAGGAAAAGGAAAGTGATAAAGGAGAGAGGAACGTTGAGAAAGAAGAAGGAGGAAGGCTTAAGAGGTTTGAAATTAAAGAAGGAAACGGAAATTGACAAAGGAGAGAGGGACGTTGAGAAAAAAGAAGGAGGAAGGCTTAAGAGAGGTGTGAAATTAAAGAAGGAAAAGGAAAGTGATAAAGGAGAGAGGGACATTGAGAAAGAAGAAGGAGGAAGGCTTAAGAGAGGTTTAAAATTAAAGAAGGAAACGGAAATTGATAAAGGAGAGAGGGACGTTGAGAAAGAAGAAGGAGGAAGGCTTAAGAGAGGTGTGAAATTAAAGAAGGAAAAGGAAAGTGATAAAGGAGAGAGGGACATTGAGAAAGAAGAAGGAGGAAGGCTTAAGAGAGGTGTGAAATTAAAGAAGGAAAAGGAAGGTGATAAAGGAGAGAGGGAAGTTGAAAAAGAAGGAGGAAGGCTTAAGAGAGGTGTGAAATTAAAGAAGGAAAAGGAAAATGATAAAGGAGAGAGGGACGTTGAGAAAGAAGAAGGAGGAAGGCTTAAGAGAGGTGTGAAATTAAAGAAGGAAAAGGAAAGTGATAAAGGAGAGAGGGACATTGAGAAAGAAGAAGGAGGAAGGCTTATGAGAGGTGTGAAATTAAAGAAGGAAAAGGAAGGTGATAAAGGAGAGAGGGAAGTTGAAAAAGAAGGAGGAAGGCTTAAGAGAGGTGTGAAATTAAAGAAGGAAAAGGAAAGTGATAAAGGAGAGAGGGACGTTGAGAAAGAAGAAAGTGAAGAAGGAGGACTCATAATGCCACCAAAAAGAAAGGAGGTTACAGTCGGTGCTTGTAATGAAAATATCAAAAGACGAAAAGCCATAACATTAGAAACAAAATTGAACATCATAACAGACCATTATGCTGGAAATAACACTAAAGAATTAGCTACCAAATATTCACTAAGTAAATCAACTGTGAGTACAATTTTGAAAGACAGAGAAAAATATTTAAAGGAAGTAAAAAATGCGCAATCCCTGCATTCTACTTGGATACGAACAAAGTAAAATGAAAGCCTTATTCCTCATATGGAAAAACTTTTAACAGCATAGATTAGTGATAAAACTGGACGGCTCCATATGCCTGTTACCTATGCTACTATTTGTGCTAAAGCTTTATCACTTTTTGAGATGCTGAAACAAAGAAAAGGAGGCAACGTTGAAGAAACATTTTCTGCAAGCAGTGGGTGGTTTGATCGGTACATAAAAAGCTGGTTAGCATAACATAAAATTCCTTGAAGAATCTGCAAGTGCTGATACAGAAGCTAAATTTCCTGCTAAGTTGGCAGAAATATTGGAAGAGGGAAATTACTCGCCATCACAGGTTTTCAATGCAGATGAAACCGGTCTCTTTTGGAAGCGCATGCCATCAAGAAGCTCGTAGTCTTTAGCTGTTATTGCATTTCCTGTGTGAGTTATCTTGTCCGGTTTTGCCTGTTGTGTTCGTGTCCCTGCGTGTAAGTTAGTACGTGTTTGTGGGTGTTTGCAACTATATTGTGCCTCCGTCATTCTCTCTGTGTGTGATTTCTACTTTTGTTGTTTCTTTATATGGCCCCTTGCGTGTTTATCCGTTTTTCCCAGTTTTAGGGGGTTGGTATCCGTTTGCTCTTTACTCCTGTTCCGCTTTCAGTTCCGGCAGGTGAGCTCCCTGCAGTTTCAACCTTCATTGCGGTCATGTGCAACGAAGCTCTCTCTTCCTGTTTGCCCTGGGTTATATAGGGAAGTTGGAAGGGGTTGGGGCAAGGTGAGGGGAGGGGGGGATTGAGTCTGCTCTCTCCCTTGGTGCGCCCGGGCCCGCCCCCCGACATTCACCCCGCCCCCTATCCCAGTGCATCTTGTCTTCCACCTCCACTTAAGTGCTGTGTAGTATCCAGGGTGTCCACTTTTCCACATGTTTGTCGCTTCTCCCCTGGGAATCTGCTATTTTCGCCTCTGCTATCCTGATGTCTTCTACCCTGCGTGTCCATTCTTCTATCGTGCATGGATTTTCCTTTTTCCAGTGCAGTGGGACCAGGGACTTGGCTGTGTTTAGTAAGTGCCTCAGTATCGACCTCCTGTAAGAGGGTATTGGTCGTTCTGTATGATGTAGAAGAGCGTCCGTCATCGTCAAATGTGTGGGTTCGTCTAGTACCTGCTTAATTTCCCGTTCAATGCTCTCCCAAAAAGGTTTTATTTTATTGCAGTCCCACCAGATGTGCCTTAAGGTGCCGGGTTCCTCCCCGCATCTCCAGCAGGTGTTCGGAATTGTCGGGTTGTATCGGTTGATCAGGGACGGTGTACGATGCCAGTGTGTCAATAGCTTATAATTTACTTCCTGGTAGTGGGAGCTGGAGGTGCTTTTGTGTTGTAGGGTTAGTATCTTCCCCCATTGGTCGTCTGTGAAGGTCTCCTCTGTCCAGTCCTCCCATTGTCTTTTGTATAAGTTGTTGTTAGTAAGGTTTGACGTCAGTAGGTTTTGATATAATGCGGAAACTCTACCCGCCACCTCTGGTGTCTGTGTGCATAGGTTTTTGTACCATGTTAGTTCTCTGTGTATCTTGCCTCTGTGCGGTAGGTTGTGATCGTAGTGCTTAAGCTGGATGTGGTGGAATTGGTGCATTAGCGTGGGCTTTTCTTAGCCCAAAATTACCCTTAATGGTTGGACTCCCGTATTGTTCAGGACGGTATGTATCCATCTTGGTTGTCTATTGGCCAGGCATTCGGTGGAAGGTTGTCTCCCAGGTTTGAGTTGTACGTGATGGGTATCAGGGGACTGGGATTGGGTGAGATCTGCTGTTCCTTTCCCCTAGCAGCGTCCGGGTGTTCCTTTCATTGTACCACACCAGTGTATGCAGTTTTTTGTCTACAGTGTCCCTCCAAAGCTGGACCCATCATTTGTGTAGCGTGTCCGTGTGTAGTTCTTTGAGTCTCTGTAATACCGTTGCCTGATGATATCTTTTGATGTCAGGTAGAGCCAGCCGCCCCCCCCCAACTCCTCGGGAGGCAGAGTTTGTTGTAGCTGATCCGTGCCCTTTCTCCCTTACAGACATATTGTACGAATGCTGTTTTGAGTGCCGTAAAGAATGTGTGCGGGATTGTCTGTGGTGCTGTGTGTAGGAGGTATAATATCCGTGGTAAGATGTTCATCTTTAAGACTGCTATTCTCCCGATCCAGGTTATGTGGGGATAATTCCATCTTCTGAGGTCTTCTATGATGTGTGTCAGGAGTGGAGCGTGGTTGTGTGTATAGATGTCCTTTGTTGTATGTGTTATCCACAGTGCGAGGTATCTCATTCTGTCTGTGTACCAGTGGAGTGGGAACTTCCGCTTTAGTTGCTCACATTCGTTATCCGGGACCGTGACATTGAGAATTTCACATTTGGTCAGGTTCAGTTTCAATCCGGACATAGTTTTCGAATTCTTCCATTAGTGGTGTGTACGCCATTTTGCTATATCCCGGGATCTCCACGTGGGTGCTGTTCAGTGGGTCCGCCTCCGTGTCCTCGAGGGCAGCGGTTTTCACGTCCAGCGGGCGAGCCCGAGTGCCGCTCCGAGGGTGGCTACTAGGAACAGTAAGGGGGGGGGGCTGCCAGCAGGGGGACTAACTGTCATTACAGGCAGTCCCCCTGCTGGCAATGCAGCAGCCAGCTAACCCGGCCATGTGATTGTGAGGTCCTCGCAAGGACCTCACTCTCACATGGCTGGGGGGGCCGGAGGAGGCAGGATCCGCCGCTGGGGACTCCCTGGGATCCCAGGTGAGTCCCCCCAACCGCGATCACCAGCGTGTGATAAGTAACAAAAACCGTGAGGGCATACTATTACGCCCTGTGGCATTTAGAGCCGCTTAGAATAATACGCTCTCCGGTTTTAAGGGATTAATATTCTATTATTTTATGAATATATTGCAATATCAACTATGTTACACATGCTGGCTTGATTTTCCTCACCACCTAACACACACTTGTTTTTGTGGTACCTTAAATATAAATAAATAAAGTTTTGAGTATTTTAGGGTTGTACCCCTTTTTTAAGAATAGAAACATTTAGTATTTCTTTTTGAAATTCATTTATTCCACAGAACACTGTCCGATACAGATATAGTACATTCTATTCTACAGTAGAGACATACAATATTGTTTTTATTTTTTTAGTCACTTCACTGTCTTCACATTTACACATCATTTTCCCCTTTTTCACATCTCACTATTTTTATTCACTCTTTTTGGTCTCTTCTGTAGTTCCTAATATCCTCCGGTGCTAGAAAGATAGTTTGTGGCTATCTTTTATTCACTCACTTAATATCACTTAGGTTGCCGAGCAACCGCTGTAATCACCGCGGGACGTAACGTAATGACGTCACCTGCGGCTTCTGCACACTTCCGGGTCTCGATCGTTTGGGGAGGTTCTATGCACTGCACCTGGTAAATGGGCCTTCAATCCTACCCAATTCTAGCTCTTTATTAATCTTTTCCCAAGTAACAACAGGGCTATCTTTAACCGATTTTAACTTATCCACCCATTAAAAAAGCAGGAGGATTTTCAACTGGAATAATGGAACCCTCACGAAAAACCTACTTCAATGATCTGAGAATTGTAAGGAGCAAAAAAGTGAATGGGCCCCACTACAGTGGGTGCATTCATGCCTATATTTACAGTTATTTGGCCATTTACATTGGGCCTCATTGAATGCCCAGCAGATGCCTCTTTTTGTTGAGTATTGGTATTAAATCTGTTAAAGGAGAAGGGAGACCTTTGTGGTATCATAAGGCTCACCCACAAGCCCACGCCTTTCATACCCCATGACAAATTAGGATGGACTGCCAGTTTCTGACAAAACATTTCGTCATAGATATACCACCAAACATTTTGTATGCCTCCAGAACTGTGTCAACATATTGAAATAATTCACTGCATTTTTCTGGGTGTTTCTCACCATAAACTGCAGAGAATATACAAAAATCTTGTAGCCAATTATTAAATGTTTTAGAATCCTATTTCTTTTCTTTTGAATCTTTCACAGTTGGTAATAGAGAAAATATTTCAATGTAATCACCTTGCGCCAAATTCTTTCCTTCAGCGCCTTAGTCAGACGAAAGCCCAAAGGCTTTCACATGCCAAGGCTTCTTTCCTACAAACTTCACTAACACCTTGTTCCATATTAGGCTCCCCTACTACCTCCTGTGGGATTCTGCTGGTATCAACCCCCCAAGGACTTAGCTACATCAGCTAAATTAAAAATCATTTCACCAATTTTTGTAGATTAAACTCACCCTCCCGGGGTTACCAGCTCTGCCTCTCTGCTCTTTCTGCGTCCGGGCTGCCTGTGGAAGAAACCTGCTGAAGTACTTAGAACCTCTTCTTCAGCCTCCTCTCTTTGTCTGCGTTTTTCTCCCCTTCTTTTCACAGGGGAAGGTGAAAAAAAAAAAACTTCTGGTCTTCTTTTGATGCTTGCCTTCATAGTAAGCATTCTTTTTGTTTTTAGCGATGACTGTGGGGTGCCGGCTGTCTTCATTGTCCGACAATTCTCTTCTGCGCTCCTGACTTGCCACTGTAGCAAGAAATTCCAGGTGAGAAATATCCTCTTCTTCATCACGTCGCTCTTCGACATCTACAGATGGCCCAGGGATCTCTGAAATAATTTCAAGCATCCTGTAAAAAATTTGCTCTTTGAGGCGCTGTACCAGCTCTTCAAAAGCCCCAGACATGTTAATTAAAGCTAAAAACACCAGCCAACAATTTGATGTGGAGCTGGCCCCTTTAAGTTATCCTGTCAAAGTGAGCTGAGCTGAGAATTACCTCTACTATTTATATAAAACTAAACTGTTGCGTGCTATCCTAGAATGTTGCCCTCCAAACACAGCCCTGCACTAAAACTGGCACGCGCTAGTTTAAAAACGGACTATTTTCCCGCTAAAACTAACTGAAAGCTACATGTCGCATGGGTCTAATGGCCCGCACTATTAGAACTTTGATAGTGTTGGCATGTGACCAAGGGTTCCATTACATTGGAGAATGATATGAGACTATTATATTTGGTCCAGTATTATTAAGCTCTGCATGCTAATCTCTAAGATATTTCAGGCTGTTTCTTAGAGGGTTTGATGGCCAGATAACGTATGGTTTGACCAATGTCAGAGAAATCATAATCCAATATCTCCCTAATGTCCAAAAATATAAATCTAGAACATTGTAAAATGTATGTTTTCATACAAAGAATATACCTACCGGTAAATTATCTCAAAAGAGCTTCCTAATAGCAAACAGGAAATCATTCCCTAAAAATTCCCTATTAATAAAAAAAAATAAAAATAAAAAGTGGTTGCAGAGTTATATTTTCTTTTATACTAACATGCAAGTGTAAATATGAGGCAAGATGATAACTCGCTTAGAAAAGAGTGACTGTCCTAGCACAGAGGGAATGCTAGTTATAATAATCTGGGATATTGATGAGTGATGTTTGGATCAGTGATCTGAACTATTTGATCCAGCACATCCAAGTCTGTATTTGTCATCCGATAAAGGTTGATGTTTTTTTATTTTTATTTTACAACACGTGTCACAGATTGAGCAACAGGAACTGAGCCAGAGATTGCACAATGTAAGGCAACAGTTCTAATGAATTTTTACAAAATAAACCCTTTAAGCAGACTGTATAGGGCAGCTTGCTCACTTACTGTGCAATATGTACACTTACTATAAACTACAAAAAAAAAAAAAAGCAACGTCTATAGCAGGCGTCTCACACTCCAATCACCCCAGATGTTACGGAACTACAACTCACATGATTCTCGTCATATATTGCATTAACAAATGATGGGAGTTGTAGGCCGTGAACATCTGGGGTTGGGCTAGCAGTAAGATTACTGGTCTATAAGATTATATAAAGGCTTCTCCAGAGTCCAACACCAGTGTCATGGCTTCTTCCAGTATGTTCCATCTCTGCCAGCAACACACCCTAATCATAACAAAAAGTAAGTCAATTCAGCTGAATTGATATTATATTTTGGGAGTCATTGTCCTTGGTGGTTCTAGTGATCCCAATGTGTATTTTTATACTTGTCTACCTGTTCCAACCCTAGAATGGAGCCTTCAGTAAGTGAAATGTTTGCCTAACAATGGACTCACACAGGACAATTTTGAGGAAATGAATACAATGAAGAACAATGGGGAAATCCCAGCAATAGGAACTGCACACACATGACTATTTCTACAAACCTACCACAGAAAATGAGCCAGCTAAAACAGTCACACACATTCATTAAGTTACATGTTGCTATATCACATGCTCATCATAAAAACTTCAGTTTTAGTCTGTATCCCATGAATGCATTAAAACCAGCAGTTTTCATACAGAAAGAAGACAAAAACGTACCTGCAGGACAGGATTGTCTGTCAATATGTCAGACATATCGTTTAAGCACTCTGTTAAAGCCCTAGGTACCTTGATTGAGCTATAGAATTAAAAAATGGGAATGCTACAAGCAGTTTTACTGTCCATATAAACTTCTGATGAGTGCACCCCCGCTATCAAAATAGGAAAGAAATGTGTTTTAAATAAACCACAACAAAAATAATAATAAAAAAATGCTAGTTTGTGGACACTGTGGACAAGTTCTAGGATGCAGCACACCATCAATAATTCTGTATATTTTATTTGTTGTATATATTTTAAGGGGACATATACGGCTGTTTAAAAAGTTGCTTTTCTGGCACTGTAGCTCCCTATAGTGCCTCCATATGCCAAGCTTCCCCCCACCCCAGGGTGCAATAAGGGGTTAAAAACCCACACATATTCACCGACAGACACATGCACACTCACTCAGTGTCAGACACACATATACTCATTGACAGATACACATTGACAGATACACACTGACAAACACATATACAACACTCACTAAGATATATACACTCAGTGTCAGACACACATAGACTAGCTGACAGACATGGATACACATGCTGAAACACGCATACACACACTGACAAACACACACTCTCAGTGACAGACACACACTCACTAACAGACACATTAACAATCTCACTAACACACACAGTTATTTAAAAAAAAAAAAAATTCAATCCACCCATCCTCCCTACCTTTGGGAGTGCTGGAGTGAATTCTTCCCTGGGGTCTATTGGGGCTGCTGCTGGCTGGGCTGGCAGGCTTGCTGATAGTGGAGGCAGAGAGAAAGCTCTGATCTCCCTGCTCAGCCCCCTCACACGCCTCTTAGTGATGCCGGAGTGATGCCATATTCCGGCTCCACTGCAGGGAGCGCGAGGGAGCTTAACAAGGGAGAGTGCTCCCTTGCCGCCCGCCACCTACATCAGATGCCAGTCTCGGGGGGGTGGGCCTGATCAGGCCAGCCGGCCAGCTCCTGGGTCCCCCAGGACAAGAGGCCTGCAAGGCATTTGCCAGGGTGATTGGAGGGCTTTTGTTTTGCCACCCCCGAGAAAGTGCCACCCAAGGCAAATGCCTTGCCAGCCTCGCTGTAAATACACCGCTGGATAAACGCATGGATTAAAATGCCTTGCTTTATTCCTACATGAAACACAGCAATATAAAGGCAGTTAACCTATCTTTGCAGCACTGTGGAATTTGTTGGCACTTTATAAATCATAACAGTAATCTTTAAGCAGGAAAGTAAAGTGATAATAAAAAAAAAAATGAAAAAACTTCAACACTGCCATCATGTGGTACAATACAGTAATGACACAGCTACAACTATTCTTGAATAAAACACATTTTAATTTTAAAGCGGACCAATTTTAATCACACCCCTGCATATTTGTATAGAACAGAAAAAATTATGCAGGCTGTGAAAAGGAAATTGGATATGAATATTTTTTAAATTTAATTTAGCCTCTAATCTCTGTTTAACTTACTAGGTTTTGAAATCAGTTGTAAAACGCACAATAATAATGAAGAAAAAAAAATCATCTCTGCTATGCTAGTAATACTTAAAGCACCACTATAGTGCCAGGAAAACGTAGCCCCCACCCTCAGGGCCCCCCTCCAGCCGGGCTCTAGGGGGTCAAAGGGGTTAAATTTACCTCTTTCTCCAGCGCCGGGCGTTGGGCTTTCTCCTCCTCCTCGGCTGAATGCGCCACGCGTGCATTCAGCCAGTCCGTAGGAAAGCATTCACAATGCTTTCTTATGGACGCTGGCGTCTTCTCACTGTGAAAATCACAGTGAGAAGCGCCTCTAGCGGCTGTCAGTGAGACAGCCACTAGAGGCTGGATTAAAAAAGGTTTAAACCTAGCTGGACCTGGCACCCAGACCACTTCATTAAGTGGTCCTTTAAAGACACAGTTCGGATGTAAACAGCCATCTGCACATCTGGTGTGACTGGTCATGCATCATCCGTTCATTGAGATATGCATGCTTCACTTTTATCACCTTTTTATTTGCATATCAAGGTAAATACGATAGGACAGAGTTGCCCCCAAAAAGGTAGATCCCCAGAAGATTTCAAACTACAGAGTCCATGATACTTTGTCACTCTAAAAGCAGGCAAAGCATCATGGGAGTTGTAGTTCTACAACATCTAGGGATACACTTTTTCGGCACCCAAACGATAAGACAGAACTGCTAATCATTCATCATTCTTTATATAATCACAAATTATTCATTGGAAAGATAAAACTTAGATTAAAAGCACACATATCTCCAGTAAAAGAAAAACATGATTATGTAATACTTTAGTTCTACGTTAAATAGTTTTTGGGCAGTTTAACCGAAAACAGGGGCTGGTGGCACCCAAGGGCTGACCAGCTAATGAGTATATTTAACATGTAATGCCCAATCGCACAGTATAGGGACTAGTGTGGATATCTGCAGTTTGTTACTTCCTTTTACCAGCAAAATTAAAAATAAGGTGCTCAGAGTTCCCTGCTTGTCATTAAAATAACAAAAAACAAATAGTAACGACAACATTTTGTCCATTATTTAATTTGGTTTCCATTCTTCTGTTACTGGACAGGGTAGTATTTCTACTCGAAATGGCTAAAATTTCACTCACCAACGGGTAGTGGAAATTGTGATCCATGTGTGCTTACAGTGCATGTGTAAATAATACTATGTCTGCTGGGTTTCCACTCAGCCTGATTGAAAGATATAATACATTTAGTTTAATTTAACTTTTATTTATACAGCATCTTCCATATGTTTAAGGCCGCAGGCCTGTATTTGTGGGAGGAGTTAGCATTCCTATAAAACGCTACTCCCCTCTCCTTATCTTTCGCTGTTCACCTCCGGGCCTGCTTGCCTCCTCTTGTCAGCCGAACTTCCAGTTCCCATCAGAGCTGTTCCGCTCCCATTATCCTCGCTGCTTTCCCGCCAGTCAGCACCTTCGTTCGCACAGACGCACGAACCACCAAACAAACGAACGCCAGGTAATCGGCGAGAATAGGCACGTTCGGGCTATTCCCGCCATTCGACATCTTTCAATTCACGTTTGTCTCATTTCATTCAAACAAACAGACGAACACGAGACCTGCAAACCAGGTTCCATTCGGTAGTATATTCGTTACATTCATATCAAATTCGGGCATTTACTGGCTTTATGCTTAAGCAATGCAAGTTCTATACAATGTATATGTATGATTACACCTGTCAGTCACAATGACAATCTCAGGGAAGCTATTGCAATTTCCATAGTATGAATCAAATTCCGCCTTTTATAATAAACTATTAGGTCCAAGTTCCCCCCCTTACGTATTGGTCAGACTAATCATTTAAAGTTACCAATTATATCAGGTTCAACTAGGTACTTATTAATTGGCTACCATTTGTGCTGTATCTTATTGGGAATCCTCTTTATTGCTTCTTATTTGTCCTAATCTTAGTGACAGTGTTTTCACCTGGTTGTTTAGCCTAGTTCCAACCTCTTTGCCTTAATAACTGGTAAATGCAGTAAGTCCACAATCAGAATTCTCTTTACGTTATTGATACATGCTATATACTAATAAGGGGTAGGTCCTAAACATATTTCATATATAGTAGAGATCACTCTACAGGGAGTGCAGAATTATTAGGCAAGTTGTATTTTTGAGGATTAATTTTATTATTGAACAACAACCATGTTCTCAATGAACCCAAAAACTCATTAATATCAAAGCTGAATATTTTTGGAAGTAGTTTTTAGTTTGTTTTTAGTTTTAGCTATGTTAGGGGGATATCTGTGTGTGCAGGTGACTATTACTGTGCATAATTATTAGGCAACTTAACAAAAAACAAATATATACCCATTTCAATTATTTATTATTACCAGTGAAACCAATATAACATCTCAACATTCACAAATATACATTTCTGACATTCAAAAACAAAACAAAAACAAATCAGTGACCAATATAGCCACCTTTCTTTGCAAGGACACTCAAAAGCCTGCCATCCATGGATTCTGTCAGTGTTTTGATCTGTTCACCATCAACATTGCGTGCAGCAGCAACCACAGCCTCCCAGACACTGTTCAGAGAGGTGTACTGTTTTCCCTCCTTGTAAATCTCACATTTGATGATGGACCACAGGTTCTCAATGGGGTTCAGATCAGGTGAACAAGGAGGCCATGTCATTAGATTTTCTTCTTTTATACCCTTTCTTGCCAGCCACGCTGTGGAGTACTTGGACGCGTGTGATGGAGCATTGTCCTGCATGAAAATCATGTTTTTCTTGAAGGATGCAGACTTCTTCCTGTACCACTGCTTGAAGAAGGTGTCTTCCAGGAACTGGCAGTAGGACTGGGAGTTGAGCTTGACTGCATCCTCAACCCGAAAAGGCCCCACAAGCTCATCTTTGATGATACCAGCCCAAACCAGTACTCCACCTCCACCTTGCTGGCGTCTGAGTCGGACTGGAGCTCTCTGCCCTTTACCAATCCAGCCACGGGCCCATCCATCTGGCCCATCAAGACTCACTCTCATTTCATCAGTCCATAAAACCTTAGAAAAATCAGTCTTGAGATATTTCTTGGCCCAGTCTTGACGTTTCAGCTTGTGTGTCTTGTTCAGTGGTGGTCGTCTTTCAGCCTTTCTTACCTTGGCCATGTCTCTGAGTATTGCACACCTTGTGCTTTTGGGCACTCCAGTGATGTTGCAGCTCTGAAATATGGCCAAACTGGTGGCAAGTGGCATCGTGGCAGCTGCACGCTTGACTTTTCTCAGTTCATGGGCAGTTATTTTGCGCCTTGGTTTTTCCACACGCTTCTTGCGACCCTGTTGACTATTTTGAATGAAACGCTTGATTGTTCGATGATCACGCTTCAGAAGCTTTGCAATTTTAAGAGTGCTGCATCCCTCTGCAAGATATCTCACTATTTTTGACTTTTCTGAGCCTGTCAAGTCCTTCTTTTGACCCATTTTGCCAAAGGAAAGGAAGTTGCCTAATAATTATGCACACCTGATATAGGGTGTTGATGTCATTAGACCACACCCCTTCTCATTACAGAGATGCACATCACCTAATATGCTTAATTGGTAGTAGGCTTTCGAGCCTATACAGCTTGGAGTAAGACAACATGCATAAAGAGGATGATGTGGTCAAAATACTCACTTGCCTAATAATTCTGCACTCCCTGTAGATATCCTTTCCCCTTTTAATATGCTGCCTAAATTTCAGGTTTCTCAAGGGCATTTACTACAATCCGGTTATTGGTCCATTATGTCCTGTTTATCAGGTACTAATATATCTTCTTTTACTTTGTTATTTACTGTCTCTACAAGGCCACGCACCACCATAAGGGGTTAAGATACGGGGGCTTGATTCCCGCCTTGCCTCATCAGGCCACGGCTCCACTTGACAACTCGTCATACGTTTACCAACAACTCACTATCTGTCAATTTATGTCTGTTTTCATTAACACCTATCTGCATTTTCACGGCATTCACTACACAAATTATAAAAAAAAAAAAAAATGTATCTCCTTTTACCCCCCCCTCATTCCTTGCCCTTTTCCACTGCTCTTCCCCTTTTTTTATGTCTTCGGTCTCTTAGAGAGCTTTCTCACAGAAACAACAACTTAGGTTTCGCTAGGTACATTGCATTACCCTTTCATCAAGCCCCCGTATAGGGACAGAGAACTGGCTGTTTAGGGCTAGGTGCTGGCCTTAGTTATACAAGTAGCTGGTCCCGTGAGGCCAACTCCCCAATCTCAACAAAGAGATTTTCGCCCCTTTGGGCCAAATCATAGTTAGAACCTCGCATCCACCCACCTATTGGGTTTATAGTTAGGGCCTCACCTGTCATGGCCACACATATTGAATCTTCTACCGTCACCAAGAGGTCAACACCCCGCCACCACGCTAGTGGCTTGAGCCCCACGCCCAAATCATAGATAGAGCCTCTCATCTGCCGCTTGGCAACTAGCGGGGCCTCACCTGCCACGGGGTAGATAGCTTTTCCCTTCAGCACTAGTTAGCCAGCCAGTTCTATATAAGCTCAATTGTATTTTTATTAACCAGGTTATTGTTGTTGTGTTATTCTTTCTTGCAGCATGTCTCAAGAAGCCTACATAGACGAAGAGTCCTCCCCCCCCCAGCACACCCGGAAAACGCCAAGCAACACAACTCACATAGATCCTCCTCCCATAGGACCGGTACAAGCACTCACACCTGCCATCTCACAGGGTAGGCCCCTAGCTTCACCATTCTCCTTCCCTTCTACTACACAAGTTATTACCCCAGCACACATGGTCCCTCCAGCCCCCCGTAAGGACATTTTAGATGGGAAAGATGTAAATCTGGTCTCATTGCCTCCCAAGACATTGTGGAAAACAGGAGTGTACAATTATGGTGATTTGGCTGTCGTTATGAAGGCTAGAGACACAAGACTCAATAAAAAAAACTCACCATACCAGAGTTTGTCCTAGCCTTCAGTATCTACAGGGATGTTGTATGCTCAGTTTATCCGCAGCGCCGGGAGGAATTAGATTTATATCTACATAAGGTGGTAGACTTAGGCCACAAGTACGGGGGTTTCATGTTTTATGATTTCCACAAGTCTGTGTCGGCAAAAGCAGCTGCAACCTTGCCCCAGTTTAACATCCGTACTGACTGGAGCCTCTTGGACACGGAACTCTTTTGCAGACATTTTGAAGGCTTAGTAACCCCCGTCTTGTGCAGTCTGCTCTTCTACCTCTCATACCACCAACCTGTGCCCCTCAGAGGCAGAACCCTCCTATTCTGGTATCTCAGGAGGAGCTAGCAAGCCTGACCAATGCAGCCAAAAAGATAAGCTCAGCCGTCCCATCATCTAGTTAGGCAAAGCCCAAATATGCAATAATTTTAATGCAGGTGTGTGTAGCTTTAGCGCCTGCAGATTACTACACGTCTGTTCCATATGCTTTAGGGCCCATGCCAAAACCATGTGCCCATCCAAGTTAAACCCAATGCAATGACTAACCGAGGTAAATATTAGCAATCTAGAATGCTACTTAAAGTCGCACCCGTCTTCTCACTTGGTGGAATACTTATTACACGGGTTCTCAGAAGGTTTCCACACTATTAGGCAGTCCCCCAACTACTGCTAAATTCATGTTTTACATTCGTACACTGTGCATTAAATTAGGTTGGGACCCCGCAACTCATTCGGGACATTCATTCAGAATAGGGGTGGCATCAGCCACATCCAGTACTAATACGCCAGTTCACATAATTAACAAATTAGAGCGTTGGGAATCTGCTATATATCACAAATACATACCACATCCAGAAAGAGAGTTAAGACAAGCATTTAAGATTCTTGTATAATAATCATGTTGAGAATAAAGTGTGTTTATCTGCAATCTTTTTGCCCTCTTTTTTACAGGCATACCCCCTACGTCGGTTCTGGCACACCACACCAACTTTAACCAATCACAGGGTATTTCACGGTCACTAAATTAACCGACCACAAGCTTAAGGCAGCAGGCCTGTATTTATGGGAGGAGTTAGCGTTCCTATAAAACACTACTCCCCTCTCCTTACCTTTCGCTGTTCACCCCACCCACCTCACCCTCTCCATATTTACACAATTCCTTAGGGGGGCCCTCTTTTTCACAGGCCTACCCCCTACGTTGGTTCCGGCACACCACACTGACTTTAACCAATCACAAGGTATTTCACGGTCACTAAAATTAACCGACCACAAATATAGCTCTATACAACAGTCCAAGGTACGTTTTATTATTTAGTAACATGTAGTTTACAAGGAAACTGTATGGCAACTGTACAAAAATCTTCATCCTCCACAGGCTCTGCCAGTAACCTATTGCCTTAAAACTATTAATGATTTTTTTCAGCAAGGTGGCACTTAGCACATCAAATGCACTGATGGTTTTTATGGAGAATTGTAATGTATCATCCGTCAAAATAGGAAGTCTAGTTAAGTAGTCATTTTCAAGCTCAGCTTAATTTTTTTCCAAAGTATTCCTTTTCAAAGCGCTTGAAGTCTTTCTCAGAGAACACCGATTTCACTTGTTGTGTTTTCTTCTTTTGCTTCACTACCTGGTCCCTTGATTTGCGTCCACGGTTCTGTGTCAAAATCTACATGTGGGATAAAGAACAATATGAAAATGACAGACATTCCACACTAAAAAAACATTACAGTAGCACTGTCATAACATTTAAAGAGAATTTAGAATATAAGCAAGACTTTTCTACTGAAGAAAAAAAACAAACAAAAGCAAAATAAAACAGCTACGGAGTACAAAATATATTATAAAAACATAAATGACAGAGTTAGGAGCAGTACACCACTTTTTGTGAGTTGTCCTGCACCAAAAGTGCTTACAGAGGAAAAAGACAGTAACATCCATCTTCCTAAAACATACAAAGCTGGATTTGCAGGCTTAATTAACCCTACACCAACAATTTATGTTGACTTTTTATCATAGCAAAACCATATATTAATCAAAAGCATACCATAACCCTGATGAATTGATCCTAGACTCCCAAACAAAGCAAAATGTACAACAACAAAAAAATAAAACATGAAGGATGCTTGGTTGTCTTGGCATTTCTGGGTTCACCGTTCATGCTAAGCCCCATTACTTATGCTGAAGGGAGATTTCTAATTTCCACAACCACTACAGTGTATAATAATGGTTATTAATCAAATATTCCCTATCACACATAGCTCCACCCTCTCTAGTAGCATTGCTAAAATAAAATAGTAACCTGGATGGCTAAAACACTTATGTCAATGTAGGAGAAAAAGCACACTTTGAATTATTTGACTGATAACAAAGTGGAGATAATTAGTATACAATTTGACATTCACAAATTAGAAGTGTTTCTTACAGCTTTTTTTTTTTTTAATTCAGGATTTGCCAATAACTCTGCTTAACTGGTTTCATACATTAGCTTTTATTTAGAGAATGGTGAAACAGCATTCATATTAATTAAAATCTATTACACAAATCCAGAGTAAAGGTTTAATGTCTGTGATATTTAAAGAGTCGGTCTGGGCATCATAGCCACTACAGCAAGCTACTGTGCAACGAATGTCTGATATCATCTCATGGTAAGTAGTCAAACCATTTTCAGTGTAACTCCTACCTAAGTTCCGCGGGTGCCTCCAGTCCAGCCTCCTCGTCTGATAAATTTATAAAGTGGAAGTTCTTCTTCATTAGGTGTCAATGTATTAACCTTTACATACTATCTCCAATACAACAACTAAATAGCAGTCTACAGAGTCCAACACAACATATCACACAGAAAATAAAAAAATACTGTAATTGAAAAAGTATATCACAAAATACCAACCAACCTTCTCCACAACGTCCTTATTGGCTACATTGTGGGAGCCAAGGAAATATTTCATGTTCTTTGACAGATGATCCGTTGTACTCTTCTTCTTAAATTCCTCTACAATAACAACACAGATTTAATTACTCTTATATCTAACCTTTCTTCAGCTTGCAAACCACATACTGCTACATTGGGTGCTCAGGAAAAAAATAAACAGCCTACTGTGAATATCCTTATTTCATTACAATAAATAAGGTTTTACTAGGTCTCATATTTATAATCAAGAAAATGTGCCATCGCTGGATACTCTACTTTCTTCTGTAATCACCATTATTGCTTCAATGGCTTATTATCACATTATTCCACCATGGCATATTCAATAGTGTAATTGTAAATTATTAAATTGGAAGAACACTCACCTAAAGCAGACTTTATAACTCGGTCTTTGGCTGTTGCTTTTTCTTTTTGTTGGAGGCCTTGCCGTCTCATTCGTTTCAGCTGTTTTCTAACTCCTGTTTTGCGGCTGCTTAGAGGCACATCCTGGTGGCTATTAGAACCTTTCTTTTTCCCCGAATATTTAGCTACACAAATTGAAGAAGAGAGGTTAAATACAAATTACAAAATGTGCCTTGGTCCAAAATATTAAAAGGTGCACTCCTAACTTCCTTCAGCTTGCTGAAGTGCTTTAGATAGTTAACTGCATACCCTCCCTTGAACATAAGTTTGTTCTCCATCCTGTTAGATTAGATTACTCACCCCCCTCCCATAATAAAAATATTTTACTATGTTTTATTACTTTATATTTGACACTGATTTTCCTGTGGTTCCTGCACCTCCCCGAGGTCATTATTACTGATGATCTCAGGCAATCCAATACTACTTCATAGAAGAAGCAAGGGGGAAACGTCTCCACTCGAATCCAATCAGCATTTTCTCAAAGACTGTAGGACCGTGACAGGAAGCACCTTTTGCGGCTGCCTGAGTGACAGCCATTACAGATGCCCTTAGGAACAAATAGAACTCTGACTTTTTACAGAAAAGGCAGTGTTTACAATAAAGAGACTGCATGGACAATCCCTCTGCACCAAAATCACAACATTACGCTACAACAATTCTGGTGCTTGGAGTGCCCCTTTAAAGTAGTACTGTCACATGAGATTTTTGCATGACTATAGAAATAAATGTGAGATATGGGCTGTGTTTAATGTTAACTTTTTATAGAAATAAATTACATGCTCTTCAGGGAACAATATGTATATTATATTAACCCCTGCAGTTTTGTACTTATGAAGCACTTACACATGACACAACTAAAGGAATGTTTGAGTGTGCATGTTAGTATGCCATTTCTGTGCAAGTCCCTGAGGGAATAGGAGTATACTGGAGGCATCATGGAACCACAAAAATCACTCTGAAGTGCAGCGAAGACAAATTATATTTTTTGATTTACCTGTGCTGTATTAATTGCCCTTGCAAATGCTAATATACTTTACTGGTGTAAGGGAATGAGGAATTACCAATTCTAGAGTAGTAGCAATCAGCTTTAAACAGGATGTTATAAACAAAATGTACCAACATTTGAAGTGGACGTGTAGAATATATTACTGCACTGGAAAAAGGACAATATCATGGCAAACCTACATACACGATTGACTGACTCATCAAATTTTACTGATTGTAACAGTACAACAAGCAAAACACTGGAATCCATATGGGTATATGAAAGTAGAAGTGTTTACGAAGAAGCTGCAATACACCATTAATGCAGCACTGTCACCGCCTGGGGACTATGCTGAATTGCAAAGATCCCCAACAGTGACATTTTGGCAAGGAGGAATGGGGCAGGCAAAGGTGAGATTTAGATACCTGAAGCTTCTCGCAGTTGCGGCCATCTTGTTTTGGCAGGTCCCCTTCAGCTCCTGGTGCATGCGCACCGCATTAAAGGACCACTATAGTGCCAGGACCCCCTCCCGCCCGGCTCTGGAAGGGGGAAAGGGGTTAAACTTACCTTTTTCCAGCGCTGGGCGGGGAGCTCACCTTCTCTCCTCCTCTGTTCCGCCCCGTCGGCTGAATGCGCACGCGCGCATTCAGCCGGTCGCATAGGAAAGCATTTACAATGCTTTCCTATGGACGCTGGCGTGCTCTCACTGTGAAAATCACAGTGAGAAGCACGCGCCTCTAGTGGCTGTCAATGAGACAGCCACTAGAGGATTAGGGGGAAGGCTTAACCCATAAATAAACATAGCAGTTTCTCTGAAACTGCTATGTTTATTAAAAAATGGGTTAACCCTAGCTGGACCTGGCACCCAGACCACTTCATTAAGCTGAAGTGGTCTGGGTGCCTAGAGTGGTCCTTTAAGGTCTATGCAGGATCCTCCATACACAGAGCCAATTTCCTGCAGCCGTTACTGGTGACAGCTGTAGGGATTGACACTAACTCAACCCAGAGTATAATAAAGTTATCAGGAAATATACAGACACAACGTAGTCCTTACTCTGTCTTAGTATATCACTTGACTGTTTTGGAATTCTATCTTTATTAAATACAAATTGTTCAGGGGGGTGGGAGGGAATGGTGACAGTGCTGTTTTAAAACCAGAAGGAGCTGCATATTGATCACCAAGTAGAGTGCACAGAAAGTATACAGTGACATATTACCTCAGTTATTTACAATGTTAACTTGTAATAACTGACCTAACAAAGGCAGACACAGTATTTATGTTTGAGTCCCACTTATCAAAGAGCAGGGGATTCCCATTCAGCATACTTCCAATACACTGACCCTATTGCACGGTCTCACACTCTGCCCGGGGCAGTCACTTTACACCGAGTCTCAGCATCATTTGCTGATCATGCAACCACTGGCAGCTCAGTGCCTCTAGGGTTTCTTCCACAACACATACCGCTGGTATCTGAAGCCAATAAATCCAGCCCTTTCCTGAGCAGCGATGCGGACATGCTTTCAAAGCTCGTCCTGTACACTTTCACGTGTGTTCCACCTTCCTGAGTCCTGCAATGCATCAACTTCCGGGTTAAAAATGCACACTTCCGGTTTGTGCAGCGACATAAAACGAGTTCTAAACGTCAGCACTTGTCTCCGTAATCGAAGCCATTTTTCTGGAGACACCTTAGACGATGAGAACAACGGTTACAGCATAGACATAGAAGGTTACAGAGTTACAGTGCCGCGTTAACTCTACTGCTTAGAACTCTGACGCGTTAACTAACGTGGCGGCAACCTACCAAATGTTAATTACTTAAAACCATCATTACAATTGTTTCTCTCTCTTTTTTTAAAAAAAAAAAAAAACATGTTTTAAAGCACTAATATGCTTTGATCAAGAAGAAAGTTGTGCATACATTTACCAGGATTGGCTTTGGAGAAAATACATTTTAAGCACTAAATGTTAATTAGATAGATGGGAATAATGTCACAAAATAAGGATGAGTTATGTCAGTTACTGAGTATAATGAACTATTTACACCAAACAAAGCTTTTCTTCTAACACTACCAAAAGCATAAAAAGAAATACATTAAAAAAAATCCATGCATTTATTTTGTCATTAACTAAACGGTGAAACTTAGACTTGCCACCAAACTAGTATTTTAGCTGCACAGCCAGTACCAGTATATTAAAAATACCGGCAATACAAATCCAGGATTTAGGGATTACCCTGTTGTGTCTAAAGTGTTTTTTCTTTCTTTCTAAAAACACCTTAGACAAAATTGGATAATCCATAAATCCTGGACTAGTATGGGGTACTTGAGGACTGGTTTGGAAACCACTGATTTAAAGGGACACTATAGTCACCACTCACCAGCACTACTTAATGTAGTTGTTCTTTTTTTTAAATTGAACATTCTCTGTATTATTATTATTTTTCAAACATACAATAATAAAGATCACACAACATACAGTACGATAGCAAAACAAGTATTCCATATATATATTTTTATCTGTTAAGCTTTAACTAAGTTTCACTTATGTAACATTTTTTTTCTACTTTGATATAGAAGGAATAAATATTATATTGTATTAACCGTAAGCTAAATCATAACACATTCCCTACTTGGAATCATACATTGGGTGAACAGCACACATTTAAAAAAAAAAAAAAAAAGGAAAGAGGAGAGAGGGTGGTTTGTTAAATATTGTGTCCGAAGTTGAGCACAGATTATTTTCAAACTTTATGATTCTTTTGATATAGAGCCCAGGTATTCCAAGTCTCTTTATAAATCATTGATTTATTTAGAGCCTTGTATGAGCCTTGTTCCATACTACTTTGGAATTCAATCTGAGTTATTATTTCTTTTGGCCCGGGAGTTTCCTTCAACCTCCAGTAATGAGCCAGGCAGAATTTAATCGCCATAATTATGTGGATTATTAGGAATTTAGTATATTTAGGAGCCTTGGTTAGATCTAGGTGAAATAAAAACGTTTCTATTTCAATTTGGAATTCAATATTAAAAACTTCCTTAATTAAATCATTCATCCATCTTTAAATTATATCTTATTTTTTACGCTTCCACCAAATATGCATAGGAGTTCCTATTTCAATTTCGCACCTCCAACAAATTTCCGCGTTATCCACATTAAACTTATGCAATAAGTAAGGGGTTCAGTACCATCTATAAAATAATTTTAAGATGAGTTTCCCAGATATTAACACAATGGATCGTTTTTTCTAAACCAATTCTCTATTGAATACGTTTGTCCAAGATCTTTCTCCCATTTTATCATTCCCCAAATTTTCCCATTATTGTTGCTATTGTAAAGTAGTTTATTTATTTTAGAAATTATTTTTTTCTTTATCAAAAGTTTTCAATAGCTTATCTAAATTAGAATCTTTGACAATTAATCTAGTTTTTAAAAAAATATGTCACTATTAAGTATGAGAAATATTCTTTAGGTAGACTATATTTTATCTGTATTTGTGCAAGCCTCATTATCTTTCCTTTATCCATAACATCTCCTAACTGTGTTATTCCATGTTCTTTCCATCCTTTTAAATTCAAATCTTGGTTATATATTTCTAGGATTTCTATTGGAGTTAGAAAAGTAAAGTATTCTTGCTGTCTTACATACTTATTTGATGGATAAATATAGCTCTTGGATGATTCTATTGTCTATGTTTAAGCTTTTGAAGACACTTGGTTCTAACCAATATATCCACATTAGGTTAAAGTGTTACAGCATGCATTCTCATATAGATACCATAGCGGTGGATTATTACCGACTGTATTCCATACCCAATAATGGGAAAACATAATGGAATTAAAAAATAAGAAAGGGGGGCGGGGCCTGACAGCCAAGATGGCTGGATGTGTTTGTTAACAGCTCCTGCACATCTGAACCTAATGAAAGCGAAATCCACTCGACCAAAACTCAGAGAGGAGCAGATAGTGGATTGTTAATACAGTGAGCGGGCACCCGTGGGTGTCCTTGTTTATGCCCTTAGCACCATGGAAAACCACCGTCCAAGCATGCGGCCTAGCGGGAATGGCGGCCAGATACCTGGGGGAGACGGCCGATCCCCTGGTGCAGAACCGGCTGTGACTGAAGGCAAGTCTGCTGCCCTGCAGCCCCCCCCCCCCTCTGGACTGGTGGGGGTTATCCCGGATCCCCCAGGCTCACCCCATAGACACACCTGGCAATCAGGCAACCCACACGACAACCCAGACAGCAAAGCCCAAGATGGCGGACGAGCTCTCCTCGTGGAGGCTCAAACTGCACGGGTCAGAGCCGGTCCAACCGGGCCCGCCAAACCATACGCAATGGTGCATAGACAAAGTGTTCCAATGATTCTGGTAACGGCTGGAGGCGTGGATGGCAGCGCTGCAGGCCCAATCTCAGGCCTGGGCCTCCTCCTCGGAAACTGACTCCACAAACCATTAAGAAACCTGATTCTGACCCGACAAGACGGAGTCCCACTTTGAACAAGAAAAGAAATCATCGCCGGTGGAGAATCTGCAATCACATAAGGCGACTACACGGCACAGGATTTACAATGCCCCACTTACCTGCACACACGAGCGGGAGTAGAGGAGACAGGCACCAGATCCAGAGCTGTGCGGCGACCTATACCAAGCAACTGAGACCAAGTTGACACCATTGGAAAAGAGCAGCATCTGACTGTTCACCACAAAACCGCGCACACGAATCAAGCTGGGGAATCCAGACGGAGGACCACTACTCGGTACAGACCAGCCGGAGGGAAGGCGGAGACACCAGGTCGAGCTATACAACAGATTACTTACTAAAGCACATCAAGGGCATCAGATGAAGGTTTGCAGCTGCCCTCATTCCGGCTACCAGCCTGTTCACAGTGCGGGACTCAATTAGCTGAACACCCAAAGTAACAATCGAACCATTTAATTTGCTCTGACAACCTAAATTGTTTTTAAATATGCTCAAACATTTATTTTCTTGCTGGAACCCTGACACTAGCCAATCTACTTATATGCCCCTCCACGTTTTACTGTTAGAGAGTTCAGAGAAGGGCTACTAAACTGGTTCATGGATTGCAGGATAAAACTTACCAGGAAAGGTTAAGAGATCTTAACATGTATAGCTTGGAGGAAAGACGAGACAGGGGGGATATGATAGAAACATTTAAATACATAAAGGGAATCAACACAGTAAAGGAGGAGACTATATTTAAAAGAAGAAAAACTACCACAACAAGAGGACATAGTCTTAAATTAGAGGGACAAAGGTTTAAAAATAATATCAGGAAGTATTACTTTACTGAGAGGGTAGTGGATGCATGGAATAGCCTTCCAGCTGAAGTGGTAGAGGTTAACACAGTAAAGGAGTTTAAGCATGCGTGGGATGGCATAAGGCTATCCTAACTATAAGATAAGGCCAGGGACTAATGAAAGTATTTAGAAAATTGGGCAGACTAGATGGGCCGAATGGTTCTTATCTGCCGTCACATTCTATGTTTCTATGTTATATACTTAATGCATGTCTAAGACCCTGCATAGTTTAGTGTTAATCCCTTAAAAGTCTATCTAGACAAGCATTGTTTCTGGTTATAAGATGTTATCACTACATAGAGAAGCACACACATAATTTCAGAGATTCCTGTGTAGTATTGCATCCAGAAGGGCAACACGCAATCTGTTATTTAGTCTAGACCTAACTGTTTCATACGAAGTTCACATAAAAAAACCCCCCCAAAATTTGTGCTCGTACTTCCAATGCCATGTTACTGTTACCACATGTCTGAAAATGGATTGTTTGCCCCGCTGCTGTGATGATGCAAGCTTAATCTGTATACTCTTTGTGCAACAAAAATAAAGAATTGAAAAAAAATAAATAAATAAGAAAAGTATCTGGGAAAGATATTCCACCTTAGTCTAATTTTCTTGCCATGTTTTTCTTAGATTCTAGACTTCTTTTTACCCCACACATAGTTCCACATCAACTTATGAAATTCTTCTAATATTTTAACTGGAATTCTTATCACATATTCTAATTTAAGCATTAGGTAAGCTTTTTCCCTAACCATGAAGCCCAGGCTTTACTCCACATATCCAAAGTGATTTTAAGTTCATTTGGGAGGTAATTATAGTTTAGGGGAATCTTATCCATATCAAAGCATAACTTAATACCTAAGTAGTCAATTGTTTCCTTGTTCCAGGTAAAATTATAGCTTGTTTGTAGGTTTTCTATCAATTCAGCTGTAATATTAATAGAGATAAATTGAGTTTTATTCAGATTTAATTTATAGTTCGAATAAACCCCAAATCCCTTAATTATTTTTATTTTATTATTTATATAGCGCCTTTAGATTCCGTAGCACTGTACAGTAGATGATATCTAATGTAGCTGGAATTTACCTTTTAAATCCCTAAGAGTGAGTATTATGTCATCTGCGTATAGTAAAAGTTTACTTTCCTTCTCCGTCATGGGGATTCCTAAAATTTTGTTCAGATCTCTAATAAGTGCTGCTAACGGTTTGATAGAAATAATATACAGTAGTGGGGATAACGGACAACCCTGATGGGTTCCATTTTTTTTATTTTGAACCAATTTGACGTTGCTCCATATCCTGTAATCTTGGCTGATGGGTAGGTGTATAGGCTCATAACTAAGTCTCTAAATGGACCAGTGGCCCCGAATCCTTCCAGAACTTGTGATAAAAAAACCTGATCAAATGCTTTTTCAGCATCTAAAGTGATAAAGGCAGATGGAATATGGTTATTATTAATGTTAGAAATCATATTTATCAGAATCCTAAAATTATCGCTTCAATACCTATTGTTACTAAATCCCACTTGATCTTGAACTATCAGGTCTGGGATCACTAGCTTTAATCTCTCTGCCAAGATTTTTGAAATTTTTTTAACATATGTGTTTATTAAAGAGATTGGGCGATAATTAGAAACAAAGTTAGAATCTTTCCCAGGTTTTAAGATGCAAATAAGTGCTGCAGAAAAACTGTGATTGGTAGACAAGGTGCTGCAGGAACTAGAGAAAAAGTTAATGTAAACAAAGCTCTGGGGCCTGACGGTATTCACCCATGAGTTCTTAAGCAGCTAAGTGTGGAAATAAGTAAACTTCTGTTTTGATCTCTCATGATTCTTTGTCTTTCATGAACTGTGCTGGAGAATTGGAGGAAGGCAGATGTGGCTTCTATATTCAGAAAGGGTACACAATCTTTGCATTAAAATTATATATCTGTGAGATTAACTTCTGTAGCTGGAAAATGATTTGAAGGGTTATTAAGGCATACTATTAAGAAATCAATTCATTAACAATAATCACAGGGTTTTACAAAACATAGGTCATGTCAAACTAACCTAATTGCATTCTACGAAGAAGCAAGTAGAAGTATAGATCAGGGTGTTGCCATGGATGTGATCTACTTGAATTTTGCCAAGGCATTTGGTACGGTTCCACACAATAGGCTAGTGTTCAAACTAAAAGAAATTGGTCTAGATTTAAAATAAATGTTTTTTCTTGGGTAGAACATTGGCTTAAAGATAGGGTACAGAGAGTTGTCATTAATGTTAAATTTTCAAACTGAGCAAAAGTGGTAAGTGCTGTCCATCATGGTTTTATTCTGGGACTGCTTCTATTTAAACATATTTATAAATAATCCTGAAATAGGCATTGAAAGTCACGTTTCAGTGTTTGCAGATGACATAAAACTCTGAGTAGTAATACAATGTGAGCAAGATATTACTTTGCTGCAGAGAAATCTAGATAGATTGAGGGACTGGGCACTCAAATGGCAGATGAAATTTAATGTAGAAAAATTAAAAGTTATGCACTTTAGGGTAAAGAATGCACAATCAACTTATACCCTAAATGGTAAAGAAATAGGGATAACAACACACGAGAAGGATTTGAGAATTATTATAGACCACAAACTAAGTAGCAGTGTGCAATGTCAATCGACAGTTGCTAAGGCCAGTAAGGTATTGTCATGTACAAATAGGGCATTAATTTTCAGGATGAAAATATAATTTTGCCTCTTTATAAGACCACATATTAAATATGCTGTGCAATTTTGGGAACCTGTTCTACAGAACGATATTATGGCACCAGAAAACGTCCAGTGGCAGGCTACAAAATTAATAAAAGGAATGGAGAATTTTAGTTATGAAGAAAAATTAACAAAATCTCGTTTGCTTGGAAAAATGGCACCTCAGAGGGGATATGATAGCATTATACAAATATATTCAGGGCTAATACAAACCATTGTCTGGAAATCTATTCATAAACAGGACTATACAAAGGACATGAGGTCACACATTTAGACAGGAAAGAAGGAGATTTAGTTTAAGGTAAAGGAAAGGGTTGTTTTTACAGTAAGAACAATAAGGATGTAGAATTATCTGCCTGAAGAGGAGGTTTCATCAGCGTCCATACATATGTTTAAATAGCAATTGGATAAATCCTTGCAAAATATAATATACAGGGATATAATGTTGAATTAGTAGGATATTAGCTTCTAAATCTAAGCAGATATCTGACTGCCATTCCGGGGTAAAAGGGATTTTTTGTTCTAGTTTGTTGCAAAATTGGAAGCACTGCAGACTTTTTTTTGCCTTCTTCTGGATCAACAGCAATAACAAATGTGAGAAACTTGATGGATGCATGTCTCTTTTCAGCTATGTTACTATGATAAAAAATTCTTCAGCACTGTACTATAAATTGCTATATTTCTTTACATATTATAAAATTGCTCTGCACTCATGATCTAACATGAATATATTGCCTAGTTCTTAGTATTGACATATCCAAATGCAAAGATTCAAAAGAAATACTCTCAATCTTCTCAAAGTCAATGTTTCAGTTCATAGTTTGGAGAACTTTCATCAGGATAACAGTTCCAAAGTAGTAACTAAAACATTGACTTATGTGGGAAATAAAGCATTTAAAAACTTTGAGAAAGCAGTGCTGGTTAATCTTAAATACCCACTGTACAGCGCTATGAATTTTGCTGGCGCTATATAAATAATAAAAAAATAATAATATCTATATATCAATTAACCACAACATTAAAACCATGTTCTTACTATCGTGTCCCCCTCGTGCTGCCACAACAGCTCTGATGCATGGAGGCATGGACTCCACAAGTGGGAATGAAATTTGAATGTATAGTCTCATGATAGAAAACCAATTCTGGCGTTTTTTTCTTTGCATGTAATGGAACTATTGATAAATATGCACAAAGTGTAAAAAACTAGTGCATTATTTCTGGCGACCACCAGATGGCAATAAAAAGAACTCTAATTACGGAACAAAATGGAACGCACGTCCATACTTAATTCACCGAACGGGTGGAACGTACGGAAGTGCGTCATAGAAAGAAGACGTCCACCCGTACCGGAAGCATGCCATCAAAGAGGGATGCTTGAAAGTTGCCACGAAAAACGGATCGGTAAATTGGAACAGCTGAGAAAACATATGGAGGTAATTCACCGATGGACAAGGAGTCCAATACAAGAGGAGTATGAGAGAACGCCCACCACACCACCAATGGACTTCCACCATTTATTGTATTTAAGGGAAAGGAAGGGAGGGAAGCAATAGGCTTATGGATACACTTGTTAGTATTTTGTAGTGTATTAGATTGTATGCATTTTAATTTTGGTCCCTGAGGAAGTTGCCTAAAGGGAACAAAATGCGTAGGACCGTTTTTTTTAATTTATTCATTTTATTATATGCAAATAAATTTACCTTTTTCTACATCCAACCATTGGGAGAGTGTGAACTTCTTGGTCTCCAGATTGGCGCTACTACAAACAGCAGGACATACCCCCCTATCTACAGGGGAGGTAACCCAAAGGCTCATTATATACAACAAATCTGTAAGTGTAACCTTGAAGCATTGGGCAATTAATAAGGCTATAACAATATTACGCTATGTTGCATTTTTTATTTGTGTTTTAGTGATACAAGCTGGATCTCTACTCTATATGTACTACATTATACCCCATACATAGTTACCAATTTGGGAGGTAACTTGAGGGAAGCAAGTATCCAAAATTCAGTTCATTTTGTTATTCCACGGGTGACCAGGTGGAAGCTATATTGCATGGACATGTAATTGTAACCACACAACTGGACGTACAGGAACAGAGAGGTGGAGGCATATGTGCTGACACCGTTTGCAGCGAGGTTTTTTGCATTGACTGGTCCTGTTTTCTTTATTCTTCCCACCAGTGGGTAACTTCCTGTTGATTAGTTTTTGTTGGAGGTTTGGTGGTTGTCTAAAGGCCAAAATGGGTGTTTCAGAGAAAATGTTTTTCAGTGTTTCATCTTTGTTAACATTGGTGGTAGGTTCCGTATTTCCTCAAGAGCTGGGTTGTAGGTTACCACAAGTGGTACTTATGTAGATATTTTTTTCTCTCTGTAATGTAGCAGGCACAGGCATGAAGTTTTTACAGCAGAGTTGATTTGTTTGTTAATAGTCTTTGGTTTGTAGCTTTTCGGTCTCATAGATTGGGAGAGTACATTTAGATGGGAATTACGGTCATTAGGATCAGAGCATATACGATGGTACCTAGTGGCTTGGCTGTAGATGATGCCCTGTATAGTATGGGAGGGGTGGAAGCTGGAGTTGTGAAAGTAACTCTACACAGTATACATGCTGGCTGCAGGCAAGTGTCATACCATTCAAAAACTATTTCATATTTAATTGTGGCGCAACACATTATAGTTGTTATGGTGCTTATAGACAACTTTTACCTGTAGTAGTAATTATTTACTTTCAAAACTATTTAATACAATTACTATTCCGCCAAATATGGCTTCTATAGTATGCTGATATTGATACTGCTAATACTTATCTGAGTTTGAGGGGGAAAAATCTGGTGTAAAGGATCATTTGAAATAATACTATCTCAATAAATAATTCAACATTTTGTTGTGTTTTCATACAAATAAGGAGAAAATGTGGCCTGTAAATGTATTGTACCAGGAGAAATTAGAATTGGAAGGAGCACAGAGAGTAAATGTGACAAAACCTCTTTTCATTTGAAAAAAATGTAATTACAGATTTTCAACTCCATTACGTGCAGCAGGAAACAGGTAAGTAAACAGAAAATTATTTATGGACAGCTTTTTATTCTATAATTGATTTTTTTGCATTTCATCATTCAAGTTAAGTAAATGAATGAAGTGCAGATAATAAACTTTAATGCATAAATGTGTATGAAATGGATTATAAAAAAAGAGGAATATCACAAACACTATCAAAATGAAATACCATTGTCTTTAAAGATGAGGATAAGTGTTTAAAAATGTACAGCTCTGGAAAAACGTTAATAGACCACTGCAAAATTATTAGTTCTTCTGGTTTTACTGTTCATCTGTACGTGTTTGAGTAAAATGAGCATTTTTGTTTTATTTTATAAACTGCTGAGAATATTTCTCCCATATTCCAAATACAAAAATTGTCATTTTGAAAAATTTTTTGCAGAAAGTAACAACTGGTCAAAATAATAAAAAGAGATGCAGTGTTTTCAGACATCCGATAATTCAAAGAAACCAGCATGCAATTGTCCAGTTTGGCTGTTATACAGCCATTTTAATGTGTGAAATAATTATATAAATTTTATTCTATGTTTCCTATTTTTGTACTTCTTTTCATATTTTTATATATAATTCTATGGACATTGCATGTTGATGTGTATTTTTGGGCATCACATTAGACATATATCACCCTGGTTTCAGAAATAAGGCAGAGTTCATTTTATTCTAATTATTTAAAAAGAGGAGAGCTACTTCCTTAAAATTGTTTTTGGTTTCTCTTTAAAATAAAAGTGCTACATATTTGTTTTAATGTTTGATTAATCTATATATAGAAACTAGACATTTTGAATCCTATCACTTTAGTTATATTTTATTTTTACCTCCATTACATCAAGTTTTAAAACAAAAATTTTTGCCGCTTTGAAACATTTTTTTACTTAAAAAGTTATTTTAAAATTATCTTAATCCCCAAATTCATTCAAAAAGCATACCAGATCTATATCAACATTTAACCCTACGGGAGCAAGGGTTTGTAATTTATGGATCCAGAATGTTTCTCTCTGGGCTAACTTTTGCTCTCTATTGCCACCCCTCCAATATGGAGAAACACTCTCTATAGCTATACAGATTAGTTTATTTAAATTAAATGCTGGACATGAGTTACAATGAACTGGTACTGAATGGGACAGCAATCCTTTTTTGATATTATTAATGTGTTCCATCACTCTGATTTTGAAAGCTCTTTTGGTACGGCCAATATTGTTTGCCGCACAGACACTGAAGTAGATATAATAATATGTTTATGCGTTTGCATATACATATTAAAAATATATTTGTGTGTGTGTGTATAAAGTGTACTATCTTTTGCACTGTCTGCTTGTTTTTTTTTTTTCTCCCTCTCCCCCCTCTGGAGCCACTCTGATCTTCAGAAAGATATTTATGACCTATTGCAAGAATGTTGTCTATTGTAAAGTCATAACCGTGTCTTAGCTGCACTCATGTTGTGTTAAGACCTGCAGTGGTTATGGTGCTGCGGTCTTCTGTTCCCTTTCCCAACAGCTGAGCATGAGTGATTATAGCTGCAGCAGGGAGAATAAAGTTGATGAAATGCAGTTACAAGGTGATTCTTCCCAGCAAGTAGAATATCCCCCAAACATGAGCCTAGACTTCATGAAGGGTGTAAGAGGAATGAATTTTATTGACACACATGGGTTTTTATGAGAAATCCTCCTGCAAGAGGACCTCCCACAGCAAACAAAGACAACAGCCAATCAACATACATATTTACAGTAATACACGCCCTCTGTCTGCCTGGGAGATATTGAGATAAGTTAAGGAATAAACCATCTCCAGACATTATCTCCAGGCAGAGAGCACACATTTCCCCCAAAACTTAGAACACCCCTTTCCCCACAAGGTATCCCCTGATAGCCCCGATCTGGGGGACAAACATATCCAAATTTCTCCCAGATCGGTTCAGGGGTTCGGAAAAAGTGTTGAGGGTCCCTTTTACCGACCACACACGCGGCTCCTGCCCAAAACAGTTCCATGAATTCAGCGTGTGCGGTTGGTCAATTCACAAATCTGTAAAGACCGAACAAAAGTCCCGAATGGATCCCCCTGGTTTATAGCAGAGATTGCTCCCCTTGTCTGTTCGCATAGAACTACTGAACGGCACTTCCCTGGCTGTTCGGGAAATACAAGAAGCCGGCGTTCGGTAGTTTCAGTGGTGGTTCGCGAGGTCGAGTGTCCGATTTTAGTTCCAGACACTCGACGACCAAGTCCCGCTGACTCCCCTCGTGCGAACAAGATGGCCGCCATTTTCTATTCCACGTGGCGTTCGGCTATACGAACAGCGGCCGCCCAGGGAGCACTTAATAGCTGGTTCCTTTGTAGTTAACAAGCCAGGAGGGTGGTCGGCATTCGGTAGTTTCAAACTAACGAACGGATACATTCACTATACAGGTAGTACACAGGAAAAATACAGAATAAAGAAGAAAATGTAAATTAAAATGTCCATTTTCTTCACATGTTGCTTTAATCCCTGTATCACAACTCAACTTTGAGTGGTCTTGCTCAGAAATGCTTCAGACATGATAAAGGGAGGTTCTCCCGAAAGCTTGTTATTAAAAAAATTCTGTTAGTCCAATAAAAAGGGTATTACAAGATACGAATTGTATCTGTTTTTTTTACATCTAAAATATATATATATATATATATACATATATATATATATATATATATGTGTATTTTGCCGAGATCATGTTCGTGGTCAGATATAGATAGTACACTTGGAAAACATAGAAAATCTTCCTTTATTGAAAAATGTTTTTGAGCTTTGGTGCAGTTATACTCCGATTCCTCTTAAAGGACCACTATAGGCACCCAGACCACTTCAGCTTAATGAAGTGGTCTGGGTGCCTGGTCCAGCTAGGGTTAACCCATTTTTTAATAAACATAGCAGTTTCAGAGAAACTGCTATGTTTATTAATGGGTTAAGCCTTCCCCCTATTCCCTCTAGTGGCTGTCTCATTGACAGCCACTAGAGGCGCTTGCGTGCTTCTCACTGTAATTTTCACAGTGAGAGCACGCCAGCGTCCATAGGAAAGCATTGTAAATGCTTTCCTATGAGACCGGCTGAATGCGCGCGCAGCTCTTGCCGCGCGTGTGCATTCAGCCGGCGGGGCGTAACGGAGGAGGAGAGAAGGAGGAGAGCTCTCCGCCCAGCGCTGGAAAAAGGTAAGTTTTTACCCCTTTCCCCCTTCCAGAGCCGGGAGGGAGGGGGTCCCTGAGATCTCCCTCACCGGCTCAAAGGCCCTTTGTTAGTGACAGGGTGGGCGGAAGGACCTGGGAGGTAGAGTGTGCCTCTCACGAGCATGCTGTGCAGAGCGTTGATCTGTGTATTATCATGCATGGCAACGCTCCGACACAGCATTCTGCTCGCGGGAGGAGTGAAGACAGCCTGCAGCCAGAGGAACAGGAACCACAAGGGCACAGCACTCCTTACACACACAAAGCACCCCTCACACAAAGCACCACACACACAGCACCCCTGACACAAAGCACCCCTCATACACACGGCACCCTCACAGCACCCCTCACACACACACAGCACCCCTCACGCAAACTGAGCGCCCCTCACACAGACACACACACACAGCATCCCTCACATGCACACATAGCACAAATCCCACACTGCACCCCTCACACATACACACTGCACCCATTACACACAGATACACTGTACCCCTCACACACACGCTGCACCAATCACACACACACACACACATATGCACACACGCGCACACACACACACTGCACCCTTCACACACACGCACTCAGCACCCCTCGCACACACAGCACCCCTGATACAAAGCGCCCCTCACACACACAGCACCTCTAACACACACACACTCAGCACCCCTCACACACACTCAGCACCCCTCACACACACTCAGCACACCCCCCCCCCCTCACACACACAGCATCACTGGCTTTGCATCTTTTCCTAAGTTGTGTTTCAAAGCTGTTGTATACAGCAAACACAGATTCAAAGGAATCCATGTTTAAAATGGAATGAGGCACAAATTGCTGTTGACAGGTACTAGTAGTCTAGAGTTTTGGACATGGGGTATATGCTCAGCTATCTGTATAATACTATAGTGCTGCTCTCTGTATAATACAGGTCTGTGTGTATAATATCCCGGGACAGTCAGTGCTTCCTGTATAGTGCTGTTCTCTGTATAATACAGGTCTGTTTGTGTATAATATTATGGGACAGTCAGTACTCCCTGTATAGTGCTGCTCTCTGTATAATACAAGTCTGTGCGTGTAATATCATGGGACAGTCAGTGCTCCCTGTATAGTGCTGCTCTGTGTATACTACAGGTCTGTATGTATAATATCATGGGACAGTCAGTGCTCCCTGTATAGTGCTGTTCTCTGTATAATACAGGTCTGTGTGTATAATATCCTGGGACAGTCAGTGCTCCCAGTATAGTGCTGCTCTCTGTATAATACAGGTCTGTGTATAATATCATGGGACAATCAGTGCTCCATGTATAGTGCTTTTCTCTGTATAGTACAGGTCTCTGTGTATAATATCCTGAGACAGTCAGTGCTCCCTGTATAGTGTATAGTGCTGCTCTTTGTATAGTACAGGTCTGTGTGTATAATATCCGGGGACAGTCAGTGCTCCCTGCATAGTGCTGCTCTGTGTATAATACAGGTCTGTATGTATAATATCATGGGACAGTCAGTTCTCCCCGTATAGTGCTGCTCTTTGTATAGTGCAGGTCTGTGTGTATAATATCCTGGGACAGTCAGTGCTCTCTGTATAGTGCTGCTCTCTGTATAGTACAGGTCTTTGTGTATAATATCCAAG
The DNA here is from genome assembly GCA_933207985.1 of Pelobates cultripes. Lineage (NCBI taxonomy): Eukaryota > Metazoa > Chordata > Amphibia > Anura > Pelobatidae > Pelobates > Pelobates cultripes. The sequence goes on from OW240919.1 coordinate 92,497,405, forward strand.
GACAGTCAGTACTCCCTGTTTCGTGCTGCTCTCTGTATATTATAGGTCTGTGTGTATAATATCCTGTGACAGTCAGTTCTCCTTGCATAGTGCTGCCCTCTTTATAATACACATATAATACCCACATTAATAAATTCCCTGTAATTCTCTTTTTATTGAGTAGACTCTGTAATCTGAACTGTGAAAAGTAGGCGGAGATTAATTATGTGGGTTTGACAAAGTGGGCGGAGCTTTGATGCAGTGGGTGTGGTAAATTTTCAAGGTAGTAATTGATAGCTGTGCTGCAAAGTGTTCCTTTAAATTTTTTCAAATGTTGTCAACTATTTGCAATGGAAGTGCATGGGTGTCAGATATTATGGAAAAATGCATGAATCCCCTCAACTAACTTCACAGAGACTGAGACACATAGAGATACAGATGGATAAGGAGTAAGATGTATTTCTAATGCATATTTGCACTTCCAAGATGACCACTATCAGACTTCAGTTTGTTGTCAAATCCAATTATGCATGTGGGTCAAGTTTCTTCAAAATTATGTAAAGGTTAGAGGAGCACTATTGTGTTAGGAATACCCAATTTAATATTTTAACTGACTTGAGGCTTAGACTAAAATCACCCTTACTATTGGAGACTATTAACATATAAAACCTAGTTTCATACGGATGTACATAAACACACTAGTGCTTCGTGTTTCCTCATTTTCCTCTGAAATGATATGCGCAGAAGCGGCAATATTCATGTTTAATGAATGTTCCTGTTTGTATTTCAGAATTTATGCCGAAGGGTGCCCACTCATTGGTTTTATAACACATAACAAAGCAATAACACATTCTAGACTCTAGGTGGCAGTAACGTTCTGGCTTTGGCTTGAATATGGTACAGAATACTTTTTACAAACTCAAGTAAATCTTCTGTCTGGTGATAACAACAATATTAGTTTTCAATAGTTCCAAATGCCATCTTCCTGGAGCTGATTTCTCTAGAACCCATCAATGAAATTATCCCTACGTTGTCTCCATGCAAACAGAAAATGTCTTCCCATCATTAATGGAAAACGGGCTTCCATCTTAGCACCATTTTGTGACCATTTTATGATTAATCATTAAGTTTTATATTTTTGGCAAAGAAACCAAATGTTGCTTATCTAGGGATGATTTTAAGAATATTTATTAAATATCTTTTCCAACAAAAGTGCTGAATTTATATATATTTAAATATTAAACAAACAATACAATACCGACGTTCACATTTTTTTAAAACAGACATTTTATTGATGTAACATTCTGAGAAATCCTTATAAAAATAAAGAGCACTCTGCTCTATTTCTAATGATGGGGGGAGGGCGGGGACATAAATCAATAGCGGCTGCATAAGATGTTTATAGTGCCATTTATTTATTGCATTACTATGGGTACCACATGGAATACTTATCTTACATATAATGCAGCAAGGGTAAACATACAATGACTGTATTTCAAAGCTTTACAGACAAGCAAAACATTACTGTTGGTAAAAAGGAACTTAGAGCTCATTCAGGATCTCCATCAACTCATAAGTAGACTATTTCTAAAAGCACAAGAAATTACATTACTGCAGCGTCTAAGTACATATTAAGAGACCTGTTTTGTCATGATGAGAACGGGCCTGTATTTACATTGATGGAACTACATTGTGGGGTTCCAATGTGGAAATGTTTTTAAGACTTCAACAACCTTAATTATTGTCAAAAGACCGGGAGACCACATCCTATATTTCCAGTAGGAGGAAGCAAAGATCTGTGCATCCGATGGAATACATCTATTTTTCCGCCCCACATTGCCTGGACATAAAACAAATAACTGATTTGTCCTATCCTATAGTCAAACAAAGGACAGACCACTTCATGTTTTCATTAGGACTAGACATGTAACTGGAGTAGAGCTACTGCCAATGCGGTTTATGAAATCCAGCTCTTTGGGCTGGAGACAGATTTGTAAGAGATTTGAGTATTTGGGGAACTGTATTAGATATTTTCTATTTTCTCAGATATAAGAAGTTGGAATGTAGTAGAAACATTGGCTACTTCTACACTGATCAAAATGTTCATCTTTATAACTCTTCTACTATTTATGTGAATTATTAGATCTATGACATCACACAAAAGAAGACTGTGTGACAGGAGAGGTGAATATTATTTAGGTTTAGAGCAGGGGCGTTTTAGCCGTGAGGCAAACAAGGCATTTGCCTTGGGCTGCATTTTTCAGGGGGCGGCAAAAAAAGCCGCACCCCAAATGCCCAGGGCAAATGCCTAGTTAGCCTTGCGGCTAACTGACATGCCGGGCGGGCGGCTGGCGAGGGAGCTCTTCCCCTGAGCTGTCTGCTCAGCTCCCTCGCGCGCTGTAGAGTGAGGCTGGGAGCTGGAATATGACGTCATATTCCGGCTCCCAGCATCACTCTGAGGCGTGCGAGGGAGCTGAGCAGACAGCTCAGGGGAAGAGCTCCCTTGCCAGCCGCCCGCCCGCCCGCCTGCCCATCAGCCCGACCGGCAGCCACTGGACTCCCAGGGAGAAAGAGACCCCCCCCCAGCATTCCCAACGGTAAGGAGCCTGGAGGGGGGGGGTTAAAAAAATACATGTGTTAATGTGAGTGAGTGTGTGTGTGTGTGTGTCTGTTAGTGTGAGTGTGTCTGTTAGTGTGAGTGTGTCTGTTAGTGAGTGTGTCTGTTAGTGAGTGTGTCTGTTAGTGTGAGTGTGTCTGTTAGTGTGTGTGTCTGTTAGTGAGTGAGTGTGTCTATTAGTGAGTCAATGCCTTGTTTGCCTCGCGGCTAAAACGCCCCTGCTCTAAACCTAAATAATATTCACCTCTCCTGACTGTTAGTGAGTATGTGTGTCTGTTAGTGAGTGTGTGTGTCTGACTGTTAGTGTGAGTGTGTGTGTCAGTTAGTGTGTGTGTCTGCTAGTGTGTGTCTGCTAGTGAGTGTGTGTCTGCTAGTGATTGAGTGTGTTTGTGTGTGTGTGTCTGACTGTGTGTGTATGTTTGTCAGTGAGTGTGTGTGTCTGCTAGTGTGTGTCTGCTAGTGAGTGAGTGTGTGTCTGTGTGGGTCAGTGAGTTTGTGTTTCTGTTAGCTAGTGTATGCCTATCTGTCAGTGAGTGTGTGTGTGTGTATTTAGAAGGCGGGGTGGGGGGAAGGGATGGGTGGGGGTTGTGCAAGTGGGGGGGGGGGG
>OW240919.1:92505321-92574465 GCA_933207985.1 Pelobates cultripes
GTTTAGGTTCAGTCACTGGTGGAGGGAGTAAGTATTTTACCATTCAGTATACAGCTATCACTCTTATAAGGAGGTAGACCGGGAGAATTGAGGCACATCGTTAGACTGTGCACGTAAGTCACACACAGACCAGAGACCTTCACATTGTAAGCACACTCACATAGCTCCCTCCAAATAAAGGCTCTCACTCATTCGCAGCGCGTGATGACGACAACAGCCTTAATTTTTGCGCACAACATTAGACAGGGGAACAGAGTTCTAGGCTGCCTAAATATCGCATGCCGGTGGTGCAACTAGCCCCCAACCCCCACCCAGCACAAAACTGCAAATATCTTTGCATGCGCTGCGTTCCACGCATAAACGCTACACGTGCTTGCTCCATGAACAATTCTAAAATCAGACTGGTCATGGCGGCTGGAGTAACCTTTAAATATGGACTGCCCAATTAATTATATTATAAAATACACTATTAATCAACCATTATAAGCACACATATTTATAGGAAATACTTGAAAAACGAGAGAAGTCTCAATGTACCTTTCCTGGTAAAATATTTTATAAATAAATTATATATATATACACACACACATTATATTTAATCTTATACATGTCAGTCTTCCTAACCCATTATAGAAATATTATATAATCCCTAAATCCTCACCATTACCATCTAACCAAACCAGGTATTGCAATATGTTGTAGTTAGACACTTAGTAAAGCCCCCAGGACACCCATCACCCATGCAGTGCTATGGTACACACTGTAGTGATGGTTTGTGGTAGCTAGAGGTTCACTCACCGCGTCCTATCACATCCAGCAAACACGTGGGCTGGAAACACGACACAGCTTTCAGAACCAGTAACCATTTCCCAGTCCAGAACGAGGCTTGGAACGCGCATGCGAAAGTTGTTTGCGGTCCAAGACAGCGCCGTGACGTCGCACGCCGACTGACTGTGAGCTCTAAACGCTAGAGATCGGATTTGTTGGAAGCACGTGTCGCTGGTTCTGTGCAGCTCAGTGACGGTGACCGCCTGTAAGAGGGCAGTCAGTGAAAACATGCGAAATATGTAACATCGCTTCATTGTACTAATGCTGGTGTTCTGGTGTTTAGATCTTTAGGCCACAGAAAAAGGCCAACAGGGGCTTATTTACTAAACAGTGTATCATGCAGCAAGGAAAAACAAATAAAAGATCTATAATAAATATATTTTGTTTTGTCTGCACTGGTTTGTGTCTTATCTCCCAACATTGGGAGGCATTGTTTGTATTTTATTACTACTTTTATGTTTTTATTACTTTTTTTTGTTATTTTATTTTTTTCAGCAAAAAATGTTTTTTCTGTTGCGCTATTTAGGCTTAATCTACTACATTTTATTTAATTAAAATGCATTCTTACCTGGTTTGGATTCTCTCCGGAGTCCTGGTTTTCATTGCGATGTGGTGACTACTACCAGAGGTGAAGGAGAATGGACCCTCCAGAATTTTAAGGGGAAGCACCTTAAGGCGACATACTCATGAACCATCTAGTGAGTGATTTTCTAACGGCCCAATCTTATGTTTACTGCACTGTGTTATTATTTTCAGCACAACATAGAAACATAGAATGTGACGGCAGATAAGAACCATTCGTCCCATCTAGTCTGCCCAATTTTTAAAAATACTTTCATTAGTCCCTGGGCTTATCTTATATCTAGGATAGCCTTATGCATATCCCATGCATGCTTAAACTCCTTTACTGTGTTAACCTCTACCACTTCAGCTGGAAGGCTATTCCATGCATCCACTACCCTCTCAGTAAAGTAATACTTCCTGATATTATTTTTAAACATTTGCCCCTCTAATTTTAGACTATGTCCTCTTGTTGAGGTAGTTTTTCTTCTTTTAAATATAGACAAGCAAATCTGATGATGCGTTCACGTGGTGCTCCTTGGGAACAGTTCCCTGGTGTTCCCTGGATGTGGGACATCAGGGAACAAATTCAGGGTGGCGGGAGAGGACCCTAAAGTAGGGTCTGTCCCGACGAAACTGTCGCCCAAGCTCTTATAACTCTCAGCCAATAAGCTAAGCGTTACACTGCTGGGCATAGCTCAGACAGAGCCGGAAGTTGTCTGTCTGAAACGGTTTTACTACTTGCAATAATAGGGGGTGCTAAGGCGCTCCTAGTGTGCTATAGCGGTGAAGTGGAAAAATCAATTAAAGTATTGATTATTTCTTTGTGTATCTGCCCCTGGCCAAATCAATGAAACTATGCGTGCACGCTCCCTGAAGTAATTCACGCCAGACACAGGTTCTAGGTTGTTGAATAACTTGAGGAAAGTTTATTCAGAGGGGACGGCAAGTCCCTTTTAAAGCAAAATTACATCATATGCATTGTCAGAGATAACATGGAATAATACATCAATAATTGGTTAGGTGTTAAGTGGTTGTTCTAATGCTCTGCCTACTGCAGGTGATGTCACCGGGACCATGAGGGTCTCCCACGGTTTTCCGGCGCCATCTTGTTACACGAGGTAGTTAGTCGATGTTTAAAAAGGGAGGGGAAGGAGGGGTTAGAAGCTTCTAGCAGCCATCTTGATTGAAATATGTGTACTTAGCTTTATATGTGATATATATATATATTGTAAAATGAGTAAATAGACATTTTCCTTTAACCAGGAAATATGTGTAGACCTTATTTCCACAACAGTCCCCCCTAAAATGGCTATTTACCATTACAACTGCTGCTGTCCCTAATATGTCCCTAGTTGCCTGCAACCTATCTGCCTTGACAAGCATCGAACACTTCACTCCGCGGGTATCCCGCAGTGGCTAACCCACTACATCTCCACACGTGAGACTCACCTGTCAAGACAGACGCTTTCCCTACTCTATCCCTACAAAAAAGCAGTTGTCTGTTTAAACTGATGTGTTTGTAGGGGTGTATGTGGGGTGTCATCTTCAAGGTCTGTGATATCCTGATGTATGAAGGTAGGGGTCACATTATCTACAGTCTTATCTACCGCTTTCTGCAGATATTTCTGTATACAGGGGAGTATACAACAGGCTGAGAACAAAAAGATAATGAATACCATGAGAACAGCTGTCCCTACCTGAAAGAGGGTCTTTTGCCAGCCATTCATCCACCCAAACCATTTGTCCCATATGTCAGTGGCTCCCGAATTCTTCTTTAATTCGTCTGCAAGACTATCTAGCTTTTCTATGGCCATAGTCACTTTACCATTGGGCCCCGTGTTGTCTGGAATGTATGTGCAGCATGTCATGGTCTCAGGGAGGATTTTACATACTCCCCCTTTTTCGGCTAGAATCATATCTAGGGCCATTCTGTTCTGAAATGTCATTTGGGTAGTGGCTTGTAGTTGCTCTGCCAGGCCCTGTAGGGCATCCCTTGTGTAGTTGACAAAGCGTTGCTGATTATAATAGATATAGTTAATCCAATTGACATTCTTGTTAGCAGTTATCATTGGGATTAGGGACTCAAACCCTGCAGCCACTTCATCTCTTGCTTTAAATTCGTTAGGCACCCCCCTTGGCACTCCTATGGCATCAATATACACATGGGGGTCGAAACTCCCTCGAATAGGGGTCTCTCGTTTGGTTCTAGAGTGTATATGTGTGAGGTTAAGCGTGTTATGGTCACCATCTGGAATGATGTGGATAGGCATTATGACTTTGGTTAGGGCACATTCCCCCCACCATTGGCCAGCTAATTGGGGCCTTAATTGTTTGTCACCACATAACCAATAGATATCACCGATTGTCTTTGTGTGATTCATTAGCAGTGATACAGGTGGACTATGGTAAGTTGAGCAGTATCCTGATGGGAATTTGCCCAGATACAAACCAGTGTTTTCTGGTATTGAATAGCATGTGTAATTACCTGGGTAGATGGTGACTCCATCGGGTGGTTTCACATGTCCGTGAGTGATTGGGTAAATCTTCTTCCAGGATTCACATGTTGAGGAGTTAGTGGTGGATTGTGCATATAAACTCAGTACACATAATTCTATTTCCGGAGGTAAACTCAGAGGTACTGTACCCAGATGGGGTCTGGCACCTCCGCATACATAACAATTGGTCTTATTGTGTGAGTTGGCGTTGTACCTCATCCATTCTAGCCATAAATTGGTATCTGAAAACCCTGTTTCTACTGCCATGGTATCTTCAAAGGTGGGGTTGGCTATGGCTACCATGTCATGTAGGGTTTTGATGTGTGGTTTCAATGGGTTAATGACCATATGTGTGGTTCCCACCCAATCAGAGGAATTTAGCATATCTTGCAAGTAAAAGGTCCCTAATGCGTTATGTGAGCCACCTCCCTTCCAGTACATTCCCATCACATACTCCCCTGCATCCCTTGGACTAGGGTGTTCTATGTTTAAGGTGAGTTTAATGGGAGTTGACCCTATGGGTTTACTCAGGGTCATTCTAGAGAGCAAGGGTTTCTCGTCTTTGTCAAGCTTGTCTAATGCAACTTGGGGTCTGTAGCCCCATGGTCTACCTGTGTTCCACCCGGCAGCTTTCCATGAACTACAATGGTGTCCCCAACCTTCGCCAGTCACACAAATGTATGGATCCTTTTTGTTAGGTATGTCCTTATATACAGCTGCATGTTGTGTTTGTGGAAATGTACAAGTAACTATGTCACAATAGTCAAAGGTGTATGTAGCCACATCAGTATTAGAAGAATTGTACCAAAAAGTATAAACATGGTTATCTTTGGTTATGGCCACTTGTTGGGCCCATGCAAAATGTAGCAGCATAAGAAAACACAAGACACATAATAAATTCATTTTTCAACAGGATCAGACTCTTCTGGAGCAGGCACTTTTTTGCAATGTGAAGCGTGTATCCAAGAACTCTTCCCAGCTAGTTTAACTGACGTTGCTGTAATCAGGAGCACTTGGTAAGGACCATCAAATCTCGGTTCCAGGGTGTGTTTTCTGAGAAACTTCTTAACCATAACCCAATCACCTGGAAGCAGCTTGTGTGTACCTGTGTTCGACTCAGGATCTGGAATAGAAGAAAACACTTGTGCATGTATCTTGGTCAAGGCATGTGAGAGGGCTGTCACATAATCTACCATTGCATCTGACTGGATCTGAAGTTGTTGGGGAAAGTAACAACCTAACCTAGGTGCTGTGCCAAACAAAATTTCATAAGGTGACAGGCTGTATTTTCCCCTAGGAGTGTACCTTACACTAAACAATGCTAATGGGAGACTCTCGGGCCAAGGCATGTTAGTTTCTTGTGACATTTTAAGCATTCTGGCTTTCAGAGTGCCGTTCATGCGCTCTACCTTACCACTACTCTGTGGGTGATATGGAGTGTGGAATGCAAGGGTCACCCCCAGTGCTGACCAGACTTCCCGTGTTGGCGAGGCAGTGAAGGAGGTTCCTTGGTCACTCTCAATTACTTCTGGAACCCCGTAACGGCAAACAATTTCTGTCAAGAGATACTTGGCTGTTGTCCTCGCGGTGAGGTTAGTCACTGGGAAGGCCTCTGGCCATCCTGAAAACATGTCCACTATGACCAGTGCATATTCATGGCGTCCGCTCTTTGGCATCTGAATATGGTCAATCTGAATCCTCTGAAAGGGGTATTGTGGCTTGGCTAGATGATTAGGTGCAGTCTTTATGATCTTTCCAGGATTGCACTTAGCACATATAGTACAAGATTTGCAATAATTCTGTGTTAAGGTAGTGATGCCTGGTGCTTCAAAATACTTGTCAATCAGTGAATTCATCAGGAGCTTTGATAGGTGGGCTGGCCCATGGGCCCATTGGACCACCGCTGGATACATACTTCTAGGTAGACAGAACTTGAGATTAATGGTGTAAACTTCATCACGGAGTACTGCTCCTTTGTTCTTCCAACTCTGTTTCTCCTGAGGAGTGGCAGCAACTTGCTGTTCCTTCAGCAGCCTGAGGTCTGTAGGCAATGTTTGCATAGTATAAATTGGTAATGCATCTGTGGCCACTCTTCTGTCCACTTCCCATTGTCGTGCTGCCTCTTTGGCTGCCTGATCAGCCAGGCTATTGCCACGTGCTTCTTCTGTGTCTAATCTTCCATGAGCTTTTACTTTCAATACTGCCACTTCTGCTGGGAGTTCCAATGCGTCCATCAGTTCTGCAATGGCTGCCCCATGCTTTACTGGGGTACCGGCAGCTGTAAGGAATCCTCTGGTCTTCCAGATTAAGCCAAAATCGTGTGCCACTCCCAGGGCATATCTTGAGTCCGTATAAATGTTGACTCGTGGGCCTTCGGACAGTTTGCAGGCCACAGTCAAGGCTATTAACTCGGCCTCTTGGGCAGATTTAGTTGGTTGTAGGGCAGCTGCTTGTAATATTTGACATCCTGTGGTAACTGCATATCCAGTGTGGTATTGTCCTTGTTCGTCAGCAAACCTTGAGCCATCCACAAATAGTGTCTGATCCGGGTTGGGTAATGCAGCTTCATAAACAGTTGGTAGGTGTGTAGTTTCCATTTTCATTTGTTCAAAACAGTCGTGAGGGATATCAATAAGGTCGCAGTCTATGGTGGGTGGGTCCTCACAGGCCTCTATGTGGTACCTGGAGTGTCCTGTTGTGCAGTAGTTAATTGTCTTTTTATTTATTCCTGCAGAAGTCAGTTGTTCTGGAGTCATTTGGTTCCAAGTTTTGGCCTTCGGCCCTAGGGTCTCCCATGTGATGTTGTGGGATCTGGTGAGAGGTATGTGTGGGATAGCTGTTTCCCAATGGTGGTAGAGGTGTACTGCATTGTCTGGAAGATGTACCAGAATGAGCATGGTACCTGTGGAGTCCCAAAACAAGTCAGTCAAGGTAATTTGGATGTCTTTGAGCTGAAATAGTTCTTCCTCATAGTCCACGTCAGGGTTTGGTGTGTCCCTAAACCACAAGACACAGTGGAGTAGGGCCTCTGATTGTTCATCATCAGGGGAAGGTGTAAACACAGGCAATTGTAAATATGCTCGGACCTCTGGGTTGATGTCCAGGCTGTACCAGTGATGCACTATTCCCCCCTTGGGAAGTGGCAGAAGAGTGGCCGGGTTCAGGGAAAGGCATCTCTGGAGTTTCACATTGTCAGGTAGGAGTAAGGATGTCTGTAGGCGAAGGTGGCGTTGTGAAGAAAGGTGTTTTGGGCGGATTTGCTGTAAGATTGCAGTAATATCGTGAGGGGCCAACACTGTCAGGTGATGGCCAAGAACAAAGTCATTGGTCTTGTCCAGGAGAGCACTGGCGGCGAACACCGCTCGGAGGCAAGAGGGGCTACCCCTTGCAACAGGGTCAAGCATGCAGGAAAAATAGCCAATAGGGCGTTGTCTGGTGCCATGTTTTTGGGTGAGGACTCCGGAAGCATGTCCTGATTTTTCGGAGACAAAAAGGTTGAAGGGAAGTTGATAGTTTGGTAGGCCCAAGGCAGGTGCAGAAGCAATAGCTCTTTTCAGAGTGCGGAAACAGATGATAGTTTCTTCTGTGAGATGGAAAGGTTCGCTCCTGAGGGCATCATAGAGTGGCTGCATGAGTTTTAATGCTTCGGGTATCCAGGATCTGCAGTACGTGATTAGACCCAGGAAAGCATGGAGAGCTTGGTGGGTAGCAGGTAGTGGAAGGAGCAGAATGGCTTGTACACGTTGGGAGGTGAGATGTTTGGTGCCATGGGAAAGGCAGTGTCCCAAGAAGACCACAGAGGGCCGGCACCATTGTAACTTGGATTTGGAGGCTTTGCAACCAGCAGCAGCAAGAAAACATAGGAGGTCTTCTGAAACACGCTCCGCAGTGAGTAAATCAGGAGCACAGAGAAGGAGATCATCAACATATTGAAGCAGGACGACATCCAAATGAGATTGTTGCCAGGGTTCCAACACCAGTGACATGGCGTGTGCAAATTGTGTGGGGGAATTCTGAGCCCCCTGAGGCATGACAGTCCAGGTGTATTGCTGTCCTTCATGGGTGAAGGCAAAGAGGAAACGACATGAAGGGTCAAGGGGGACACTGAAGAAGGCATTAGCTAGATCCACCACAGTGAATATTGTTGAAGTTGACGGAACTTGGGATAAGAGGGTGTGGGGGTTAGGAACAATGGCAGTGTCTTTGATGGTCACATCATTCACAGCACGGAGATCTTGTACCATACGATATTGGTCAGGTTGACCTTTAACAGTTCTCTTTTTAACAGGAAAAAGTGGAGTATTGCATGGAGACGAACACTTGATGAGGGCACCTTTGGTAACGAGACATTCAACTTGTCTGGTAATGGCTTCAGCTTGTGCAGGCTTTAGAGGGTATTGTGGTCTGCGAGGAGGCTGTGCCCCGGGCAGGAGCTGAACCAAGACCGGGGGCACATGCAAACGTCCAATATCATCCGGGCCGGTGGACCAAAGATCAGGTGGGATACGGTCCAGAGCACTGGGGGTTTGTGGGACCCGTGCATCCCCTGAGTTGTCAGTTAGGTTTAACAAAATAGGGAGTGAACAGAGGACAGAGGTATCTTTTTGTGATAAGGGAGTTGTCAACTCAATCTGCCCATCTGCAGTGAAGGTAATGGAGGCCTGGAGGCGAGAGAGAACATCGGCACCTAGGAGGTTAATGGGGCAAGTAGATGAAACCACAAAGCGTGAGAGGATGTGTGAACCTACATGTAGGAGCTTAGTAAGGGGGTTGCTGCGTGGGGTACCATCCACCCCAACACAGGAAACATCAGTGTCAGATAAGAAAGAGGGGTCAGGCAGGTCTTGTTCCCTAAGGACACTACGGGCTGCACCTGTGTCAACCAGGAAAGTGGTGGGGTGGCCCTCCACAGGGTGAACAACAGTAGCTAGAGGGCCCCCCCCAGCCCCCGCAGACACTGCCATGGCAGTGGTTGCTGACACAGGCTTGCCGGTTACCTATTGTAATAAATCTAAATGGGCCTGGTCTGGTCCCTGGTACCGGCGGGAAGTAGAAGGGGGGTTAGCAGAATGCATGGGAGGGCGGGATGGGCGGAGGGTAGGACGGGGTTGGCCGTCTTGGAAATCATCATTATCAAACCCTTCTGCAGAGTGTGGAGTATACGTGTGAGCTTCTGATACAGGGGGCCGTGCTTGAGTGTATTCAGGAGGAGGAGGGGGAGGAGGAGGAGGAAGCTGAGGCAAATGTGGATGGGGAAGGGCGGGGAGGTAACCAGGGGAAGGGTAGTTATGGCCGGTGACATGGGGACCTTGGTACCGGGGACTAGGCTGGCGGAACACCCTAGGCTGTGGGCAATCTCTTCTGAAGTGGCCTGGCTGATTGCAATTAAAACAGGTCCGGATTGTCATAATGGTCCGGTCCCGGGGGAAAGGGATTGGCACAGGCAGTGCGTGGGGTGATTGAGTGTACTGTTGGGGGAATACCTGGGGGACCTGATTAGAACTAGCGATAGGTGTGGGGGCGGTGTACATCAGTGGGCTAGCCCTGCGCTGTGTGGGTTGTAAAACAGATTCTAGGCCCTTGGCTACTAACAAAAGAGTGTCTAGTGGAATAATTCTATACTCAGGGTGAGCTAAAATTAACCCCTTGCGAATGTGTTCTCTCAGTCCTGCCACGAAAGCTGCAGAGAGCATCTGGGTGTGTGCCTTGTTGTAAGTACTGAACCCTAAGTCCGAGAATGTCTGAGTCAACCTAGAATGGTACTTTTCAACGGTCTCAAGTTTGTCTTGGATTATATCATTAATGCAAGTAGCCTGGTCAGCTAGTTTATCCTGCACCCAGGCACGAAGTTGTTCACAGAAAATTTCACCAGAATGGAAATCAGTATCAGAAGTAAGTGGAGCATCACTAAAGCTCCGTTCCATGATTGGCCAGTATGCATCTCCGGCCTTAATTTCACATAAACTAATAAGGTCCCGCCATGCAGCAGAATATGTCTTACGGATTTGAGCCACCCTGCGGAAAAAGGGCATGGGGTGCTTCTCAGGATCAGGGAGTGAAGTTACAAGGGTAGCGGCTTGGGAAGGGTTAAAAGTAACGTACATAGGTGGTGCACCATCCGCCCCATGGTTGATCTAAGTATACCCCTGGGGAAGTGAGTGCCGTTGGGGAAGCCTTTCCCCCCCCAGTGGGGGTTGGCTCTGGTCCACCATAACGACCTCCTCGGGCACTATTGTACCACGGTGAAGAATAGCCTCAGGGGTAGCTGTAGCGGGGGCAACTGGGAAGGGGGTGATAGGAGAGGTAATTGGGTGGAAACCCGAAGCTTGGGGGGAGGCACCCATCGCATAGGGCTGGTCCGAGGTCGCAGACACCTCGGACCCAACCACCATGATTGGGTAGCTGGTGCTGGCGGAAGGGGCACGGGGAACTAAAGCCGTGGAAGGAGCCACCATGGGGGACGGCGGGGCTGGCCGTGAGAGGTGGGTATTCAGGACATGGGCAAGGGCAGAGATTGGATCGGAAGACTCGAGGAAATTAACGTGAGACAAGGGAGGAGTTAAAGGCTCGGGAGGAGGAGGAGGAGGTACATCGATGGGAGGCGACGCGGGGATTGCGGAATTAACCAGGGAAGTGACCGCAGTGAAAAGGGCGGAGATTGAAGTTGATAGGTCATTGGACGGAGGTGCGTCAAGGGTCGCCGAGGAAGGGGTTGGAGGGATAGGAACAAGGGGCTGTGGCAAAGCAACGTAGGCGGAGGGTGTGGTCGGCAAATCGGCCGCGGAAGGGAGGGATAACGAGGTAGAGGAGGCCGGGACTTCGGGAGGAGGAGGTAACACTGAAGGAGAGGTGGTAACAGGGGGCTGGGTTAGGGCGGTGAGGGCAGAGATTAGGGACGGCAAATCGGCCGCGGGAGGGAGGGATAACGAGGTAGAGGGGGCCGGGACTTCGGGAGGAGGAGGTAACACTGGAGGAGAGGTGGTAACCGGGGGCTGGGTTAGGGCGGTGAGGGCAGAGATTAGGGACGGCAAATCGGCCGCGGGAGGGAGGGATAACGAGGTAGAGGGGGCCGGGACTTCGGGAGGAGGAGGAGGTAACACTGGAAGAGAGGTGGTAACAGGGGGCTGGGTTAGGGCGGTGAGGGCAGAGATTAGGGACGGCAAATCGGCCGCGGGAGGGAGGGATAACGAGGTAGAGGGGGCCGGGACTTCGGGAGGAGGAGGAGGTAACACTGGAAGAGAGGTGGTAACGGGGCTGGGTTAGGGCGGTGAGGGCAGAGATTAGGGATGGCAAATCGGCCGCGGGAGGGAGGGATAACGAGGTAGAGGGGGCCGGGACTTCGGGAGGAGGAGGTAACACTGAAGGAGAGGTGGTAACAGGGGGCTGGGTTAGGGCGGTGAGGGCAGAGATTAGGGACGGCAAATCGGCCGCGGGAGGGAGGGATAACGAGGTAGAGGGGGCCGGGACTTCGGGAGGAGGAGGTAACACTGGAGGAGAGGTGGTAACAGGGGGCTGGGTTAGGGCGGGGAGGGCAGAGATTAGGGACGGCAAACCGGCCGCGGGAGGGAGGGATCCTGGGTCAGCAGGGAGACAGAGATTCGGAGGAATAGGGCAGGTGTGAGGGGCACGGGGTAAGGGAGTTGGATGTGTGATGGACGGAGAGGGTGAAGGAACGGAGGCTATCAAGGAAGGGGTACTCGGGGTTGAGAGAGAAGCGGAAGGGGGTGGTGGGACTTCAATGGGTGAGGTGAGGGAAGCCATGGTAAGGTCCAGAGTGGGGACGGTCACTTGGGGAGGCAGCGAAGGACATGAAAGCGTAGGGGTTTCGACAGGCATGTCAGGAGGATGGTTAACGAAGGGGGTTGGATCATAGGAGGGCTGAGACATGGGAGCAGGAGGGAATGAATGAAGTGGCACTGGGTAATAGTAGGAACCATCTGCACCGAGCACGGGGCACAGGGGAGTGGGAGCTGAAGACACACCCCCAGTAGGTGGGGTCTGCGTCGTGACGGGGGAAACAGGGCGAGAATTAAGTGTTGCGCTCCGGGCGCCATCATAGGGCGGTGGTCGTGAAACAATAGGAACAACATCATCATTGTGAACACTCCTGTGATAAACATACACAATTTGCCCCTCAATTTCCAGTTCTTCCTCGACCCATCCTTCTCTTTTCAACCCTCTAGCTACTCGGTACCAAGCCTCTGCAACTTTCGTGAGTCCATTATCCAACAACAACCCTTCCTTGTCTATAAGTAACTTCCTCCAAAACTCAGGTTGCAATCTCCCGCTGGGCAACATCTGGAAACCACACACCTTAGCAATCTTTTTAAGTTTTAGCATTGCATCTTCACCTGCCCTTTCTTTCACAATGTCACAAGCTAGCAAGCCCTTAGCAGGTCTAGCGTGTTCCTGTCCCATATTTGAGTAACCAAAGCGTGCCACACGTGGAAGACAAAGAAGTATAGTAAGTGTAGGGGAAAAAAGAATGTCTACAGTGCTCGACTGCCACAAGAACTTGAGCCCCGTGCGTCTTCCCCAAACGTAGACTAGTCACGGAGATCCGCCCACCCGGGGTGGTGGTCACGGACGGGAGCGAATGAGCGTGGGTGACTAACACAGCTCTGGGCAACAGGCACAGGAGAGATAAAGAACAAAGGAGAAAATGAACGTGGCTGCGCTAATGAGAAGACATTTGCAAAAATCACAAACATACAAATGAGCATAAACTCCGGAATCCAGAACTAACCACACAATACACACACACACACCAAGGGTACCCACGCTATAACAACAATTAAACAGAAACCACAGAATGATAGAGAGCAAAATGGCCATGTACATGTTAACACCACCGGTGTCAGCTATTCAGAATATAACGATCTCCAGCCTTCACCCACCAGGCTGGTCCCGGCAAAACACTGGTACCAACGGAAATACTACAATAATCAGACAAAAATCTCAGCCCCACCGGCTGTAATGCATTCCCTGCCCGCTAGGCAGTCAAGTTAACATAAAAACCCAGCCCCACCGGCTGCAATGCGTTCCCTGCCCGCTAGGCAGTCAAGCTAACATAAAAACCCAGCCCCACCGGCTGCAATGCGTTCCCTGCCCGCTAGGCAGTCAAGCTAACATAAAAACCCAGCCCCACCGGCTGTAATGCGTTCCCTGCCCGCTAGGCAGTCAAGCAGACATAAATTGCGTTCCCTGCCCGCTAGGCAGTCAAGCAAACATATAAAATGCGTTCCCTGCCCGCTAGGCAGTCAAGCAAACATAAACCGCGTTCCCTGCCCGCTAGGCAGTCAAGCAGACATAAATTGCGTTCCCTGCCCGCTAGGCAGTCAAGCAAACATGTAAAATGCGTTCCCTGCCCGCTAGGCAGTCAAGCAAACATGTAAAATGCGTTCCCTGCCCGCTAGGCAGTCAAGCAAACATATAAAATGCGTTCCCTGCCCGCTAGGCAGTCAAGCAAACATAAACTGCGTTCCCTGCCCGCTAGGCAGTCAAGCAAACATGTCTTAAGGGTATAATAAACACACACACATAAATGAATACAGGAGGCAGATAGACAATCGACAGGTTCACTTAAAAAGGGCGCACCGGATGAGTTAGTTACCTGTCTCTAGTAGCCTTCTGGAAGCCGGAAGTGGACTCGGAGACAGACCGACACAAAACAGGAGAATAACACAGGCAACGGCTGTATTATGGAGGTGATCAGGCTCCGCTTGTCCCACTTTCCGGAGGTCCGCTCCGGTCCGTTGGTTCCGGCCCTCCGGTGGCCCCACTTTGGGCGCCAATTGAAATGGAAAAATCAATTAAAAGTATTGATTATTTCTTTGTGTATCTGCCCCTGGCCAAATCAATGAAACAATGCGTGCACGCTCCCTGAAGTAATTCACACCAGACACAGGTTCCAGGTCGTTGAATAACTTGAGGAAAGTTTATTCAGAGGGGACGGCAAGTCCCTTTTAAAGCAAAATTACATCATATGCATTGTCAGAGATAACATGGAATAATACATCAATAATTGGTTAGGTGTTAAGTGGTTGCTCTAATGCTCTGCCTACTGCAGGTGATGTCACCGCGACCATGAGGGTCTCCCACGGTTTCCCGGCGCCATCTTGTTACACGAGGTAGTTAGTCGATGTTTAAGAAGGGAGGGGGAGGGGAAGGAGGGGTTAGAAGCTTCTAGCAGCCATCTTGATTGAAATATGTGTACTTAGCTTTATATGTGAGATATATATATATATTGTAAAATGAGTAAATAGACATTTTCCTTTAACTAGGAAATATGTGTAGACCTTATTTCCACAACACCTATATTTCAACGTTCACAAATGTTCAGCTGTATCTCATATTTCTGTATAGTAATGTTAGGCTGAGGCAAGTTAGGCTATCATGTTGAGACTGAGAGTAATTACTGCACTCATAAACAAAGGAGGCTCGCTGTGCATGAATATTGTGAGAGTACTTGCTTAAAGGACCTCTATAGTGCCAGGAAAACATACTCGTTTTCCTGGCACTATAGTGCCCTGAGGGTGCCCCCACCCTCAGGGACCCCCTCCCGCCCGGCTCTGGAAAGGGGAAAGGGGTTAAAACTTACCTTTTTCCAGCGCTGGGCAGAGAGCTCTCCTCCTCCGATCCTCCTCCTCTCCGCCCCGTCGGCTGAATGCACACGCGCGGCAAGAGCTGCGCGCGCATTCAGCCGGTCACATAGGAAATCATTCATAATGCTTTCCTATGGACGCTGGCGTGCTCTCACTGTGAAAATCACAGTGAGAAGCACGCAAGCGCCTCTAGTGGCTGTCAATGAGACAGCCACTAGAGGATTAGGGGGAAGCCTTAACCCATTATTAAACATAGCAGTTTCTCTGAAACTGCTATGTTTATTAAAAAATGGGTTAACCCTAGCTGGACGTGGCACCCAGACCACTTCATTAAGCTGAAGTGGTCTGGGTGCCTAGAGTGGTCCTTTAAAATTCAAGGAAGAAGTGTTGAGATGCAAAACAAAAGTATAGCACAGTCAGGCATTTTGCAGGGTAAGTCCTCTAGTAGGCTTCAAACTGACTAAAGGTATGACCTGGTCGGCTACCCGCAGGTGTACTACCACGGAGTGTGTACTCTGGTGCTCGGGAGCTGCAGGCGAAGCATACAGGGGCCAGCGTGTCAAGGAGGCATCTGGATTAATTACTTGTCTCCCCACTATCAGCTTAGCAGGGCAGCTGCGGCAGACGGTAGCTTGCTGGAGCTGGGAATAAGAGTGATCTTTAGGTAAGTACCGTGTCATGTCTCTGCTGCCCGGCGTGTGCAGGGGAGGAGGTTCACGGCCTTGGGGTCGGTCAGCCAATACCTCTGCTGGGCTTCTTGTGAGACGGCATCCGAGGGTATCGGTGGGCAGCACGGGTGTACGGGCAGTGCAGGGCCTCTCCCCCGCTCCAGGCTTAATTGATGGTCGACACTGTTTGGTCACAGACTCGGGTGCTCTGGGAGGCTGGGTCTATTCCTTGGTGGACGCTGCGGAGGAGCCTGGTGTTTTTCCACTGCCTGCGGTGTGTGGCCCTCCGGCGGTGTGGCCTGTGCCTCGGAGGGGTGAGCCTCACGACTCTCGGCCTAGATGGGCCCTTACCTTTGTGTGCAAGTTTATTTCCTGCGCCCGGGGAGGGCTTGTTCCACCCCACTCTCCCGCTCCCCCTCACCTTCTTTCCAGAGGCAGGCGGTGGTTGAGGCGCTCGCCGCTCCCTAAAAGCGCTGGAGTAGTGCGTCTATCCTCTCGTGTAGTGGCTTGTAGGGGGCCATTTTAGGTGCGTGTTCCTCCACCTCCATCTTGCCATCGGGGAGTATGCCTCTTTGGGTCGTCAGGTCATACAGCCTCTTGCTAGCCAGGACTGTGCGGACCAGGATTATCCCCGCTGGTCCATGTGGGGGGGAACGTGGGCTCTGTATAGTTTCAGTCGATTGTGATGACGGCGGGGGAACGGCCGCCCCCCCCCGCGCCAGCCGCTTGTGAAGGCCGCATGAGCCAGTATGGAGATTCTGTCTGGATGGGCCTCATGAGTGGTGTCCCCAGGTGAGTCCCGGTTTCATGTGCCTTGTCAGAGGCAGTGTGTGTCTTTTCTCTGTTGGAACATGCTTTTTTTAGGCTTATTTAGTCGTTTGGTGCGGGAGCCCCTGGGAGACATGTCCGTTCGGATCTGCGGTCAGGCCCCGCCCCCTGATTTTGAAGAGTCATGCCTTGATGCCATAAATTAATATGTTTCTATAGCCTCTTTAATTTTGTTAAAGATAGAATACAGTTTGGGTATTTGTGGAGATTTCCATAAGTTTCTAGGGTTTTCAATACCAGTAGGGCAACAGGAGTCTAGTGGAAAGGGTTTTGTTATGGCTCCTAAGATAAGAGAGGTCACCTCCCTCCATAAGAAAGATATATACCTTGGGACATTTCCACCAAACCTGGAAATAAATGCTTTTTGCATGATTTATTTCCAGTACCGATGAATCTGCATTTTACACATTTGTTAAGTTTTAACTGGAGTTATATACCATCTATACATGGTTTTACCATATGCCTTAAGAATCACATGTGGTAAAGAGAGTTAAAATGTTCAATTAACTACAGTGCTGTAAAGCAGGAACATTTGTCCTGTGTTTAAACTTATTTAATATTAATTGTTGTAACATGCTAGGTTAGATAAGAAGAAATTATCCTATTTGCTTTAATTGTATTTTTACGTTGATACAATCTGGAAGGGATATAGTTATGTAGTAATAGGGGCAGAATTACCATCCTACTCAATGCACACTATTATAGAAAGTGGTGCTTGCATTAATTACAGTGTCACAACTGTACTGAACATTTGTGTATATCAAGCAGCAATGGAAGTGATTATCTAAGTATTCCACCACATTAGACAAATACAAACACACACGTGATGTACACTTCCCCCCTCCTAGCATTTGTAGTGTGACTAGGCCAAGTTCTGCCATGTGACTGCACAATGAAGCAGCTTTAGTAACGAAGCTGACCAGAGTACACAACGTGGGCATCCACTGCTTCCCATTTAGCTGGCTTCTTCAAACCGATTAAAGTCCCAACCATGCTCCTGGTGCAGACCAGGCCACCAGCAATCTGGGACATGGAAAGCTGTGCCCTGGATTCAGACATACTTTTCTAAGAGTGTTTGGTGTTCACAAAATGCCAGCGGAAGGGCACTTTAAGAGCCCTGCACTACAGTGTCACACGTGAGTCCCAACTACTTGAATTAGTTCCCTATACAGTACTTCCTAATTCCTCCCTTTGATCAGAAAATCTGTGACAAATGAAGATAACAAGAGTCCATTTAACAACATTTAATGCGTGAACTTTATGCGATGCTCCAGAATGGAACCCACTTCCTAGGACTGACAAAAAACCTACATCAAAAGAAATATTTAAAAAGAGACTCATCTCTTTGCACGGACATTTAAACAGTACACACTGGTGAACTGACACTGGCATAAAACTGTTTTTTTCAGTCTAGGGTAAAAGTACTATAAGAATTGCTTTATGTTGATTATGTAGTTCAAAGTAGAGGTTTCATGTTTCATATGTATTTTTGTACTGTTGTGATGTGATACTCCGATTACCTATCAGCACCAGCTGTTATATTCTACACATAGTAGACTGTAGACACACTTGACATTAGCCTTGGGCATTAAAAAGCCCCGATGGACCTACATTGCAATTCAGTGTGATTGTGGTCAATTAAAAACATTTATTTTTTGAAAGAGCAACTTATGATTTATGATTCAAAATTCTAGCTCACACTTATTTCAACAGTGTCTGAATGTGTCTGTTAATGTTTATTTTCTTTTTAAATATTAAATGGTAATAAATAATGACTTACGAGTAAATAAGACGCACACTGTTTTAGTCTGGTTTGTCTGCTGTGAGCATCACCGCATTATAGACACTAGTGCAATACACTGGCTTCTCACCATCAGGAATACATGGGGTGGCAAGGCATAGATTTACTGCAATTCAAATCTGTGTCACTATTTGTCACAATAAGTTAAGAAACACTTTATGATATTAACTGGAAACTGTCACTGTGCTGAGATATCCATACACCCATCAAGATATTCATACCAGCTCGCAATCTATCCATGCCACCCGGCGATCTATCCATACCACCTCGGAAATTGTTTGTTGATTTTCATCTGACCACCTAAAAAAATGAAATTTTATCTACTTGCTGTCAGTGGTTTATAAAAATAAAAAAAATTCTCTGACATCAAGAAATAACACTGCATTATCAAATCATATTTTTATTTCTATGCAAAGTCTTACTCTGTTGTTAAAGGAACGCCATAGCGTTATGAATACAAATCGGTATTCCTAACGCTATAGTGTCTCTGTTTGTACTCTTTTTCAGTTTCCCCTGGTGCAAAAGAAAAAAAAAATATTAAACGTTTGCTTACTTCTCTACTATTGCCCAAATGACTTCCCTGTCAATGTACAATCCAATGATCTTTGTAGAGAAGCATTGGAGACCTAATGCCCATGCGTGGTATGCGCTGCATGTGCATTCAAACTTCCCCGTAGATAAGCATTGAATCAATGCTTTGCTATCGGACTTTTGTGTCACGTGACCGAGTTTTACTTAGTCAGCACAGCGGATAAGAGGTCTTATAGCCACTAGGGGTCTTACCACTGCAATGTAAATTTTTCAGTTTCTCAAATGCTGTAGTGTTTACACTGTAGGTTTAAGAGGACAGGTGCACTGTACCAAGACCACTTCAATGAGATAAAGTGATCTGGGTGCCTATAGTGTACTTTGAATGCTGCACTGTCATGTTGAGGAATGTGCATTGTTAGAAAAGTCCAAACCAGTGTAACATCACATGCCCACTTTCACAGTGGTCTGGTGGTTCAGGAGAGCTAAGAGATAAAGTTCTCATATAAAACAAGTATAAAAAAAATAGGTAATTGCAGTGCTTACAAGGATAAAAAGGTTCATAGTAATGCAACCATGGAATGCAGAACTTTCTTTTGGGGCAGTGATAATAGAAGAGAACCGGGTGCTCTAAGGCCCAAGTAGTCATTCAGGTTCTGCTTGCACATCTCAATGCATGTGCATTGACAGAGATGCCTTGTCACTAATTAACTCTTGCAACAATTTCCCCTATTTTGCCACAAATAAGATAAAATAGTCCCCACTATTTTACGTGTTTGTACATGAATAACAAAGAAAAAAAATATATATCCAACAAATGTATGAGTTATATAAAAATGTTAAAGTATATAATATCACAACGTTTGGTCTGAATTATAATAAAGACAGTAATAGCAGTGACCTAAAATTAAGCACACTATGTAATCCATTGACATTTTCCCCCCCAGAGTTTATACTTCTATTTACAATCTCTCTGGGTTGACAGCGGTACAGCTAGCAGACATTACCTCTGCTAATAATATAGCTACATAATAAATATGTGATATAGCTACAAAGTAAATATGATATACCTACATAATAAATATGTGATATACCTACATAATAAATATCTGATATAGCTACATAATAAATATGTGATATAGCTACATAGTAAATATGTGATATAGCTACATAATAAATATGTGATATAGCTGCATAATAAATATGTGATACAGCTACATAGTAAATATGTGATACAGCTACATAGTAAATATGTGATATAGCTGCATAATAAATATGTGATACAGCTACATAGTAAATATGTGATATAGATGCATAATAAATATGTGATATACCTACATAATAAATGTGATATACCTACACAATAAACATGTGATATAGCTACATAATAAATATGCGATAAATCCAGTGAAACATCCACAGTTAGATTAAACAATAGTGTAAAACCCTAGATGCACACAGCTTGGCATGTCACTTCCCCTTGGTTCTTGTGATATTTCTGTTAAGAGGTCATGTCTGGGAAACAAAGCTCCCTCTACCCTCCGGCTTGTTTCCTAACAGATTCTATTCCTCCCTCCCCCTAGCACGAGTTGTGCAATGGAGTCCGCGTGCTTAGTGTATGATTCTGGAGGCTCACCAGCTTCCAGCCAATAGGGAGTTACGATTTCTGTGGGCGCTGTCTTGCCAACCAATCAGGCGGGAGTGTTCATGCGCTCCCCTCGTGCAAGGCTCAACTCTTTCCCGGCTTTCAAAGGGTGGATTCGAACCCCGCCTACTCGCTTGGTTTCACCGCGTTCTAGCGTTCCGTCGTTTTATGGTGCTTTTGTATGTACATAACAAAGGCATGCTTCGCGCATCACTGTGTGGGAGGGAAAATACTGAGCAAAATATTTCTCTCTTCCTCAATGATTCATCTGAAACTACAGGGCACAAGTCAAAGAGAGAAGTGAAATATGATCTGAAAAGGAAGGCGCCCTTTTCATTAAAATTAAATAAATAAACATAATGAAGTCTGTCCCCTCCCCTACTCCCCCCCCCAAAAGTACAGAATTGTGGATCCAGTGTTTGTTTAAAGTGTGACTGGCCTGGAGTACTAAATTATCAGAATTATTGACACAATGTAAAATATGACACTCGAAGAATGGGTCTGAATAGTTTTATTATATAATGAACATGGTAAACGTTTGATAACATAATACTTACCTGGTAGTTTAGCAATATACGCAACAGGGTGTCAAGAATTGAGATGAGCATTCTGAATTTTGGATTAAAATAGTCAAAGTAGAAATGTTCAAGGAAAGACTTTTGTTTGGCAGCTCGGCTATTTGGTATAATATATGCAAATTCTTGGTAATTGCCAGCGATTGCTGATTTATGATTTCGTGAATAATCAGAACTCGAAAATAGGTGTCATAACAAAACACCATAAAATAATTTTAAAAAATATATTTTATTTTTTTACCATAAAATATGCATTGTGGTTGCCAATATCCTCTGTATAATGGTCACACAATCAAAATAAGATAGCATATAACCTATAGTTTTAGTGCTAAATAAACGTAAATTCATTGATCTAATATATAGACAATAAATAGATAAAAAAAATAATAACAAACGTTGCCATGCCATATTGCCACCAGTTTGTTATGAAGATTCAATGAAATGTTCAGAAATTAATCTTTTCATGCCTGACATGTACACTTTGTTTTACATTGTTCTGTTTTGATTTTTTTCCCCTGATACCTTCAGCGTCATAGGTTCTACTACAAACATGAGAGTTTTCCTTCCATGCCCATTTTAGGTACTCTAAAACAAAATGAAACTAGTTAATGTTTAAAGGGAAGCAAAAGCTGTGTCTAGTTTCTCTCCACAACCCCTTGCAGTGTTGGCTGTCCAATTTTTCTTCAACTTTCTGCTCTCTCACCTGCAGAAGAATAGAAAACAGAATGGATGGTAGATGACATTATGATTATCATTTATAAAGTGACAACATTTTCCTCAGTGATGTACAATGGGTTCCTAAAATATAAATATATAAACTCATGAGTCTGACAAGGTGACCAGATTTTGGAAATACAAAAAATGGTAGAATACTGGCAGCTGTTAAGATAACTATAAATTACAAACTACGAGAACATTTAATTGAACTTACCTACCTCATAACACTGCCTCAATCAACATAGCATTTTTTACTTTTAGGACCATGTATTTCATGCCCCTCTGTGTCTCTTTGTCGCCCCCCGCCTTCTGTGTATTTCTTCCCCCCCCCCCAGCCCCTCTGTGTCTCCTTGTAATCGTCCCCCCAGCCCCTCTGCCTTTTTTGCAGCTTCTCCAGCCCCTCTGTGTCTCTTTGTCCCCACAGCCCCCGGTGTCTCTTTGTCCCAACAGCCCATCTGTGTATCTCTTTCTCCCACCAGCCCCTTTCGTGTTTCTCTTCTCCCCAGCACCTTGTCTCTTCCTCCCCTCAGCCCCTTTGTGAGTCTTTGTCTCCCCCAGCCCCTCTGGATATATTATCCCCCTGCCTCGACCCCTTCCATAGCCCCTGTCTGTCTCTTTTTCTCATTCTCAGCCCCTCTGTGTCTCTTTGTGTATTCCCAAGCCCCTGTCTGCCTATTCCCCCCCAGTCACTGTATGTCTCTTTTCTTCAGCCACCCCGTCTCTCTTTTGCCCCGCAACTCCCCTTTGAGTTACATAGTTACATAGCTCAAAAGAGACTTGCGTCCATCAAGTTCAGCCTTCCTCACATTTGTTTTTGCTGTTGATCCAAAAGAAGGCAAAACGCTCCTCCCCTTCCCCCCTCCCCCCTCCCCCCCAGTTTGAAGTACTTCCAATTTTGTAACAAACTAGGGGGAAAATTTCTTCATGACCCCAGAATGGCAGTCAGATTAATCCTTGGATCAAGACGCTATTACCCTACATTGAAAAATTATATCCTTGAATATTCTGTTTTTAAGTTGTCCCCCTCCCTTGCGCCAAGTCACCTCCTTCTTGTAGCATGGCCAAGCTGAGGACCACAGTAGAGTAGCTTCTGTAACCTCTACCCAGTCTGACAGGAAGCAGTTCAGAGCACTCAGTAAGCACTTCCTATCAGACCAGATAGAGGTTCCAGCAGCTCCTCCACCGCGGCTCAGCAATGCTACGCATTTCGAGCCAGTTCGCTCTAATGCAGGCGCCTGTACCACTTTATGGTAGCAAAAAACTGGACATCTGTGCGTCCCAAGAAGGTAAGTCGGGAAGCTGGGACAAATCGCTGAAAACCAGGAGTATCCAAGTAAAACCATCACGTCTGGTCACCCTGGACTTACAGGAACTAGAGTTAATGAGGGCCCTTCTTACAGTAGTTTACATACCATATCCTAAGTAAAAGGAATTGTTTAAGAATACTGCATCCATGTTACATTTTGAGATGACTGCACACATATTAGTAAATCCATATTTTAGCATCTACCATAGTAACCTGTTCGATGTCACATGTGACATGTCTGTAGTTATTAGTTAGATTCAAGGTCAGAAATTTTCAAATGTTTGACCTTCACAAAGGTATATAAAACAAACCACTTGTGTCCCTGGTTTATTAAAGTGCATTTTAATGTATTTTTTTAACATGTCACAACCTTGATCTGACCTATTATTCACACACAAAATGTCAACCCTGAGCCTTGACTTCAACATGCCTTCAAAAACCTTGTGACTTTGTATTGTACACTATATTAGCTATATTTCAGTTTGTTCATCTTACTGTAATGACATGAGACATCGCTTGTCCTATTTTATTTTAATTTAGCACACATGCTGTAAAGTAGTCCGCGGAAGAAATGCTATAGAGCTGTACGGCGTATGGATATGACCAGTGACGCGGTTCTATATAAGGGCGCAGTGTTCTCCCGCCACGTCAGTCTGCTGCTGGAATGAAAGAAGGAACGTAATCTGTGTGTCTATCGCCGACGGACGACGTCACTTTCACAGAGAATAAAAAGCCCCATCGCCCCCCCGCTGCCCGTTCCTGTCTCGGTTTCTCTCCCTTTGCCGCTGCCGCGGTTGGATGTGCGCAGCCATGGCAGAATAGCGGCCGCGGTCCCCGGCTCCCCCCTCCCAGGCCAGAGCAAGGCGGCAACACCAGCATCGCTGGCAGCATCTGGCAACGGCCCAGCCATGGCGTGAGTACCCGGGGCGGGGGGCAACAGGGGGACTGGGTATAGCGAGGGCAGCCATTAAACAGAGCTAGAGGAATCTCAACTCCCATGATGCTCGGCCAGCCTTAGCCTGGAAAAGCGTCATGGGAGTTGTGTTCCATGATCAGCTGGGTTACTACCGTCTGTCAGCCTCTCATATAGGATGGGGGAGGTTAGGGGGGTATTATGGGCAGGGAATATGTGGCCCCAAGGTAGGACCCCCTCCTCCTCCCCCTCCCCCGGACCTGTCAGCCCTGGGCTGTCAAAGATTGGTGGGAGTTGTAATTTAGCATCAGCTGGTGGGCTGACTTTTTTTGGCCACCTATACTGTGGGCTATAGATTTGAGGGATATTATACCCCAGCTGTTGGAGAAATAAAATGTCACACGATGCACTGCCAATCTTGGACTGTTTGAGCATCATGGGAGTTGTAGTTATGTACAAGCTGGGGGTTTACACCATTTTTGGCCACTTCGTTACAGGTCACTACAGGTCATAGTTTTAAAAGGAAGCCTGTTAAAATGTATTCATCAGGGCTGTGTCCTGTTTGTATTCTATATTTAAAAAAAATATATATATATTTTAGGAGCATGTCCACGGTTTTAAAATTAACTCCTTTGCCCTCATAAAAGAAATGCCACATTAAAGTATTTGATGTCACTAATCTGTCTCTAGGGTTAAAAGTAAGGCAGACTGCAGGTTTCCCCTCTGGGTGAAAGGTTTTGTTGGCTGCCATGTGGCTTGGGAATGTCCAATTATTTCCCATTTTAATATAGATGGCCTTTCCCAGTAGGGTTCTCAGCTGCTAAATTAGCTGTGGTTCAGCAGATGCTCTCTAAAACCCTCTGTGGGGAATGCAGCTTCATACCCTGGAGATTCTCCATTTACAGTGGAGCAGATGGGATGTAGTAGGCTTATTTTTAGTATTGTGATGCTATGATCTAGTTCTTTGTTATGGGTCACCCTGCAACAATGTAATGCATGTGCTCTAGATGAAGGTATTCCAATGTTGTTCAAGGCATAGCAAAGCTGTAACTAGGTGAGTTTTAACAGAAGATGAGCTGGATACATATGGTTAAATGTAGTTAATACTAAAATGGCTGGTGCTGCCCTGAGGGTGGAGCAGAAACCAGACTGTAGAAATGTGAAATGGCTGCAGAGCAGCTCTGAATCATAGACATGGGGTGTGGCTGGAGGAAAGATGACCATATTTGGTCATTAGGAAACTGCTAGTTTTAGAAGTCTAGAATATCAAAAGCTGATTGCAGCCGAAAGCGGAGCTTGGGCAAAAGAATATACAAGTGAAAATGTTCTTCACTCAATCTGAAATGTCTAAATTCTTTTCTTTTTATTTTCTTTTTATTTGGCAGGCTTCTCAAGGTATCAAGCAGCAGCATTGCTGTCTACAGGAAAGAAAGCTCAGAATCGACCTCGCTACTGAAATCCCTTATATCAGAGAAAAATGAGTTTATTAAACGACGAGATGCTTTTGGGGGACTTTCTGTCCCCCTTCAACCAGCCGTTTTTGGCGGCTGAGGAAAGTTTGGGTCTCTTGGATGACTGCATTGAGGTGCCCGGGTACCTCTCTTCGCATGGGTTCTCCAGCAATAAGGCTAAGAATGGCGTCTCCGAACTGCTGCCTTTGGTGGAATCCTTTAGCAGTGTTCAAGGTAAAAAGAACACCTCTTTTAAAATGCGAACAATGGTGTCACTGTCTTAATCTGAAGCAGTCTAGTAATATGGCCTTGTTACTAAAGCAACTAAATGTTTGATTGCAAAGTGGTGCTGCCCCCTGCAGTCTTATTGAGTAATGGAACACCTGACACTGATATGGATATCTATCTTATTCATGAAAAGTGCCTGACTTTTATGTATTTATTTATTTTTATTTTGGCTGTATAGTTAATCTGAATTTATTAATTATATCCTCTTGTTTTGTAGGGGATGCCTTCTCTGGCATGGATTGGATGGTGGAAAAGATGGATTTGAAGGAATTTGATTTTGATTCCTTGTTTGGGATAGATGATCTGGAGTCCACCATCTCACCAGATGAGCTTATGGCCACGTTGGAAGACTCCTGTGATTTCCTTGAGGACCCGTCTCTCCCAGTGGTGTCTGGCCAATGTGTACCATCACCAGACCCACTTTCAATTCCAGAATGCTCACTGGAGTCTGATCAAGTGGCTCCAGTGAGCCCAGAATTATCAAAGTCCCTAGTCTCTAGCCCAGACCATTCCTTTATCTTAGATGTAGGACTTGAAGAAGTTGTAGCTGGGGAGGATAAAAACACCATAGCAGTATACAGTCTTGGAATAAAATGTGAGAAAGAGGATTCCTCTGATAATGACAGTGGAATCAGCATGAGCCCCCCATATCTGGAATCTCCTCAGCAAAGCCCAGAATTTACAGCAGATAATCCAAGTAGTGTTCAGTCAATTCCTGAATCCCCAATATCTGAGAGACCCAAACCCTATGATCTTCCCTCTGAGAATAGAGAAGTGTTGGCAAAGGTAAAAGTAGCTGGAGGGCATCCCAGAGTAGACAAGAAAAAGAAGAAAATGGAGCAGAACAAAACAGCAGCCACTCGCTACAGACAGAAGAAAAGAGCAGAGCAGGAGGCAATATCTGGAGAGTGCAGAGAACTAGAAGCAAAAAATGATGCTCTACAAGAGAGAGCAGATTCTATTGAGAAAGAGATCCAATATTTAAAAGATCTCATCGAAGAAGTCCGTAAGGCCAAAAGCAAACGAGCAAAAAGTTCTTAAGTAGAAAAAAGATGGAGCGTTGTGTATGTTGTACATAGAGCTAACTCTGTTAAGTATTGTGTGAGAATGTCTGTCTACTAAATAAATTATTTTATAGTTAAATGGAATATGGTTTTTGGAGCCTTATTGGGGAATTAAGAGTATTAATGACTATCTGTGATGTCAAGTTCAACTAAGTTTATAAAAAGTGATATTTGTTTTGGTGGGTATTTTATTTTACCTGAACCTTTTTTATTTTTTTTATTTTTTTCTTCACTTGCCCTAAATTGGTAACTTTCAATTTACAAAGTAGGAATTTAGTTCTCTAAATTCTAAAACAGTTGTTTTACAAAGTAAACACAGAATTTACACAATTATTCAATAACTTAACTTTTACACAGCCTCATTTTTACATTTTTCTTTCTTCTACCAAAAAGTGTCAGTCTGTTCAAAATGTGTAAACAATACAGTTGATTTCCTAAAACTCTGGTAGTACAGTTTTTCTGCATATTAGGTTCAGCTATCTGCTGCATACATCTGAAAAACAAATTTAGCAGGGGTCGCCAAGAAATGGCCACATGTGGAGCTTAAAGTCCCATAGAAATAGTGGAACTTGGTCCAGCAATACTGCTCTTTACTCCCTACACCCAGTGTATTTTTGGCATCGAACTGTTTGATTGGCAGAGGAGTTAGAAAAGCACACTGTCACTCCCCCTTTAAAATTAGTATTTCACAAATTTCATATCCAGTCAAGAGATAAACAGAGACAAAGTACTCGGTCTATAGAAGATCTTGCAGGATCCTCCATACACCTCAATACTAGACTCTTGCGACGCACGAGAGTACAGCAGTGGTATTGGCAATGCAGGAGCTGAAGAGGATCTGCTGGAACAAGATGGCTGTGCCTGCGACTGACAGGTTCAAGTAAATCTCCCCTTTACCAGCAACCAATTCCCTCAGTGGCAGTGTCATTGTCAGTTCTGCGAATCTGACAAAGCCTTACAGTGACTATAAAACTTAATTTCACATTCAATGTTCTTATCCCAAATAAAGCAAACTTGGCATTTACACCTTGGATATGTGCAAACTGAAACATAGAATATAAATTATTTACATCCAACTTACTCCGTCTTGGTGCATGTATGGGGTACTGAAGTAGATTTTTGAGCCATGAACACCCTACCACCCAGACCTTAACCATAGTTCTCCCAGCTGTGACAGGAGCATGAACCAAACTGCAAATAAGACTGATTTCTTTCCAAAGTGGGGTTATAATAAAATGTTTTAAGGGATGGATAGGGCTTTAAATGAGACCCTCATTCACCCTATAAAATGTGTTCCTGAGTATTTGTGGGGCATGTTGCCCCCTCATTCTAAAAAGAGTTGCTTGTCTACAGGGTTAATTACTAAAGTGAGAATTAATTGTGAATTTCACATTTGAATGCTCTAGTAGCTGAAATGAAAGCATGACTGAAGTAGAGAATCTTTACAGTTTGGCTATATTGACCTTAAATTTAAAATTCATTTTTAAATCACTTTCAATTTAATCATATAGGACAGTGATGGCGAACTGGTGGCACGCTGGGCACGTGGCCATAGCTCGCCATCAATGCAGAGTAGGCACCTACCTGCCCAAAACGGCAGGCGCCTACTCTGCTTCCGTGTCAGGAGGACAGGGGGAGTGTTCTGAGAAGCACCCATACACTGCACCCCTCAATGCAGCATGTGTGTATATATTCAGCAGTTTGTGTGTGTATTCAGCAGTCTGTATGTGTATTCAGCAGTCTTTATGTATTGAGCAGTCTGTGTGTAAGTTTGTGAGTGCGTGTATGCAATGGACTGTGTGTATGTCTGTGTGTATGTATTTTATGTATGTATTGCATTTGTTGGAGATACTAATAAATATAAGCCTAATTTTATCAATAATTTAAATTTTTATTCCTGTGAGTTGTGTGTAGGTAGGGCCCCAGTGCATTGCTTTGCCCGGGGCCCATAATTTTGTTAAGGTGGTACGGATGGGTGGGATGGAGGGCTGCGAGGGAACACTGACTTACGTGCTGTTACAGCACTGCTCCCTCCATTGATGCCGCCGGGAGACATGAAATGACGTCAATCAGGCGCTGCCGCCTGATTGACGTAATTTCCTGTTTTGTCGGCAGCATCAGCAGAGGGAGCAGTGCTGGAACAGCACATAAGTCAGTGCTCCATCGCGCCCACACCCCCTTACAGTAGCGGGAAGGAGGTAGGGAGACTGGGAGGACTTCAAACTCCCATCCGCACCAAAAAAACCCCCATTATTTATGTGCTGGTAGGGAGAGTGGGGATATCCAGGCGTAGTGAGGGGAAGATGCCTAGGGGAGAGAAGAGGAGGAGATGCTGGGGCGAGAGAAGAGGAGGATTAGTTCGGACAACTGTACGATTTGTTTTTTCTAAACTTAAACCTCAGTATTCAGGTTTAATTGCCGTGTTGGCACTTTTAGGGAGGAAAAAAAGATGGCATGTATTGTGGTTTGGGCACTCTGGCTCAAAAAGGTTCGCCATCACTGATATAGGAGCTATGTGGACCCCTAATAAACATGATTTGCAGGTGGTCTGCTGTCTAATTGCAGTCACCGGGATTACCAGTGATGTGACTTCTTCATATCACTGGACTGCTTGGAGCAATTAATATGGTCTGCTCTACCACACAACTGCGGCTGCACC
The DNA here is from genome assembly GCA_933207985.1 of Pelobates cultripes. Classification (NCBI taxonomy): domain Eukaryota; kingdom Metazoa; phylum Chordata; class Amphibia; order Anura; family Pelobatidae; genus Pelobates; species Pelobates cultripes. The sequence goes on from OW240919.1 coordinate 92,534,256, forward strand.
GGGAACACATTGGACTACATAGAAATGAATTATTGCAGGGTGCAATTATCTAAAAACAAAAGCCATTACAGTGTGGGGAGACTTCCACACACTCACCTTTCCACAGTCACTCAACCCTAATCTTGTTATACTCACTAGCCCTCACCCTGCTACAATCACACCCCCCCCACACTATCATACTCACTGCCATAACCCGTTACACTCACCACTCCTCATTGGCATTCATATAGTGTGCAGGAAATAGGGTTTCCCATTGGCAAGGTTAGCCAATGTCTGAAATAGAGAAACTGCAGCATAATCATCTCACTGCTAGGTCAGTCTTTTGCTTTAAGAGATATTTGTACAAACATTATTATACAATATACCAAACGTAACGTGTATATTTTAAGAACTGTACAGCAAACTAAAATTAAATAATGTTATCAGATATAATCTTTTTAAACAAGTCTACAAAGTAGTGCTGAAATACAAATGTAAATAAAACATTAAATTATAAATCATTTAATTTAGTATAAACTGTCTCAGATTTCTAAAGGTTACTTGGACAGTAGCCAACCAGGTTTTGATTAGGGTTAATGTACAATTTTCTGGTTTGCTTTAATGTTTTCTTTTTTTCCTGGCATAGCACAAATGTCCTTGAGTTTCACAAAATATTCAATAGGACCTGTTTGGCAACAATACTGTTTGAGCATGCAGAGGCTGGTTTGGCTCTGAATCTCCGAAAAAAGCTTCAGCTGGGTCAACATATTTGACATTTACTTGTACACAAATGTTATCATGAACAGATATAATTATTATTATTTTTTTTAACATACAGGTCATGCTGTCCCCTTTGATCCACATTATTATATTTATATAGCGCCATCAGATTCCGTAGCGCTGTACAATGGTGTAACATAGGTATGTGTTCACAGATTATGAGAGTTTTTTCCCCTAGATCTGTAGAATGCATAATAATATTTGTAATGTCTTCCTTTAGAACATGATTTTTAAATTTAAAAAAAGGTATATCATTTTTACACTAGGTTTTACCTAGGATGACAAAGTAGTTGAACTGGAAGCAAAGCTGACTTAGTGAAATTATTCCAATTCATTTGTATTGGCCTTAAGTTTGAAATTCAGTTTGAATTCTCAATAAAATATATACAACAAAATTAACCATTATAGGTTACAATGTGTTAAAACGAGTAGGGAAAACCTCACAAGTGTTCAAACACAAAATATTAAAAGTAAACAGACAAAAGAGAAAGTAGAAGGATACCTAACAATAGTGTGTAATCAAAGCGTATATAAATACAATATGTAAAATGGAATATAAGACTATATATAGACCCACAGGGGATACACAAACACAAATTATATAGTGCATTACATTATGTACTGATGGGAAGGAGGAGAATGGTGTTCGAGCACTAACAAGATGCAAAATAATTCCAGGCTGGTCTCTCCCACAGGGGTATTCCGGTTGAAGTATATCTTCACTCTGTAGCTGAATAATTTTTGATGCATGTAGGACAGAAAGAACAGGAAAGATCGTGGAATATTGTACATAAATTGATAATGCACTTAGAGGAGCAACAAAATATGTGCACCACATATGAAGAAAGGGTATCTTTAGTAAGCAGGTATACTCCCAATCGCTAAAAAAGCTGGACACCAAAGCAGGAAAAAGTACAATAAAATAATTACAATAATGGATGTTATCCAATGCGTTTCATCCATCCGGACTTCTTCAGTAAGACCCTTCTCCCCATTCCCGTCAGTGCTTACTGTATAACACTATATAGTTTGTATTTGTTTTCAGATATCCCCTGTGGGTATATATATTGTTTAGTATTCTACCTTACAGGTTGTATTTATTATTATACACATATGTTTTGATCCACTTGTTGATGTTTATTATGATTATGTATTATTGTTTGGAATTCCTCCACTTTCTTTTTTTGACTATTTTCATTACACTGACAGTCTTTCTTTATGGGGATGGTGATGCAAATTCCCCATCACTTTAACCAAATGATCTGCTCTCATTGGATTTTTAAAAGTGTCTCCTTAAAGGAGGGTTTTACGTCAGCTATAGAGAAAGTACTCTACTATAGTCTATTATACATATTTCTAGTTCTAAAATGCTGCTGCATGGAGTAACAAGACTAATTTGTGTAAGTGGATCAGTAGCCACACATCCTACGCAAAATAAATGTGAAAGCACATGATCCAGTGCATTATTTGTCGTATAAGTAAATGTTTGTTTGAAACTCAAATACAAAGACATAGCTCACAAGCATATGGGATTATAAACCGTACAGTTCAAAACCATTATAACAAACTATGATGAATCCTCTGCAAATCTCTACTGGTACAATTCCTACTAGATGGTGACACTTTAAGAGAGACAGGGGGTGAAGAGTGAAAATTAATACTTAAAGGGATAATATAGGCATCAAAACAACTGTAGCTTAATGAAGCAGGTTTGGTGTAATGCCACTGCTGTATTACGAATTTGACGCCTATAATGTCCATTTAAGTTCACCCTCATCGACAGCTCCATCTTCCTTCTTCAACTCTGGGCAGATGAGTCACATGAGGCCTTATATCTTGGGTTAAGCTTAAACAATCACAATTACTCCAAAGTAGATTTATTGACATAATTCATATTGAATTATAGAATCTAAATGGCTTCATATACCACTGAAGACATTTCAACAAAGTAAGCAATAACACAATATTGAGCGGTTTTGCGCACGAGCTGAACAAAAACCACAAACACCTACAATGAAATAATAATGTTTTTGGAAGCATCATTACCAAACATTTAAATGTTCCCTGGTTGATTCATTACAGCAACAGAACAAGTTGAGAAAACATCAGCCAAAAACAGGCACTGGATTGTGATCAAGGATATATATAAAAGATTTACATACTTAATAATAATGCAACTCTAAGTGCACTGAAATATTAGTACAGTTCAATACGGTCTGCAGTACTTAGTTTGATTATTGTAAAGATTGAGGGACACATAAATCTTTGGGTGTGTTGTGATCTCACACAATCACAGACTAACAGAAAGCTCTGACATAACTCTGTTTTTGAATAGAGAGCAGAAACTCTTTGTTGACATCGGCATTCTCAGCTGATTGGATTCACTCATGTGATCCTTTATAACAGTGATCACATGCGCACAATTAAGGGGCACACAGGGTACACTTACTGTCCAGCATAGTTTGTTTGCATAACATGACGGAACTACTACAAATCATCTCAGACGATTTTTTTTATTGACAACTTTTGTAGCATCACCAAGAGTGAGTGGATTAAACATATCCATTAATTATGTTTATAGATGTAATGATCCCATTGAATTAAAAGCTAGCAAGGGTAGTACATCTAAATAATGGACACCAGCAAACAGTAATTATGTGTGCAATGATAAAATCTCTATACTTTAACTATAAAAATACAAATATATTTTTAAAAGCATATGTGTTCCTTTGTTCCTTACTAACCTTAGACAACATCACACCCCTTTTATAACAAAAGCTTTAAAACAAACATTCAAACAGCAATTAAGCTTACCTGTAATCCAGAGACAGGACAGCATGCTGACTGAGTGTAGTTTGATCTGTAAGGTCATCATCTGGGATAATCTCTGTCCAATCAGATAATTATTTTAGAAGATCATTGAGGAATATTGCTGCAATCGACCATTCCAATGGTTCTATGACAGGCATTTACTGTATCCAGTGTCACCAAACTGTGTGACAACGTTGCTTATGAAGACCTTTGAAAATTAAAGGATCTTAAAGAGGAAGTGGCTCTAGTAACTTCCTGGTCGGTAGCCACTAGAGTTGTGTTTTTGACAAAATGTAAACACACTCATTTCTCAGAAACAACAATGTTTTATATTGTCATATAGAAGGGCAGCCCTCTCTGCCTTTTGCATTTGTCTGTGTATATTGTATGTTCTCCACTAATTGTACAGTGCTGCGGAATCTGTTGGCGCTTTATAAATACCAGTAATAATAATAATAATATGCATTAAAACCTTAACATTAAGATGTGGTGTTGGTGTTTAGAGTACCTCTTTGAGGAGCAGCCTATGTCTGAAGACCTGTTAAGTTTACATCCTCCTGTTTATGTTGAATCATCATTAGTTATGACATGAGAATAAATAAATAGTGTTATACCTCTTATCTTGCCAGTCATATAATTAAATGATTAACTGTGCCACATGACAAAATTTTTTACCAAAATAAGAAAATGCAGAACTTGCCATGCTGCTTTCCCCAGGCCTCAGTAACAGCTCATATGTGTTTCTCACTGATCCAGCTGCTCCTGGCTCCATGATCTTTGCCTCTAATGAATTTACACCCAATATGGCATTGACAATAGACCCTCCCAGGGTGTGAGTTGTGCACAGGGTGTAGTCCCCCAGGGCACTTAGCGCAGGAGTGCAGCAATGGGCAATCTGAGAATTGGAAATAAACCAGTTGACTTGGGCTTTCACCTACGCCACTTAAGGCAGATGAGTGCTGAAGCTTATCTCTGGGCAAAATCAGGCATGGTTCGCTGGACTTCAGAAGATATGTTTCACAGTGAGATTCCGCTCCGTCTTGTCCACATGAGTGGGCTCTGTCTATGGATCAACTTCAGTCAGAAGCCATCAAATATTTTATCTAGTTAAACCAAACTGATCTCTGACAATGGTTTCAGGCCTTGTATGGTGGCCTTGTATTAAGATGTGGTGCCCGCCATCTTAATGTGAGCAGTGTTTCAGGCCACATGTTGCTTAGTCATTGTGGGTCTCAGTCCCTCCAGTGGTAGGTAGAGCGAGCCAAGGAGCTATTGTCGAGATAACCTTCACCAGCAGGTGGGACAACAGGTGCGGTATTGTGTCCACTTACTCCAAAGGCAATATCAGCAGGGAGATTGTCCACCTCCCTTTCACCCGTACCATCAAGTAGGATTTGGATTGCCTTTGGCTCAGGCTATCCGCCGTGAGCAGAAACTTCTCAAGAGTTAGCGGAGTTAGTTAATTGATTGTTTATTAAGTATACGTAAAAAAAACCCACACAACTCACCAACTGCACTGACTATCTACACTTGCAATGTTTCTATGAGTAATACTGTATGATGCAGGCTTTGGGCAATATAAGCATTGAGTCAGGACTGCTGGCCTTTAGGCTCCCTCAAGGTCTCGTTTTGCAGTGCTTGTCCCTTTTGCAGGATGACTTATATCAGGGTTTTTAGTGGAGGGGTAAGTATTGATCCATGTGTCCCTGTTTCACCCTGTCATGTATCTGAGTGGAAATAGATATCCATGGTCATTATTAACTACCAGTAGTCTTCCCCAACTGGAGAAAATAGAATGCTTGTCCTATTTTACTACTGGTATTACATCTAGATCGGCAGGGTAAGAAACCCCCTTCTGCAGGTGTTTTAATGGTGCCAATTTTCTGTGTTGATTCACCTTGGGTTTCTCTCTCTTAATGTTCTTACCCCTCTCTCTCTACATGTTGTCACAATTGGAGTTCCTAGTCATTGGCAGTTGGTTGAGTGAATGGCTAGCTGGGCCGGACGCTCTAGGTGCTACAGAAGAAGCATGTGCGCTGTAGGTGGTAATGAGTAGGTCAGGATTCAGCACCCAATTTGTTTCCCCACACTATACCAAATCCTGCTGAACCGGCTGCATCTGTAAATATACTTACCTCTTCGTTAGAGCTGAAATCTTTCTGCCATTGAAACCTTTCCTACCCGCTTGCTGTTGACAAGTACAGGCATTTCCCGGTTTACGAACTTCCACTTTACGTTTTCCCGCCTTTACGATCGCTTTTGGGATGCGCGCGCCATTTTATTTCCGCCGCCATTTTGTTTTGGCGATCCGTTGATGCGGACCGCGGAGCGTGTTTGGAGGCACTGGAAAAGGAATTTGAGGCCAACAGAGTGAACAGGAGTGAAAGGGAAGTTTAAAATCTGTATAATTAGCTTTGTCTTTATTTTCAATTTGAGTATTTTTCTGTTTAGAGCAGGATGTAACAGAAACTGAATGGACTGCACAGTGTACAGTACATGAGTGATAGTATGTGATGTACTGTACTATAATTGTATTAACACCTGCATAGAATTTTGATAGAGAGTTTATGAAACACTATGTAAAGGTACAGATCTGGAGTTCCATTTCTAATTTATGTATGTAATTTGTCTTAGATATTAATATGAAGTTTCTTGTATATTCCCTATTTCTTAATAAATAAAACAACTTTTTCCAGATAAAAAAATAAATAAAATATGATTAGCGTTTCCATATTTGATGTGTGAAGATATAACATCTAATTGTTCATCCAAATAACTTTTCTTCTTCATTTTAATGTACCTGTATGCTTATTCTAATTGTATGGTTTTTGTGTGTGTGCCTGAGATTGATGTGAGTGTGTTTAGAAGAGTGAACAGGAGTAAAAGGTAAGGTAAAAAACGTGTTTATGTGTGTGTGTGCCTGAGATTGATGTGAGTGTGCTTAGCAGAGTGAACAGGAGTGAAAGGTAAGGTAAAAAACGTGTTTATGTGTGTGTGTGCGCCTGAGATTGATGTGAGTGTGCTTAGCAGAGTGAACAGGAGTGAAAGGTAAGGTAAAATAATGTTTGTGTGTGTGTGTGTGCCTGAGATTGATGTGAGTGTACTTGGGACTTCTTGCATTTTCCCTACTCCCCACCCCCACCTCCCCCCTTCCTGTATACAGACAAATAAAAGTTGTGAAATGTAAGTCAGGTGTCTGTAATTTTAGCTGTTTATCCATATAAAGTGTGTGTGTGTGTGTGACATTGTACCATATTTTGGCAGGTAGCATAGCAAGGAGCAGGAGGAGGACTGAAGAGCCTGAAGGAAGGGGAGAAGGAGTAGAGCTTGAAGGCTCTAAAAATACTGTAAAAAAAAAGGAGCGCTAAAAAATAAAAGGAGTAGAGATTGAAAGCTCTAAAAATAAAAGGAGGAAAAGTGATAAAGGAGAGATGCAAGCCTGAAAGTAAGAGAGGAGGTGTGAAATTAAAGAAGGAAAAGGAAAATGATAAAGGAGAGAGGGACGTTGAGAAAGAAGAAGGAGGAAGGCTTAAGAGAGGTGTGAAATTAAAGAAGGAAAAGGAAAGTGATAAAGGAGAGAGGAACGTTGCGAAAGAAGAAGGAGGAAGGCTTAAGAGGTTTGAAATTAAAGAAGGAAACGGAAATTGAGAAAGGAGAGAGGGACGTTGAGAAAAAAGAAGGAGGAAGGCTTAAGAGAGGTGTGAAATTAAAGAAGGAAAAGGAAAGTGATAAAGGAGAGAGGGAAGTTGAGAAAGAAGGAGGAAGGCTTAAGAGAGGTGTGAAATTAAAGAAGGAAAAGGAAAGTGATAAAGGAGAGAGGGACATTGAGAAAGAAGAAGGAGGAAGGCTTAAGAGAGGTGTGAAATTAAAGAAGGAAAAGGAAGGTGATAAAGGAGAGAGGGAAGTTGAAAAAGAAGGAGGAAGGCTTAAGAGAGGTGTGAAATTAAAGAAGGAAAAGGAAAATGATAAAGGAGAGAGGGACGTTGAGAAAGAAGAAGGAGGAAGGCTTAAGAGAGGTGTGAAATTAAAGAAGGAAAAGGAAAGTGATAAAGGAGAGAGGGACATTGAGAAAGAAGAAGGAGGAAGGCTTATGAGAGGTGTGAAATTAAAGAAGGAAAAGGAAGGTGATAAAGGAGAGAGGGAAGTTGAAAAAGAAGGAGGAAGGCTTAAGAGAGGTGTGAAATTAAAGAAGGAAAAGGAAAGTGATAAAGGAGAGAGGGACGTTGAGAAAGAAGAAAGTGAAGAAGGAGGACTCATAATGCCACCAAAAAGAAAGGAGGTTACAGTCGGTGCTTGTAATGAAAATATCAAAAGACGAAAAGCCATAACATTAGAAACAAAATTGAACATCATAACAGACCATTATGCTGGAAATAACACTAAAGAATTAGCTACCAAATATTCACTAAGTAAATCAACTGTGAGTACAATTTTGAAAGACAGAGAAAAATATTTAAAGGAAGTAAAAAATGCGCAATCCCTGCATTCTACTTGGATACGAACAAAGTAAAATGAAAGCCTTATTCCTCATATGGAAAAACTTTTAACAGCATAGATTAGTGATAAAACTGGACGGCTCCATATGCCTGTTACCTATGCTACTATTTGTGCTAAAGCTTTATCACTTTTTGAGATGCTGAAACAAAGAAAAGGAGGCAACGTTGAAGAAACATTTTCTGCAAGCAGTGGGTGGTTTGATCGGTACATAAAAAGCTGGTTAGCATAACATAAAATTCCTTGAAGAATCTGCAAGTGCTGATACAGAAGCTAAATTTCCTGCTAAGTTGGCAGAAATATTGGAAGAGGGAAATTACTCGCCATCACAGGTTTTCAATGAGGATGAAACCGGTCTCTTTTGGAAGCGCATGCCATCAAGAAGCTCGTAGTCTTTAGCTGTTATTGCATTTCCTGTGTGAGTTATCTTGTCCGGTTTTGCCTGTTGTGTTCGTGTCCCTGCGTGTAAGTTAGTACGTGTTTGTGCGTGTTTGCAACTATATTGTGCATCCGTCATTCTCTCTGTGTGTGATTTCTACTTTTGTTGTTTCTTTATATGGCCCCTTGCGTGTTTATCCGTTTTTCCCAGTTTTAGGGGGTTGGTATCCGTTTGCTCTTTACTCCTGTTCCGCTTTCAGTTCCGGCAGGTGAGCTCCCTGCAGTTTCAACCTTCATTGCGGTCATGTGCAACGAAGCTCTCTCTTCCTGTTTGCCCTGGGTTATATAGGGAAGTTGGAAGGGGTTGGGGCAAGGTGAGGGGAGGGGGGGATTGAGTCTGCTCTCTCCCTTGGTGCGCCCGGGCCCGCCCCCCCGACATTCACCCCGCCCCCTGTCCCAGTGCATCTTGTCTTCCACCTCCACTTAAGTGCTGTGTAGTATCCAGGGTGTCCACTTTTCCACATGTTTGTCGCTTCTCCCCTGGGAATCTGCTATTTTCGCCTCTGCTATCCTGATGTCTTCTACCCTGCGTGTCCATTCTTCTATCGTGCATGGATTTTCCTTTTTCCAGTGCAGTGGGACCAGGGACTTGGCTGTGTTTAGTAAGTGCCTCAGTATCGACCTCCTGTAAGAGGGTATTGGTCGTTCTGTATGATGTAGAAGAGCGGCCGTCATCGTCAAATGTGTGGGTTCGTCTAGTACCTGCTTAATTTCCCGTTCAATGCTCTCCCAAAAAGGTTTTATTTTATTGCAGTCCCACCAGATGTGCCTTAAGGTGCCGGGTTCCTCCCCGCATCTCCAGCAGGTGTTCGGAATTGTCGGGTTGTATCGGTTGATCAGGGACGGTGTACGATGCCAGTGTGTCAATAGCTTACAATTTACTTCCTGGTAGTGGGAGCTGGAGGTGCTTTTGTGTTGTAGGGTTAGTATCTTCCCCCATTGGTCGTCTGTGAAGGTCTCCTCTGTCCAGTCCTCCCATTGTCTTTTGTATAAGTTGTTGTTAGTAAGGTTTGACGTCAGTAGGTTTTGATATAATGCGGAAACTCTACCCACCACCTCTGGTGTCTGTGTGCATAGGTTTTTGTACCATGTTAGTTCTCTGTGTATCTTGCCTCTGTGCGGTAGGTTGTGATCGTAGTGCTTAAGCTGGATGTGGTGGAATTGGTGCATTAGCGTGGGCGTTTCTTAGCCCAAAATTACCCTTAATGGTTGGACTCCCGTATTGTTCAGGACGGTATGTATCCATCTTGGTCGTCTATTGGCCAGGCATTCGGTGGAAGGTTGTCTCCCAGGTTTGGGTTGTAAGTGATGGGTATTCAGGGACTGGGATTGGGTGAGATCTGCTGTTCCTTTCTTATTGTGGACCAGTGCGTCAGGGTGTGCGTGAGGGAAGAGTCTTCCCCTAGCAGCGTCCGGGTGTTCCTTTCATTGTACCACACCAGTGTATGCAGTTTTTTGTCTACAGTGTCCCTCCAAAGCTGGACCCATCATTTGTGTAGCGTGTCCGTGTGTAGTTCTTTGAGTCTCTGTAACACCGTTGCCTGATGATATCTTTTGATGTCAGGTAGAGCCAGCCGCCCCCCCCCAACTCCTCGGGAGGCAGAGTTTGTTGTAGCTGATCCGTGCCCTTTCTCCCTTACAGACATATTGTACGAATGCTGTTTTGAGTGCCGTAAAGAATGTGTGCGGGATTGTCTGTGGTGCTGTGTGTAGGAGGTATAATATCCGTGGTAAGATGTTCATCTTTAAGACTGCTATTCTCCCGATCCAGGTTATGTGGGGATAATTCCATCTTCTGAGGTCTTCTATGATGTGTGTCAGGAGTGGAGCGTGGTTGTGTGTATAGATGTCCTTTGTTGTATGTGTTATCCACAGTGCGAGGTATCTCATTCTGTCTGTGTACCAGTGGAGTGGGAACTTCCGCTTTAGTTGCTCACATTCGTTATCCGGGACCGTGACATTGAGAATTTCACATTTGGTCAGGTTCAGTTTCAATCCGGACATAGTTTTCGAATTCTTCCATTAGTGGTGTGTACGCCATTTTGCTATATCCCGGGATCTCCACGTGGGTGCTGTTCAGTGGGTCCGCCTCCGTGTCCTTGAGGGCAGCGGTTTTCACGTCCAGCGGGCGAGCCCGAGTGCCGCTCCGAGGGTGGCTACTAGGAACAGTAAGGGGGGGGGGCTGCCAGCAGGGGGACTAACTGTCATTACAGGCAGTCCCCCTGCTGGCAATGCAGCAGCCAGCTAACCCGGCCATGTGATTGTGAGGTCCTCGCAAGGACCTCACTCTCACATGGCTGGGGGGGCCGGAGGAGGCAGGATCCGCCGCTGGGGACTCCCTGGGATCCCAGGTGAGTCCCCCCAACCGCGATCACCAGCGTGTGATAAGTAACAAAAACCGTGAGGGCATACTATTACGCCCTGTGGCGTTTAGAGCCGCTTAGAATAATACGCTCTCCGGTTTTAAGGGATTAATATTCTATTATTTTATGAATATATTGCAATATCAACTATGTTACACATGCTGGCTTGATTTTCCTCACCACCTAACACACACTTGGCTCTCTGTATGTGGACATTAGATTTTGTGGTACCTTAAATATAAATAAATAAAGTTTTGAGTATTTTAGGGTTGTACCCCTTTTTTAAGAATAGAAACATTTAGTATTTCTTTTTGAAATTCATTTATTCCACAGAACACTGTCCGATACAGATATAGTACATTCTATTCTACAGTAGAGACATACAATATTGTTTTTATTTTTTTAGTCACTTCACTGTCTTCACATTTACACATCATTTTCCCCCTTTTCACATCTCACTATTTTTATCCACTCTTTTTGGTCTCTTCTGTAGTTCCTAATATCCTACGGTGCTGGAAAGATAGTTTGTGGCTATCTTTTATTCACTCACTTAATATCACTTAGGTTGCCGAGCAACCGCTGTAATCACCGCGGGACGTAACGACGTCACCTGCGGCATCTGCACACTTCCGGGTCTCGATCGTTTGGGGAGGTTCTATGCACTGCACCTGGTAAATGGGCCTTCAATCCTACCCAATTCTAGCTCTTTATTAATCTTTTCCCAAGTAACAACAGGGCTATCTTGTTTTTTTAACTTATCCACCCATTAAAAAGCAGGAGGATTTTCAACTGGAATAATGGAACCCTCACGAAAAACCTACTTCAATGATCTGAGAATTGTAAGGAGCAAAAAAGTGAATGGGCCCCACTACAGTGGGTGCATTCATGCCTATATTTACAGTTATTTGGCCATTTACATTGGGCCTCATTGAATGCCCAGCAGATGCCTCTTTTTGTTGAGTATTGGTATTAAATCTGTTAAAGGAGAAGGGAGACCTTTGTGGCATCATAAGGCTCACCCACAAGCCCACGCCTTTCATACCCCATGACAAATTAGGATGGACTGCCAGTTTCTGACAAAACATTTCGTCATAGATATACCACCAAACATTTTGTATGCCTCCAGAACTGTGTCAACATATTGAAATAATTCACTGCATTTTTCTGGGTGTTTCTCACCATAAACTGCAGAGAATATACAAAAATCTTGTAGCCAATTATTAAATGTTTTAGAATCCTATTTCTTTTCTTTTGAATCTTTCACAGTTGGTAATGGAGAAAATATTTCAATGTAATCACCTTGCGCCAAATTCTTTCTTTCAGCGCCTTAGTCAGACGAAAGCCCAAAGGCTTTCACATGCCAAGGCTTCTTTCCTACAAACTTCACTAACACCTTGTTCCATATTAGGCTCCCCTACTACCTCCTGTGGGATTCTGCTGGTATCAACCCCCCAAGGACTTAGCTACATCAGCTAAATTAAAAATCATTTCACCAATTTTTGTAGATTAAACTCACCCTCCCGGGGTTACCAGCTCTGCCTCTCTGCGTCCGGGCTGCCTGTGGAAGAAACCTGCTGAAGTACTTGGAACCTCTTCTCTTCGTCTGCGTTTTTCTCCCCTTCTTTTCACAGGGGAAGGTGAAAAAAACAAAACTTCTGGTCTTCTTTTGACGCTGGCCTTCATAGTAAGCATTCTTTTTGTTTTTAGCGATGACTGTGGGGTGCCGGCTGTCTTCATTGTCCGACAATTCTCTTCTGCGCTCCTGACTGGCCACTGTAGCAAGAAATTCCAGGTGAGAAATATCCTCTTCTTCATCACGTCGCTCTTCAACATCTACAGATGGCCCAGGGATCTCTGAAATAATTTCAAGCATCCTGTAAAAAATTTGCTCTTTGAGGCGCTGTACCAGCTCTTCAAAAGCCCCAGACATGTTAATTAAAGCTAAAAACACCAGCCAACAATTTGATGTGGAGCTGGCCCCTTTAAGTTATCCTGTCAAAGTGAGCTGAGCTGAGAATTACCTCTACTATTTATATAAAACTAAACTGTTGCGTGCTATCCTAGAATGTTGCCCTCCAATCACACCCCTGCACTAAAACTGGCACGCGCTAGTTTAAAAACTGACTATTTTCCCGCTAAAACTAACTGAAAGCTACATGTCACGTGGGGGTAATGGCCGCACTATTAGAACTTTGATAGTGTTGGTATGTGACCAAGGGTTCCATTACATTGGAGAATGATATGAGACTATTATATTTGGTCCAGTATTAGTAAGCTCTGCATGCTAATCTCTGAGATATTTCAGCATAGGCGTGCGCACGGGGTGTGCCGGGTGTGCCTGGGCACACCCTAATCCCTGTGGCACGCCTATGGTTTGAGTCCTGCAGGAACAGCGTCCCTGCACTTTTTTTGAGCAGGAACGCTGTTCCTGCAGGCACTCAGTGCCCCCTGTTTCACCTCTTGCCCCTGTCATAGGGGGGGGGGCAAGAGGTGATGGATTCCCCACCCGTTCAGCGCGTGGCGAGGGAGCTCTCTGCTGTCTGCTCTCTGCTCCCTCTCGCCTCGCGCTGATGCCGGGAGCCGGAATATGACGTCATATTCCGGCTCCCAGCTCCAGCAGACAGCCCGCGCGGCGAGAGGGAGTAGAGAGCAGACAGCAGAGAGCTCCCTCGCGGCTCAGCTGGAGAAAGGCGCCTGCCCCCACTGGACCCCAGGGACAAGTCCACCAGCACTCCAGGTAGGAGGCTGGGTGGACATTTTTTTTTTAAATTAAAATATAATAATTTGTGTGTGTGTGTGTGTCAGTGTGTGTGAGTGTCTGTGAGTATGTGTGTGTGTCAGTGTGTGTGTGTGAGTGTCTGTGAGTGTGTGTCTGTGAGTATGTGTGTGTGTCAGTGTATGTGAGTATGTGTGTGTGTCAGTGTGTGTGTGTGTGTGTGTCTGTGAGTATGTATGTGTGTGTGTCTGTGAGTGTGTGTACGTGTATGTATATATATATATATATATATATATACACATATATATATACATATATATACATATATATATATATATATATATACATATATATACATATATACACACACACACACGCAGAGCCAGCGCTATCTGAGTGCCGGCTCTGCTCTAAGCCTTCATGGGCCGGCGGGGAGACCAAAGATCTACCTCACCGGCCCACAGCAGCATGGAGGGAGGCAGTAGAGGACCCAGGCTGCTCTAGACAGAAGCTCCGCCAGGTTCCTCTCGCCATATCTGAGCGTTGCTGCGGCAACGCTCAGATCTCGCGAGAGTTAACTCTAGCCCCGCAGGCTAGAGTTCACTCTCCACTGGACCACCAGAGATGGCACATGGCAGCAAGGATTTACTAATCTGCCCCCACCTCCACAATCCCTCCAAACATACAGCACCTACACACATACAGCTCACACACACACAGTACACTAACCGCACCCTCACAAACACACACAGCACCTTTAAAAAAAACACAACACCCTCACACACAGCACACTAACAGCACCCTCACAGGACAAACATACACACACAAACACCCTCACACACAAACAGCACAGTCACAAACACGCACCCTCACACACACATCACACTAACAGCACACAGCACACTAACAGCACACACAGCAGTGTGTGTGTGTGTGTGTATATATAGATAGATACATACACACACACACGCGCGTGGCGTGTGTTTGTGCTTTAGGGTGCACACCCTAATGCAATAGGCTGCGCACGCCTATGTGTGTCTGTGAGTATGTGTGTGTGTGTCTGTGTGTGTGTGTCTGTGAGTGTGTGTGTGTGTGTGTGTCTGTGAGTATGTGTGTGGGTGTGTCAGTGTGTGTGTCTGTGAGTGTGTGTCTGTGAGTATGTGTGTGTGTCAGTGTGTGTGTGTCTGAGTATGTGTGTGTGTCAGTGTGAGTGTGTGTGTGTCTGTGAGTATGTATGTATGTGTGTGTGTGTGTGTACGTATATATATATATACACACACACACGCAGAGCCGGCGCTATCTGAGTGCCGGCTCTGCTCTAAGCCTTCATGGGCCGGCGGGGAGACCAAAGATCTACCTCACCGGCCCACAGCAACATGGAGGGAGGCAGGAGAGGACCCAGGGAGCTCTAGACAGAAGCTCCGCCAGGTTGCGATATCTGCTGCGGCAACGCTCAGATCTCGCGAGAGTTAACTCTAGCCCAGCAGGCTAGAGTTCACTCTCCACTGGACCACCAGGGATGGCACATGGCAGCAAGGATTTACTAATCTGCCAAATCCCTCCAAACATACAGCACACACATACAGCACCTACACACATACAGCTCACACACACACAGTACACTAACCGCACCCTCACAAACACACACAGCACCTTTAAAAAAAACACAACACCCTCACACACAGCATACTAACAGCACCCTCACAAACACACACACACAAACAGCACCCTCACAAATACACGACACTCACACAAACAGCACCCTCACAGGACAAACATACACACACAAACACCCTCACACACAAACAGCACAGTCACAAACACACACACAAACACCCTCACATCACACTAACAGCACCCTCACACACACATCACACACAGCAGTGTATGTGTGTGTGTATATATGTCTATATATATATATATATATATATATATCTATATACATATATAGATACATACACACAAACATGCACAGCGTGTGTTTGTGGTTTAGGGTGCACACCCTAATGCAATAGGCTGCGCACGCCTATGTCTGTATGTGTTATGCTACTAGTAATCTAAAGTGTATGGAGCAAAGCAGTTGTCACCCGTCACTGGTTAGATGTTATCTCCCATCAAATGCCATCATTGTCTGTCATTTACACTATTGTATGTTGTGTTAGTCCTGTTAGCACAAATTCACCAAGCCTGAAAACTATTTTCCTGCTTCTCAACAAATTGGACTGGAATGATGTAGATGTTTGATTATTGTGACATATCTCTCCTAATTTACGAAGATAATTCCTGACTCAGGCTTTCTGGAATTCACCTGATGCAATATCTAAACTGTAAAATATTGGTTTCTTCAACAATCTACACAATCTGCAATAAAATACTGTAATAAACATGCACTTCAGGCACAACTTACACACTGAAACCATTACAGCATCCTAAATGAACATAACTTTATTTATTTTTCCCATGTATTATTTAATTTTGTTTTATTATAGTCGCAGTGGAATTAGATTGATGTTGATTCATATTGGAATAGGACAAAACGCCTGCATATTGTTCCAGCTGCAGAATCAATCATTCAGAAAGAAAATATATAACAATGGCACTATATGAGATTTTTTTTTTTTTTTACAAATTAAACCAGAAAAAAAATGTAACTATGGAGCTTAGATTCCTGTATGTTATCAGCGATTATTCATATTGGAGCCTATTCTACATGTTGGAAGGTGATGGAGTTAATGTAGTAGGAGGGGGAGTCACTGATCAAACTGATACCTGCTCTGTGGTTTGGTAATACCTGCTATGTGTCTTGATACCTGATGCTATGTGGTAGAAGCAGCAATTCATTAACATTCCCTTAGGGGATGGTGGAAATAGATTAATTCTCTTTCTTGTGGTTTTCACAGGAGGATATATATTTTTTTTTTCTGAGGCTATGATTAATATGTACAAGGAAAGGGGAAGTCAGTACATGGTCTACAGTGTGTGGCATCTAATACCATCCCTCTTAATTTGGAGAAAAAGCTTAACCCCTTCTTGTTTAAGTAAGATTTGTAAAAAAAAAAAATTATAATAATAATAATTTTAATTTAAAAAAAAAATAATAATAATAATACAGCCATCCTGTAAGTATTATTACAGCCTGATCTCTGGCCATAATTATTGCACAATAACCAAACATAATGAATCAGGGCCCTATAAATGTACTGTATATAACCCATGACCCCTTCCCTCCCCCTCCCATACATTCCACCCCCTTAATTAGTGTTTAATAAGATTACACATCTCAATGAAGCCCATTCAGGGTTGGTGCAATGTACACTTGAATTATTGCACTAAATGAAAATGTGCATAATTTACAAAATAAAAATACAGCCATTCCGACACTAGATTAGCTTTAACCCTCTTAATGCAAAACAAGCCTGTAAATTATTTTAATATTTATTTTTATTTATTTTTATTAAAGGCTAGACCCTAGTTATAGACCCATACAAGGTATAAGGTTGTTTTTGTGATGTAGACCCCCCTCCCTCCATAGATCTATAGCAGACAGGATGAATGAAGCAGTAAATGAGCTTGGCAGGGATGCCAGGCAGTGATACAGTGAGGGTGCCATGGTTTCTCACCTGCAGTGGGTGCCAAGGATGATGCCCAGTGTCCCCCAGGGTCTCAGGGTTACATGGTCACACTGCTGTCACTGTACCCCAGCTGCTTCAATGCCGCGGGCGCGCGCACTCAAGCCAGAGAACAACACATGCGCGCTCCCGCAACCTGCAGCCTATCAGACCGAGGATGCGATCAGCCCCGCCCACTTTCTCACCTTCATTCCCTCACAGCAGCATGATGCATACTGACATAGAAACACACTCACACTCTCTCTCTCCTCCACCTGTGGCTAATAGGACTCAGAGTCCCCCTGGATTGCTGACTGAGGATAATGGGAGTCAGAGTCCCCCTGGATTGCTGACTGAGGCTAATAGGACTCAGAGTCCCCCTGGATTGCTGACTGAGGATAATAGGAGTCAGAGTCCCCCTGGATTGCTGACTGAGGATAATAGGAGTCAGAGTCCCCCTGGCTTGCTGACTGAGGCTAATAGGACTCAGAGTCCCCCTGTATTGCTGACTGAGGCTAATTGGACTCAGTCACCCTGGATTGCTGACCCAGGCTCATAGGACGCAGAATCCTCCTGTATTGCTGACTGAGGCTCGTAGGGCTCAGAATCCCCCTGAATTGCTGACTGAGGCTCATAGGACTCAGAATCCCCCTGGATTGCTGACTGAGGCTAATAGGACTCAGAGTCCCCCTGGATTGCTGACTGAGGCTAGTAGGACTCAGGGTATGCATTGCTGACTGAGGCTAATTGGACTCAGTGTCACCCTGGTTTCCTGACTGAGGCAATTTGGACTCAGAATCCCCCTACTTATCTGTGTGAAGGCACTTCAGTGATCATGGCACAGAAACCCTAAAATATCCGATGCCCAAGAGAGCATATAGGTGTAGGCAAAAATGGTTCATCATTACTAGGGAGGTTGTCAGTAGTATTATCAGTGTAAGTGGAGTAATATGCAATATGTTTTGTGATTGCCTAATTGTTTTTTTTATTATTATTATTTTATAATATAGAAAGGTGTTAAGGATTTTTTATTTTTCTCAAAAAATAATGAATTTGATATATATTTCTCAAAGTCTTGTTGAGCAAACTGGCTTCACAGTATATAATATTATATAATTTCTCAGCTCTTTGTTTAACCAAAAAGGTATAGAAATTGTGTCGGAAAGAAAACAATGTTACAGATTTCATAAAATGTAAATATAATTTAAGTTGGGTACCTTGCGGGTGTGGGAGTCACGATTGTGCAGCTCTCACATAACATGCTGGTACAGCGCAGCTTGCTCTTGACATCTGTGAGAGCTGCAAAAATGCACCTTCGTCTGTGTAGGCAAAAATCTTTAACACTCACCCTGACAACGGCAATGTACGTATATGTGTAGAGAGGGACAGAGATATGTAAAATGAGAGCACTCCCAGAGCACTTGGTTGCTGTTTATTAAAAGATATGGAATATAAAAATGACTGTCAGTGTTTCATTTCACCTGGGATTTCTTGCAATTCCCAGGTGGTTTCAGATCTCTGAATAAACAGCAACTGAGTATGTATGCTATAAGTGCTTTCAGTTTCGCATTACTTTATATTGGCCTGAGATAGATAGATAGACAGACAGACAGACAGATCGATATATTAAAATAGGGCTTAAAATTTCAAGTATTATACTACTAGCTAGGCCGTACAAAATATTTGCCACTGTAACCCTACTGTTTCTATATCATTTCAAAACAGTTTCACTTCTAAACAAGAAAAAAAAAAAACACAAAAAAAAATTCTATACACTAGCTGCAAAATCAAATGTTCACCTTAAGGAACACTATAGTCACCAGAACAACTACAGCTTAATGCTGGTCTATAGCACGTCCCTGCAGGATTTTTTTCTGAAAATGCAGTGTTTCCATTACTGCCTGGTAACAACTCTAGTGACAGTGACTCCCACTAGATGTGACAGTGACGGCCACTAGATGTGTTTCCTGTGTCAGTGCTGCACACCTTGCAGCACTGGCGTTCTGCGTCTCCACGCTTAACGTTCCCAATAGAGATGCATCGATACAATGCATCTCTATGAGGAGATGCTGATTGGCACAGCGTGGCATTTTGCCGCCCATGCGCAATAGACTCCCAATGCTTTCCTACATGAGGTTAGCGTTTCTTTAAGTTACCAACTTTTGATAGAGATTGTATGGATTTCATGGCAATTTGGACAGCAGCCTTAGAGCATTTTTCGTGCCATAAAATGGATATCATTAGAAATAGAAATAAAAAAATACTTTGAATATACCCTAAATAAAGAAATAGGGGAAGTCCAGGATAGATTATCCCTAGTTTTTGAAGTGTCAGATTTTTCAGACCTCACCAACAAAGCTAAGGCTCAGATTAAAAAGTAAAAAAAAAATATTGGAGGGATATTAGTGATCATGCCCAGAACATGGACTTTTCCAAACAGAAGAAACCAGCTGCCAACATTGGATGGGAAAATAATATTAATAAGAGGAAGAGTATAAAGTACCTCAGACCCAGAAAACCCTGAGAGAAAAATGGGATAGACTGTGGCATAGAAGGAATTTGAGAATCAGCAGAAAGTGCCATTTAGAAAATATAATAAGATCAGTAGAACACCAGAGCAAAGCCTGAGGCCTGGGGGAGGCGGTCGATCTCCCGGCGCAGGACGAGAGCAAAAGCAAGTGTCTACCACAGCCCTGCTACCCCCCCCTCTGGACCGGCGGGGGACATCCCGGTCCTCGCTGGGGACGATTAACCCCACATCACCGCCTAACCAAGCGATTAAACCACAAGTCAAACGAGACAAACTGAGCCCAGCCAAGATGGCGGCTCAGAAGCAACCTATTACCAAGCGAACACCCATTACGCCACCTAAGCACACAATGGAGTTTGTGACCCGGCTAAGCTCCTATCTCTGGGCAAAGTTCAAAACCCAGAGTCAAACCTACAAGCTAGCGATGAGAGAAGTAAAGGCGTGGATACGCCCAGCAACCCGGCGCCATCTGCAGGGTAACCCACCTTTTAACTCACGAGCAGCCTTTGGACGGAAGAAACACCGAAGCTCAGCACGGCGGGAAACGGCACCGGGGCCCTCAGACAGCAGCGCTCACGACCCCAAGCCTCAAAGTAAGACCCGCCGATCCACCCGTCCAACCTTCCACCCAGCGGCACAAACAACTCTAAACCAGCACAGAGGAAACCCTCACGACACTGACCAGTCTCACGGCCTACACTCCTGGGACGCAAGGGATCAGCACCCAGCAGCAACACCGGCAGACCCGATGGCACCGGCCCCACGCAGGGGCATCGGCTGAATGAGCTCTCTTGGACAATCCAAACAACCCCAAGTATAGCATACAAGGACACAACGCCCATACCTCATCCATGCCGAACTGTGAAGCTGCCGTAATATGCTGAGACTTGGGTGAATGCTAGCTGACATTATACCATCAGACCCAGTGGTTTCAGTATACCTTGCAATCTTACCAAGTCCCTGCGGACTACCTCTTTCTTACCTAAAGAGAACTGAGTACCCGAGGTTTTTCATACTACTAACCATATATAGAGCGCATTTAAACTATGTTTATATCTAGTTTGTATTTACTTTTGCTCATCACTCCCACCAATAACAAGACAGGAGGTAACCCTTTGACAAACGACACTAACCCATAATCTGTGTGCCCGTTAGTCTTCTTTTGCAAAATCCAGCCTATAACCTATGGCGCACGCTAATATTGTATACCCCTGAGTGGTACTTACTGTCAGTTAATCGGTCAAATAAGCTGGTTAATATTCTTGAAACGAGCAAATAATGCTAATAAATAACGTGTGAGAATTTTGCATTACGCGTAGCTTGTTCATAACTAAACTGTGGACCTAATCTCCTGCTACTTCATGTTATTTCATGTTTGTATATATTACTTGCTCAGTTGACGACAATATGCCGTCGGTTTAATGCCATACGTACGAGCACCCGAGATAATACTCTGAGCCAGTTAGGTAAAGTTAAAACGGCTCTAATTGCTATTGTACAGGTTAGAATCATAGCTTGTAGTATGAATAAAGCACTGTGACCCACCTCAATAGACAGGCTTTGCTAGCCAACACACAAAATGTTTATAAACCTAAATGTGTTACTAACCTGTGTTTTTCTATCCTTTAAAAAATTTGTGCGGTTAAGTTATGCCATGACTATGTATGCCAATGAAACGCCTGTAAACGCTGTTGTGGTGCTACAGGTATCTCTGTTGTAAAATCTAATGCACAAGAAAAATAAAGAATTACAAAATAAGATCAGTAGAGCATGATGTGGGAATTCAATGTAAAGCGAGAGAGAAACAAAGGACAAAAGGAAATCCTAATAAATCCTAATTGACAGTCTCAGCCAATCCTATGGGAAAGCATTATGATTGGCTCAGAGAATCACTTCTTATGATGTCAGCCATCAGGCAGATCAGTGGCAGAGGCAGCAGCAGTAGACTTGAATACAAGTAAGATTTTACTATATTTAGGGAGGCAAGGAGGGGCCAGTGGTGATAGATGGTGGTTTTAACACTACAGGGTAAGGAATAAATGTTTGTGTAAACAAAAACCGTGTACGGGTGGGTGGTGAAATAATATCAAACTAGTGTAGGCAAGCCACTGTCATAAGGTCACTCCAAAACCTCTATATAAACAACCACAGAATCCTGATTAATAAATCAGAAAAAACAGGGCGCCACAATCACAAAGTTAAATTCAATCTGGAGATTCCTATGGATAGGAGGGACAAATAGATGTAAGAAAAATATCCACTTTATTAGTAATAAATCCAGGTAAAATAAGCAATAGCACACACAAAAGCTGTATGTACTTCATCACGTATGGCAGTGCGATCGATGGGTCTGCGCATGCGCGGGTTATGAATGGCACCTAGATCGGCGGATTTAAAAGGAGAAGATGCCAAGGGGAACACAGAAGCTCCTGAAGAAGTCTAAGTGACGAAACGCGTTGAGCAGCTACGAGAGCCCTGTATTGGTGGTCAGGGCCGCCATCAGGGGGTGACAACCGTGACTGTTGTCACGGGCCCGGCGGCCCTGGGGGGCCCGGACTGCTCTGGCAGTCCTGGGCCCCACTTTCCCTTTCTGCACACATAGATAGCGAATATCACTATCTATGTGTGCAGCCGCGGGCCCCCTGCTCCCTGTTACCGCAGAGGGGGCCCAGCCAGGCAGCACACAGCTTCTCCTCCCGTCTTCTCTCTTCTCATAACTCTCGCGAGACCCGCGGAGCGTTGCCATGGTAACCGGGTCTCGCGAGAGTTATGAGAAGAGAGGAGAAGCTGTGTGCTGCCTGGGCCCCCTCTGCGGTAACAGGGAGCCGGGGGGCCCCCCACCGGACCACCAGGGATGGAATCTCCCCCCTCCATGGACACAGGTAAGCAGGGAGGGGGGAGAAACATTTAATTAAATTAATTAAAAATTAATGTTAAAATGCCCCTTCCTCCCCCTCACCCCAGATCACACACTAACAACACACACTGCATACAATAACACACACATACACTGCATACACTAACAACACACACTGCATACAATAACACACACATACACTGCATACACTAACACACCACACACACTGCATACACTAACACACACATACACTGCATACACTAACACACCACACACACTGCATACACTAACACACATATACACTGCATACACTAACACACCACACACACTGCATACAATAACACACATATACACTGCATACACTAACACACACACACTGCATACAATAACACACACATACACTGCATACACTAACACACACACGGCATACACTAACACACACACACACACACACACACGCTGCATACACTAACACACACACACTGCATACACTAACACACACACACTGCATACACTAACACACACATACACTGCATTCACTAACACAACACACACTGCATAGAATAACACACACATACACTGCATTCACCAACACAACACACTGCATACACTAACACAACACACACTGCATACACTAACACAACACACACTGCATACAAAACACACACATACACTGCATTCACCAACACAACACACACTGCATACACTAACACAACACACACTGCATACACTAACACAACACACATAACACAACACACACACTGCATTCACTAACACACACACACACACACACTGCATACACTAACACAACACACACACTGCATACACTAACACACACACCGCATACAATAACACACACATACACTGCATTCACTAACACAACACACACTGCATACACTAACACAACACACACTGCATACAATAACACACACATACACTGCATTCACCAACACAACACACACTGCATACACTAACACAACACACACTGCATACAAAAACACACACATACACTGCATTCACCAACACAACACACACTGCATTCACCAACACAACACACACTGCATACACTAACACAACACACACTGCATACAACACACACTGCATTCACTAACACACACACACACACTGCATACACTAACACAACACACACACTGCATACACTAACACACACACACTGCATACAATAACACACACATACACTGCATTCACTAACACAACACACACTGCATACACTAACACAACACACACTGCATACAATAACACACACATACACTGCATTCACTAACACAACACACACTGCATACACTAACACGCACACTGCATACAATAACACAACACACACACAATGCATTCACTAACACAACACACACACACTGCATACACTAACACAACACACACACTGCATACACTGACACACACACACACTGCATACACTAACACAACACACACACTGCATACACTAACACACACACACACACACTGCATACACTAACACAACACTCTGCATACACTAACACACACACACACTGCATACACTAACACACACACTGCATACACTAACGCAACACACACTGCATCCGCTACACTAACACACACTCTGCATCCGCTACACTAACACACACTCTGCATCCGCTACACACTAACACACTCTCTGCATTCACTACACATTAACACTGCATTCACTACACTAACACACACTCTGCATCCGCTACATACCAACACACTCTCTGCATTCACTACAAATTTACACACACTATGCATTCACTGCACTAACACACACACTACATTCATTACACTGACGCACTCTGCATTCACTACACACTAACATACACTCTGCATTCACTAAACTATGCACACACTCTGGATTCACTAAACTGACACACACTCTGCATTCTCTACACTAACATACACTCTGCATTAACTGTACACACAGCATCCACTACACAAACATCCTGTATTCACAGTACACACACTACATCCACCACAAATTGAAACACTCTGCATTCACTATACACAGACACTGCGTCTGATACACACACTACAGAAACTGCATCCACTAAACACATTTCATCTAGTACATACAAACACTACATCCACTACACAAACACACACTACATCACTGTACACACACTACATCCACTACTCAAAAACACTCTGCGTTCACTATACACACTGCATCCGCTACACAAACACACACTCTGCATTCATTGCACAAACAGTATCTAATACACACAAACACTACATCCATTACACACATTCTAATTCACTTCCACTATACACACACCACATTCAGTCCTGCATCATTGTGAGCGGACTAGGTAGGGCGTGGGTGGGCCCGCGAGGAGGGGGGGGGGCCCAGACCTTGTGCTTTGTCATGGGCCCCAAATTTTCTGATGGCGGCCCTGTTGGTGGTACCTCAGTCTTTTATCTTGTCAGTACACTGTTGGTTTTTGTGTTGTGTAGTGTCATTTAGCATTGTTTGTACTTTGACACTTTTTTGCACTGGCACTTTGTTATATCTGCACAGTCATCTGTATAGCTGAAGCTGCTGTCCATAGGGGCTATGGTGCCTTATTTGGTTTTTTAACATTGTATTGCGATTTTGCACAATTTTGTGTGCTATTGCTTATTTTACCTGGATTTATTACTAATAAAGTGGATATTTTTCTCACATCTATTTGTCCCTCCTATCCATGGGAATCTCCAGATTGAACTTAACTTTGTGATTGTGGCACCCTGTTTTTTCTGATTTATTAATCAGGATTCTTTGGTTATAAATGTTTGTGTTCCTGACCCTTTAGTGTTCCTTTAATTACACCGACCTCTCAAGAAATAATAGATTTGGTCACATCCGCTATAAATTATGAGGCAATGATTTGGAAGCAAATTCAAGTGGATAAAGCAACATGAGAAGTGATGGTAAGATTTTCTGGCTAGTTAATAAATAGGAAAAAAACAAACACTGAATGGGATTGAAACAAGGTTGAGCTTCAACGCAGAAACCGGATAACCACATAATCAAACTGTACCCACTGCGGACTCCCACTTGTTTCTCCTATAGTGGAAGGGCGTACAGTTTTTTGTTTTCCCCTTTCCCCTGAGTTCCATCACATTATTGGACCTGGCATGCACTTGACTGCATCATTTTTACAATGTTTGTAAATGAAACAATATGATGCACAGCAACTCACAATTCTCCGCAAAACGTTACCTGTTTCACGGTTGCAACTTATTCTTGTGCAGATACTCTTTGTACATTTACACAAAATTATTATCATTGTTAGTTGTACAAGACTACTATGGAATAATATTGTCATACTACATTATGTAAAACTCTGCTTGAAGTGACATTCTATAAATGTCATATTGGAAAAAAAGTTTAAAGGGACACTATAGTCACCAGAAAAACTACAGCTTTATGTATTTGTTATGGTGTCTATTGCATGTCCCTGCAGGCATTTAATGTGGACCTGCGTGGTGTTGGAGTAAAGGTGAGAAGAATCACCTTTTACATAACTTACAGTGCGGCTGGTGCCTATATAGTGATATTACAGCTATAGTGACAATAAAACATGTTTGTATTCCTGACACTATAGTGTTCCTTTAACTAATAAGGCCCTTACAGCAAACCAAATGGCAGGTTTGAAAAAAAGGTTTCAAATTTGTTTTTGGATAGGTTGAGAACCTACAAAAAATTATTAGAAAACTCTGCTTGAAAAAATGTTAAATAAAACAGTTAGATTGGAAAATACAAAATTGTGAAGAAACTATTAAAAGTATACATACAGGATTAAAACACAAATCTCAAATTTACCCATATGAACGTAAATCCTATGAGATGTATGTATTTGAAAAACTAATTACAGAATTACAAAAACAAAAACCCTTTTAAAATCAGTTGATGTCAATGGTTTTATTGTTTTAATCGTGGTCATTATGACCCATAATTAGAAACCATCTCTAAATGCCAACTACTGAGAATTAAAAGGAACTGTACGGAAATAAGAGATTATGAAAAACAAAGCCAGGGATTATTGCAGGATTTTTTGAAGATAAAAATTACTACATCTGTGCTAGAAAAACAGAACAAGAAGTAAAGGTAGTAGATAGAAAGGACCTTTTGGGTTATAATAAAGTAAAGACGAAGGAAGGAAAGGGAGTCAGCAGCCTAATTTAAAGGACCACTCTAGGCACCCAGACCACTTCAGCTTAATGAAGTGGTCTGGGTGCCAGGTCCTTCTAGGCTTAACCCATTTTTTCATAATTATAGCAGTTTCAGAGAAACTGCTATAATTATGAATGGGTTAAGCCTTCCCCCTAATCCTCTAGTGGCTGTCTCATTGACAGTCACTAGAGGCGCTTGCGTGCTTCTCACTGTGATTTTCACAGTGAGAGCACGCCAGCGTCCATAGGAAAGCATTGCAAATGCTTTCCTATGCGACGGGCTGAATGCGCGCGCAGCTCTTGCCGCGCGTGCGCATTCAGCCGGCGGGGAGGATCGGAGGCGGAGAGGAGGAGGAGAGCTCTCCGCCCAGCGCTGGAAAAAGGTGTTATTACCTCCCTTCCCCTTCCAGAGCCGAGCATGGAGGGGACCCTGAGGGTGGGGGCATTCAGGGTGGCATTATAGTGCCAGGAAAAACCAGTATGTTTTCCTGGCACCATAGTGGTCCTTTAAGATTTTATCGAGAATGGAAGAGAACTGTGAATCTTAAAAAACACACAAAAAAAAGCATTGGCATATTTTAAAGAGCGATAAAGAACTGGAAGGGTTAATAGGAGCTAAACCAGATTGTTTTTAGAGAAGGGCCCAGTTTAAATTCGTCCTTGGTGATCATGTAACCATTCAATCATGCAAACAGACACAGAGAGTGCAACAACACTAAAAATACAAAAAATAATTGTTTTAAATTGAATAGAACAAATAAGGAATATGAAATAAAAGATTATTTCTTGCAGGACATGCTATGTTATATTCTTCTGTGGTGTGAATGTGGACTCCAATATGTAGGACCTAAGTTCCACCTAAGAGTGGATGAACATATTAGGAACATTAAAAATTCTCCTTATGCAACATAGTTTATCAGCACATTTTGCTGAACACCGTGAGGCAAGCTCACCAGGTTTAAAATGTTATATATATATATAAAGTTAAAAAAAATTGGAGAGAAGGAAATAATGTATTAACAATTGGCCAATTAGAGATGAAGTGGGCATACAAATGATGCATCCCCTACACAAAGGGCCTCAATAAATTTTGATTTTTTAAATTTTTTATAAAAGAAACGTGAACAGAATTTTTTAATTCTTAAGATTTTTAATATGACTTTTACATAATAATCATATTTTTTCCACAGAAAGATTAAAATATTTAATATCTTATTAATATTAAAGTATTAGTAATGAATAGCACCTTAATAGTATTGAGAATACCTAAGAATACCCTTTTAGTCTTTTTTAACAAGAATTGTAACAAGAAGTTTTAGTGTTTTGAAGCTATCAAATAATTTCTATAGTTATTCAAAATAGTTATACGGACACTATAGTCACCAGAACAACTACAGCTTAGTCAGTGAGAAAAGGCAGTGTTACAGTACAGCCTAGGAACATCTCTAGTAGCCACTCCTCAGACAGACACTAGAGGTGCTTCCTAGGTCAGTGCTGCACAGCAGCATTCAGTGTCTCCACGCTATGCATTGATTCAATGGAAATCTATGAGGAGATACTGATTGGCACAACGCTGCATTTTGCCATGCATGCGCAATGGACTTCTAATGCTTTCTTATTTTGAAAGCATTGGATTGGCTGAAATCTTTAAACCTGATGATATCATCCAAGGAGGCAGATCAGGGGTGGGGTCAGGCATGAGGAGCACAATGCGGCGCTGGAAAAAAGTGAGTAAATCACTTTTCTAAACTAATGTAAGGGAGGCCGACTACCTAAACTGTGGTTTTAGAACTATAGTGTCAGGAATACATGTTTGTGTTCCTGACACTTTAGTGCCCTTTTAAGTATTATTAGGATCAGTAAGAGGAAGTGAACCTTCATTCACGAAAAGTGCATAAGGCAATTGCTTCAGACTTTCACTGAATTCGGGATCCCGAGGTCGAACGCAGATTGGCGACAGTGGAATGCATGCTGAGTCTTGGGTGAAATACTCTATCCGCTGTGTTGGATCATGACGGAAGTACCCCATGTGTTTATGTTGGCTTCGACATGGAGTGGGGGACAATATACCTTCATCATCCAGCGTTTGAATTCCATGATATGAAATCTTGAAGAAATCCTTTTATAAACTATATTCAACTTTTTCTTAGTACAGTTGTAATCAAAATTATTCAACCCCCATTTAAAATTGGGTTTACTGTCAACATTTACAGACTTTCAGCAATGAACAAATCAAACAAAAGCACTTGAACTAACTCAACACAATGAATGCTTTAAGCCTTTTCCCCAAATTCAACTGAAAATGCAACTTATAAAGACTTCTCCAGTCTCAAAATTATTCAACCCCCTGGATTGAATCTCTCACAACAGCACAAATATACAAAACAGGTGTTGTCTCAAGCACAACTGATGCAACTAATCAAGAGCTTCATTAGTTGCCCCAGGTGTGCTTGAGCTGGAACAGTTGCAATGCCTGAACTGACTAGGGGTTTGTTGAGTGTCACGTTTGACTTTATGTTAGAAAAGAATGATTCACAAAGATAAGATCATCACAATTCACAAACAAGGAACAGGATACAAAAAGCAAAAATACATAGCAAATGCACTGAATGTTGTTAGGGACACCGTTGGATGCACAGTTCACTACTTCAAAGTTGAAAGAACAGTAGTTACACTATCTGGACGAGCAGAAAAAGGAAGCAATCAATGGCTGTGACAATATTTCTATGTCAGAATGTATCATGCTGCTGTGAGGGAATGAAGGTGAGAAAGTGGGCGGGGCTGATCGCATCCTCGGTCTGCCTCTTGCACCTCTTTGATATTAAATGGAGCTTCTAAAGAGGCCATCTGATCGGGTTTTATAGTTGGTAATTTTAGTGCTTTCAGAAAATAATGCATCTCCATCCTATTTTGAGATTGAGTCGGAATATTATATAAATAATATAGTTGCTAACTATTCATGTGGGTAATTTCCCTTGTTTTTGATAGGCGATATCCCAGGTAGCTCATCATTTGGGATTTCCTCTTTCAAAAACTGTTTTAATTATTTCTTTCATTGATTCGTTTGGGTTATGCCCATTTTTACCCACTTAGTCCTTCTTGACTTTTAGGTCAGGCTTGTCCTGTCCCTCTAGTTTTGCTGCTTTCATTTTTCTACTTTACCTCCTGGAACATCAACCCTGTTACATATTTTTGTATTATCAGCAAAAAGACATACCTTACCATCAAGACCTTCTGCAATATCACCAATAAAAATATTAAAGAGAATGGGTCCAAGTACAGATCCCTGAGGTACACCACTGGTGACAAGCCCATGCTTCGACTATACCCCATTGACTACAACCCTCTGTTGCTTGTCACTCAGCCACTGCCTTACCCATTCAACAATATTGGAATCCAAACTTAAAGATTGCAGTTTATTGATAAGTCTTCTATGTGCAACAGTGTCAAAAGCCTTACTGAAATCTAGGTAAGCAATGTCTACTGCACCGCCCCGATCTATTATTTTAGTTACCCAATCAAAAAAATCTATAAGATTACCGTAGTTTGGCATGATCTCCCTGAAGTAAACCCATGTTGTCTCTGATCTTGAAATCCATGTGTTTTTAGATGTTCACCAACCCTGTCCTTTAACATGCTTTCCATTACTTTCTCCACCAGGCCCGGACTGGCCATCGGGCACACCGGGCAAATGCCCGGTGGGCCGCGGTGTCCGTGGGGCCGAGGCCGGCAGGGGAGGTCCCAGGATCTCCCCTGCCGGTCTATGCAGGGCCGGCATTCTCCTAGCGCCGGCCCCGCTGTCTGCCACGACGGGCCGGTGGGGAGATCAAGGATCTCCCTGACCGGCCCACATGCGGCCGCCGGCGGGGATGGAGGGAGCCAGCTAGCCAGGCTGGAGAGAGGACCCGGCGGAGCTCTAATTTGCGGCTCCGCCGGGATCCTCTCGCGAGATCCGGCGCGTTGCCATGGCAACGACCGGATCTCGCGAGGAGTTCACTCACCCACGAGGACCACCAGGGAACACTGCCTCCCCGCCTCCAGTCCCAGCGTGCCGGTCCCCCCTCCCAGGCTAAAGGTAAGAAGGGAGGGGGGGGAATAATACCTGTTTTTTTATTTTTTTTATTTACCCCCCCTACATACACACAATAACATTTATACAGCACTCTCACACCCATCACACACAGCACTCTCTCTCACACCCATCACACACAGCACTCTCACACACACACAGCACTCTCTCTCACACAGCACTCTCACACCCATCACACACAGCACTCTCTCTCACACAGCACTCTCACACCCATCACACACAGCACTTTAACACACACAGCACTCTCTCACACCCATCACACTCACAGCACTCTCACAGAGCACTCACACACACAACACTCTCACAGCACTCTCACACCCATCACACACAGCACTCTCACACCCATCACTCTCACACCCATCACACACAGCATTCTCTCACAGCACTCTCACACCCATCACTCTCACAGAGCACTCACACACACACAGCAATCTCACACCCATCTCACATACCCATCTCACACAGCACACTCACACCCATCACTCACACACGGCATTCTCCCATCCATCACTCACACACAGCATTCTCACACCCTTCACTCACACACGGCACTCTCACACCCATCACTCACACCCGGCACTCTCACACCCATCACACACCGCACTCTCACACACACATACTGCACCCCTCACATACACACAGAACCCCCCCCAACACACTGCACCACAAACATACACAATACTTCCAAATATATATATATATATATATATATATATATATATATATACACGCACACACTACACTCTTAAAGGACCACTCTAGCTACCCAGACCACTTCAGCTTAATGAAGTGGTCTTGGTGCCAGGTCCTTCTAGGGTTAACCCATTGTTTTATAAACATAGCAGTTTCAGAGAAACTGCTATGTTTATCAATGGGTTAAGCCTTCCCCCAAAGCCTCTAGCAGCTGTCTCATTGACAGCCGCTAGTGGTGCTTGCGTGCCTTTCACTGTGAAAATCACAGTGAGAGCATGCAAGCGTCCATAGGAAAGCATTATAAATGCTTTCCTATGCGACCGGCTGAATGCGCGTGCAGCTCTTGCCGCGCGTGCGCATTCAGCCGACGGGGCGGATCGGAGGAGGAGAGCTCC
The DNA here is from genome assembly GCA_933207985.1 of Pelobates cultripes. Lineage (NCBI taxonomy): Eukaryota > Metazoa > Chordata > Amphibia > Anura > Pelobatidae > Pelobates > Pelobates cultripes. Next base: position 92,566,174 of record OW240919.1, read on the forward strand.
CCGCCCGGCGCTGGAAAAAGGTAAGTTTTAACCCCTTTCCAGAGCCGGGCGGGAAGGGGTCCCTGAGGGTGGGGACACCCTCAGGGCACTATAGTGTCAGGAAAACGAGTATGTTTTCCTGGCACTATAGTGGTCCTTTAACATACACACTCTGGATCCCCTATACACACACTAGATTCCTTGTAAGCAAACACATTCTACACCCCTAAACACACACACACACACTATAGCCTGTATGCACACACTTGCTATATCCCCAATACACACATTCTCTACAGCCCATAGCCACATATGCATCACATTACACCACAAACACAACACGACTAAAACCGACCTTATTACACAATACCACACCACGACCAGCTCACTCTGCACACACGCAATACCACAAGCAGGCTCCAAACACATGCACAGTACTCTTTCCTGGCCTTTTTGTCTCCTGGTATCCATTTATAGAGACACCAGAGACAAGTTGCAAGGAAACACAGTGCAAGCATGTTATTAAATTTGCTTGCACTGTGCAGAACAAATACAGGACTTTTTCTCATGCTAGAGCTCTTCAGCAGAGCTCTGCGCATGGTCTGCCCTGGAAGAGCATTGAACCAACATGCTCACTTTGAGAGGAGGCGTGTCTGTCATTGGTGACAAAACACACCTCCTCTGCCCCGCCCCCTTTTTAGTGGGCCGCTGTGTTAAAAAAATGCCCGGGCCGAATTTTTCTCCCAGTCCGGCCCTGTTCTCCACTACTGAAGTAAGGCTTACTGGCCTATAGTTGCCCAACTCCTCCCTACTACCTTTCATAACAGCAAACTTGTGCTCTACTAAGTACTAAAGATGCTTGCCAGGAATGGGGCATTAAATAATTTAGAGACTGAAGAAGTCATTATTTCTAAGGTGCACTTTCAGTTGAATTTGAGGAAACCACTTAAAGCATTCGTTGTGTCAAGCTTTTTCAAATGCTTTTGTTTGATTTGTTTGTTGCAAACATCTGAAAGTCTGTAAATTTTGATAATAAACCTGATTTTTAATTGAGGTTGAATAATTTTGATTACAACTGTATCTTATGTAATTCTCATGATTTCTTTGCTTTTAATTTTGAAGATTGTTGCTAAGTAAATGTACTTAGCTAAGGGTATTCAGTACCATTGATAAGTACTAGAATATTGAGCAGTATTGGTGTTCATCACAGCTGAAGTGTTTGTACCCTTTTGTAACCTTATCAGACTTGTCAAAAACTGCCACATTCTCTTTCTGGACTGCTACATTTGATTTCATTTATTGCAACGTCATGTATTGCACATATCCTTTGTGGACTTTCTCACATATACCGTATTTGCACGATTGTCTTATAATCGAGGCTAACTGACACTTTGAGGGCCCGACACTTGGAGTCCATCTGCTCAATGTACCCTGATAAGGAAGAGGGACAGAGCATGTGCCTCCGGACCACCAGTGAAGACACTGAAGAGTTGCCCACTGAATCACCAGGGAGGACACTGAAAAGCTGCCCACCGGACCACCAGGGTGCTCACACACTGCCAACGTCCCACACAATTGCCCAAAATTCAAACACAATGCACCCCTCACACAGACACTGCACCCCTCACACACTGCTCCCTTCACATGCACACAAACTGCACCCCTCACACATATACACACACACTGCACCCTTCACACACACACACACACACTTCACCCCTCACACACACCCAGACACTTCACCCATCACACACTGCAGCCAACAGACTGAGCCAGCCGTCTAGACCCCAGGGAGGCCACCTGCACCTAAAATGTAAGCAATCGGAGGGTGGCTTAAAATGTGTATGTTTTGTCAGTATGTGTGATAATAAATTCTAAATTAAACAGAATTTGCAATAAAGGAAGTGTAAGCATGTAAATCACATGCAGAGAGGTGTGCCTAGTGCTGTATAAACAAAGCGATTTACTTGCTAAATGGCAGAGAATTGAGCAGTGAGACTGAAGGGGCATGATCTATACACCAAAACTGCTTCAGTAAGCTAAAGTTGTTTTGGTTCCTATAGTGTCCCATTAAATTTGAAAGTCACCCTGAATTCACTTTTACAATTTTCACTTTATTAAATAACCCTGCAAGTGTTCAGCTTGGACAGCTCAGTACGTGTTTCTGTTCCCGCTTATAAATGCACTCTCATTCTCAGGCTCACGATCTCACAAATGTTCTGCTCAGGGCAGCCATCAAATTTTGGGAACCTTTACACAGCTCAAGGTCTGTACCCCCTGAACAGCCCTCAAATCTGCCCACAAGAATGCAGTATGTCTGTAGTGTAGTGTATGCAGTGTATGTGTGGTGGATGCAGTGTGTTTATAGTGATGTAGAGTGTGTTTGTGTATAGTGGATGCAGAGAGTGTGTGTAGTGGATGATGAGGGGTGGGTGTGTATCGTGGATGTGGTGTGTGTAAAGTGGATGAAGTGTGTGTAGTAGATGCAGTGTGTATAGTGGATGTAGTGTGTGTAGGGGAGGAGGAGGGTGTATCGTGGATTCAGTGTGTTGTAGATGTGGTGTGTAAAGTGGATGTAGTGTGTGCAGTAGATGCAGTGTGTATAGTGAATTCAGAGTTTGTGTTTGTAAAGTGATTGCAGATTGTCTGTTTGTGTAATATTTGTAGTGTGTGTATAGTCAATGCAGAGTGTGTGTTTGTGTAGTGAAAGCAGTGTGTGTAGTATATGCAGTGTGTGTTTTTATAGTAAATACAGTATGTGTTTGTGTAGTGGATGTAGTGTGTGTACATGTTGTGTAAAATAGTTGCTCCACTCTGTGGGAACAAAAAAGGCATTGTTTTTTTCTTACATCTATTTTAATAAATATAATATATATTTTATTCCCCCCTCCCTGCCTCTTACCTGTGGCCATGGAGGAGAGAAATTGCTTTTTCTGGTGGTCCGTTGGCAGTGTGAAGGGAGCCAGACAATGTACACTGCCGAGGGGGCACAGCACACGCCATCTTCACTTTATAGCAGCTCCTCTCTCTCTAAGTCTCATAACCCGCGGCAACACTCTGAGGGCAGAGAGGCCTGCATGAGTTGAAGAAAGGATTAGCTAGCTAAAGTGAAGAAGGTGTTGACTGAGTCCCCGCTGCAGTATACAGGCAGCCAGGGGCTCCCAGGTGCACATATAGATAACGATACAGACCTGGACCAGAATCTCCCCGAGCAGTCCAGGCACCCCAGGACCACTGATTGCCACCACCTGATGGAGGCCTTGGTTCTGCTAATTCTCCCATATTGAGATGGAGTCACTAACACATTGAAAGTTCTGTTAATGCAACAAATCTTTCATTCAAGGCCATCCCATCAGAAAAATACCTCAATAAATGTAACTGACTAATTTCCTATTCATGATAATTAAAGGGTTTAATTTGTATACAGGCTGCTGTCTGTTATGTCCGCTGTCTTGGAGGATCTTCCATAAACACCGTTTAGTACTCTCTTGCATGTGGAACAGGACATAGCTCACCGCCTCAAGCATGCCAGGAAGTAGATGGTTCTACAGAAAAGGAAGAACATGATTCCAAGGCAAGCATTATGATTACTTCAGTGATTTGTAGCATTCATGGTCCCTGGAGTCTGTATGTGCAGATACTTCACATATTTATACCTTCCAGAGTATTGTTAGTCATCCCCATAGTCTTGTTCCAGGCTGACTAATGTTACATTTGTCCATAGTTTGTGTCCATCATCAACACGTTGTGATCCTTGGTTGCAGATAGCACAGTCCTCTAGGGTACAAACATGCACAGTCTTTAAAAGTAACTTAATTCCAGGTACTTTATTGTTGAGCTTCACCACAGAGGCAGCAGTAAATGAAAACATAAATATAACACAAATCCCTATTAACAAAAACCTAGCTCGTCTGAGCACTGACTAACATTCCCTATCCCTGAGGGGTTAAACTATAACAAAATAATATTGGTTTCACCAACCTAGTGTCTTTGTCAGCTCTCAGTACTCCAGTGTTTAGTCAGCCTGCTGTTTCTAGCTCTTCAAGAGAGAAAACAAGCATTCTCCCCTTGCCTGCCTAGCAGTGAGGGGTTTATTCCCACTGCTGCAGATGATTACCTGCAGCTGAACAGTCGGTTGGATACTGTCCAAAAACCCTGGCCTGGATCTATGTCTCCCAAGAAAAACGCTAAACTGCGGAGTGGAGCACTGGCCCACCCTGCTCTCCAAATGCTCCACCCCAGTGGCCCATAACTAAATATTAATTTTGGTTATATACACACAGAAACACACACTCCCCCTGGGGTTAAAAATCATATGCCTCTCTGAACAATTCAGTCGAAATATAAACTCCCTCACAGACCACCCCATTCACCTTATCACAACGTATAGTATGTTGGACATGGAGACCAATGGTGGCATGCTCTCCCCTGTACCGCCTTGGCCTATGGGTTCCTCTCCTTTCATTACTTTCCCTCTCTACCTACTTTACGGTATACATGAAATTCGAGCGTATGCACAAAAGTGACAAGTGACCAGTCAATTTTAAGACATAAACTGCAAATGAAATTATAGGAGCAATAAAAGTAAAACCAACAAAAAAGCAGAAAATAATGTTAAATAAATTGGTCTTTATTCATTAACCCTTAAGGAGCAATGATATGTAATACCTTATTCAAGCTCATTCTTAAAGCCCCTAAGCCAGTATGGAATGTTTTGTTTGTTTAGTGTTTCTAACCAGCTTCTGTACAGTTCTATATAGCTCTATAACCATAAAAACAGTGCAATGCATTCCATTGTGATATAAACACTTTAAAGGGGCACTCTGCTTAGCTTTCTCAACAGCATATGTTACTTTATGTTTAATGATAGCTAAAATCTATTTGGAATAAAAACACATGGAATTAAAGCCTACCCTTAAACGTCCACTACTATTGTGCGGCAGCAATGGATATAGTATTCATCAGTCTAAATAGATAGAACAAACCTAAAAAAAGAAATTATCTCCCCACCATCTCAAATAAAGGTTTTTAGTACCACTCCAATGGCCATTCAAGTGCAAGCATCCTGCAGTGCCAAGGAGAACCTGTTAGGTGAGTCCTATCTAACAATTCACCTTGCTGCTTTTAGCGAAAAGGCACATTGTCTAATGAGACCAAAAGGGGTATTTGTATGAACCCCTACACACCTATCAACCTTCATAGGGTACATATGGGATTGGCGGTGGACTGGAAAAAATGTGCTCTATCTGAATATATCTAAATAATGGAGTTTTTAGTACCTCCTAAATGGCCATGAAAGTGTAACCTCACTTTCCGTGCTAAGGCAATTCACCTTGCCCAGAAAAGGGTATTGTTAGGAGCCCGTACACACTTATTAATAGAGTACGGTGACATCACTGTAACATGTCTGTGTAATACAGAAGCTAATAAATATATCTATATAAATATACGGGGGTAAAAAGTGTTTGAGTACAGATTGTAGCCGTTTAGTACAGTGATGCAGATTTAAAATAACAGATGAAATTTGTTTCTTGTAATACATTTTTATTGGACGAACAGAATTTTGGAATGACAAGCTTTCAGGAGAACCTCCCTTTCTCAAGTGTAAAGCATTTAGACTTGTGTGAAAAGGAAGGTTCTCTCAAGAACTCGTCATTCCGAAATTCTGTTAGTCCAATAAAAAAAGGTATCACAAGATACGAATGTCATCTGTTATTTTAAATCTGAAAAGAAGTACATTTAAATAACTAAAATCCATTTGGCTTTGAAAGGGATTTGGTATGTAAACACTTACAGCATTTATCTTTATACAAAACCCACATATTTTCAGCCTGGGTGCATTAGACTTCTTGTCAAACTTAATCTCCTCTAGTTTTCCCTGTGTCCATTTTTCAAACTGTGTTTGTCAATACAGTTCTAGAATAAATATAGGTTATATCTATTACAATGCAATATATAATGTAACTAGATGGTTCTTCCTAATGGTCAAAGTGGCGGAACGTCCCATCCATTCACATCTGTGTTACAGAGAATAAGTACAGGTGATATCTTACTTGCCTGACCCTAAATTATACATGTCCTTTGTTTCTTTATAGTAATTGCCCTACTACATTGCAAAACATTACTATTTGACTCATGCTTAAGAATTATTGGGAAACAGTAGAAAAACAGTGATAAGTTATTTAAATGCTATACAGTAACAGTTAGGCAAAATTTTAATCAGACAAGCATTTATAGTCTATATTTTACAGTTAGTCACAAGATTAAATTCCTAAAAGGTATCTTTTATCTAGACACCATTGTCATGTTACCTGGTGGTAACTAAATCCGAAGCACCCTCTGTTCCTGCGAAGTGCTTTTAAACAAACAGTAAAGGCTATAGTGTAGTAGTAGTAATTATTTATTTATAATTGCTCTTTTGTTTATTGTTTCCAAAACTAGACAGCTTTCATAGTCCCTTTTAAGCCCTTAAGGATTGAGGCAATTGTGCAAGTTCTGAACAAAAACAAAACGTAGAATTTGACCTACATGCTTGTTTCGACCACAATTTATGTCTTTCATATTAAGCACACCCACGCATGTTTACATACAGTTATGCTCAAAGTTTGCATACCCTGGCAGAAATTGTGAATTTTTGGCATTGATTTTGAAAATATGCAAAAAAATATTATTTTATTGAAGGATAATAATCATATGAAGCCATTTATTATTACATACTTGTTTGTCTCCTCTTTAAATCATAATAATAACAGAAATCACCCAAATGGCCCTGATCAAAAGTTTACATACCCTTAAATATTTGGCCTTGTTACAGACACACAAGGTGACAAACACACAGGTTGAAATGACAATTGAAGGTTAATTTCCTACACCTGTGACTTCTTAAATTGCAATTGGTGTCTGTGTATAAATAGTCAATGTGTTTGTTAGCTCTCACGCGGATGCATTGAGCAGGCTGGATACGGAGCCATGGGGAGGAGAAAAGAACTGTCAAAAGACCTGCGTAACAAGGTAATGGAACTTTATAAAGATGGAAAAGGATATAAAAAGATATCCAAAGCCTTGAAAAAAAGTCAGTACTGTTCAATCACTTATTAAGAAGTGGAAAATTAGGGGATCTCCTGATACCAAGCCAAGGTCAAGTAGACCAAGAAAGATTTCAGCCACAACTGCCACAATAATTGTACAGGATACAAAGAAAAACCCACAGGTAACCTCAGGAGAAATACAGGCTGCTCTGGAAAAAGACGATGTGGTTGTTTCAAGGAGCACAATACGACGATACTTGAACAAAAATGACCTGCATGGTCGGGTTGCCAGAAAGAAGCCTTTACTGCACCAATGCCACAAAAAAAGCCTGGCTACAATATGCCCGACAACACCTTGACACGCCTCACAGCTTCTGGCACACTGTAATTTGGAGTGACGAGACCAAAATAGAGCTTTATGTTCACAACCATGTGCGCTACGTTTAGAGAGGGTTCAACCAAGCCTATAGTGAAAAGAATGTCATCCCCACTGTAAAGCATGGTGGCTCACTGATGTTTTGGAAGGTTGTGAGCTCTAAAGGCACAGGGAATCTTGTGAAAATTGATGGCAAGATGAATGCAGCATGTTATCAGAAAATACTGGCAGACAATTTGCATTCTTCTGCATGAAGGCTGTGCATGGGATGCTCTTGCACTTTCCAGCGTGACAATGACCCTAAGCACAAGGTCAAGTTGACCCTCTAGTGGTTACAGCAGAAAAAGGTGAAGGTTCTGAAGTGGCTATCACAGTCTCCTGACCTTAATATCTTCGAGCCACTCTGGGGAGATCTCAAACGTGTGGTTCATGCAAGACGACCAAAGACTTTGCAAGACCTAGAGGCATTTTGCCAAGATGAATGGGCAGATATACCACCTGTAAGATTTAGGGGCCTCATAGACAATTATTACAAAAGACTGCACGCTGTCATTGATGCTAAAGGGGGCAATACACAGTATTTAGCTCAGAGGGCATGCAGACTTTTGAACTGGGGTCATTTCATGTTTTTCTTTGTTGCCATAATTTGTTTTATTATTGTGCCATTCTGTTATAACCTACAGTTCAATATGAATCCCATAAGAAATAAAAGAAATGTGTTCACATATATTACCAATTATTCTAGGGTATGCAAACTTTTGAGCACAACTGTATCATTTTGTTAAGGATAAATAGGGCTTTCTTTTGACATCAAATATTTATATATCAACCATAATTTACCATAACTTAATATGAACAAAATCTAAATAAGTGTGAGAAATCACAAAATAAATTTTTTTCAGCATGACA
>OW240919.1:92574565-92648683 GCA_933207985.1 Pelobates cultripes
GTGTTTGAACAAATTAATAGAGGTTGCTCGGCAGGTTTAGTTAATATGTGAGAGTGTGGTGGTGTTTATATTTTTTTCTGAGAATTCTATGTCTTTGTAATATATTGCATGTAACGTAAACTATACTTTTCTCTAGGGATGTGCATTATCCAAAAATTTGGTTCGGTTCAATTTGGAAATTCGGGGAAGAAAAAAAATTTTGGGACTTCGGCAATTAGGGACTTCGGCACTTCGGTTTGGGACTTTGGCAATTCGGGACTTTGGGAATTCGGGACGTTGGCAATTTGGAAAATCTGTAGGGCTCCCTAACCCTACCCCTACCCTAACCCTACCCTAACCATAACCCTACCCTAACCTTACCTTAACCGTATCTTAACCCTACCCTACCCCTACCCAACCTTAACCCTACCCTAACCATATGCTAACCCTACCCTAACCCTACATTAACCCTACCCTAACTTTAACCCTACCTTATCCCTAACCCAACCCCACCCCACCCCTACCCTAGCCCCAACCCTAAGCCAACCCTACCCTACTGTAACCTTAAGCCAACCTAACCCTAACCTAACCCTAAACCTAACCTTACCCTAACCCTTACCTAACCCTTACCTAACCCTACCCTAACCTAACCCTACCCTAACCCTAAACCTGTCATCATTTACGTAATTTTCCCTCCCTCTCTTGTTTTGCCACTTTTCAGAAATCTCAAGCACTTTGGCACTTCTGAAATTCAGCACATCAGCCATTCGGTTTGGTTCGGCACTTCCGAAATTTGGGACATCGGCAATTCGGGATGTTGGCAATTCGGTTTGGCACTTCCGAAATTTGGGAGTTTGGCAATTCGGCACTTCTGATATTCGGAAGCATCCGAACGTCTGAATTGCCCAAAATTCATCCGAATTCACATTTGGACCGAAACGAATTGCACATGTCTACTTTTCTACAAATCTTGCTGCACACAGAGAAACATGAGAAGTGTGATGCACTCCAATATTAATTTATGGGATTACCAGGATTAGCCGATTAATCTCTGCCACGTTCTGGTTGAAGGAAATGTCACTGCAAAAGCAGTATATGCTGTGTATTTGCAGGAAAACGAGGACGATTCTGAGGTAAATATTTTAAAGGAACACTAATACAATATGTAATACAAATATAATGCTCTAGACTATAATAACTGAGTTTATATTGCTAGCATTTACATCGTGCAAGCAGCGCTTTTTCAATTATAGAAAGGGAACGAATGCTCTGCACAAATGAGTTTAAAATTTATCTCAAATCTGGGTTTCCAAGTTCTAAAACAGTGACATTACCACAGCTCTAACCAACCGAGCCCCCTCTTTTTATTTACCTTTTCCAGCGCCAAGACTCCCACAGTGCTGCTGCCCGCTTTGACTCCATGACATCATCTGTCAGGCGTTGCTCTCCTTTCGATGGTCTGATTCAATGCTCCTCATAGAGGGGACTCGTGCACTTTCACCCAAATGCTTCTCATAGGAAAGCATTGAATTCAATGCTTTCCTATGAGCACCATTTGGTCACATGACCCAGTGTCACTCGGTTGCAGCTTAGGTCTAATGACTGGAGACTGATATCAGGAAGACAGCCACTAGAGGTGTATTTAACACTTTAAACATTCTGCAAAACTGCAATGTTTTACACTGCAGGGTTAACATGACAGGACCACTGCACCTAGACCAGAAGATGAAAAAGAGCTAAAACGTTGTAATTGCACTCCAATAAAGCCGCTACATTGGACCTCTCCGGTGCTCTCCGGTGCCTGCTTGTTATATTTGCATAGTTGACAGTCCCGGCAACTTGCTGGCCATGTGCTTTTATTATGTTCCCTACCCTACAGCCTGTTACAGTCTGAGGGAATTCAGGACAGAGATGCTGGGGGTTGTAGAGAGGTGCTGGGGGCTGCATTGAGGCTGCTGGGGCCGGAGGGAGAACTAACAGACTCCCTTACGATTTCCCAGCAGCTTCCCCTGCACAGGCTTCTCCTCATGCGAGCAGGCTCCGCCCCATGACAATAACTTCACCCCCACCTCCTGTACGTAAGCGCCGCCATTAAGCAGCAGACCTTGCTGCAGTTGGACGAGGCCAGAATATGCCCACCTGACCTACCAGCAACAGCCTCCAGTGACAGGTAGGCTTGATATACTCAGCCTTGTGTGTGTGTATACCTATTAGTGAGAAAGCTTGTGTGTGTGTCAGTGAGCTTGTTTGTAGTAAGCTTGTGTGTGTGTGTGTGTCCGTGAGCTCCTATTTAGTGTGCATGTATGCAGGGCCGTGATTCCGCATAGGCACGCAGAACAGTTGCCCGGGGGCTCCACAAGCATTGGGGCCCCACCGTGATACCCATGTGCCCAGGCCAACAGAAGAGACCAGCTTTTATGCTGTGGGCTCTCTCGGGCCAGTGAGGAAGATCTTTTAAGATCTCCCTCACTGGCTCAAAGGCCCTTTGTTAGTGACAGGGAGGGCGGAAGGACCTGGGAGGTAGAGTGTGCCTCTCACGAGCATGCTGTGCAGAGCGTTGATCTGTGTATTATCATGCATGGCAACGCTCCGACACAGCATTCTGCTCGCGGGAGGAGTGAAGACAGCCTGCAGCCAGAGGAACAGGAACCACAAGGGCACAGCACTCCTTACACACACAAAGCACCCCTCACACAAAGCACCACACACACAGCACCCCTGACACAAAGCACCCCTCATACACACGGCACCCTCACAGCACCCCTCACACACACACAGCACCCCTCACGCAAACTGAGCGTCCCTCACACAGACACACACACACAGCATCCCTCACATGCACACATAGCACAAATCCCACACTGCACCCCTCACACATACACACTGCACTCATTACACACAGATACACTGTACCCCTCACACACACGCTGCACCAATCACACACACACACACACACATATGCACACACGCGCACACACACACACTTCACCCTTCACACACACGCACTCAGCACCCCTCGCACACACAGCACCCCTGATACAAAGCGCCCCTCACACACACAGCACCTCTAACACACACACACTCAGCACCCCTCACACACACTCAGCACCCCTCACACACACTCAGCACACCCCCCCCCCCTCACACACACAGCATCACTGGCTTTGCATCTTTTCCTAAGTTGTGTTTCAAAGCTGTTGTATACAGCAAACACAGATTCAAAGGAATCCATGTTTAAAATGGAATGAGGCACAAATTGCTGTTGACAGGTACTAGTAGTCTAGAGTTTTGGACATGGGGTATATGCTCAGCTATCTGTATAATACTATAGTGCTGTTCTCTGTATAATACAGGTCTGTTTGTGTATAATATTATGGGACAGTCAGTACTCCCTGTATAGTGCTGCTCTCTGTATAATACAAGTCTGTGCGTGTAATATCACGGGACAGTCAGTGCTCCCTGTATAGTGCTGCTCTGTGTATACTACAGGTCTGTATGTATAATATCATGGGACAGTCAGTGCTCCCTGTATAGTGCTGTTCTCTGTATAATACAGGTCTGTGTGTATAATATCCTGGGACAGTCAGTGCTCCCAGTATAGTGCTGCTCTCTGTATAATACAGGTCTGTGTATAATATCATGGGACAATCAGTGCTCCATGTATAGTGCTTCTCTCTGTATAGTACAGGTCTCTGTGTATAATATCCTGAGACAGTCAGTGCTCCCTGTATAGTGTATAGTGCTGCTCTTTGTATAGTACAGGTCTGTGTGTATAATATCCGGGGACAGTCAGTGCTCCCTGCATAGTGCTGCTCTGTGTATAATACAGGTCTGTATGTATAATATCATGGGACAGTCAGTTCTCCCCGTATAGTGCTGCTCTTTGTATAGTGCAGGTCTGTGTGTATAATATCCTGGGACAGTCAGTGCTCTCTGTATAGTGCTGCTCTCTGTATAGTACAGGCCTTTGTGTATAATATCCAAGGACAGTCAGTACTCCCTGTTTCGTGCTGCTCTCTGTATATTATAGGTCTGTGTGTATAATATCCTGTGACAGTCAGTTCTCCTTGCATAGTGCTGCCCTCTTTATAATACACATATAATACCCACATTAATAAATTCCCTGTAATTCTCTTTTTATTGAGTAGACTCTGTAATCTGAACTGTGAAAAGTAGGCGGAGATTAATTATGTGGGTTTGACAAAGTGGGCGGAGCTTTGATGCAGTGGGTGTGGTAAATTTTCAAGGTAGTAATTGATAGCTGTGCTGCAAAGTGTTCCTTTAAATTTTTTCAAATGTTGTCAACTATTTGCAATGGAAGTGCATGGGTGTCAGATATTATGGAAAAATGCATGAATCCCCTCAACTAACTTCACAGAGACTGAGACACATAGAGATACAGATGGATAAGGAGTAAGATGTATTTTTAATGCATATTTGCACTTCCAAGATGACCACTATCAGACTTCAGTTTGTTGTCAAATCCAATTATGCATGTGGGTCAAGTTTCTTCAAAATTATGTAAAAGTTAGAGGAGCGCTATTGTGTTAGGAATACCCAATTTAATATTTTAACTGACTTGAGGCTTAGACTAAAATCACCCTTACTATTGGAGACTATTAACATATAAAACCTAGTTTCATACGGATGTACATAAACACTAGTGCTTCGTGTTTCCTCATTTTCCTCTGAAATGATATGCGCAGAAGCAGCAATATTCATGTTTAATGAATGTTCCTGTTTGTATTTCAGAATTTATGCCCAAGGGTGCCCACTCATTGGTTTTATAACACATAACAAAACAATAACACATTCTAGACTCTAGGTGGCAGTAACGTTCTGGCTTTGGCTTGAATATGGTACAGAATACTTTTTACAAACTCAAGTAAATCTTGGTGATAACAACAATATTAGTTTTCAATAGTTCCAAATGCCATCTTCCTGGAGCTGATTTCTCTAGAACCCATCAATGAAATTATCCCTACGTTGTCTCCATGCAAACAGAAAATGTCTTCCCATCATTAATGGAAAACGGGCTTCCATCTTAGCACCATTTTGTGACCATTTTATGATTAATCATTAAGTTTTATATTTTTGGCAAAGAAACCAAATGTTGCTTATCTAGGGATGATTTTAAGAATATTTATTAAATATCTTTTCCAACAAAAGTGCTGAATTTATATATATGTAAATATTAAACAAACAATACAATACCGACGTTCACATTTTTTTAAAACAGACATTTTATTGATGTAACATTCTGAGAAATCCTTATAAAAATAAAGAGCACTCTGCTCTATTTCTAATGATGGGGGGAGGGCGGGGACATAAATCAATAGCGGCTGCATAAGATGTTTATAGTGCCATTTATTTATTGCATTACTATGGGTACCACATGGAATACTTATCTTACATATAATGCAGCAAGGGTACACATACAATGACTGTATTTCAAAGCTTTACAGACAAGCAAAACATTACTGTTGGTAAAAAGGAACTTAGAGCTCATTCAGGATCTCCATCAACTCATAAGTAGACTATTTCTAAAAGCACAAGAAATTACATTACTGCAGCGTCTAAGTACATATTAAGAGACCTGTTTTGTCATGATGAGAACGGGCCTGTATTTACATTGATGGAACTACATTGTGGGGTTCCAATGTGGAAATGTTTTTAAGACTTCAACAACCTTAATTATTGTCAAAAGACCGGGAGACCACATCCTATATTTCCAGTAGGAGGAAGCAAAGATCTGTGCATCCGATGGAATACATCTATTTTTCCGCCCCACATTGCCTGGACATAAAACAAATAACTGATTTGTCCTATCCTATAGTCAAACAAAGGACAGACCACTTCATGTTTTCATTAGGACTAGACATGTAACTGGAGTAGAGCTACTGCCAATGCGGTTTATGAAATCCAGCTCTTTGGGCTGGAGACAGATTTGTAAGAGATTTGAGTATTTGGGGAACTGTATTAGATATTTTCTATTTTCTCAGATATAAGAAGTTGGAATGTAGTAGAAACATTGGCTACTTCTACACTGATCAAAATGTTCATCTTTGTAACTCTTCTACTATTTATGTGAATTATTAGATCTATGACATCACACAAAAGAAGACTGTGTGACAGGAGAGGTGAATATTATTTAGGTTTAGAGCAGGGGCGTTTTAGCCGTGAGGCAAACAAGGCATTTGCCTTGGGCTGCATTTTTCAGGGGGCGGCAAAAAAAGCCGCACCCCAAATGCCCAGGGCAAATGCCTAGTTAGCCTTGCGGCTAACTGACATGCCGGGCGGGCGGCTGGCGAGGGAGCTCTTCCCCTGAGCTGTCTGCTCAGCTCCCTCGCGCGCTGTAGAGTGAGGCTGGGAGCTGGAATATGACGTCATATTCCGGCTCCCAGCATCACTCTGAGGCGTGCGAGGGAGCTGAGCAGACAGCTCAGGGGAAGAGCTCCCTTGCCAGCCGCCCGCCCGCCCGCCTGCCCATCAGCCCGACCGGCAGCCACTGGACTCCCAGGGAGAAAGAGACCCCCCCCCAGCATTCCCAACGGTAAGGAGCCTGGAGGGGGGGGGTTAAAAAAATACATGTGTTAATGTGAGTGAGTGTGTGTGTGTGTGTGTCTGTTAGTGTGAGTGTGTCTGTTAGTGTGAGTGTGTCTGTTAGTGAGTGTGTCTGTTAGTGAGTGTGTCTGTTAGTGTGAGTGTGTCTGTTAGTGTGTGTGTCTGTTAGTGAGTGAGTGTGTCTATTAGTGAGTCAATGCCTTGTTTGCCTCGCGGCTAAAACGCCCCTGCTCTAAACCTAAATAATATTCACCTCTCCTGACTGTTAGTGAGTATGTGTGTCTGTTAGTGAGTGTGTGTGTCTGACTGTTAGTGTGAGTGTGTGTGTCAGTTAGTGTGTGTGTCTGCTAGTGTGTGTCTGCTAGTGAGTGTGTGTCTGCTAGTGATTGAGTGTGTTTGTGTGTGTGTGTCTGACTGTGTGTGTATGTTTGTCAGTGAGTGTGTGTGTCTGCTAGTGTGTGTCTGCTAGTGAGTGAGTGTGTGTCTGTGTGGGTCAGTGAGTTTGTGTTTCTGTTAGCTAGTGTATGCCTATCTGTCAGTGAGTGTGTGTGTGTGTATTTAGAAGGCGGGGTGGGGGGAAGGGATGGGTGGGGGTTGTGCAAGTGGGGGGGGGGAGTGGGGTTGGGGTGCGCCTGAGTTTTTTCCTGCCCAGGGCAGCACAAAACCAGGATACACCACTGGTTTAGAGCATGGAATAAATGATAAGGTCGGGACATATATAATAAGTGAAGAGAGAAAAAAATGGCTGGGATTTCAAAGGACGGAATAAAAATCGTAGTAAAAGGGTTCTAAAAGATAAGAATGAGGAAACAGGTGATGTTTTTACTCTCCACTGATAGATGTTGAGTTTGGAGTATCCTTTGGAATCAGAGACTGGCCACTCTTGTCCACACTAGCACAGTGGGAGGGAGGGCGGAGGGTTGCTGGCTCTCCAAATGATTTTGCCCAGCAATTCAACTAAACCTCTGGCACTAATAGGCTTTCAAAGGTTTCAAGAGCATTGTGGAAGTTGTTGTCACACAACTTCTGGGAGGAAGAGCAATACCCTTGCATTAGAGGATATGAAGTGAGATGAGGTGACATATTAATTTATAAATTATAATTATAATGTAGTCCACAACATCTGGAGTGTTGAAGGTTGCCTACCTGATGCAGATAATTATTGACAACTGCAGGCCTGTAGAATTGATACAAACTTCATTGTTTTTTGTTAGGCATCCGCTAAGTACTTTCCGACATGTTTCATCATCAGCTTAAAAGCTAATGATATCACAACCCAAGCTTCAGTATGTGACCATCCTTTTAAAAATGTTGACAACTGTTTTAGCATATTATAAGTCAGGGGTTCCCAATTAATTTTTCCCGTGGAACCCTTTGACTTAGTGTATCAGCATCGTGGAAACCCGCCTCCCCTCCTCCCCAGCCCCTTTGGAAATTCTTTTTAAAATTACGCCATTTTTTGTATGTGTGTGTTTGTGTGTCAAGATGTGTATATCTGTGCTTGTACGTGCCAGTATGTGTATATCTGACCCACAGATACACACACACACACACACACACTGGAACATAGATACACACACCATGACACACAGTGTGTATCTGTGTGTGTGTATGTATATATGTATCTATTTGTGTGTTAAGGTGTGTGTATCTGTGTTTGTATGTGTCTGTGTATCAAGGTGTGTGTATCTTTGTTTGTATGTGCCAGTGTGTATGAATCTGACACACAGATACACACACACACTGGCAGATAGTGCCACACAGATACACACACTGACACAGATACACACAGATACACACACCTTGACACACAGTGTGTATCTCTGTGTGTGTATGTATCTGCATGTCAAGGTGTGTGTATCTATGTTTCAAAGTGTGTGTATCTGTGTTTGTATGTGCCGGTGTGTCAAGGTGTGTGTATCTGTGTTTATATGTGCCAGTCTGTATATCTCTGTGTCAGTGTGTATCTGTGTGTATGTGTGTGTATATAGATCTGACACACAGATACACACACACACACACACACACTGGCACATAGTGGCACACAGATACACACTGACACACAGACACACCTTAACACACAGATAAACACACTCAGATACACACTGACACACACAACGTTAGTCACAAATACACAGTGACATATACACACACTTGCACCCACACATACACACTGCTACACACACACACACATACAAACACACTGATAGACACTGGCACATACACACAGACACACTCTGACAGACACACATACTCTCACTGACAAAAACACATACTCTTTGACAGACACACATACACTCTCACTGACAAACACACATACAAACACATATACACTCTCACTGACAAGAACAAATACATTCTCATTGACAAACACATACACACTTACACATTCACTGACAAACACACATATACTCTTTGACAGACACACAAACACATACAAACTCCCTAACAGACCCACATACAATTTGTTTGTTTTTTACATTTTACTCCACCCAGCCCCCCTACCTTTAGGAGTGCTGGTATGGAGTCCCTGTGGTCCAGTGGGGCTGCTGGGCAGCTGGCGAGCGGTCCCTGGGGTCCAGTGGGGCTGCTGGGTGGCTGTCGAGCGGTCCCTGGGGTCCAGTGGGGCTGCTGGGTGGCTGCCAAGCGGTCCCTGGGGTCCAGTGGGGCTGCTCAGCGGCTGGTGTGCGGGCGGCGAGGGAGCAGTGATCTCCCTTGCGCGCCTTTTAGTGATGTCGGAGCCGGAGTGAAGTCATATTCCAACTCCAGCATCACTGCTGTGCGAGCGAGGGAGCTAAGCAGGGAGATCACTGCTCCTTCACTGTTCATTTGTATGGTTAAGATTGGGAGTGAAAATTCAGTTTTAATGTCTGCATTATTGGAATCAAATCGTCCGTGTTGTGACTTTTGAGAGACTTATTTTCCCATCCTGCTTAATAAAAATATCTCCTGCTGTAAACAATTGTCTGAGGTGACTTTACTAACGAGTCTGATGTAGTGAGAGAAAATAGATTAACCAGGGGAACTTGGAGAGCTATTTTGAAACTGTTTTACAATAAAGCAGAAATTTGAGTTTAATTAGAAAACAAACCTCTGTTAAAGGCAAAATATAAGTCCACGAGAGCAACATTTTGCTTTAATTACTTTAATCTTAAGGAGATTTGCTGTGAACACCCAACCTACTGAAATAATTCAGTATAATATGCTTGATTGATAACAGAAATAAAAGGATAGTTCCTCGTGCAGTTAATAGCTAAAGAAAGTAAAATTATCAACAATAGTATTAGGTTAAAAGGTAAATCACTTTTATGAAAATTGCACAATTAAATAAGCCAATGAAAATCAAGTATAACATTTATCTTGTGTGACATTATTTTATTTTAAATGCATATTAAAAATTAGTAATTGGTATCTCAATCCAGCTCAAACCTGGCACAGTCAGGGCACATATTGCACATTGCTTATAACAGTTATTGGCAGGAAGCTAAAATGAAGTTACTCCAGGATAGAAGTAAGTACTGTGTTTTTCTAAATTCAATTTTATTTTCACACCCAACAAACATATATTAAATATGACATTATGAATCCCAGGTTAAAATGGTAACCCTTTAACCCCTTAAAGACTCAGCTTCAAAAACTGGACTTACACTTAAGGATAATTTTTGCATTGTTTGCTGTTTGTGTTTAAACACAATTTGCATCTCTGTCATTTATTGCACCAACACATATTATATACCGCTATTTATAGAGGGCAAAAGGGGCTTTAATTTGATGGGGCATATACATAGATAAATTCTCATTCATTATAAAAAAAAAAAATGCCAAACAATGGGAAAACAAAACATGTTTTTCACAGTTTTGGCAACAATAGCATGTGCATAGTATGTCCAGCTAGAAAAAGTAATTCAAAATAAATGAATTTATGTGTCTTGATTTATAGAGTACATACTATGTGTAGGATTTCAGCTTAATTTGAAAGTTACAGGTCACAAAATAAAAGGACTATGTGAAACAATTTTAGAAGTTGATATGTTTGTCTTGTAGGTTTAGTAGCCATCACAGAAAACAAAATTGTCACACAAAAGTATATATTTATATAAAGTAGACATCACAGGCTATTTACCTAAGGTTATTCTGACACTTTTTACGAAGCCATTTCATCGCCAATCTCTGCTAAATATTGGAGTAAAATTGTGTTTTTTCTCTGTTTTGGCATATACATATATTACAAGGTTTTTGTAATGTATATTTCGTAAAGCTGGTGTGTGCTATTCCTGTACAGAATCCCATATTGTGTTCAGCTACATCTGCTGAGTATAACAATATCTCCATTGTATGCCTTTGGCACTATTCTGTGAAGCTACAATGCCATATAAGAGACAAGGCTATTTCAGTTTCTATAGTTAGAATTTTCATAGATGGATTTGACGAGCATATGTCTCATTTTGGGGTATTTATATCAGTGTGACTATTCAAATAACCCCACAAAGGGCTTCCATTTGATAAAGAAGGCACCCAAGGGTATCTTATATGGCATATATTGTGCCTTTACGTGTCTCTATTTTTTCACCAATGTATGTCAATATTTGTGGTGAGGGGGAAAAATTGCATTTTTACATACATGTTGCATTTTTCTGAGTATTTCTTACATTTGATATGTACCACTGTCATAAAATCCCCCAAATTATGCTCAGTTACATCTTCTGAGTAAAACAATATGCCCAATGTATGACCTAGACACTATATTGTCAAGTTACAGTCCTGTAAAAGAGATGTGACAAGTTCAGGTTTTTAAGTGTGAATTTTCATGGAGGGTTTTGATGTGTCTGTGTCCCACTTTGAAACACTTGAGCAGGCTACATATTCCAGCTACACCATAAAGGCAAAACGTTTCTTAAAGAAGACATCCCCAGGGTATTTCAAAAGGCATATTTTAAACCTTAGCGTGGGATAATTTTTCTGCTAACTTGTATCAAGTGTAGTGGTAAGCATTTTTTTCTGCCATTTTGACACACAAAGTGAGCTTGCACAGTATATTTTGCAAACCTTATGTGTGCTACGACTGTATAATACTTTGTATCTTGCTCAGCTATGTCGTCTGAGTACAGCAATGCCCCAGTATGTACCTTTGCCAGGTATATGTGGATATTTTGCAAACATTATGTATGCTACAACTGTATAATACTTTATATGTTGCTCAGCTATGTCGTCTAAGTACAACAATACCCCTGTATGCACCTTTGCAGGTATATGTGGATGTTGAAGGGACAAATTTGAGAAGCAGTCATTCAGTTTTTTTTTTAACTTTGAAGTTTTACGCTGTGCCCATGGTTCATTTCGGAGTAGTTTAGCTGGCTAGTTATTCAAACTACCCCACAAACACATACTATTTATTTAAGAACACACCCCGGGGTAATTCAAAAGGCATATTTTGAACCTTAGTGTGGGATCATTTTTTCACTAGTATGTTCCAGGTGTAGTGCTAATGAGCATTTTGAAATGTATTTTTTTACTTTTTTAAAGTTTTTTACTTTTTAAAACTTGTTTCTAAACGTTCTTGTTTACTTATGAATTTTTGTAACTTTTTAAAACGTTTTAAAACTTTCTTCAAACATTTTTTACACTTTAAAAAACGTAACTCTCAGGGGTTAAAAAAAAATCAGATCACAGTAAAATGTAGTCCCTCCGTCACAGTTGACACACACTTAAGAGGGAATCTTACAATATTGTCATAGAGGTATAGCAACAATAATGACACCATAAATGTTTGAAAAACGTTATGCACATTTGATTAATGTACAACTCCTAATGCAGATTGGAAAACAACATACCCTAAAACAATACTGTTGGTGAAAAGTTTGTGTACTGTTTACAACCATACTACTATTTGTACAACCTTGACGTCTTAAGATTGGACCCCCTCCTTCTTCTCTTCTGTACCCTCACCCCCAAAACTATGCTTAAAAATAAAAATTGTCAAATTCAAAAAATGTAGTCCCTGCCAATTGATCACTGTAGTCAGTGATCAATGGGCAGGGAAGGGGTTCATTTTATTAAAGCAGGGGAAAGCGGGGGGATTACATTTGTAGACTTAATTTTTTTTTTTACAGGGTGAAGAGGATCCTTACTGATCAGGGAGACGAATCAGAAATCCCTACAGCACATGTGCTCGTTCTGACAGCCTGTCTGAGCGATCACAGCTGCAGGGACAGCGTGATTTGGTGCTCCCGGTCTGCCTCGAGTACTCAGTACGTCATGTGTCGTTAAGTGCTTCCCCAGCATGACGGACTGGGTCTATCATGCGTCCTTAAGGGGTTAAAGTCAACATTCTGTTCACAAACTGTCTCGATGGCAGGGTCACATTCAGGTAAGTATAGTTAGTAAGTGTAGTTTATAAACTGTGTTTATATCATAAAGACAAACCACAGAGAAAAACAAGATGTTCCCAAAACATACCTGTGCCTAAAAATAGCAACAAAAATAAAATAACAAGATGTAGGAAAACACAAAAAAATATGACTAATACGTCAATCAAATATCCATTAGAAATCAAAAAATATTCTTTAAAGCAAATGCTAATCCAGAAAATATCCTCCTCTTGCTGTTTTTGCTGCTGTCTTTAAAAAAAGAGCGCCGGGCGAACAATATTTGCAATTTTCAGTAAAGGCATAAAATAGAAAAAAACTAAAATTAGATGTGCCAGAGTGTACACAGTTATGATATATTGTTATTATGTGAAGAATGAAGAAAGTGTATATATTAAAAAATATATAATTTCCTGATGTTTGCTTCTTGACAAAATGGCACCTTGAATTGGATGGAGTTGGATGTTTTTTTTGCCTTCTTTTGGTTGAAGATCAAAAACTAATGTGAGAAAGGGTGAACTTGATGGACGCTATGTAACTATGAGTAGCTGTTGCGACAGGCATCCCACAATGCAAAGTTTGCAGATGTATGCAGAGAGTTGCAGTTAGCCAGCTACACATGGCACACTTAGATGCTGTCTTTACTGCTACGTGGATGGCATTAACATATGCATGAAAATGTCACAGGATATTTAAGATTTTATGTTTAGACACAAACAGCATTGATTCATTTTTAATCTTTACCCCCTGAAATGTCTTCTTAGGAGCATGAATACATCACTAATTAAAGTTTATTTTTTGTATTCCAGTAATTGAGGGCATATGTAATAGATCTTACTGTAAATAAATGAAGAACACTGGAGAATACAATTAGTTTGCATGAAGGTAGAAACGTAGCACAACAGTAGCAATGCTGTTAGAAGTGAGTGGAAATGGAATAATGAAAAGATGCCTTATAAGTATAGCGATTAGAATAAATACAGCATTGTCCAAAGTACATAAAAGTATAAAACAGGGGTTCCCAATTAATTTTTTCCCCATTGAATCCTTTGACATAGTGTATCAACATCGTGGAACCCCCCTCGCTCCCTTTCCCCCCCATAAAAAAAATAAATTTTGTCTGTGTCTCAAGGTGTGTGTATCTGTGTTAGTATGTGCCAGTATGTGTATCTGTGTGCCAATCTGTATCTCTGTGTGTGTGTGTATGTATCTGACACACAGATACACACACACTAGAACATAGTGGCACACAGATACACACACACACTAGAACATAGTGGCACACAGATACACACACTGGCACACAGATACATGCACCTTGACACACAGTGTGTATCTGTGTGTGTGTGTGTGTATGTATGTATCTAGCTGTGTGTCAAGGTGTGTGTATCTGTGTGTCAAGGTGTGTGTGTATCTGTGTGTCAAGTGTGTGTATCTATGTTTGTATGTACCAGTGTGTGTCTGTGTATCAAGGTGTGTGTATCTGTGTTTGTATGTGCCAGTGTGTGTATCTGTGTGTCAGTGTGTATGAATCTGACACACAGATACACACACACTGGCACATAGTAGCACACAGATACACACACTGACACATAGATACACACTCCTTGACACACAGTGTGTTTCACAGTGTGTTTGCATGTAAATGTGTGTCAAGGTATGTGTATCTATGTCCCAAGTTTGTGTATATGTGTTTGTATGTGCCGGTGTGTGTCAAGCTGTGTGTATCTGTGTTTGTATGTGCCAGTGTGTGTATCTGTGTGTCAGGTATATTACCGCTGATCCTTTTGTCTATATTTGTAGATTATGCACTTAATATCTTATATTAACTGTCTGGTGCATCAAATGTATTAAATAATATCTTGTTTTGGCATTGGTGTGCTATGGGTTCTTTATAATTCTTAGTGTGTTAACAAGACTTTCTTCCCATTTCTAGTACCCTGTTTCAATTAGTGCATGTATCACTGGGTTACCAGAACTATAGTTGAGCACTTACTATTGTAACCATAGCTGGTTCCCCTATTTACCACTATAACGTCTTAAAACATATAACTTAGTAGGGCTAACCATACAGATTTTATATAGTCAGTAAGAGATCCTCTGTTTAAAATATATAAATAATTGAATAATTGAGAATGCAATATAAAATAAGGATTGTCTTCGAAGCAATAAAGTTTTATCTTTTTAGATATTTATTATATAAAAATATATATATAGACATATAAAATCCATTACAATAATTTATAGCAGAGTTTATAAGATTAAACTATATGCTTGCAATATCATTAAAATAGAATAACATACACTCTTGAACATGTCAACATCTCTCAGTCATTATATTATGGAGCAGTTTCTCTATCTCCAAATCTCTCCTCTCTTTTTGTTAACATTTAAAAGGTACACTTATTTATACCTTTTTCATTTTAGGTTTACCTTAGTTCATATATGAAATAGTAAAAGTTCTTTTACTTTTCATTATTTTAGGACCTCCCTTAACTTGGCTAAGGGAGGCCATAACTAAAATGTAAGGGTGTACACGTCATGGGAAATTCCCTGACTTAGGACAAGATGGCGTCTTAAAGTTTGATGAAGTAGCATAGCCTTGACGATGTTATGCATTATTGTATTAAGCTAAGACAAATTGGCGTAAACACTGAAAGTTGGTAAGAGGTTATTGCTTAAACATGTGTGAAAAACAATATATTTCATTTCTAACACCTTGTCAGTTTGCAATATCTTAAAGACAAAGTACACAGTTTAAAATAACATTTTGCATTCTAAAACTTGTAATACAGTTGCAAGAAAAAGTATGTGAACCCTTTGGAATGATATGGATTTTTGCACAAATTGGTCATAAAATGTGATCTGATCATCATCTAAGTCACAACAATAGACAATCACAGTCTGCTTAAACTAATAACACACAAAGAATGAAATGTTGCCATGTTTTTTATTGAACACACCATGTAAACATTCACAGTGCAGGTGGAAAAAGTATGTGAACCCCTAGACTAATGACATCTCCAAGAGCTAATTGGAGTGAGATGTCAGCCAACTGGAGTCCAATCAATGAGATGAGATTGGAGGTGTTGGTTACAACTGCCCTGCCCTATAAAAAACACACACCAGTTCTGGGTTTGCTTTTCACAAGAAGCATTGCCTGAAGTGAATGATGCCTCGCACAAAAGAGCTCTCAGAAGGCCTACAATTAAGAATTGTTGACTTGCATAAAGCTGGAAAGGGTTATAAAAGTATCTCCAAAAGCCTTGCTGTTCATCAGTCCACGGTAAGACAAATTGTCTATAAATGGAGAAAGTTCAACACTGCTGCTACTCTCCCTAGGAGTGGCCATCCTGTAAAGATGACTGCAAGAGCACAGCGCAGACTGCTCAATGAGGTGAAGAAGTATCCTAGAGTGTCAGCTAAAGACTTACAAAAGTCACCGGCAAATGCTAACATCCCTGTTAGCGAATCTACAATACGTAAAACACTAAACAAGAATGGATTTCATGGGAGGATACCACAGAGGAAGCCACTGCTGTCCAAAGAAAACATTGATGCACGTTTACAATTTGCACAAGAGCACCTGGATGTTCCACAGCAGTACTGGCAAAATATTCTGTGGACAGATGAAACCAAAGTTGAGTTGGTCAAGAATTACTCCTGACCGTTGTGCACGTCAGATCTGTAACTACAGGAAAACGTTTGGTTGAAGTTATTGCTGCCAAAGGAGGTTCAACCAGTTATTAAATCCAAGGGTCCACATACTTCTTCCACCTGCACTGTGAATGTTTACATGGTGTGTTCAATAAAAACATGGCAACATTTCATTCTTTGTGTTTTACTTAGGACAAGATGGCGTCTTAAAGTTTGATGACGTAGCATAGCCTTGACGATGTTATGCATTATTGTATTAAGCTAAGACAAATTGGCGTAAACATATTATGCACTGAAAGTAGGTAAGAGGTTATTGCTTAAACATATGTGAAAAACAATATATTTCATTTCTAACACCTTGTCAGTTTGCAATATCTTAAAGACAAAGTACACAGTTTAAAATAACATTTTGCATTCTAAAACTTGTAATACAGTTGCAAGAAAAAGTATGTGAACCCTTTGGAATGATATGGATTTTTGCACAAATTGGTCATAAAATGTGATCTGATCATCATCTAAGTCACAACAATAGACAATCACAGTCTGCTTAAACTAATAACACACAAAGAATGAAATGTTGCCATGTTTTTATTGAACACACCATGTAAACATTCACAGTGCAGGTGGAAAAGTATGTGAACCCTTGGATTTAATAACTGGTTGAACCTCCTTTGGCTGCAATAACTTCAACCAAACGTTTCCTGTAGTTGCAGATCAGACGTGCACAACGGTCAGGAGTAATTCTTGACCATTCCTCTTTACAGAACTGTTTCAGTTCAGCAATATTCTTGGGATGTCTGATGTGAATCACTTTCTTGAGGTCATGCCACAGCATCTCAATCGGGTTGAGGTCAGGACTCTGACTGGGCCACTTCAGAAGGCGTATTTTCTTCTATTTAAGCCATTCTGTTGTTGATTTACTTCTATGCTTTGGGTCATTGTCCTGTTGCAACACCAATCTTCTGTTGAGCTTCAGCTGGTAGACAGATGGCCTTAAGTTCTCCTGCAAAATGTCTTGATAAACTTCGGAATTCATTTTTCGATAATAGCAATCCGTTCAGGCCCTGACACAGCAAAGCAGCTCCAAACCACGATGCCCCCACCACCATACTTCACAGTTGGGATGAGGTTTTGATGTTGGTGTGCTGTGCCTTTTTTTCACCACACATAGTGTTGTGTGTTTCTTCCAAACAACTCACCTTTGGTTTCATCTGTCCACAGAATATTTTGCCAGTACTGATCTGGAACATCCAGGTGCTCTTGTGCAAACTATAAACGTGTAGCAATGTTTTGTTTGGACAGCAGTGGCTTCCTCTGTGGTATCCTCCCATGAAATCCATCCTTGTTTAGTGTTTTGCGTATTGTAGATTCGCTTACAGGGATGTTAGCATTTGCCGGTGACTTTTGTAAGTCTTTAGCTGACACTCTAGGATTCTTCTTCACCTCATTGAGCAGTCTGCGCTGTGCTCTTGCAGTCATCTTTACAGGACAGCCACTCCTAGGGAGAGTAGCAGCAGTGCTGAACTTTCTCCATTTATAGAAAATTTGTCTTACCATGGACTGATGAACAGCAAGGCTTTTGGAGATACTTTTATAACCCTTTCCAGCTTTATGCAAGTCAACAATTCTTAATCATAGGTCTTCTGAGAGCTCTTTTGTGCAAGGCATCATTCACATCAGGCAATGCTTCTCACGAAAAGCAATCCCAGAACTGGTGTGTGTTTTTTATAGGGCAGGGGAGCTGTAACCAACACCTCCAATCTCATCTCATTGATTGGACTCCAGTTGGCTGACATCTCACTCCAATTAGCTCTTGGAGATGTCATTACTCTAGGGGTTCACATACTTTTTCCACCTGCACTGTGAATGTTTACATGGTGTGTTCAATAAAAACATGGCAAAATTTCATTCTTTGTGTGTTATTAGTTTAAGCAGACTGTGATTGTCTATTGTTGTGACTTAGATGATGATCAGATCACATTTTATAACCATATCATTCCAAAGGGTTCACATACTTTTTCTTGCAACTGTATTTGCATTTGCCTATAACACTATATATTTTGTATGTATTGAGCTGTTGGACCCCTGCCTGAGAGACCATGGAGGAGGAGTAGGCTGTTAATATGAGTTATCTAATTTCCGTTTAAGGAGGATGGTAAAAATTTAACTGAGTTGGGGCTCTCCATCTAGTATATTGCTAGTACTACCTTCATTTATGGAAGATTGGATTTGTCCAATATTATTACAATGACTTTGTTTTATTATTTATTTTTTTCCCTTTCTTGCGAGCCTGTTATTATCTCTATCTTGATTTAACTTTGTAAAATTTACACCTGGCTAGGATCACACTATCGGGAACAATTATTAACCCCACTCTGATTATCTTATCTGAAGTTCTTTGTTAGTTGGGGTGAGCTGGTGGCTCCAACATGTTGTGACTTGTGAGTGCTTGTGGTGGGGAAGCTACTCATCCCTTCACAGAATTCATCACTGATATACTCAACATTGCTCTTCTGGTCCCCATTCTACCCCCTTTCACCTGTGAAGGTCATCTTATTCCTCCCTTTGGAGGAATATTGGTATTCAAGGACTCTGGGGATTTTTTTTGAAGATTTTTTCACATTCATATGTCTTAAGATGGCCACAGACAACTTGCCCATGCAGAATATGGCTGAGGTGGACCATGCAAAGTCTATGGAAGATTTTCTACATGTGTAGTGGACCAAACCAAGTGTTTGATTTGAATATCTGCCCTTAGCCAAATTATAGATATTTAATGCTTGCACGCTCCTAAAGTAAATTCACACAGGACAAAAGTTTCTGGTTGATGAAAGAACTTCAGGAATGTTTATTCAGGGGACCGGCATGCCCCTTATAAAGCAAGAATACATGATATGCAAAATTATAGATAACAGAGAAAATACATCAATAATTGGTTAGGTGTTAAGTGTTTTATCTAATGCAAATCCTACAAGGCGTGATGTCACTGTCATCACGGTATTTTACTCCGAATTCCAGCGCCATCTTTTTACACAAGATAGTTAGTCGATGGAAGGGGTTGCCTCTAGTAGCCATTTTGAGTAAATATTGGATATGAGTATGTATGAGTAAATAGGCATTTTACTAATTCTAATTTACGTCCATAACAGTCCCCCCTTAAAATGACTATTTACTAAACAACTACAATAAGCACTAAATCAACTATCCTTGATACTGTCCCTAATAGGCTGCCGCACATCTGTCCCACAGGCCTCTTGAACTCTTCTGGGTGCTGCGCATTAGACAGGCAGTGGCTTGTCCACTACCTCCCCCGCTACAGACTTTGCCTGTAAAGACAGACGCTATCCCTACTGTCCCTAAAAGGAAGTAGTTGTGTGATTGGTGCGGAGGGACTGCAAGGGAGAGTGAGGTGAGTGAAGTTATCACAATCTTCGTCATCTAACTCCTGATGAAGGAAGTTTGGGGTAGTCCGGTCTGGTCTGGTCGACTGTCTTCTGCAGGTTTTTCTGAACACATTGTATCACACAACAAACGAAAATTACAAGGAGAATCATCATGATTAGGACAGCCATACTCACTTGGATAAGCACTTTCTGACAGCCACTCAACCATTTGAACCATCTACCCCATGAGTTAGTAACCCCTGAATTTCTCTTTAGCTCTTCTGAGAGGCTTTCTAATTTTTCCATTGCCAGAGTCACCTTTCCATTAGGGCCATTGTTATCAAGGATGAAGGTACAGCATGTCATGGTGTCTGGAAGTATTTTACATACTCCTCCTTTTTCTGCCAACATCATATCTAGGGCCATCCTATTCTGGAAGGTCACCTGGGAAGTGGCTTGTAATTGCTCTGTCAGCCCTTAAAGGGCATCTCTGGTATAATTAACAAAATGTTGTTGTTATAATAGATATAATTAATCCAATTCAAATTCTTGTTGGCAGTGATAAGTGGGAAGATTCATTCAAAGCCTGCTGCAACTTTGTCTCTTGCTTTGAATTTATTTGGCACCCCCCTAGGCACACCTATGGCGTCTATATATATATGTGTGGGTCAAAACTGCATTTAACAGATGTGCTTCTCTTGGCTTTGAAATAGGTGTGTGGTGTGTCAAGAGGACCTTGGTGGTTATCTGATATGTGTATGGGCATGATAACTTTGGCTAGGGCACATTCCCCCCACCAGAGACCTTCCAACCTGGATCTGAGTTGCATGTCCCCACACAGCCAAAATATGTCTCCCAGTGATCTGACTTGTCTCGTTAAGAGGTCAACTGGAGGGAATGTTCTGTATGTAGCGCAATAGCCTTTGGGGAAATTTCCTAGAAATGCACCTGGCCCACTGGGTATAGCGTAACAGGTGTAATTCCCGGGATAAATGGTAACACCTTCAGGTGGCCTCATATTCCTGGTACTTAGGGGATATTCTCTTTTCCACGACTCACATGCTCACCAATTAGTTTTCTGATAAACATAAAGACTCAAAAAGCAAATTTCTACTTCGGGGGGTAAGTCTTAGGGCATGGTACCCAAATGGGGTTGTGCTCCTCCACATACATAACAATTAGTTCTATTATGAGAGTTAGCATTATATCTCATCCATTCAAGCCATAGGTTAGTATCTGAGAAACCTGTTTCCACTGCCATAGTGTCTTTGAAGGTGGGGTTAGCTATGGCTACCATGTCTTTGAGGGTCTTGATGTGTGGTTTAAGAGGGTTAACCGTCATGTGTTGTGTGTCTACCCATTCAGGTGATTGGTACATGTATTGTAGATAAAAAGTCCCCAATTTGTTGTATGAGCTCCCTCCCCCCCTTTCCAATACATTCCCATTACGCATTCACCAGTTTCTCTGGGGCTAGGGTGCTCAATATTTAAGGTAAGTTTCGTTGGGGTTGTCCTTGTTGGTTTCCGTAAAGTCATTCTATGTAGTAAAGACTTCCCATTCTTGTCCACTCTGTTTAGGGCACTAATGCTAATCCTGTGTTTCAACCTGCCACCTTCCAGGAACTACAGTCATGTCCCCAATAGTCACCTGTCACACATATGTATGGGTCCTTTTTACTAGGTATATCTTTGTAGATTGTTGACAGCAATGATTGTGGAAATGTACAAGTGACAATATCACAGTAATCAAATGTAAATGTGGCTACATGTGTGTTGGAAGATTTATACCAGAATGTGTAAACATGATTATCTTTAGTGATAGCAACTTGTTGGGCCTCTGTAAGGCCTAGCAGCAGAAAAGGTACAGGAAGCTCATGACTTAGCGAGATCTGCTTCCTCTGGAGCTGGAACTTTCTTGCAGTGTGAAGCGTGTATCCAAGTCTTTTTCCCAGATGTGGTCAGGAGGACTTGGAAAGGACCATCATATCTTGACTCAAGAGCGCTTTTCCTCAGGAGCCTCTTAACCAGGACCCAATCACCAGGAAGTAGCTTGTGGGTGCCCGTATAAGACTCTGGATCTGGAATGGAAGGAAACACTTGTGCATGGATTTTGGGCAAAGCCCAAGAAAGAGCAGTTACATATTCAACTAACACATCTGACTGGAGTTGGAGCTGTTGAGGGAAATCGCAGCCTAGTCTGGGGCTGAACCAAACAAGATTTCATATGGGGATAGGCCAAATTTCCTTCTTGGTGTGTACCTTATACTAAATATAGCTATGGGGAGACTCTCTGACCAGGGTAGGTTAGTTCCTTGGGCCATTTAAGCATTCTGGCTTTTAAGGTGCCATTCATGCGTTCTACCTTGCCACTACTCTGTGGGTGATAGGGTGCGTGGAATGCAAGGGTCACCCCCAGTGCTGCCCAGATTTCTTTAGTCACCAGTGCAGTGAAGGATGGGCCCTGGTCACTTTCTATCACTTCTGGGACTCCATATCTGCACACAATTTCAGTGAGTAGACGTTTGGACGTTGTTTTGGCTGTCATGTTGGTGACGGGAAAAGCTTTTGGCCATCCTGAGAACATTTCCACTATGACTAGTGCATATTCATACCGGCCACTTTTCGGCCTCTGAATATGGTCGATTTGGATCCTCTGGAAGGGATATTGAGGTTTGGCAAGATGCTTGAGGGGAGCTGTTTCCGTTCTCCCAGAGTTGCACTTGGCACAGATGGTACAGGACCTGTAGTATTTCTTAGTTAGGGAAGTGATGCTTGGTGCTTCAAAGTATTTGTTGATCAGGGAGTTCATGAGGTTCTTGGACAGATGTGCTGCTCCATGAGCCCACTGGACTACTGCTGGGTACATGGTTTTAGGTAAGCAGAACTTGAGATTAATGGTATATATTCCATCTTGGAGAGTTGCTCCTTTCTGTTTCGAGCTCTGTCTTTCCTCGGGGTTAGCAGCTGCCTGCAGTTCTTTTAAGAATTTGAGATCTGTAGGCAAAGTCTGCATAGTGAATAGGGGGTTTCCTCAGCGGACACTCTTCTGTCCACTTCCTTTGGCGCACAAGCAGCATCCTTGGCAGCTTGGTCAGCTAGGTAGTTGCCACATGCTTCCTCTGAGTTCAGTCTCCCATGAGCCTTTACCTTCAGTATGGCCACCTCTTCAGGAAGCAACAGGGCATCCATTAACTCTTTGATAGCTGTACCATGTTTGACTGGTGTACCCGTTGCTGTAAGGAAACCCCTTGTCGTCCAGATTAATCCAAAGTCATGTGCCACGCCTAAGGCATATCTTGAATCAGTGTAGATATTGGCACGCTTTCCTTCAGACATTTTGGATGCTGTGGTGAGAGCCTTCAGTTCAGCTTCTTGGGCAGACATGGATGAGGGAAGTGATGATGCTTGAAGTACCTGATCCATTGTAGTTACAACCAGGGCCGTCTATAATATGATTAGGACCCTGGGCAATGCATTTTCTTGGGCCCCATGGGCCCTGTCCCTGCCACTGCCTCACCCGCCAATTACGCCCAACCTGCAATCACACTGGCAGACGTATTGGCACATACACACACAGACAGACATTAAAACATTCACAGATACATACTGACACACACAGACACTACACACAAATATATACTGGCAGACATGCTGACACACACATACATACATACACAGACACATACATTAACAGATATACTGACACACACACAAACACATACACTGACAGATATACTAAAACACACAAACACATACACTGACAGACACATTGACACACACACACAGGCATACTGACATACACACTGACACACACACACAGGCATACTGACATATACACAGACAGACGTAATGGCTGATACAGACAGACATTAAAACATTCACAGATATATACTGACACACACATACACTGACATACAAATATATCCTGGCAGACATACTGACACACAGACATACATACATACACACACAGACACATACACTGACAGACATACTGACTGACACACACACACAGACATACATACATACACACACAGACACATACACTGACAGACATACTGACTGACACACACATACACACACAGACATACTTACATACACACACAGACATACTGACACACAAAGACATGCTGACACACACACACACAGACATACTGACATACAGACAGACGTACTGGCACATACACACAGACAGACATTAAAACATTCACAGATACATACTGACACACATATACACTGACACACAAATATATCCTGGCAGACATACTGACACACACGTACACACACACACACACACACAGAGACATACCTACATACACACACACAGACATACTACATACACACACACACACTGACATACACACACAGACATACTGACACACACACACACACACAGACATACTGACACACAGACATACTGACACACACACAGACATACTGACACACAGACATACACACACACACAGACAGACCTACTGACATACATTTAGCCACCCTCCAGGTTCTTACCTTTTCCTGGAGGGTGGTTTCCCTGGTCCAGTGGCAGGCTGAGGCAGATGGGAGTTCTCCTCTGGAACTCCCCTCCTCCCTGCCTTCCTCCTTCCGCGCGGCCATTATCTCCGGTGGGAGGAAGTGACGCCAGCTGCAGAACCGGAAGAGGGGCCCGGTCGCGCTGTTTAAGCGCACGGCGCCCGACCGGGCCCCTGCTGACACATGCTCCCCGGGTGGCCACCCGGGGAGCCTCCTCAGTGTGCGGGAGCCACACCGCCCGGTCCATAGGGGCTGCGCAAATCGCGGGGCACACGGAGCAGCTCCTCTGGGCCCCCAGGAGCAACTGGGCCCGGGGCAGCTGCCCCGTTTGCCCCGCGTTAAAGACGGCCCTGGTTACAGCGAATCCAGTGTGGTACCTTCTCATCAGCATATCTGGAGCCATCCACAAATAAAGTGAAGTCAGGTTCCAGTAAAGCAGTTTCATGTACGGTTGGGAGATGTGTTGTTTCCATTTTCATCTGTTTAAAGCAGTCATGAGGAGCATCTGGGTCTTGGTCTGTGGGAGGTACATATTTCTGTGTGGTATCGGGGGTAACCAGTTGTCTTGCAGTTCACTGTTCTTTTGGTGACACACTCATGCGGTAAGTTGGTCTTGATCTGCAATGCTCCATGTGCTGGCCAATGGGCCAAATTCCTTCCATGAGATTTGAGGCATGAGACATGAGGAACAGCCAGATTCCAGTGATGATACATGTGTCTTACTTCCACGGGTAAGAGGACCAGAGCCACACTATTTCCCTTAGAGTCACAAAACAAGTCTGTCAAAATGAGGCGTACCTCTACTAGTTTGAACAACTCGTCTTCATAGTGGGGATCTGGTCCTGGGATATTTCTGAACCACAGGGTGCAATGTAGGGTTTCCGTACCTGTAGCTCAAAGGCATTGTCGGGATCAATATCAAGGCTATACCAATAGTACGGTATTCCCCCCCCCAGCAAGTGGCAGAAGAGTGGCCGAGTTGAGAGAGTAACATCTCTGTAAGGTGACATTATGAGGTAAGAGGAGAGAAGTCTGTAGACGAAGGTGTCTCTAGGATGTGAGATGCTTCGGTTAAACTTGATTGAGGATGGCAGTAATGTCATGAGGTGCAAGTATGGTGAGCTTGTGTCCGAGGACTAGATCAATTGTCTTATCCAGGAGTGCACAGGATGCAAAACAGCTCAAAGACAGGAATATTGACAAGAACAGTAGCCAATAGGACGTTGGCAGGAACCATGGGATTGTGTAAGAACACCAGAGGCATGTCCCAACCGTTCAGAGATGTAGAGCTTGAAAGGCTTTTAGTAGTTGGGGAGGCCCTATGCAGGGGCAGAAGAAATAGCACCTTGGAGAGCGTAGAAGCTAGAGAGAGCTTCAGGAGATAAAGAAAAAGGTTTAGTCTTGAGTGCATCATAGAGAGGCTGCATCAGGTTGGATGCTTCGGGAATCCAGGCCCTGCAGTAGGAGATAAGGCCCAGGAAAGCATGAAGAGGCTTGTGGGCTGGTGGTGGACAGATGGACATGATGCCTCGTACTTTATCTCGAGTAAGATGACGGGTGCCATGGGAAAGACAATGTCTCAAGAAGACCACAGAGGGCCGGCACCATTGTAGTTTCTTTTTTCTTTTTGGAGGCCTTGCAGAGCCTTGTTCTGCTAGAAAGCAAAGCAGATCTTCCGAGGTACGTTCAGCAGTTAGGAGGTCATCTGCAACGAGGACATCCACATATTGGAGGAGAACCACATCAGTGTGAGTCTTTTGCCATGGTTCCAGAATGATTGACATGTCCTTTGCAAATTGACTAGGTGAATTCTGTGCTCCTTGAGGCATGACAGTCCATGTATACTGCTGACGGTCATGGGTGAATGCAAATAAATATTGGCAGGAGGGAGCCAAAGGTACACTAAAGAAGGCATTTGCTAGATCAACCACTGTGAAAAACTTTGCAGTAGGGGATACTCTTGACGGTAGGGTGTGAGGATTAGGAACGGTGGGGGTGTCCAGAACAGTGACTTCATTGATAGCACTGAGATCCTGAACCATCCTTTACTTGACCGGTTTACTCTTTTCAGTCTTCTTCACTGGGAACAAAGGGGTATTGCAAGGAGATTCGCATTTGACAAGAGCGCCTTTTTCTAATAGGACTTCAACTTGTTTAGAGATAGCAAGAGCCTGAGCAGGTCTCAATGAATACTGTGGCCTTCAGGGTGGGTTAGCACCTTGGAGCAGTTTCACAACCACTGGAGGAACTTGGAGACGTCCAATGTCTTCGGGGCCAGTGGACCACAGCTTTGCCGTGACTCTATCTAGTGCACTGGGGGAATCAACTGGGATCCTTTCATCCCTGCGGTGAGCTTCCATGTGAAGTGGGAGAGGTAGAAAAAAGAGAGTTGAAGTATCTTTTTTAGATAGGGGGGTTAGTAACTGTACCTGGCCATCAAGAGTGAAAGTGATAGTTGCCTGTAGGCGGGAAAGAACATCAGCACCTAACAGGTTAATAGGACAGGTAGATGAAACCACAAATCATGTGAGGAGATCTGGGAAAGTGCCCACTTGCAGAGGCTTTGTTAATGGGTTACTGCGGGGGGTACCATCTACACCTACACATGAAACATCAATATTGGACAGGAATGGGGAGTCAGGCAGGTCTTGTTCTCTGAGAACGCTACAGGCTGCGCCTGTGTCAAATAAAAAGGTAGTAGGGTTACCTTCAATGGGTAGAACCACTGTAGCTAGGGCCCCCTTTTATGCCCTGTAGACACTGCCATGACAAGGGCATGAGACACAGGTTTGCCAGTTACCTATTGTACAAGATCTAGATGAGCCTGGTCAGGGCCTGTATAGGGGCGGTTGGTTGCTGCAGGATGGTTAGATTTTTGAGCACGTTGTGCAGACCGTTGATGAATGGGTGTGGGGTGGTCAGTGGGCGGGCAAGCATTGGAAGGATAGTCATCTGCGGGGTAACTGGCAGCATAGTCATGAGCATAGGATAACTGTGAGCTGGAGGTGGATAATAGGCAGCCATGGGGTAACCTGAGGCTGGAGTTGATGGGTAGACAGTCAAGGGGTAGCCAGCCACAGGGTAGGGTGGTCTTACAGCCTGTGGTTGTGGCCTAGAAACCCTGGGAGCAGGACAGTCTTTTCTGTAGTGACCTGGCTGTTTACTGTTAAAGCAGATTCTGGTCTGTGGTCTAGGAGCCTGAGGCATGAGTGGGTCAAAAGGTGGGTGTACGGGGTACCCAGCAGGGACTGGGTCAGGTCTGATTGCAGGATTATTAAAGGAAAACATAAGGGGAGCTGGCTTCCTCATTGAAGGCAGTTGGGAAGACTCTAGGCCCTTTGTGACCAGCAGGAGAGTATCCAGGGGAATGATCCTGTACTCGGGGTGAGACAAGACCAGGCCTTTCTTTATGGGATCTTTAAGGCCTGCAACAAAGGCTGCAGATAGCATCTGGGTGTGAGCCTTGGTATATAAATTAAAACCCAGATCAGAGAAGGTTTGTGTCAACCTTGAGTGAAATTTCTCCACTGATTCTGTCTTTTCTTGAACAATATCATTAATACAAGTTGCCTGATCTGCTAATTTATCCTGGGCCCATGCACGGAGCTGCTCACAGAATATTACGCCTGACTGAAAATCTGTATCGTGAGACGGGCATCATCAAAACTCCTTTCCATTATGGGCCATTAGGCATACCCAGCTTTAATTTCACAGAGACTGAACAAATCCCGCCATGCGGCAGAGTATGTTTTACGGATTTGAGCGATCCTTCGGAAGAAGGGCATGGGTTGTCTCTCTGGGTCTGGGAGGGAAGCTACCAAGGTTGCGGCCTGGGATGGGTTGAATGTGACGTACATTCAGGGTGCACCATTCGTGATAAGTTGGGCAACTTGGGGGTCGGCCGGAGGTGCTCGAGGAACATTATTCGCCAGGGGTTGTGGTGGACTTTCACCATGTACACTGCTACCATCAGGAACACTGGGTTCTATGGTGCGTGGAAACTAACTGTATCAGAGGAATCCGGAGCTTGCACTGTGCTGGCAACAATATCTTGTGTAGGAAGGGCTGGTTGGACTTGGGATGGTGACTGGTCGGGTGCTTGTGGGAGGCTTGGGGAATGTGATGAGGCTAGGAATTCTCCGGAGCCAACCATCATAATAGGAAGAGACCCACTGGGGGCGGCCATGACAGGGGCGGGGACGGAAACGGATGCTGAGGTGGGAGAGGAAGTGACCAGAGGGATGCCGGGAGGGGAAGTGATGACAAAGATAGGGGTGGATGGGGTGGATGTGGGAAGGGGCAATGGGGTAAGGGCGGAAGTGACAGGATCGGGAAGGGGAGTGACCAGGGCGAAAGTGACGGGGAAAGGGAATGGGGTGGAGATAGCATTAGGTGAAAGGCGGATAGGGAGTAGGCAAATCAGGGGATGGCGTGTCAGAGACAGGGAGGAGTGACAGGGGCGGGTAGGGAAGGTAAACTGGGGGCAGGATAATAGTAAGATCCGTCTGCTCCGAGGACAGGATATAAGGGGGCGGGGACCAGAAGGACTGCGTTAACAGGAGCTGGTATTTGGGCGGGGGTTACGGGGGTTGGACTAGCCCCCTTCTCTTTGTGCCAGGCGCCATAATAGGGCGGTGGCTGGAACACATTTGCAGCGGATTCGCCAGTACAAACATTTTCATGATACACATAAACTTTCTGTCCTTCTATTTCTAATTCTTCCTCTATCCACCCCTCTCGCTTAATCCCTTTGACTGCTTGATACCAAGCTTCTGCTGCCTTCAGTAACCCATTATCAAGTAATAATCCTTCCTTGTCTTTCAACAATTTTCTCCAACTCTCTGGCTGTAATCGTCCACTCGGAGACATAGTAATGCCATATATCTTAGCAATAATATTCACCTTACTCACAGCTTCCTCGCCTGCTCTTTCCTTCACAATATCACAAGCCAATTTGCCCTTAGAGGGCTTCACATGTTCCTGTTCCATTCTCACTACACAAGTCGTCACTTGATAGAGATAAACAGGAAAAGAACGTCTACAGTGCTCGACTTTCACGAGATGGTTAATCTGCGTGCATCTACCCGAAACGTAGACTAGTCACTGAGTCCACCCACCCAAGGTGGGCACGGATTGGAGCGAGGTGAGTAGTGCATGACTAACACTTCTCTGGACAAAGGGTACAGGAGAAAAGGAGGAGGAGAGAGAAAGAGAAAGGGAAAATGAGATAGCACTTACAAGAATCACAAACAAAGATACGTGCACGCAAACACGAATCAAGGATAAACCACGCCACACACGCAGATGCAATCATGTCACAAACAATGAAATCCCAACTGAGCAACCACCACACTACAAAAAAGGTCAACAACGAATTCTGCATAACAATAATAAAATCTGTGGTCCCTGTCTCTTTCCGGACAGTAAAAGCTAATAGAAAACCTGCGTACCCTGTCTCTTACCGGACAGTAAAAGCTAATAAAAACTGAGTACCTTGTCTCTCACCGGACAGTAAAAGCTAATAAAAACTGCGTACCCTGTCTCTCACCGGACAGTAAAAGCTTATAAAAACAGCGTACCCTGTCTCTCACCGGACAGTAAAAGCTAATAATAAAAAACACAAATGCAAAATTCCTTCCTTTCATGCAAAATACATTCACACTTAGGAGGCAGATAGCAATTTACAGGTTCTTTTAAAGAGACATCAAGCAAGCTATTTACCTGTCTTTGGTGCCCTCCGGCAGCCGGCGTAGACATGGAGCCAGGCCAATCACAAAGACAGGAGATATAGGCAAGGTGCTTTCACGATCATTACCGTATATGCAGAGTTGATCAATCTCCGGTGTCGTCAAGGATGGCTGTCCGTAGGGACACAGCCTGATGCCCCACGTTGGGCGCCAAATGTTGTGGACCAAACCAAGTGTTTGATGATTTGAATATCTGCCCCTGGCCAAATTATAGATATTTAATGCGTGCACGCTCCTAAAGTAAATTCACACTGGACATAAGTTTCTGGTTGATGAAAAAACTTCAGGAATGTTTATTCAGGGGGCCGGCATGCCCCTTATAAAGCAAGAATACATCATATGCAAAATTATAGATAACAGAGAAAATACATCAATAATTGGTTAGGTGTTAAGTGTTTTATCTAATGCACATACTACAAGGCATGATGTCACTGTAATCATGGGATTTTATTCCGGATTCCAGCGCCATCTTGTTACACGAGGTAATTAATTGATGGGAGCGGTTGCCTCTAGTAGCCATTTTGAGTAAATATTGGTTATGAGTATGTATGAGTAAATAGGCATTTTACTAATTCTAATTTATGTCCATAACACATGTATTCATAAACATCTGCTTAATATCTGTTGTGACTGAAAGTAGATATTGGAACACTAACCAAGCCTCAAATTCTAATGTTTTTGTGGGGAACAAATGGACACATTTGGCATGGGTTCCAGCATGTAATATGACCTTCATCTGCTACTCACCTGGATCAAGAGCCATGCAGGGTTCTCCCTCTAGGCACTGTCCACATCCACAGAGACAATATCGCAGACACCACCACTTGCAGGTTGGGCTTAAAATAGTACTCTCTAGTCAGATTAGAGAGTTTTTGTTAAACGTCATAGTGTAGAATGTATCTGTACCCTTGAAAATGTTTGTTTTTAATAGTTACAATGGCAGAGATAAATAACCAAAACATACCCTTAAGGGACTGGAAAAACAGTGGTGGCAATGCCCATGTAAGATGTTAATATGCTAATTGAACGCCTTGACCCTTAAAATACCCATAAACAAGTTGGAAACTGTTTAAGCTCCAGTTTGGAGATGGAGATGCATATATCTTTGTTTCATGTCAATAATTGTAAAAAGCAAAAATAAAGATTGTCAAAAAAATAAAAATAGTACTCTCCAGGTGCAATTTTGTGGATACGCTTGCTACCTAGAGTTAACTGGAAGTCTAATTAGTATTATTAGTCTGCTGAAAAAGCATATAGAATATTAACGACGTGGCAACATATTAACCCATAACCCCACAAATTGTCTAGATGGCAAACGTGCGTCTTTTATCTTTTGAAGCATCCTTTTCAGTGTTTCAGTACCTGAATATGATACTCATACTTTATATTTATGCAAAATGTATATTTTTACTTTTGAGTAGAGGAACATTGGAAAAAGTATTTTGTTTAATTGAATAAAATCGGATTTGAGGAAGAAGAATAACCAGTGTAATATCTAATTATCTCATGGAAGGAATTACATTTTATACAAACATGTAATTATTACTGAATAGTTATTGAAGATTTCTTTGATGAATGGGATTTTAAACTATTAGACATATATACATACTTTCAAGAAGGAATGTCTAACCTTTCTGTTAAAATATTTACTGCACCTGTCAACCGAAAATATTACATTTCAGAATTGGCCATCCAACTGAAAATAACTCTTTGCTTTGTTGATATTGAAACTGCTACGGCCATAAAGTGTGACTAAATCTTTTTTTTTTTTTTTTTTGTCTGCTTTGTAGCTTTGAAAAAAAAATCTATATTCATTTTGCATAAATGTGCAGCTAACCAATTGTATATAGTATATGATTTGTGATTGTTTCAGCAGCACTATTAGTAGATGCTGGGACAAACATGTACTTCACTCTTTAAAAAAAAGTATTCTATATATTGGTATTATTATTGGCATGGAACAATTTCCTGCTATGTAATTATATCTCTATAAAATTCTCTACAATACTAAACCCACAGAAATGTTGTAATCACATTGTTTAGATCTAACTTGCAGGTGTCTAGGATGGAATACCTGACCTGCCACATATAAGACATCTTAGGCCTACATTGCAAGGATATCTTAAAGGGACACTATAGTCACCTGAACAACTTCAGCTTAATGAGATTGTTCAGGTGAGAACTATAGCTCCCTACAGCCTTTCTCATGTAAACACTGTATTTTCTGAGAAAATACAGAGTTTACATTGAAAGCTAGGAACACCTCACTCAGAGTGAACCAGAGGGACTTCTGAGTTGATGGAGGCATAAAAAGCCTCCATCCACTCAGATCTGCTGTGCACGAGCATCCTGTGATTCAGTATCTCATCCCACTGCATGCAGACACTGAACTTTCCTCATAGAGATTCATTGATTCAATTAATCTCTATGAGGAGATGCTGATTGGCCAGGGCTGTGTTTGAATCATGCTGGCTCTGCCCCTGATCTACCTCCCTGTCAGTCTCAGCCAATCCTATGGGGAAGCACTGTGATTGGATCAGGCTATCACATGTCAGCAGACTGCTTGTTTTTCCTGAGTCTAACAGCATGCAGATTTACTGCTTCTGGCTTGAATACAGTAACATTTTTACTATATTTATGGAGGCATGAGGGACCCAGGGGGGCTAGATGGTCGTGTTAACACAATAGGGTCAGGAATACATGTAGTTGCACTGGTGACTATAGTGTCTCTTTAAGCTTTCATTGAGCTTTGATTATATACTATTATTTTGCAGTCTGTTCAGTCTCTTCACTATCCTTTATGCTTCTTTAGCAGGGGTGCCTGGTATAGAACTAAAACTACAACTCCCAAGATGCTTTGCATGACTTTAGCATGCTTTAGAATGACAAAGCAAAGTGGAATTTGTCATTTTATAACATCTGGGAATCTACCTTTTGGGCACCCCAGTTCTATACTAATGGTTTCAATATTTACCATTAACCTGTGCTAATAAACCATCAACCAAGTTGAACATTGTCACTGACTAAATACCATCTATTGTCCTATTGAGTTCAATTAAAGGACCATTAAGTGACCCACACCACTGTCTCTCAATGAAGTAGTCTGCATGTTTGTGTCTTTTTATTTTGCATCGTATATGCAGTAGTTTACTCAATTAGGAATTGTCATGAGTTGGCCTTGGAATATCACATTTTAGGTAAAATTCACATTTTCTAAAATTCTACAGGTCTATACTCTGCATGGTTTGGAATTAAGAACAAATGGCAAAACTGAGGCCATTTATTAGAGTTACAGTTTGGCTTCTTTAACCTAAATTTTGCCATTCAGATCTTAATTTGCTCCAAGTAAGAGTTTTGTTAATGTGAATGCATAACTGGGATCATTTTTCCAGTTTCTCTATTTTGGCCTAAAATGTGACATCTTCCTTGAGTTCCTGACTGTTGACACTTCAGTGACTAACCTTTTTTTTTTCACTGTTCCACAGAAAATTCTACAATAAAGAAAATTCAAAAACTCAACAAATTTATAACATAGAAACATAAAAATAAAATAAAAAAATTTGGCTACGCTTCGTTAATCCTGACTTCTGGCATCTCTTGACTTTGGCTACACTTTGTTTATCCTTATCCCTGGCATCCCCTGACTTTGGCAACACTTCGTTAATCCTGACCTCTGGCATCCTTTGACTTCGGCTATCCCTCGACTATCCTGCTGCTTGTGACCTTTTCTGCACAGCCCCCGTGCACAGATTTACAGTCCAGGTGGCTTCTTACCTGGTCACCTTGGACTGTGTCTATCTGCAAGGGTGAGCAAACATATCTGTGCTTCAGACTCCCACCTCAGGTAAGACCCTGACACATGCACAGTACTCGTCATGCATGCACATCAGTCCCCAATACTCATCTATGAGAGCAATGCCTGCTGAATGAAGTTGCATGAGTTAGAACAGGCAGCAGCACCAAGAAAATATATGACCTAAAACCTTTCCAAGTACATTTTATTGTGCATGAGAGGACTAGGTCACTATAGCATTAGAAATACAGGTTTTTATTCCTAGCACTATAGCGTTCCTTTAAGCAAAAGTTTCTCTTTTCTGTCCTTAGCATGTATGAGTTTTATGAAAGCTACAGGTAAACAAGGCCTATTAAATATCAAATGTTCATTTGAAGAATATATTGCAGGAGTTATTGGGTTGTTTATTTCTAACTATGTTACTGCAGAGTTCACAATTGTTTTAGAAGAATAATCCATTATCCCATCAATTTCTGATATATATATATATATATATATATATATATATATATATATATATATTCTAATTAACTAAAAATGCTTTAAGACAGATACCAAGTAAAATGGCAAAGGATATGTCCAAGGTTTTAAAAACAACCAATTACAATGCTTTATTTAACAAACAGTATAATTGTTGGGATGTAAAATGTCCATAATTAATTTAAATAACACCTTCAATATACATTATACAATATTATTTTTTTTCTTTAATTTAATATTGTGACCATGTATAACATCTATTGACATATTTAATGTCACAAAAATATTTTTTCAAATATATAGATGTAGTAGGTTTACACATGAGGCAAATGTCTGGACAATTAAACCCACTCATGTTGCTGTATTGGAACATGAGATAACTTATGATTATTGTATTTATTTTTATTTTTTTATCCAGTGAATTAGAATGGCACTCATAAAGGCTGAAGAAAGTAATTTAACCTAAGGAAGACCATGGAGTCTGAAAAAGAAACTTACAAACCAGGCTTTTGCTACTAAAATAATGAAGACTAAACACCACATGTTTGAAAAGAGATTGTTTTGAAGCTAAACTAATGGGAGGAATTCTTACAAAAATACTATAGGTATGAATAATGAGGTAGATACTTGACTTGAGTAGTCCAAGTCTGTCTTGTGTATTAGAATCAATATATAAGGGTGTTTTTAAGACATGATGTTCATGATAAGTCTTGTAAATGAGAGCTCCCAGCTACACGTGTACTCTATAATGTGCACCATTTGCCATTATGTACTAGTTTATACCAAACTGGGATCATTGGAGGATTTGCTTGTTGATTTCCACGAATAAATGTATTTTTGTAATATTTTACACCATATACCAGAATGTATTTAGCTACTACCCAAAGACTAAATACTCCACTACGGGGGAAGTAGCACTGACAAAGAACATAATCAATGGAGGGGGTAAAATGAAGCCCCATCCAAGTTCCCAGTAGGGCTGGGCCTAACCACTTCTAAACCCTTAATAAGTCATAATGAATTTAACTAATGATATTGCAAACAAACTGGTTAGCATTTCTTTATGTTTCTGTGCAATTTTACAATTGGCCTGTTTAGAATAATCTGTATTTTGAGGCTGGGGATGTGTACGACTGTCTAAGCTACTTACAGTCTATCCAAATACCTGAAGTGAAGGTGTCTAGAGATATAAACACTACGAAAATACAGCTCATTATGACTGTTCAAGCTTTGAAACTGCAAGCCCCCAGGGTTGTTTGGATAGAAATGCACTTCTACATGCCTAAAGCTCGTCTGATTGTGTTTTCCACCGCTCCGACGCTTGGAAATTGAAAAACCAAAGCTGTTTTTGTTGCTGCTACGATTCACTTGTTTTCTTTCTCCTTGCTCTCGCTCACCTCTTCTTAATTGATTGCTTTTAT
Organism: Pelobates cultripes; assembly: GCA_933207985.1. Classification (NCBI taxonomy): domain Eukaryota; kingdom Metazoa; phylum Chordata; class Amphibia; order Anura; family Pelobatidae; genus Pelobates; species Pelobates cultripes. The sequence continues at coordinate 92,610,482 of OW240919.1, forward strand.
TTTTATACTCTTTTACTCTTGCCAGGTGTCTGCTCGGATCTTTTTCATTTTAATTTTTTTTTTTTTTTTTTACACAATGGAAATTTTCAGACTGTCTGCTCATTGTTCGTATGCATATGATTAGAGCATTGAATTTAACAAAATATTACTTTCAGAATTCTCTAGAAATAATTCAATATGTGCAATTTGAAGTAAGTACCCTGATTTATATTGTTTTGTATTCTTGAGGTTTTTTTTTTCAAGAAATGATTAAATCCAGCTGGTCTTTGATTTTATGAAGAATTATGAAATTTATAAACCTTTCTGAAACCGGTATTTTGTCTAATCTGTCTGTGAGATATTATTCTATAGATTTAGATGATGTACTATTCTTCCTCCACTTGACAAAACAGGGAGAGCAACCCCAATGACAGCTGATGGGGAAATTGACTGTCTATGAAGGATCCCACATTCTTGTGTGATCCTCCATTGTCCTTAGTATTGTTCTCTTGTGCACGCGGGAAGGTGTTCACCAAGGAGCTGAAGTGGAGTGTCAGGAAGTGCATGGGGGCGGCCACAAGGGACGTGTTCGGATAAGTATAAATTGCCTTTCTCGGCACCCCTTGTGGAGCAGTCACTGTTGGTGGGTCTTTGCAAATTATGCGAAACCTCAGCTGGTGACAGAGAGGCTTTAAATTACTTGTGGCAATCTTTGATTCTACAATACATTCTAAAATGTATTAACATGATCAATTAAGCCTTTTTGTAACTAATAAATAGTAGGATTAACCTGACCAGTTGGGATTCCAGAATATTTGCAGAGACACCTCCCTACCTGGGGCTGGTTTATCTGTGGCAAGCCATTTTCCATATATTATAATTGTGCTGCACCAGTGTTTACTGAGTGCAGGCCATGAGACTTCAGAGACATATACCCTCATCGGTGGTAATTAACAGCATGGGGTGTAGAGAGGTTCTGTGGAATTTCCACTGATTCCATAGAGTGCTGGCATGCAGTGAGAAGAACAGACAGTTGGAAATTCCTTATACAGCCACTATACAATTATAGTATGGTGGGAGTGGTGCAATAACGCTTTGGAAGGGTTACATGTTGGTGCTGGGTTATGTTTTCTAAGGATTAATGTATTAAAAGAACATGGAAGTTCTCTAGTAGTAGCTGATGTATGCAGCCTCAGAATGAAAAAGCAAGTTGGCCAATGTGGACATCTTATCAATAAACTGACAGAAAATGCCACAGAATTCTAATTGTGAAGAAAGTGAACTGAATAGGGATATTGTGAGTTATTCTGACTACAGAAGAAGGGATGTTCTACTGGGAGACAGTGGATATTTTTTTGCAATGCAGTCTTTCAGTATCTAATACAAATAATTTGAGGAATATATTAGCACATGTGTCTGTACTAGCAAAATCCTAGAAGGCACTGTCCATTTGGAGCTGTTCCCGGTTGAGGTCATGGGAGGGAAATAGGCTCTAGTACTGTGCACAGCTTGGGGAGGTTTTAGATTTCAGGGTCATGCGATGATTTGGGGATTTAACCCCTTAAGGATTCCCTTTTATTCCAGAAGTTTGGTCCTTAAGGGGTTAAACCCATTGGGATATTGCTAAACCAGCGTCATCTTAACCCAAGCACCGCTGGTCTCTAAGAATAATCTATTGCAATAAACTCAACAGTGAAATGAATATTGCAGAAAAATTATGTTTTAAAAGCTTTTTTTTAAAATGTATTTTACTACTGCACTGATTGCTGAGAGATTTTATTTTCATCTCTGATGCCTGTATTTGCTAACCAAACTGAAACAGTCAAAACAAACTGCAACTAAATAGCTGTTCAATATATAGTAAAATGGATTTTGTTAATGCTTGCAAAGAATGTAGGGGATGAAAACGGCAAGTTAGAAGCTGTCAGGATTATATTGATCCAGCACGCAGAATCATATCACACTCTAGAACTAAGGGTAACGTCTTACCAGGCCTTAGAATGGCCGGACTTAACATACCCGAGAATAGTCAGAAAATTAGCCGAGGTCAGGGCCACAGAATGAGACACAGCGATAAGGCAGAGCCAAAGTCAAAAACCAGAAAAACACGATCAGGAACACACTCTCGGATAACCATCTAAGGGAAGCCCCGACAGAGCAATGAGCTAAGGAATAAGTGAGTTTAAATAACCCTCTTGCAGATCCGATTGGCTGTACCTAGCTCTTGACCCCAAAATGTGCGTGTGCGTCTTTTGCGTGACGTCACCCGCACATCGATGTCATCTTTACCGTGGACGGACATGGGGCTATATAATTGTGTGGGGCCGGCGTGCACCCACATGTCCCAAAAGCCAGGCATCATGACAGAAGACCGACGAGCGGCACTCTCGTCGATCTTCAGAAGGTAATTATCTCTGTTTTTGCCACATGGAGACAAAGGATACGTGACAGAAGCTCATTCACTAAAAAACTTCTCATTAGCAGTGGGATGGGGTCTACAATGGAATAAGGGGTGGCCTGCCATTGGTCCTCACCTAAGACCCCTGCCCATCAGTATTAGGTAGTTGTATTAGATAAGTAAATAAACAAGGGGTAAGCTGCCACTGATCCATCCCAAACCCTTGCCTATGAGCATTAAGTGGGGGCTCTATTATAATGAATAAGGGGGGGGGACACACCTTTCACTTAGTTCCACGTAGCCTTCACTATGGGTATTGGGTGGAAGCAGCATTATAATGAAAAGTTGGGACCTGCTACTTGTTTCCCAAAGCACCCACCCACCCACAGGGGACTGGATGGCATGCATGGGACTCAGAGGCAGGTTCCCCTTTTTTTTCAAACACACAGCCAAAGAGAAAACAGAGTACAATCTGTTATCATAATTTATAGAGTCACTTATAAACCTGCAGTACTGATACGCAAACCTATGTTAATGGGCAGTGTGTGAAGGAAGGAATAATGAATTATCTCAATCCTATCTATCTGTGCCCAGAGGGAATGTAAATAAAATCACACCAACCCCTGTCCTACATAAAACAGCAGCATGTATTTACCAATCTGCATTCCCAAAAATGCCAGCATATTTTACTCAAATAGCCATAGCGGGTACTCTAGATTGTAAGCTCATTTGAGCATGGTCCTAATCAACCTATTGTCCCTGTAGCATTTTGTAACTTTTATAATATTGCAAAGCTCTGCAGAATAAGTTGGAGCTATATAAATTCCCAAAATAATAACCAGTCAAATAGCCATAATAAGATTTTGCCAGCTGTGCAGCCCACATTTCAAATAAATTCTGTTACATGTTATGTGTATTTGTTTTAATAAACGCAACTTTACAATCAAATTTATTAATAAAGGTTGTTGTTGCAGACCTGGTTCTATGTCTGTTTGGTTGCCCGTTTCTCCCTGTTCGTTTCCTGAATTAGCATTCCCCCTTGTTCGGTTTTCAAACCTTCTGTATTCCCCTGGCTCTATCTTGCCTCTACCAAACTACATCTAAGCACTCTCCCTGTATGTCCCCCATTCTTATTACCGAACACACATGCTCTGGCCATTTTGCCCCCCGAATGCTGACAATGGTACTTGGTCATCGACTTCGTAGAACCATATTCAGCCGCTTGACCACGCGGTTCTTGGTTCATTTATTCCATAATTTTGCCTCACTTACAAACATGACATGTGAACGCAAATTGGAGGGGAGGTACTATGAGCTATGGGAAGCAATTGCTCCCCAAGAGCCAGGGGGAGCACCTATTTATTTGATTACAGGAACTCATGAAAGTTGACTGGCTATATCACATTTTACCCTGGAACTATTTTGGTCATCCACGTGTGCGGCCAGTCAGAACTTTACCCCGATGGCGATTCCTCTACACTGCATGGATCTGAGCACTATTTGGGCAACTTGGGTGATATAGGACATGTGGGTTCCTGCATGTTTTTATTTTGTTTGTTTTGTTCTCTGTATCTGGGAGATAATTAACTTACCAGTCTTTGACTCAGTTATCTCACAGATGCCTTAGCGGGGATTGCATTAAACTGTATGGAGTCCTCATGCCGGGGTTCTAGCTATGAAAGACCTTGTCTCAGAATAAAAATTTTTGCACTCTCAGAACTGTGTCTTCTAGTCACTGGGAGGGGAAAGAGCTATCCACTTTTCAGTGCCTTGTCGTGTTTGGGAATGATTTAGCAAAGAAAGTCCTTGTAAGGACTAAAGCTCCACTACAGTTGTATACCCACTGTGGCGAAACCGACCTCGCCATTGGGCATTGGAGAAGACTGATTGCCAGCCTCCTGCCATGTGACTATGGCCCCTGAGATGTATTGCCCTTTAAAGACATGATTTGGGCATAATGGATTTGTGTTGTGCTGCTGCTGGCCCTTTAAGAACCATCTGGGGACATACTGTGGAGTTACTGGGTGGCCACCATTTCCTGTATCAGAGGCACATGGTGAGAACAATGGATGGTGGCCATTTTAACTCACAGACACTGTTTGGACTTTTCAACACGGTGCCATCTCGCCAGTATTTGGTGCACAGAGACATTGTGCAGTGGTTTTGGACTATACAACAGGGGACACCTTATACAGTAATTGTTTTTCATATAGCCTGCATATGTTCTGTAAAATCTGCATTAAACTGTATCTTCCAAAGTACTGAACGGATCTGGGTGAATTTTGGATATGTGGTTCACCCAGATCCCCCGGTTCCAAGGATATACTTTTTATGGGGTTATTGCATGTTTTGGGGTGCCTGTGATGTGTTTTATGAAACTGTATTTCTCTGTCTGTGATAATTAGATTACCCATTGTGTAAGGTAATTGTATCACAGGCAGAGGGGAGGATTTTGTGTGGGAGTGTCTGAGTGTATTGTACGTGTTATTGGTTGTTCTGTAAAACCCTGTGGGCAGTACTAAGTTTGTGGATTGGGAATAAAAGAGGCTGTATGTGCCAGTCCAGTCAGTTCCTGCTTAACCCTCAAAGTGAAGTGTTGTCTCATTATTGGGGGAGGATTTATTGTATGCTGTTCCAGTTTGACTGCTAGGAGTGTAAACCTATTCACATGGTTTTTCCTATTCTGCTGTATACAACATTCATATGCTTGAGAGCATTCATGTGCTCCTACGGTTCGGTGGTTGTGGTGTCTGCTGCAGTGCTTGGAGTCCTCAGGAAGCGCTAGGAGCATCCTTCAACGGAGGTACCCAGTCGGGGTGCTAGGTGATCCGTTACACCCACAAATACCTAAAGGCACATATGGCAGAATAAAATATAAAGGGGTGCTCTGTGATCAGTAGTATTTGCTAATCACTTTGGATATCTTTGCAAGAAAAGAGGTAATTTTGTAAAGTTATATTATATGAATGGATCACCTTTGCTATGCTAGGTTTTGTTTACACTTTATAGCTATTACACAGCTTTTATTTCTCACTGTGGTTTTAAGGGAATTATCTTTGGAACATTGACTATCTCCATACTTTACACTTGCACACTTTGGGATATATGTGCATAACAGATTTTGATCCTTTCTAAAGAAGTACAAGATCGAGTCAATTATGCCAGGCTCTAGAGAAATACAACATCTCATTTTTAATTCACAGCAACATTAGGAAGACAATAAATAGGAAGAAAATAGTTTACGGTAACAGAGAGAGACTGGAGAAAAGCATTCTGCATGGTTCATCAAACTGAAATGAAAGTGATGATCTCTCAATAGCCAAACAGTCTGGAATACTTTTAATTTGTTATCTTCTTTAAAATTAAAATAATAATGAATGCTATATTTTTCATGAGCCAATCTGGGTGAGTTTGTTTGATCATCTGAGGACAAGTCTTGCTGTGGCTCATGAAGTGACTAATTTTGTTCTCTGTGCCTTTTCCTGCTTCTCTCTGGTGACAATATTCAGACATCACGCTGAGAGTGTTTGGTCAAAATGAATTAGTATTTAATTCTGATTTAATATATCAAGGATCAGCAAAATTAAATAGGAGTCAGAGATCTCAGCTAGTGACTCAGTGAGATAGGGGTAAAATGATTGGATTAACTGCAACATCAGGAATGTATAAATAGAGTTTGTTGGACTTTATTCTCGTTTTAACCTAATTTACTATGTTATTTTGAATGAGATTGCTATAACAAATACTAAATGGACAGGGAATATAGGGACATTATTGAGACTTTTTGTAATGGTCCCCTTTTGGAAGATAATTAGACAGGAGTCCAGTACGGTAGGTAGGTTTAGATGCAAAAGTAGAAAATAATTTTTTTATTTTTTTATTTTTTATTTATCGGACATTAGAGAACACCCTACTACAAAGCTAATTTTATTTTACATTTCTTAAATGTCATCAGTAAAAGTTCCATCATCATGAGTGCCTCACTTATACAGTCATCAAAGAGAATATAAACATTTGAATGTAAGATTTCTGGAGACAGCATTTTATTTTTAAAATAAATGGACACAGAATGTAAAATAGCCATTGACTAGAAAAATTTAGGGGAAATTTTAAAGTGGCAGTAAAGGCAATTATTGATTGTATATTTTCCTTGGCTGCATACAAATGCATTTTGACTCATACCCATGATTGTTCATGTACTGAGAGAAATTCCTTCCTATTTGACCCTTTATGGCATCCTAACAATTCAAACAGGCTGCACCCAGCATAGAAGGGTGCCTGTCCGGGTTCAATGCTGAACTCAACTGCCATAGAGATTGCACTTCTTTTACGTCTACTCTAATGGTTTATTACCAGAATTAGTGATACCAGAGAAGTGCGTAAGCAAAAGGCTTCTTCACAGCTCTACTCTATATCCCTGGACAATCTTGTTTTGCTTCACCGAGCCCAGGAAAAAAAACCAACAAAAAAAAAGAATGTTTGAAAGCTTCTTTTATTAGTTTATCCTTTCAGAAACCAATATTTTTGCTCCAGCCATCCAGCTTTGATCTACATTTTGCTTGTTTGAAGATATCTGAATATATTTTATTTATTAACTTTTAATTACTTTTTCCATGACCTGAAGATGAGGCATTTCCTAAAAAAAACGCCCTTACACCCTCTACTACAGCCCTAACTACTGTTGGGTAACTGAAAATAGTAAAAAAAATAAAATAAAAAATAAATTTAAAAAAAATTAAAATTTTATTGGTGTACCTTCACAATAGCAACACTGTTCTTATACTGTTTACACAGTATACTGTGTTATATATATATATATATATATTTATATATATATATATATATATATATATATTTTTTTTTTAAACCTCACCATCTTTACTATAACCAAGAAATGCATCCTCCCAACAAATGCTGCAGCACTTGAGCCCTCACAATATCTTCCTTCTTCTTCTGCACGCCATGTCCAAGGGAACTGGAGGTGGTGTTAGCCTTATCTTCTTACTGGATACCTGCACCCAACCATTCCACCATCCCCTCTCTTCTCAACGTTCTCCTAAAATCCACATCTTTTCCTTCCCTCTCCCCATAACAATCATCATTCTGCTGTCTGCCTGCTACCTGCTGTTTCCCCACTCAACAATATTATTTTTATTCTTCTTGACTTTAACTTGCACCTTGGCAATCCTTCCACAGCATACAGTTGCAAGAAAAAGTATGTGAACCCTTTGGAATGATATGGATTTCTGCACAAATTGGTCATAAAATGTGATCTGATCATCATCTAAGTCACAACAATAGACAATCACAGTCTGCTTAAACTAATAACACACAAGAATGAAATGTTGCCATGTTTTTATTGAACACACCATGTAAACATTCACAGTGCAGGTGGAAAAAGTATGTGAACCCCATAGACTAATGACATCTCCAAGAGCTAATTGGAGTGAGATGTCAGCCAACTGGAGTCCAATCAATGAGATGATATTGGAGGTGTTGGTTACAGCTGCCCTGCCCTATAAAAAACACACACCAGTTCTGGGTTTGCTTTTCACAAGAAGCATTGCCTGAAGTGAATGATGCCTTGCACAAAAGAGCTCTCAGAAGACCTACGATTAAGAATTGTTGACTTGCATAAAGCTGGAAAGGGTTATAAAAGTATCTCCAAAAGCCTTGCTGTTCATCAGTCCACGGTAAGGTAAATTGTCTATAAATAGAGAAAGTTCAGCACTACTGCTACTCTCCCTAGGAGTGGCCATCCTGTAAAGATGACTGCAAGAGCACAGCGCAGACTGCTCAATGAGGTGAAGAAGAATCCTAGAGTGTCAGCTAAAGACTTACAAAAGTCACCGGCAAATGCTAACATCCCTGTTAGCGAATCTACAATACGTAAAACACTAAACAAGAATGGATTTCATGGGAGGATACCACAGAGGAAGCCACTGCTGTCCAAAGAAAACATTGCTGCACGTTTACAATTTGCACAAGAGCACCTGGATGTTCCACAGCAGTACTGGCAAAATATTCTGTGGACAGATGAAACCAAAGTTGAGTTGGTCAAGAATTACTCCCGACCATTGTGCACGTCTGATCTGTAACTACAGGAAAACGTTTGGTTGAAGTTATTGCTGCCAAAGGAGGTTCAACCAGTTATTAAATCCAAGGGTTCACATACTTCTTCCACCTGCACTGTGAATGTTTACATGGTGTGTTCAATAAAAGCATGGCAACATTTCATTCTTTGTGTGTTATTAGTTTAAGCAGACTGTGATTGTCTGTTGTTGTGACTTAGATGATGATCAGATCACATTTTATGACCAATTTGTGCAGAAATCCATATCATTACAAAGGGTTCACTTTTTCTTGAAACTGTATTGTTTCCTCCCACTCATTTGTTTTCTGGTGGTACCTTTGACATTTGGCTTTCATGCTCCTGTTCCCTCAACTGTCCAAATTCCACCTCCTGATCCCTTCTTACAATTCTTTCAGCTTTCACAACAAACCCTGTCTTCCTATTATTCCTCATTCAAAAATATCCTTTTACAGAAACCCCTGATCTATCAATACATCGGTCTTGTCTTCTTTGGTTTCATCCCTTCTCCCATGTTCAACACTCTAAGCAAAATTGTCTAACCCTCCCCCCTCTGTCATCAGCTCTCCTATCCACCTTTACGGCATCAGAATTAATTTCTCAACACAATAGCTAACATAAGAACATCTCTCTCTACCCAGGATCTATCTCCACGTCAGATCTTCTCTGCCATCTCTAGAACCTGTCTTTTTTGCAGGGCCGATCCTGGGCAGGAGCACTGCAAGTAGGCGCTCTGTGGATAGAGGTGCACTGCGGCGCTAGGCCCCGTCTTTCACAGTAGGCTCCGTTTCCTCATGTTAAGCCCCACCCCTTTGCACTCAGCTCCAGGCTCCTGGGACAAAACATCAAATCTCCCACCAGACCAACTGGTAACAAGACTCCTCCTTTCCTGGTGAAAGGTGAGCCTCAGGAATGGGGGTGTCATACAACCTCACGGCCCTCGCCGTTCTGGTCCTGCTGTCCGCACTGCTCCTCCAGGCTCTGCCGACGACGCGCATGCGTCCTGGTGCACGCGCGCGACCAGGAACACGTTCGCTCGTGCGCGCAAACACGCTAGCATTGTACGGCATGTTTTACCTATGAACAGGTACTCTATTTATATACTGCCCTATTTTGTTCCCTAGCCTATCAGCTCTCTTTTAACCCTATTTATACCTCCCTCTTACATCACTTCCTTGCCCTGTCGTGGTTTATTGTAGCCCGAGAGTGCGTTCTGTTAACTTGTCTTTTCCTGGTATTTGACTTCGGCTTGTCTCTGGTTTTCTGTATTTCTTGTTTTCCATATTTCTTGTTTCCCTGACGATTGGCTTTAATTATCGTTTATCCGTACTTCTCCTACCCTGACCTTGGCTCGTCTGACCATTCTGGTTTTTCCTATTTTCTCTTCACGTTAAGTCCGGCCACTTTAAGGACCGGTAATACGTCTAGCTAGTTGTCTTTTAATCCTATAGTTAGCGTGTTGGGGGAATATTACCTTGACATTACGACAGGGCCATGGACCCTGCAAACTTGGGACAACAAATGGCAGCTTACAAAAACAGAATGGAGGGTTTGGATCATAGAATGGATCAGTTTACACAAGCATTGCAAGCTATCCTAACTAGCACATCTTCAGCAGGAAGGGGACGCAAGTGGCGCACAAGGCACTGTGTCATTACCTTCTACATCTCAAACTAACCCATCTATTCATTTAACTCCACCTCCCCGTTACTCAGTGGATCCGTCTTTATGCAGAGGCTTTTTGAATCAAGTGGAAGTACATTTCGAGATGGCTTCCAGTTCTTTTCCCACAGATAGATCCAAGATAGCATTTATTATGAATCTACTAGATGGTAAAGCCCTAGCATGGATCAATCCCTTATGAGAGAGAGGTGATGCTATTGTATGCAACCTTGAATTATTTCTTAGGACCTTCAGGAATGTATTCAATCCTCCAGGCAGGAAGAGATTAGCCACCAAAGTCTTTTTGAAAATTAAACAGGGGTCTAGATCAGTGGCCATTGAGTTTCGTACCTTGGCTTCTGAAGTCACATGGAACAATAGTGCCCTGACCGCGGTATTTTTTGAGGGACTTAATGAATCCCTGCAAGATGAGGTGGCAGCTAGAGAACTTCCCGAGACCCTTGAGGAGTTGATACAATACATGTCTGATATTGATATAAGAGCAAGACAGAAACTTCTCAATCTAGAGAGACAAAGAAGAGTACTTGGAAGAAGCCCTCCCCATCCTAGGTTAACTGAACTTCCTGCCTTACCAGCACCTAATCCTGATCCTGAGCCCATGCTTTCTGAGACTTTCTGAAGCTGAGAAAACTTACAGAAGGAGGGAGGGATTGTGCCTATACTGCGGTAAAAAAGGGCATTTACGTATTAACTGCCCATCTCGCCTGGAATCTCCTCCGCCTAAGTTCGTTCAGGGGACCGGCCTTGGGTGTATTGTCTTTGTCCCCTAAACTTAACACTCATAGGTGCCTTATGCCTGTAACCCTGTCCTGGGGAAAGGTTTGTCATCAAACTATGGCCTTCATTGATTCTGGTTCTACTGACAACTTTATTGACCAGACTTATTTGTCATCTATTTCTCTTCCTTTTGAGAAGAGAGATACACCCTTGGCCGTTGAGGCCATAGATGGTAGACCTTTAATAGTCCCATATGTGAAATACCAAACTAAGAATGTTATCTTGTTAGTAGGGGCCTTGCATCAAGATAACATAATATCCCAAGTCATTTCTTCTCCTTCCTGCCCTCTAGTTCTTGGTCTAATCTGGTTACAGAAACATAACCCTGTTATCGACTGGAGAGAGAGACAGATATTATCTTGGAGCCTTTCTTGTATGCATACATGCATTAACCAGATTAAGACACTCTGTTCTCTTAATACTCCTACTTCTCCCCCTCTCTCTACTGTCGTACCTTCTCAGTATATGGATCTCAAGAGAGTATTTGATAAAGTAGAAGCTGACCATCTCCATCCTCATAGATCCTACGATTGTGCTATCAAGCTGCTTCCAGGCACTATGCCGCCCAAGGGGAGAGTCTATCCTCTTTCCCAAATGGAAAATAAAGTAATGAAGGAGTATATACAGGAATCCCTAAAAAAGAGATTTATTAGACGTTCCTCCTCTCCAGCGGGGTCCGGTTTCTTTTTTGTTTCAAAAAAGGATGGGAATTTCGCCCCTGCATTGATCATAGGGGTTTAAATAGAATTACTATCAAAAATGCTTACCCCATACCATTGATAACTGAACTCTTTGACCGGCTCCGTGGATCTAAAATCTTTACTAAGCTTCATCTCCAAGGGACATATAATCTTGTACGCATCAAAGAGGGAGATGAATGGATGACGGCATTCAACACACGAAGTGGTCATTGTGAATATAATGTCATGCCCTTTGGATTGTGTAATGCTCCTGCCGTCTTCCAGGATCTCATTAATGATGTCTTAAAAGACCATTTACACACCTGTGCTATAGTATACCTAGATGATATACTCATTTACTCTCCTGATGTTCATACTCATCACAGACAAGTTAGAGAAATACTAAAGACACTTCTCACTAACGGCTTATGTTGTAAACTGGAAAAATGTTAATTTGATCAGACCTCCATACAGTTCTTGGGTTACGTGATTTCTACTGATGGTTTCCAAAAGGAACCTAGAAAGCTTGCCTCTATTATAGACTGGCCTTTACCCCTCGGATTGAAGACTATACAGAGGTTTATTGGGTTCGCGAATTATTATAGACGATTTATTAAAAACTTTTCTCAAATCATAACTCCAATAACTGCGATGACTAAAAAAGGAGCTAACCATGTTAACTGGTCTAATAATGCCAAGGCTTCCTTCACTCTCTTAAAGAAAGCTTTTGCATCTGCCCCAGTTCTGGTCCATCCTAATCCCTCTAGACCTTTCATCCTCGAAGTAGATGCCTCTGAATCCGGTGTAGGAGCCGTCCTTTCCCAAAGGGCATGTCCTACTGCTCTCTTGCATCCTTGTGGATTCTTTTCTCACAAATTGACACCTGTAGAAAAGAATTACGATATAGGTAATAGAGAATTATTGACTATTGTGCTGGCCCTCAAAGAATGGCGTCACTTATTAGAAGGTTCTTCTGTACCTCTCATGATTCTCACCGATCATAAGAACTGATGATATCTAAGTGATGCTAAAAGACTTTCTTCCAGAGAGGCACGTTGGGCACTCTTTCTTTCCTGCTTCAATTATCTGATTTTGTATCGACCAGGTAATCATAATACTAAGGCTGACTCACTGTCCAGACAGTTTGCCACTTTTGATAAGGAGGAAGACATAACCGAACCTGTTATACCTCTTGAGAGGATTATTGCTGTGACTAGAACTAGAGTCTCATCTCCCCTTCTGCAGAAAGTCCAGGATGCTCAAGAAGGAGCGCCTAGTGATAAACCTACAGGGAGATATTTTGTACTACCTAAACTACGAGGTGAAGTTTTTCGTGACTATCATGATAGTAGAATGCCCAGACACATAGGGGTGTCCAAGACTATTGAATTGATTTCCAGACAGTTCTGGTGGCCTTCCCTCAGAAAGGATGTTCAAGCCTATGACTTATCTTGTAATATATGTTCACAGTCTAAATCTTTCCATCTAGTTCCGGGTGGTCTTCTGCATCCTCTTCCTGTGCCGTCTGTTCCTTGGTACCAACTGTCGATGGATTTTATAGTCGACTTACCATCTTCCAAAGGTTTCACTGTCATTTTGGTTGTAGTAGATCGCTTTTCTAAGATGGCACACTTCGTTCCACTAAATTAACTGCCGTCTTCGGCTGAATTAGCGAATATATTCATTAAGGAAATAATACGTTTGCACGGTATGCCTGATGTCATCATCTCAGATAGAGGATCACAGTTTATCTCAAAATTTTGGAGAGGCTTTTGTAAAGACATGGGTATTGAACTAAATTATTCCTCTGCCTATCATCCTCAAACAAATGGTGCTGCAGAACGGACTAATCAAAGCCTTGAGCAATATCTCCGTTGTTTTACGTCTCAACTCCTGGACAACTGGGTGGACCTTTATCCTTGGGCTGAGTTTGCTAGAAATAATGCTGAACATTCTGCATCTGGCCACAGTCCCTTCTTTGCTACGTATGGTCACCATCCAAACTTGCTCCCTGCTTTGTTCTCTTACCAAGGAATGCCTGTTCTGGATGACCAGCTATCTGCCATACGTGACACTTGGAGAAAGGTTCAAGCCATCTTGGGGAAGTGTGTACTTATTCAGAAATCTTTTGCTGATAGGCACCGTAGAGCAGCACCTTCCTATCTTCCGGGTGATCGGGTCTGGTTGTCTACTCGAAATATCCGTTTACGTGTTCCCTCTATGAAATTAGCCCCAAAGTATATTGGTCCCTACAAGGTTCTTCGCAGGGTTAATCCTGTATCCTATGTTTTGGGCCTGCCCAAAAACCTCTGTATACCCAACGTCTTCCACACCTCCCTCCTGGAACCACTGGTTTGTAATAATTTCTCTAGGTCTCATTCTCGCCTTCCTCCTGCCATTTTGGTGCATGGTCAGGAGGAGTACGAAATCCAGCACATTCTTGATTCTCATTTCTTACGTGGGTCGCTTCAGTATTTGATCCATTGGAGGGGTTATGGTCCTGAAGAACGCTCCTGGGTTCCTTCTTTAGAGGTCCATGCGCCAAGACTTCTGCATGCGTTCCATGCCAGGTTCCCTTCTCGCCCTTCTGGTGTTGCTCCAGTGGCCGTTCCTGGAGGGGGGGGTTCTGTCATACCTCCTCACGGCCAGCACCGCTCCGGTCCCGCCGTCCGCACTGCTCCTCCAGGCTCTGCGTTCGGGTGCACGCACGCGACCAGGAACACGCTCGGACGTGTGCGCATACACGCGCTAGGGTTGTACAGCATGTCTCCGGCTCCTTAAAGTGACAGTACCATGTTTTACCTATGAACAGGTACTCTATTTATATACTGCCCTATTTTGTTCCCCAGCTTATCAGCTCTCTCCTAACCCTATTTATACCTCCCTCTTACATCACTTCCTTGCCCTGTCGTGGTTTATTGTAGCCCGAGAGTGCGTTCTGTTAACTAGTCTTTTCCTGGTATCTGACTTCGGCTTGTCTCTGGTTTTCCATGTTTCTGGTTTTCCTGACCCTTGGCTTTGATTATCGTTTATCCGTACTTCTCCTACCCTGACCTTGGCTCGTCTGACCATTCTGTTTGTTTTCCTATTTTCTCTTCACATTAAGTCCGGCCACTTTGAGGACCGGTAATACGTCTAGCTAGTTGTCTTTTAGTCCTATAGCTAGCGTGTTGTGGGAATATTACCTTGACATGGGGAATATACTAGTGCTTTTTTATTTAGTCCCTATCTCCCAAACTGTAACAATACAATGTTTTGTAGACCCAGGACATACTTGAAAATGAGAGAAAGCTCAATGTATACTTCCTGGTAAAATATTTTTAAAATAAATAAACTACAGCCTTGAACTCCCACTACTACAGCTCCATAACCCCTCTACTACAGCCCCATAACTCCTCTACTTCAGCCCGTACCCCTCCTACAGCCCGTACTCCCCTATTACAGTCCTTTACTCCGCACTAGAGCCAGGGCCGGCCTTAGGGATGTGCGTGCTGTGCGGCCAACACAGTTCACATATGGCCGGCAGGTACCAGGATTTAAAAAAAAAGTCAAAAATATTGGGGTGTAGGTTACCGTGTGGTGGGGGCAGGGCTTACAGTGCGGCAGGGATAATATGATGGTGGGGGTGGAGCTAAAAGGGTCGGGTAACTGCTGCAGGGGAAGCAGGAAGGAGTCCCTGCTTCCCCAACAACCAGTTTTCAGGAGCGGCACTGCCTCCACTCCTCCATAATGAACAGAAGTAACTGTGTGATTATCTGTCTGTGTGTGTGTGGCTGTCTGTGTGTTTGACTGTCTGCCTGTGTGTGTGGCTGTCTGTTTGACTGCTTGTGTGTGTATGGCTGTCTGCCCGTGTTTGTTTGTGACTGCCTGCCTGTGTGTGGTTGTCTGTCCCTGTGTGTGTGGCTGTCTGCCTGTTGTTGTGTGTGAGTGTGTTTATCTGTAATTGTGTATGTGTGTTTCTGCCTGAACCTGTGTATGTGACTATCTGCCAGCGACTGTGTGCATGTAGTGGATTTGACAGTGTATATGTATAACTGTGGAACTGTGTGCACATAACTCTGCAAAAATACACATAGGCTTAAATGCATATGTTTATTTGAATTAAATATCACACACAGCCAATAAACCCAGCACAAATATAACATACAATCAATACACGCATATCACACATAGCTAATACATCCATTACAAATATCACACACAGCCAACACATAGCATACATATCACACACAGTCATCACACCTATCACATACGTAGACAACACAAACATTACATCATATTAAAGTGAGATGTATTACAGTGGAGCTCTGGTATATAAAATGCACGTTACTCTGTGTTTTATAGTTAGGGAGCTCAGTGATACACTAATAGACACATTACTTAGAGTTGTATTGTTGTGTAGTGTATGATCTTGTCACAGAGCTCCACATTACTGGGAGTTTTATTGTTGTGGAGCTCTGTGATAAATGGAGTAGTGCATTACTACAAATTTGTATTCCAAAGAGGTCAAGGTAAATAAGTATAATCCAGAGCTCCAAAGCAAAACCACTAACAGTATTCTGTGACATACTTAGTCTGCTCCTCTGTAATGTAGGGGAAGCAGTCTGGCACTTCTGGCCTGCACATCTGTTGGCTGCAGACCATAAGTAGCTGTCTTCCTAGCTCGGGATAAACAGAGCGCTGCCGCAGATTACCACAGGACACGGCAAGTCCCTGAGCTTGAGAGACAGTTACGCATGGTCTGTACCCAGTGGAGGGGCAGACCAGATTCAGATCAGCATGCCCCTCTCCCAACTAGGTAACAACAGGAAAGGAGGAATGAATATTTGTTTTTAAATCATTATTAATTTAATAAATCCTCTATATAATCACTGCACTCCTATACACACACACTATACATGGATGACGGGGGGGGGGGGTTGTTGTGAAGATTTTTCGCACAGGGCGCCTAAAGGCCTAAGGCCGGCCCTGACTACAGCCCCTGACTCCATACTACAGCCTTAACTTCCTACTACAGTTCTAATCCCATACTACAGCCCCTAACACTCTACTACAGTCCATTACACCCTACTACAGCCTTAGGCCCCTACTACACCCTTAATCCCCCTTCTACAGCCTCCTACTCCATACTACAGCCTTTTAACCCAAATAGGTTTTGGCTATATCCCCCCTACTGCAGCCCCTATCACTCACTCCAGTCCCTACCCAGAAGTACCCTTATCCCCCTAACTTCAGCCCAATTCTTTTTATTTTCCTTCTTAGCCCCTGACTACAGTAATAGCCTTTTGACATGCACGAAACACAGACACGTATATTGACCCCTGTGGATAATTATGGGTATGGAATATCCATCTGAACCTAAATCTAACTTTTCATGTAAAAAGTAAACACTTGTCTTGCCCATGGTCTGCTATTCTAATTGGGGCTCTGGTAAGAGATATTGAGTAAGCTGAGCAAACATTTATTTTCTGTTAATTTCTTACCAGTTCAATGTGTTTTCTTCCTTGTAGATAAATCTAACTTTAATAATAACCTTTATGCAAAATCATAGTCATTGTAAATATTAAGATACTCCTGGAGATTTAGCATATTAATATATGTCAGACAATATAGTCACATGGAACGTGTAAATAAGTGTGGACAGATTAAATGTGATTCAGGCTGCATAAGGCGTAAATAATAGATGCAGCAAAATACAGCATAGAATCATTTGAATCATAGGATGAACAATGAAAAGACCTACTTAAAGGTTATTTCCACATTAAGTGTAGATTTGGAAATGTTAAATGTCTTGCCCATATATGTTTAGCTGCTTAAACAGAATTTCCCATTTGGCTTTCATTGTAGCTCCATGGAAACTGACAGAGGTCTCGAGCCATAAGTCAGCCATCTTGTAAATTTGGACACTTTTAAACCTCTCTCAGTAAACACATAAATAGAGCCAAAATATACAGCTGCAATTTATTTTTTTTGAGTTATTAGTAACACAGTGTTCTAAAATAGTAAAAAAATAATAGGTTGCTTGTTCAACAGAAAAAAGATCAGTTTGGTATACTTGTTGGCTGCTAAAGTTAGTAACTCTTGAAAGGCAATAAAAAGATCAACAATATTTACTATCTACGTTTGCAGGCTGACTTCTGAGCGTAACTCAGCTTATGTCACATAGTCATCCGCACATAAAAATGTGGTTAATGGTATTTACCGTCCTGACAGGGATAGTTGTGCCGAGTTGCAATCATGCACATGAAAACCTGGTAATTGTTTCTGGGGTCAAAGGCCGATTACAGCCAATCGGATCCACAGGAGGGGTATTTAAACCCAATTCTACTTTTGCTTATTGCCTTGTCGTGGTTCCATCCTGATGGTAATCCGAGAGTGTGTTCCTGGTATTTGACTTTGGCTTCATTTTGATTTCCCTGAATTCTGGTATCCTTGACTTTTGGCTTTCCCTCATCGTTGTGTCCGATTCTGTGTTTGTGACCTCGGCTAGTATTTTGACTATTCTTGGATACGTTAAGTCCGGCCATTCTAAGGTCCGGTTATACGTTATCCTTAGTCCTAGGTGTGACACAGTTCTGTGTGCTGGATCAACTTGTAATCCTGACAGCTTAGTCTGCGCAGTTATTTTCCCAACCTATGTGCAGGTTTTGCACTAGGCTGGGAAAATAACTGCGTTTCCCCTTCAATTTATGACTGCAAATATTCAAATTTTCTCATTGTTTGAAACTATGTATAATCCAAAACTGAAAAAAATGGATTTTAGGAAGATAAAAGAATAAAGAAATTAAGCCTACTTGTGAGTTTTTGCTTGTTTTAATTGTGTTTTAAATATTAGCAGATTGGAAAAACTGATGGATTCCAGCTGGTTCCAATCCATTTTATATTTCATTTGAAGTGATTCCATAGTTGTTGATAAAGTGAACAAATTATTATTTTTTTTCCATGTGGTCTTATTAACCAGAAAATATTACATGAAAGGGTTAACTGGCGTAGCACTGCTGCCTCACTAGGCATATAATTCCCCCCCCCCACCCACCCCCCATCCGTGTATCCACAGTACTATTTACTATCTATTGTTCAGTTTTACTATTGGCACAGTTTTATTATTATTTTACAATTTGGCATCATGGCAAAGTTTATGTAAATTTGCTAGAGCGCCAATTTTAAACCTCCAGGCTTTAGTAAATTGAGCTGGATATGAGAGAATTCCCTGTTAATGCCATTTATATGTCTGTCTTCTCATTTCATTTCTAAATGTTTTTTTTAGAAAAGATTTCACAAGCATTTAATGTCAAAATGTGTAACTTTACTTTTTGTGTTTTCCAACAAAATGTACATGCATCGTTCTACTTGCACTAGGGTTAGAATATAGTTATCTGCACACTAATCAATTGCAAGGAAATCCTTGAACCTCAGCTTTATGGGAGTTGTGATACAAATGTGGGCAGTGCCTCCACCTGACTGGACATGGAGGGGCATGGACAGGTTTCCCTGGCAGGAACATATTAACTACAATACACGGTGGCATAAGTAAAACAGTATAAACCTGTATTAAAGGATAATGGCAAATAAAAATAAAGCAGGTACTACAGTAGCTGACTAAATACAACAAACTCTGTCTAACCAGGACAATAGCCTCCCAAAGCACATGGGAACCCACACTCGGGCTTCACCCTAGCGGGTACCAGTTGGTGTAGAAGTGTTTGGGCCCTTTAAGTTAATGCACAAAATTAAAGCCGCTGAAAATAACTTGAAGACTGTTACTGCCAAGTATAGGAAGGGCTATCTAACTCTTTATTAGTGTCTGTGTTAAATAGAATGCCCTATCAGCGTGACAGGGGGAGAGGATACTCTTTACTATTATATCCAGCTGCAGAGGGGGCTGCATGGTTTTCCAGCTATCAGTTGTGTCTCGATCCTGCTCCACAGATCTCTCACTGGATTTGGCTGCCGCTGTCAGGATCTTACCTGGTGGTGTGGTCCGAAGTTCAGAGATGTTCGCTCACCCTTGCAGATACACACAGCCCAAGGTGACCAGGCAATAAACCAACTGGGCAGTGAATCTGTGCACTGGGGCTTGACAGGAAAAGTGCTCCAATACATAGTGCAGGCAAGGGCACAAGCAAAAGGATTGTTAAGGTTTAGCCATGGTCAGAGGATGCCAGAGGTCAGAATAAATGAGGAGAGGAGCCAAGATCAGAAGCCAGGGTCATGACATGTGTACAGTCGCCTTCTCGGCATATGCATAAACCAATCCATTACCCATTTACCAATAAAACACTGACACCATACTTTTGGCAAAATTTATATCACAGCTTTATTGATTCTTAACATAAAATATAAAGGTCATTGTCAACAGCAGGCCAACGTTGGCCTGCACAATTACCTTCCTGCATTTTACAATTTTAACCCTCTGACAATGACCCACTCCCACATAACATAAACCCAAACATTGAAACATGACCATTGCCACCAAAGGGCACCATCCATTGCCACCAAAGGGCACCACAAGTGTAGGGGCATACCGAGACACCTTTACACACCCCGATTCGGAGCTACCTACGAGCTCGAACCTACCAAACCAGTGCAAAGGCCTACCTATTAGCCCTGAACTCCAAACTTTTTCCCCATCTCACTCTTTTTTCCCCCCAACTTTACTCTCCATCCCCCGCCGCCATGACCAAACGCCGTGACCAAGCAAAGGGAGGGTGGGTGGGACAACAACCGGTAAGATGGACCCCATCGCGCCTATAAAAAGCTGGAAGCATGTCTTCCAACTTCCTGTGCCGAATTACCACGCCTCCCAACCGCTTCACATACGCTGCCATCACCTTATTGACTTTTCCCTTAATTTTCGCCACTGGGGAGGGATTCCGCGTGTGTCGCCAGTGAAACCTCGGAACCATCTCCAACCATACCACCATAACCCCCGGCACTAACTCTCTCAGCTTGTCCACATCCCTCTTCATACACTCAATCAATACCTTTTGAGGTAACAACCCCACATCATTTCCCCCTGCATGAAGCACCACTATGTCCGGAACCTGTCCCAAAATAATTTTTTGAAACATTTCAACACAAATTGCATTCCAACCCCAACCCGGGTAACCAAACCACCAAAGCTGAACCACGGAACTTGGAAAGCCCAGCTGTAGACCACGATGTCGAACTGGTGTCGATATGTATGAGTGGCCGACCACCCATGCCATCCGACCTGTAAGACGAAACAAACCGTGAAACCAAATTTCCCATCAACCACCCTTAGGATTTATACCAACTTGTCTGGCCTGACGTAAGATCTGAACCTCATTGACTCCCACCTGCCAATCTTCTTCACCCGATTATCTCCCAAGCCCAGTCTTGCCGCTTCAGTAGCTGCACCACTCCTAAAGAAATGAGTCCCGAATTGGCCCGGGTCCACTCCCAAACTTGCCAACGCCTTCCGAAAAACCCTGAGGAACTGGAACTTCGATAGCGAAGAGCCGTCCTCATGCTTAAAGTATGATCCCCGGCCGTTGCCCGCACCTCCCGGAAGGTCGCTGCGCACCTAACCAGACACGTTTTTCCACCCAGGAGCTCCCACAATGTAACCAACGTTCCTTTTCCCTGTACATCCGTTTTGGACCACCTCAGGTTGATCACTACTCTGTTACTCCACACTTCCACATCCACCGCCTGAAGCCCCACGGCCCCTTGGCGATTGCTGCTGACCAGCTCGCTAAAACAAAATGCGCAGAAAAAACAAAACTAAAAATCACGGAGAACAGTGTAAATTCATATCCCGAAAAACACACCTCGGGCAGCACCCAGACCACCCGCTGAAGCAACTCGAACGACACCGGCCTGCTGGAATCCACTGACACCTTACCCCGCCTGAAACCTTTCAGTGCCTGCCTAACAAGAAAATGTTTTGTGACATCCTCCCACCCATCAAACTTGAACAAAAAGGCTAACGCTTCCAGCTTACGCCCTACTACCGCTGCTGAGGCCCCTAAGGTGAATGACGTACACAGGAGCCACAACATCGCGTCCAACTGGGCCTCCTTTGAGAGCTGACCCCCCGTATGCTGCACCAGCTCGTCCCATTCCCCCCACACCTTACTGTACGCCGTCCAGGTAGCGGGTGCCAGGAAGTACCTGATCAGTCCGCCAAGCATGATGTCCCGAGCCGCCACATCTCGTCCGGGCAAGACATCCCTTCCGCCTGCGCGCCAGGTGCCACCTGCCGGAACCTCTCCCACTGCGAATGAGAACGCATCAGCAATAACATTCAAAAGTCCAGGCACGTGGCGTGCCCGAAAAACAATATTGAAACGCATACAGAACAAAACAAAACGGCGAAGAAGCCGCACCACTGGGATCGACTACGCTGAATGCCCATTCACTTCATCTACCACAGCCATATTGTCCGAAACGAATACAACCTTCTTATCCCTCAACTGTGGACCCCATAGTGACAGTGCTACGACTAACAGGAACAACTCCAGGAATGCCAAGTTGCGTATCAGCGGGCTGGCCTTCCATGCCGCTGGCCAAGTTCCCACGCACCATTGACCCGAGAAGTAAGCCCCAAAACCGACAATCCCCGACGCATCCGTGAACAGCTCCACCTCCGGGGAAGACGCTGCCGGCTTCCGAAAGAACACCTTCCCATTAAAATCCCGTAAGAATTCCCCCCAGATCGGCCTTCATTGCCGCTGAGACCCGAATAGGGTGGTGCGGGAACACCCCACCCCGCCCGTTGCCCTAGCTAGAAACCTGTTAAAGACCCTCCCGACCAGAATCACCCGGCCCCACCATTTTGTCAATCGCCAAAGGGATTCCAATAACGTGCGCCACCCATTCCAATGTCCTCAGTCCCATGCGGCATTCCTCCGATCCGGGAGGCCCGACACATAGGAAATCATCCAGGTAATGAACCACCATCTTAGTGCCCGCTTCCAGTTTCACCACCTATTCCAGAAATGTGCTAAATTTTTCGAAGTACGCGCACGATATAGAGCACCCCATGGGCAAACATAGATCCACGTAATACTCACCGTCGAAGTGACATCCCAGCAAGTGATGGCACTTCGGGTGAATTGGCAAAAGGCGAAAAGCCGCCTCCACGTCCACCTTTGCCATCAATGCCCCACGGCACGCTCGTTGCACCAGATTCACCGCCTGGTCGAACGAAGCGTACGACACCGAACAAAGGGCCTTGTCAATGTCATCTTTAACCAACAACCCCCTGGGGTAGGACAGGTGATGTATCAGGTGGTACTTACCCGGCTCCTTCTTGGGTACCACCCCCAGCAGTGACACCCTCAAGTTAGGTAGAGGGGATTCCCTAAACAGTCCCGCCACCCTGCCCAACTGGACCTCCTTAAGCAACTTCTCCCTAACCACCCCCGGAAATTCCCCCACCGACTTCAAGCTGCGAAGATGATGAGCCACCACCCGTTCCCGAAACGGGATCACGAACCCTTTAGTAAACCCCTCCTCGAGCCAACAACCTATTGGCTAAATTGGTCACATGACCACCCAGCCTCCGAGCTACCTAGATAACTTCCTCTGCCAGTCACTGTACTCAGATGCCAAAGTTCAACAGTCCAAGTGGAGTAGAAGCAAAATGTGAGGGGCTACACTGTCAAAGATACGTAATCATGTCTTCTTCACTATGATGGAAAAATGCTTAACTGAGACTCAGACCATGAAATGCATGAGGTACATCCCGATGCTGGGCCATATAAGATGAAATTGAAGACCAACAAAAGGTCAAAGCCATCATCTAACTGGTGTATGAGCATATGCATTAGAGGAAAAGTCATAAAGTCAAAAGTCAACTACTGGTGCCTCATCCAAAGTCCACAATGAATCTGGTGAAGTCCCAGTGGAGAGTATTTAACACCTTGAAAAGACTGTTCACTCAGTTTCCTGTACTAGCCTAGCTTGACCCAAGGGAAAAGGAGCAAATTTACCCACTTGTCTTCTACTTCTGCCATGTCATCACCTGCCTGTGAAGCTCAAGAAGATACCCTGGATATCATTCCAGTTTTGTAGATGAATCTCCATGCCATCATGGACTATTAATGGCTCTTGGTAATGGTGGCCTGAAGCTTACTCTCAGTCAGTATGAATTGGTGGTGATCAGAGGCCAAAAGTATACAAAATAAAAAGACAAGAAAGTCCTGATAAAGACAGCGTGGAAAGGCTTAATAATCACTACAATGAACAATGAATTGCAGTCCTTCTCCCCCCCCCCCTTTTATGTATTGGAGAATGACTAAGGTAAACTGAACATTTATCTCAATTTTATGTTTCGATTTCTCCTCATTCTTGAGTTTGGAAAGGAATTAATGTTCTATATTTATTGTTTATGAACATAAGAATATTAATGTGATGGGTATGTAGGAGCGATTTGCAGAATAGTGAAGAATGATGTAAAAAGAGTGAGAAAACCAGGGAGAAACATGACATACAGATGGGAAATTCATTTTTTTCACTATAGTAAAGATTTTTAACCTTACAGCTTAAAAAATTAAATCACAAAATGCAATTTCTTAAGAAGGTATTAAGGACATCTCTCTCAGTAATTTCCTTTAAACTTTTATTTAGCAAGTCTCAGCATATATAAATATTTTAATACTCCGGGGCAATAATTAAAAAATTAGTGTTTTTGGTAATTGGCAATCTTTTTTATGTTTTTATTTTCTTTTTTAATGATGCTTTTAACCATTTACTGAGTTCCTTGGAATTATCTGTGGGTGTATACAGATATCACAAACTTACATCACGTATTGTGCTATGAAGCGCAAAAGAAAATACAAACTGGTATTTCACAATGAAGAGGTATTCATCACGTTGAATGATGTAAAAATGATTGCATATCATTCCAGGATTGAAAGCAATGGCTTATAGTTTATGCCGTCTTATGCGAGAGGAAGATTTAGTCAATAACTTGATATTTGGCCATAGGGAATATTAAGAACGCAATATTCTGCCCTCTTTTTGTTGCCTTGACAACAAGGACTTGCACAAAGTCAAATTTGCATTCTAATGGTTGTAGAATTAGTATAAAAAAAAATTAAAGCAAGTCTCCATGCCGGTGGATTAGTCTCAACACATAAATTGGGTCTTATATATAGTGCAGCTCCCATATTATACAAACTTAAAACAAAATTTACCAAAGAATGGATTTGCAAGAGCACATTTAATACCACCCCCTTACAAAAATAGATACATTTGATTTCTTCAATTTGACAGAAATTCTATATGTTTACAAATGTCCTAATTGGAAGGTATTACATGGAACTGCACAGAATTTAGGTTAACCTGTATTAAGTATGAATGTTATATAATTTGAGGAAGGAGTGGGTTGACAGGGAAGAAAGGGATTTTAATTTAAAAAAAGCAAAAACTGCTATTGGCTTGAGGGAGACAGAGGAACCACATGAAGGATGGAAGGGGAAAAGCTGTTGCTAGTTGTTGACAAAGTTTATGAACAGAATTGACACTGCAACTAGACCCCCAGCTCACAAGTGCAAATGACTCTGAGTGTGCACTTTTTCAAGCAGAAACACTGCACATCCAGACTCCTACCACCAAGACCAGTTCAAATCACTAAAGCGGTCATGGTGGTTTAAGTAACCCTTTAACTAGTCCTGAAATAAAGAAACAGCCCAGTCAGTATAATGTAAAAAAAAAAGTGATAACAATGGAACAGGGGTCTTAAAGATCCTGTAACAACCAGATGCAAAAGAGCACAAGCTCCCACAGGCCCGGACTTGCCATCGGGCACACCGGGCAAATGCCCGGTGGGCTGCGATGTCCATGGGCCGAGGTCAGCAGGGAAGGTTACAGGACATCCCCTGCCGGTCTATGCAGGGCCGGCACTATCCGAGCACCGGCCCTGCTGGTTGCCATTACGGGCCGGTGGGGAGATCAAAGATCTCCCTCACCATCCCACTTTCGTACACATGCGGCTGGGGAGGGAGCGGAGGACCCGGTGGAGCTCTATCTTGCAGTTCCGCCGGGTTCCTCTCGCAAGATAGGGGGCGTTGCCATGGCGTGTTGGACATTTGACGGTATTACCTAGATGGATATTTATTTTGCCCACATGTGGCACCTTTTTAATTTGGAGTAATGGGAATGGCAGGGAGGTTGATGATATGTCAATAGACAATGCATGTATCAAAGACCACAGATAGTGACAGCTCTAAGAAGTCCTCTGCTGACTGGTTGGGCAATTAACTGCAGGATCATACCAATGTAAGATGCCTCTTCTGCTCCAGAACTTTTCCATGGGAAGACCATGGAAAAGGTCTACCTTTAGTTCCTCCACCAGGTCCTTTACTTGATCTATCCCTTCCAGAACTTAATATAGTTTGTTAAATGGATGTTTTTGATCCATAGAGAGACCCTTTCCACCAGAATTGCTTAATAATATCAAAGTCTCCATCCATAATCAAATATCCATACTAATGTTTGTTAATAAGGACAGCTCCCAGATTTTCTATACTTATCTTGCAAAATATGAATACCAGTCAAAGGTTACCTCCTTTTACAGAGGGGTGTGTGTAAAAGAGTGGTTTAGACAATAGAGGTGATTTACAGGCTGCTCAATACACTTGTGTGGAAATATCCTCTATTCCACAAAACAGAATTATAGTTATAAGTGCGGTTTAAGTAACAAATGACTTATACCAATAAGTGGAGCGCTCCAACACATATACAGCTTACCAAATGATATTCCGTTCAATGGTAAAGTATAGAGTACATGTTGAGGAAAAAAAATACAAGAAAGAACAATATAGTGCAGACGGTATTTACAGTGTCAATTTAACTGTGATAATGATATCGTAATGAATTGAACACTCACATTTTAAGGAGCCTGTATATAAGAACACTGGCTCCGTATTATGGCTTGTGTGCTTATTAGGGTAGCACCACCCGTCTCCTTCAGTGTTTGGCGATTCTCGAAGACAAAAACAGGGAGAGCGAACCAATGTGTAGATATTTCTTATAATACCACAATATCATATAAGTAAATGGTGTGCTCACCTGGTCCTGAGCCTGTGGGTCCCGGCTCTAGGTGTATAAGTGTTGTGCCAATTTGAATGGGGATGGCACTACCCCGGGAAGATTCTCTTGAGGCTCCAAAAAGGACTTAAGCAAGGGTCTTAAAAATAGTAAATTTATTGAAGTATAAAAAACAAATAAAAAACTAAAAAAAACTATGGATAGAAAAAGTCCTTAGTAGAAAGTCCTTTTTTTAAAAAAGTAGCCAATACGCGTTTCACTCCTCTGTGGAGCTTCCTCAGTCAGCTGTGATGTTAGTCCTCTGGATCTTCCATTTTAAGTGTTTTCAGTGAGTTCAGTCCATGCTGGCCAATCAAAATGAAGTTTACATCTCCTTTATGTGATGGGTTATGTATATGTCCCTTTAATAGGGTTGGACTCCTGGCGCCTAAATTGCCTATAAATATCATTGGTGGCCTGTGGTGGTTGGTGGCGGAAATGGTCCGCATACGTCCGGGCGGTTGGCGGAAGTGACGTCACGGACCCACGTGATCGCCACTCCGCCGCCGCCCGGAAGTTCCCCAGCACCCCGGTCGCATCACACGTCATGCTCGCCTTTATGCCGGGGGGAGGGATATGCAAAAGATTGTTCGTGACCACGTCGGCACGCCCCACCTTTCAGGCGTGCCGAAGTGATCGCGGACTCCTCCCTCTGCCCTTCAGCTGGTAGATGCCGTGTGTACAAAACACACACGGAGCTCAGACCAGGAGGGGTCACTGTAAATAAATAGATACCATAGTGACAGGTTACATATAAAAAAGAAAAATGCAGATCAAACAGAAAATTGTTGTAATTCTATAAGTGGTATCCATAATTATATATTATAGAGCCAAAGTGGTTTATAATAATAAGTGAATTATTTTAAAAGTGCAATGTGCTTATAAGTGATAAGTACACAGTATATTCTTATTGTGATGGTTATGTACATTTATATATTTTGAGTGGTATTCATAAAGAATCAATATAAAAATCTGTATAAGAAGGTTAAAGTTGCACCATTGAATAAAAAATAAAAAGTGCAAAATAAAATATAAAAAGTAGAAAATGCTATTCGGTAAATAAGGCTAATATACATACTCTGAGGGTAATGGGTATGAGTATGAAAAAAAAAAAAATATTGAAACTCATAAGTGCATAATTTAAATAAAATGACAGAGTTCGAAGTCTATATTCAAACCTTGGGGTTTTAAAGTCCCAAGGTTGAATATCCACTTCATCTCGCTCTGTCCTAATATTTTCAAAAATCCCCTCCTCGCCAGTTGCCTTTTACCCTATGTATACCCATAAATTTTAGAAGTGTAGGGTCACTGTCATGTGCTAAGGAAAAATGATGTGATACACTGTGTCCGTCAAATTTTTTCTTAATATTTCTGGTATGTTCTTCTATCCTAATATGTAACATCCGTTTAGTGCGGCCTACATATTTCAGACCGCATGGGCACTCCAGTAAATATATTATGTTATTTAAGTGGCAAGTTATAAGATCCTTAATGTGGAATTCCTCTTTATTATTGAAATTTTTAAATTTCGTGATGTGTCTTTTTTTGCTGTTCGAATTCCTGCATGCTAGGCATGTGCCACATCCATATAAGCCTTTCTCTTTATCTCCAGAAGGTAGTGGTTTTGTTATTTTAAAAGTGATTTCTTACTAGGAGTTATTTAGATTAGCGGCTCCCCTAAATACTATTTTAGGTTTAGCCGGTAGGATTTGTGTTAAGGCATCGTCCTATAATAGGATAGGCCAATGCTTGTTTAGAATTTTTTTAAGTGCTCTGTTATTATGGCTATAGTTGCATATTATGGGTAAATGGGTTTGTTTTATTTTTTTCTATTAAGAGAGTGCTTTGTGGGATTTTTAAAACCTGTGTCAAGGTGTCTTTTAATTTATCTTTTTCATAACCCTTCTCCAACAGGTCTGAAATTAATTTGTCCGCTTGTTCTTTAAAGATGACTTCATCTGTACAGTTTCTTCTAATCCGTATGAGTTGTGACTTGGGTATGCTGTTAAGCCATGGAGAGAAATGGCAGCTAGAAGTGTGGATAAAGCTGTTAACATCCACATCTTTAAAATGAGTTTTAGTTTTGATCTTTTCATTGTCTATAAAAATGTCCAAATCTAAAAATGTCACTTTATGCTTACTAAAATTGGTTGATAGGATGATACCCCACTCATTGTTATTGAGTTGGTTTAAAAAGTTATGGAGCGTGGCTTCAGTGCCTTTCCAAATAAAAAACAGGTCATCGATGTAACGGCGATAGGTCACCAGGCCCTCCACCCAGCCTTCATTGAGTTGGAGGTGTTGGCGTTCCCAATCCGCCATGAACAGATTGGCGTAGCTGGGTGCGAACCTAGTGCCCATCGCCGTGCCACATGCCTGTAAATAAAAAGTATCGTCGTACCAAAAATAATTACTAGTTAAGATCAATAATATTGCTTCCATAATAAAATCAATTTGGTCAGATTCAAAGGAGTGGGATTGTTCTAAAAAGAATCTTGCTTCTTTGCATCCTTTCTGGTGTGAAATAATAGTGTATAGTGAGCTGACATCTGCAGTTACTAGGAAGTAGTCGTGTTCCCATTTGATGGTTTGTAGATGTCTGAGGATACTTCCTGTATCTTTTAGGTAGCTCGGGATGTTTTGCACTATGGGTTGAAGACATTTATCCACATATTCCGAGAGCCTGCATGAAATTGAATTGATACCTGAAACTATAGGTCTTCCGGGTGGAACTTCGGGATTTTTGTGGACCTTAGGGAGATAGTAGAACACAGGAATCTTTGGATGGGTTATGTTTAAGTAATCAAATTCTTTTTTGTTTAAAATCTCCTTCTGTAAGCCCCTCTCGATGAGGTCGGAGAATTTGTTTTTGATTTCGCCTGTTGGGTCACCCTTTAATCTTGTGTACGTTGTTTGGTCTGTCAATAATCTCATGCATTCTGTGTGGTAATTGTTAATATCTAGGATGACTATTCCCCCTCCCTTATCTGCCGGTTTGATTACAATTTCATTATCCTTCTGCAGTTTTTTCAGAACCTTATATTCATCTCTTCTAAGGTTTTGTTGATAATGGTTGGCTTTTTTCAATTTGTTAATATCTGCCATTACCATTTTCTCATAGGTGGCCATTTCTCCTGAAATTAAATGTTTGGGAAAAAAAGTGGATTTTTCTTTTAATGTGGTTTGTGTGTATTTTGTCATAATTGGGTTATTTGATACGGGGTGTTTTTGAAAAACTTTTTGAGACATAGAGTGCGTTTAAATTTATTCAGATCTACATAAGTGTCAAATTTATTTAAGTTCCTCGTGGGTGCAAATTTTAGACCTTTTTGTAGTAATTTAATGTGAGTTTGATCTAATTGAGTGGAGGTGAGGTTAAAGATCCCTGCTTCTTTTTCAATTTCCTTTTGTTTTCTTACAGGTTGCGTTTGTCTTTCTTTCCTTCTCTGTGTGTCCACTCCTCCTCTAGTTCCCCTTCTTCCGTGCTCCTTTGTCGTTTGTTTGGTGATTTTTGCCGTGAGGGGAATTTGTGTTTGTCCTTGTTCCTCAAACTCCAAAAATCCTCCTCTTCTGAGGTTTTGGTTAGGGGGTCAAATCGGTTATGGGTGTGAATGTCTGATATTCTTCTAGAGTTATATCTAAACTTACTTTGGGCTGTAAGAAATTCATCTGATTTGGCTCTTTTTTCTGTCTGAATGGGGTTTCTCATGTTCGATACATTGGTTCTGAGGTAAGGTTTTTTGAAGGGCTTGGATTCTATTCTCTCATTGACCTTGCCTTTATAGTGAGTCCTTGATGGGCTTTCTCTCAGAGTATGTATATTAGCCTTATTTACCGAATAGCATTTTCTACTTTTTATATTTTATTTTGCACTTTTTATTTTTTATTCAATGGTGCAACTTTAACCTTCTTATACAGATTTTTATATTGATTCTTTATGAATACCACTCAAAATATATAAATGTACATAACCATCACAATAAGAATATACTGTGTACTTATCACTTATAAGCACATTGCACTTTTAAAATAATTCACTTATTATTATAAACCACTTTGGCTCTATAATATATAATTATGGATACCACTTATAGAATTACAACAATTTTCTGTTTGATCTGCATTTTTCTTTTTTATATGTAACCTGTCACTATGGTATCTATTTATTTACAGTGACCCCTCCTGGTCTGAGCTCCGTGTGTATTTTGTACACACGTGCCGACGTGGTCACGAACCATCTTTTGCATATCCCTCCCCCCCGGCATAAACGCGAGCATGACGTGTGATGCGACCGGGGTGCTGGGGAACTTCCGGGCGGCAGCGGAGTGGCGGTCACGTGGGTCCGTGACGTCACTTCCGCCAACCGCCCGGACGTATGCGGACCATTTCCGCCAACCACCACAGGCCACCAATGATATTTATAGGCAATTTAGGCGCCAGGAGTCCAACCCTATTAAAGGGACATATACATAACCCATCACATAAAGGAGATGTAAACTTCATTTTGATTGGCCAGCATGGACTGAACTCACTAAAGTGGAGGACCCTGAAAACACTTAAAATGGAAGATCCAGAGGACTAACATCACAGCTGACTGAGGAAGCTCCACAGAGGAGTGAAACGCGTATTGGCTACTTTTTTTAAAAAAAGGACTTTCTACTAAGGACTTTTTCTATCCATTGTTTTTATTAGTTTTTTATTTGTTTTTTATACTTCAATAAATTTACTATTTTTAAGACCCTTGCTTAAGTCCTTTTTGGAGCCTCAAGAGAATCTTCCAGGGGTAGTGCCATCCCCATTCAAATTGGCACAACACTTATACACCTAGAGCCGGGACCCACAGGCTCAGGACCAGGTGAGCACACCATTTACTTATATGGTATTGTGGTATTATAAGAAATATCTACACATTGGTTCGCTCTCCCTGTTTTTGTCTACGAGAATCGCCAAACACTGAAGGAGACGGGTGGTGCAACCCTAATAAGCACACAAGCCATAATACAGAGCCAGTGTTCTTATATACAGGCTCCTTAAAATGTAAGTGTTCAATTCATTACGATATCATTATCACAGTTAAATTGACACTGTAAATACCGTCTGCACTATATTGTTCTTTCTTGTATTTTTTTTCCTCAACATGTACTCTATACTTTACCATTGAACGGAATATCATTTGGTAAGCTGTATATGTGTTGGAGCGCTCCACTTATTGGTATAAGTCATTTGTTACTTAAACTGCACTTATAACTATTATCTTGCAAAATGTCCAAATCCTTAATTTGTGTCCAGCCTCATTGCAAATTTAAAGAAACTGCGGTGATTTACATTATAAATCCTGTGCATGTGCTTTAGCCTCCCCGCGTCAGATGACGTCGGAAAAGGCAGATTTTGCTGACACAACAGCAAGGGAGATTGGCTCTTGAATTGGGGGGTGAGGGGGAGCAGAGGAAACTGTATAGTGTAAGGAATGCATCTTTGTATTCCTTACACTATAGAATCCCTTTAAAGTGAATCTGTCTTTTGTTAAACTTTCTTTTATAATTTAAAGTGAATATTTCTCAAGACTTCACTATTATTCTTTGGTTGCAGCTAATTGAAGTTTGTTGTAGCTTCACATTACAGTAAAATTACTCGAAAATTATAATCTAATGAAGCCTAATACATTTTGTTTTAAGATTTCAGTAATCCTAAAAGAACTCTGTGTTCTTCCTAGTATAAGTGGAGTGTTATCTTCATCAATATGTGAAGATAAACACCAGATATTAATGATGAGAAGTTCAGTAAATTATTAATCGCCAAAACTTGTACAGCAAATTTAGTTATATTGTAAACCGCTGCAAGGGGTTTCAAAGCTGCTTGGTATAGTTATAATAATTGAAAATGAGATCTTGTCAACTATATAGATTAGTTTCTAAATTGACAAGTGTGTATTTAGATGACAAATTTAAAAAAAGATTTTAAGTCATTTAAAAAGTTTTAAAAAGTTATTTTTTAATCATTTGATAATTTCATCTTCTAATACCTGTATATACATTTCTGTTACATTTAAAATCGACCATAGAATTTATGTTTGAAAAATATGAATTTTTTTGAAAAAACAAAAATATTAGAAAAAAGTTAAATGATATTAGTGCTATAAAGTGCAAAAATTACTTTATAAGTATTTATCTTAATTATTAAATCTCAAGAAAACAGCAGCTGTAACCTTTCCAAAATACACCATAAAGATTAAAATGCCAACCAAACAATAGTGCAGCGCTTATTTAAAGCGCAATAAAGTTCAACGTAGCTTTAGATCGTTAGATATATTTTCTCAAATTCAAATATAAATAATAAAGTTTTGCACTATGGTTCATTTATATTTTTAATTTCTGTCTGAGAGACCGCAACTAGAGGTGGGATTAGCCCTGTAACCAAAACACTGCGGCGTCTCCAAAACTGCAGTGTTTTGACTAACAGGGCTAAGGGGAGAGGGACAAGGCACCCAGACCACTCCAATGGGCAGAAGTGGTCTGGCTAAGGGGAGAGGGGCAAGGCACAGTGTCCCTTTAATTACATGCAAGAGACTCCTACACGGTCAATCAAGCATTACCAGATCAGGATATAAAAAATTCTAAATTAAACAGAAGGCTGTGTAAGTCACATGCAATTAGGTAAGACTAGGACTACATAAACAAAATGATTTAACTCCTAAATGGCAGATAATTGAGCAGTGAGACTGCACTGGGATGATATACTCCAAAATTGCTTCATTGAGCAGAAGGTGTTTTCTTGACTATAATGTCCCTTTAAGTTTTATTTTTTTTTAGTTTAATTTCATCAGTAGCATTAAGCAACCTTCTAAAAGTATGAATTATCAGGAAATCAAGTCAAATTGATATATTTTCTTTTTTTTCTGTAATTTAGTTTTATTGATGCATAAAGAATAATACATTCCATTGAGAGCAGGTATACATCGGAGCAACATTACACAAGTAATATATATAGCAACAGTTGGTGTATACAGATAAACAATGGCTAATTTTAATTATGTAAACTTCTAAAACGTTTTCCCAAAAGCAAGAGTTAATTAAAAATTAACAAGTAATACTATGATTACCGTGCCTTCTGAGAGAGAGTTTAGATCTATGGTAAAATATTACATAGTATATGTTCTAGTTCAAGTAGCTATAGGCTATGTAGAGTAAAGCAATAACTGAGAGCTGGAATGCAATTCTTACTTAGAACACATTGAAAAGATCACATGCCATGGATAATTTAATTATATGAAGGAATGGAAACATGCACGCAGGCTATAATTTAAACACACAACATACAAACTACGTATACTATACGGAGCTGCTGAGGAGACATAAACTTCTCTGTGTAGGCCCAAGGCATATAGATTTATAGTGGAAAACAGGTAAAGGTAAGACAGATAAACTAGGGTATAAGTGTAGGGCAGGAGTATAGGTTACATTGTTTACCAAAGGGGTTATTCAGCCTATACCAGGGCTGGGCAAAGCTGCATAAATTTAAAAAAATAATTCCCTGGATAGCATCAAGCACCAGTAATGGAGCTCCAGCAAAAATCCCTGCCAGTCCGAATAAGAGACTGCACATATGCTCACAGACCTGGCCATGAGGAACGTCCAAGTAATTCCTACTGGAGGGCAAAGGTCCAAGTTTCTCTGTTCGATGGATCCACCAGACAGTTGGCACTGACACATAGTTAATAACATTTGGCATAATTTTAGCTGTGCCAACTAGGATATCTTCCCCACTTTGTACAATTACTGAGAAGGATTGTTTTATGCATCCCTAAATTCTTTCTGAGCTCAAATTGAACTGAGAACGAATTGATTTTAGATCGATCATACATGTAGACTCCACAGTTAAAACCACAGGTGAAACTACTTGGAATCGATTTGCTTGATGATCACCAGGTCCTTTATGCAGACAAATAACAGCTAATTTTTGCACAAGTCTAGTGGTTATGTTGCCAGGAGTGCCCTGATCCCCTCCAATGTAAGTAGTCAAATCAGGTCTACAGGGAGCCTTTTCTTACATCCACTACAGCCTCCATGCAAGCTGGAGGAGGGGTGTGTGGGGTGGGGGGGGGAGGGGATGCTAATGTACTCTTGTAACCATAACCACTACAGCATGTTGTATTTGTTTAGATTCTTGTTTCCCCTTTAAACTGCTGCTTTTCTTATAGGCTTCGACGAGGGTATACTCATTGATTAGAGAACCTATAAAATTAAATGCATAAAATGTCTTTAGATATAAAGTTACAATGAATTTAAAATAAATCTTGCATTTTATTTATAAAATATTTTACCAGGAAAGATACATTGAGATTTCTCTGGTTTTCAAGTATGTCCTGGGTCCACAAAACATTGCATTGATACATTATGGTACAATAAAATACAAAAGCAATATTAATACACTTACTACTCTTTACTATAAAACTGATTCTGGCTGTTGAGGAACTCTGTGAAATAATGCATTTGTCTTCCAAGTACTTCACCTAATATACCCCTTAAATCTAAAGCCATTAATGCCTTATAGCCTAATCAGGGTTTGCAACGTTTGGAAGATATTTAATTTTTTTATCATCATTTATTCTTTCCACAAACTGACAGACATTTGCCTCGAAATATATATGTAAAGAATTTCTCTTTTAAGCGATATGTATCATAGCTTGCACCTCTAACCACCTCTTGCATTTAAATTGTCACTTGTAACAAGTGTCTCTCTTTAGGTACAGTCTGGAAAATGGATGGCTGTTGAGTAGTTTGCCTGGGGAATAAAAATTATTGTACTGTAAATCATGGGATGTCATTGCCAGTGCTGAATAATTGGATTTTTTCCTGAGCGGTTTGCAAGCCATTTACAGCACAGTCTTATTAATTATGTAGGCTAATATCCATATTCTATGCATCATCTCGTAGAAATGGCCATACCACAGCATGGATTACACGGCTCATTGCTGCTTGTTCTACTGTGCTCACAGAGCTTCAGAAAACTACGTAAAATTATGTTTGTGTATATGCATCTACTATATATTTGATGGAGACATATAATGGTCAAATCTAGAAATGCTGAGATATTTTGTGTGTATATATGTGTGTGTGTGTGTGTGTGTGTATATATATATACGCTCACACATATATACACTACTCACACAGTATAGAACGACAAACACACAAACAAAACAATACAATCTAAAGACATATGTCGCTGCTTATCTGCCTTGTGTCACTGCGATACTCCTCCTTAGGCTCCCACTCAATGTCTCAATCCCATATGTAGTGAAAAGCAAGGCCTCATGCGTGCATGTGATTGAAATTTTTACAGGGGTTTCAAAATTATATATTGTTTTAAAAACAAAAACAAAGTAATTATCCAAAGCTCAGGGATTCTAGTCCGATTGTTCAATATGTTTTTGTATATGTAATATTTTATCATAAATATGTGAATACTCGTAATTCCAGGTGATTGAGCTGGATGTTCTGTTTCTGTCTATTGGATCCCTGGTACGACTGCAGCAATGCAACGAAGAAAGGTCCTTACTGGGAGAGTAGTTCTATGGTAACTGTAGCAGTGATGAGTGGCTTTAATCATGTTTGTGCATTGGGGTTTAAGTAATTACATGCATTCTCATGCTGAGCATTGTGTTTTTGATTTTATTTTGTAAGCACAATACTTGTGAAATTCTAAATTATGCATAGCATATTTGTTAAATA
The DNA here is from genome assembly GCA_933207985.1 of Pelobates cultripes. NCBI lineage: Eukaryota > Metazoa > Chordata > Amphibia > Anura > Pelobatidae > Pelobates > Pelobates cultripes. The sequence continues at coordinate 92,646,878 of OW240919.1, forward strand.
CTAGTCTGAATAGAAGTATGTAATTTAACTAGAAATGTGCCTAATAGTGCCTGCAACTATATATCCGTGACAATGTCCTAGATTGTATGACTGTTGGAGCAGGACCCTTTTAAACTCTTTTTTTAAGAAGGCCCTGCTCCAACAGATCACTCATTTTATCTGTCAATGACTTGCTGTTTTAGATAATATATACATATCATTCATATATATATATATATATATATATATATATATACACACACACACACACGTTGATTATACCATAGAATGCTCATAATAATAACAAAACTGTTATTTTAAACTAATACTGTATAGAGAAAAATGTGACAGTGACCTTGAAATTCTAGCAAAACCCTGGTCTCCCTATCCACAAAATGCTCCTGTACAACAAATCACAGCATAAGCTGCAACACCTGACCTAGAATTTGTCCATAATTGGACTATTGATGTTTTTAGGAATTTGGTGTACTGTATTGACTAAATTATTTTTATCTCTTTGTCCACCATAGTCAGCAAGTGCAGCAAATCGTTGATATTATAGCAACACTATTACAATTTTTCATGCATGGGGTATACAAAATCCAGCCCTGGAAACCAATTGACAATGATTTCTGACTTTCAGTAGATTTGCAAAACCATTTTTAAGGCAATCATAATCCAAAGTTCACACACCATTTTACTGCCTCTACGGGAAACGCTATTAACTTAAAACCGACGCTAGCAAGTGACTTGCTCTTTAATCTCATAAAATCAATCTTGATAGGCTAGTAGTGTAAGGTAAAAAAAAAAAGTCTCTTTGACATATCATGTTTACACGAAAAGCGCTACTGAATTTGTTGGTACTATATAAATGCCAAAAATAATACATTTTAATAATACATGGATATTGTAATTTGTGCGTTTCTTTAAAATTTGTTATGTAATCGCTCATCCTTTAATTGATGTAACTGATTAATGAGGAATCATTAGTTAGCGTCACTTGCACTTGCAATATCAATTCAGGTGAGATTTTTTTTTTTTTGGTCATGTGCACATTAGAGAGGTCACCTGGATGTTCGGGGGACCCGAACTTTTGGGCACTAAAATGGCTCTAAAAAAGTCCTGGAAAGGGCTAGAGGGCTGCAAAAGGAAGTAAAATGGGGGCAAGAGAAGGACAAGTGCCCTGCAAACAATTGGGGTACCCCCAAAATATTGGGACAAATAAAAAAAGAAAACAAGGAATAAGTGCACTTGAGTATAACAATGACTGGGTGAGGCCGGTATAAATGTATTTTCTGCACAAGGTACAGACAAGTCTGGTGGGATCCATGCCTGGTTCATTTTAATAAACGTGAGCTTGTCGACATTGGCTGTGGACAGGAGGCTGCACTTGTCTGTGATAACCTGCCACCTGCCATGCTAAACACACGTTCAGACAATACACTGGATGTAGGGCAGGCCAGCACCTCCAAGGCATAAAGGGCAAGCTCAGGCCATGTGCCCAATTTGGAGACCCAGAAGTTGAATGGGGCAGACCTATCAGTCAGTATGTGTAAGCGTGTGCACACGTACTGTTCCACCATGTTGCTGAAATGCTGCCTCCTGCTAAGACGTTCCATATCAGCTGGTGGTGCTGGTTGTTGTGGCGTGCTGACAAAGCTTTTCCACATTTCGGCCATGCTAACCCTGCCTTCTGAGGTGCTGGTGGTGCCCCAACTGCATTGGCGACTTCTTCCTCCTCTTCTGCCTTCGCCTTGTGCTTCCACTGAGCCCCTGGTGTCAGTTGGGAATGCCCTCAGCATCTTCAGATCATGCTCCAGTGAGGGA
>OW240919.1:92661441-92682971 GCA_933207985.1 Pelobates cultripes
GACATCATGGATTTTAAGTTGTAATCATCAAAGTCCATTCATTCAGAGAAGGAACGATCTTTGGAACGCATAGTGAATCTCCTTGGAACGCATAGAGAACCTGATTATCTTTTCGTGGAACGCATAAAACCCGGAAACGAAACGCTTAGTGCCGAAAACCGGAAGTGAAATAGCCGCAACTATAGCAGCCGGACGGGACCAAAAAGAAGAATGAAAATTTGCACGGCCGATTGGTTGTTGAGCAAAGGGGGCGGGTTTGGAGGTACCCGTTTCCCGCGCTCTTTTTTATATTTAAATGTATTTGAAGCTTGTGATTTAATGGTGCACCTGAGGAAGACGAGTGAGGTCGTCGAAACGCGTTGTGCTTTGTGTATGGTACTTACCTGTGAACGGCATCATCATTGCTTTCATGTAAGATTTTTATATTTTATACAAATAAATGGTTATACTTGATCTTTAATTTGTATGCCTGTTCTACACCATTTTGCTTCGAGGAACAAGCTTCATACAGAGAAATATCTTTGAAAACCATCAAGAAACACCATCACCCAATACAGACTTTCAGAAATGGGATGTACTATTGAATTTTATACCAGCTGATCCTGTATATTCTGGGGTATTAATGTGTGTAAGGGGTGCATTGAGTGTGTGTAATGAATGCATTGTGTGTTTCTGTGTGTGTAAGGGATGCATTGTGTGTAATGGTTGCATTGCTTGTGTATGTGTGTCTGTGTGTATAATGCATTGTGTGTTTTTCTGTGTGCAAGGAGTGCATTGTGTGTATGTGATGAATGTCAATCTCTCCTCCCGCTCCAATTTCCTTCTCCTCCTCCCAATTTCTCTTTCTCACCCCCCCTCCTAATTTCTCTTTCCCCCCTCCTAATATCTCTCCCTCCCTCCTAATTTCTCACCCCCCCTCTCCTCTTTCTCACCCCCCCCCCTCTCCCGCCTCTTTCTCTCCCCCTCCTTTCTCACCCCCCTCCTTTCTCTTTCTCATCCCCCCTTTCTCCTCTTTCTCACCCTCCCTCCTTTCTCACCCCCCTTTCTCCTCTTTCTCACCCCCTCTCTCACCCCCCCTTTCTCCTTTCCTCACCCCCCCCCTTTCTCCTCTTTTTTCCTGTGGTACGTCATCTTATTTTAAATGTATATTAAACATGTAGCCACTGACACCACAGTACAGCTCTTTTTAATTTGTGCACCTCTCTCTACTATGCTGGCAGACCGGTACAAAGGGCAGAAATTAACTTAGTTTGACATGACCTGTCTTCCATAAAACCATGTTGATTCCTGCTAATTATATTATTGTTCAAAATAAATTCTAGAATATTATCCCTTAACAATTTTTCAAATAATGTCAAGATGACGACACTCATATTCCGGATACAGCTATATTAATTTCTCAATTTAAGTTAAATTTTCAGACTTTACAAACACACATTTGTTAAATGTTTGGGAATAAGTAAACAGAGTATGAAAAATGTGACAGCAACCATTTAGTAGCAGCTGATGGTGAACATATGTGGACAGAACCATTCATTGAAATAGAAATGTTAGCAGTTAATAATGCACATAAAGTTAAAACCATTTAAAATGATTATAATATATTAAACGAAACCCATTGATACTATAAATGTCAACAAATGCAAAAGAAAAGAATAAACAACAAAGAAAACGTTCAATGATTGCAGGAATAAAATACTCCTTTGTAGTATTTTTTATAAGCTTTCTAATGATTTAATAAATTTGTAGAACATTTAAAATAATTTCATATTTTGAAATATAAATTTTAAGTTTGTTAAAAAATATTACAAGCTTATCCAAAAATAATAAACCCAGGCCTGTGTTTGATATAGAGAAATAGAAAATGAATTGTCTTAGGTCACTGGATGTTTAGTATTTCACCATTGATTTATAAAGTGTTAAAGGCTGTTAGATAATCTATTTATTCCTTAGTGCCTGAATGTTGAATATTTTGTTGCCTCCATTTAACAGACATGTTTTCATTTTGGTTGAACGAGTTAGTTGGAAAATTAAAATATTTCCAAGATGGCAGAATTTCATCCATATGGCGTTTCAGCTCAACCAAATTTCGTTAACGGGTGGCAGTTTAGGATGAACCGAAAGGATGTGGACCAAACAGTGAAATATATGCATAATATACATTTCATTGTGTATATATTTACAGTACACTAATATGTGCATTTTCCAACCATTTGGTTCACAAATCATGTGAGAAACACTGACCAATAGAGGGAAAGGGGACGAGCAGTAAAAAAATTAAATAAAAATAAATCTATATTTATATATTCTAATAAATTGTAGAGATATGGGCACTCACAGGTCCATGGGTACACACACTGCCTATACACCTCATATATATATATATATATATATACACACACTGCCAAATGCACATCTCACACACTGCTCTATGGATACATCCATTCATACAGTCACTGACTAAAATATACATCTGTACACACATGCTTCTATCATGGTATGATATGTTCATGTGGAGAGGGCAGGGGGTAGAAGCACATGGATATGGCATCCATTTGTTACGTTTCTTTCCAGTCATCCCTTGAGTTTGTACGGATGCTGGGCAGGTGGTAGGTCTGCCGCTTTTAATGATGACCAGTATATTCTCATGTAGGAGTAGGCCACATGGGAAACACAGTTGCAACGGGCACTCCCTCTAGGCCTAATCAAAGCTTGAGCCCTGTCTGAAATATGTATTTGTTATAGGTGTCTCTAAAACTGATCGTGACAATATACACCATCAGAAAGGGTAGGACCATGAATATCTTGTAGAATCTGTGAATGAATTCTCTTTTTTTTTAATGCCCTGACAACATCTAAGCTTGTCCAATCAATGCTGGATGATCTGTAAAGGCTACCTCTCAGATGGTCCTATACATCCTATGACTTAAGCTGCTACAGTGCCAGTTCCAACAGCAAAGTGCAGGGAAGCTACAGTCAGTCATCACAGGTGTAACCTCAGTCATTACCATGGATACCTCTACAAAAGCCAAAAAAAGAGACATGCTAGCCTCAACATCAAGGTGTAGGCACCTGTCAACACTACAGAGAAGCTGGAATATCCCTAGCACACCAGCCAACTGATACAAGATGCGAACATCGGAATTTAAGCTTTGTAGCCACCTCGCTACTACATAGATACTCCATTTTGAGCAAAGTTCTCAAACTTCTGAAGACAGTGAACAATGAACATAATTAAACTGTATGACTATTTTTAAGAAAACCAACAAGATAAAGATATGTAAGTGGAGCCATCATCCTTTTCACCAACTGTGTTAGCAAGCTCTTCATCATCTGGCTTTATATCACCTGGTGGAAGCTCGTGGTTTTATAATTTCTGGATTAAACTTTTGAACCCTTTTTAAATATAGGCACCACAATTGCTTTTCTCCAATCATCTGGAACAATTCATAAAAGAAAAGAATCCTAATAAGTAAAAACAGTGTATGGGGATAATCAATCGGATGAATGATGGCGACCCACTGAAAGAGACATTGTAAGCTAATCCAGGTGTTACAAAACCATACGTTTTATTGTTATTTTAAACCGTGCACCTGAAGTAAATGAGTAGACTTTAAGCAGACAGTATAACACTGTATACCCGGCTTCCCCAAACTCCGACTCTCCATATGTTGCTGAACTACAACTCCCATGATTCTCAGCCTATCTATTTCATTCATAGAATCATGGGAGTTGTAGTTCAGCAACATCTGGAGGGCCGGAGTTTGGGGAAGCCTCCTGTATACCATAGAAATTACACACACATGGTAATTACTAAAGTTAGAATCCAAAATGAATTCCAAATGAAAAATTATCAAAGTCACCTATACTTTATTCAGCTACTTTTTCCTTAAATTTGAAATTCACTTTGAATTCTCTCTTTAATGACTAACCCTAAGGGTTATTTACTAAAATGAAAATTTAAGGTTTATATCAAATTTAAGGACAGCGTAGCCAAACTGAAAGCACAGCTGACTTTTTCCAGTTAAGCTATTTTGAGCTTTAAAGGAAAACTATAGCGTGAGGAACACAAACATGTATTCCTGACTCTATAGTGTTAAAACCACCATTTAGGTCCCTTAAAAGGAATTAAAACTCACCTTATTTCCAGCTTCGCGTGGATCCGCCGGTGCTGGCCCCGACCCTTTGGTGATATCTTTAAAATGGCTGATTTTTAGCCATTTCAATGCTTCCCCATAGGGAAAGCATTGGATTGGCTAAAATTGTCAAGGAGCAGGGCCAAACGCTGTTGAATCAATGCATTTCTATGAGGAAAATTCAGCATCTCCATACAGAGCGTGGGGACGCTGAACGGCACTGCTGGCTACTGTGCAGCACTGCCCCAGAAAGCACCTTCAGTGGACATTTGAGGAGTCCCCAGGGGCAATGTAAACACTGCCTTTAGTGAATAACCCTGACATTTATATTAAATGCATTAATGACAACCTGTGAAGAATAAAAAAAAAAAAACAAGGGTGGGGCAAGGCCGCCATGCTGACCAGTCGCATGCAGGAGAGGCTCCTCAGGGAATCATCATTGAAAGCTGGAATTTGCGGCTCACACACTAAAACCGAGCCCAGAAACCACAACTTAATGGAACAGAGGATGCTGGTGCAGCAGCGGACTCCGGGATCGAGAGTTTTTTGGAGCCCGAGCGGGTGAGAAGAACTTTGGAGTCTACAGCCTACCCGGGAGAGGAGTGGGGTGGACAGCCGCCCTGCTCTCTCCCCTGGCTACCACATACTGGCTCTCTGATGTGCTTGCCTGTCCCATTCCGCCCCCCCCCCACTTTGGGCCGGTGGGGATTATCCTGGCCCCCACTGGGCATCTGAAGTAGCAGGGAGAGGAATGGTACAACTTACCCAACAGTCAGACTCCTGCGCTTGGAAGCTAAGATGGTGGCCAACCATGTCTGCCTGCGGAACCCCAAAGGATGAAGCTGTATGAGCTCTTCTGCAGCGGCCCCTCAGCCACCAAGACACCAACAGTCCACAGGTTGGAGAAGGACTCTCTGCCTACGAGCACCCACTCACCTAGGCCATGAGCCTTGAGGAGACAGAACCCTGCGGCTCAGCCTTGCACTCTGGAGGCTCATTCGATGTCGGCTGATGGCCGGGGACGCAAGTCATCGGAGCATGTTGTTACCTGGGACTGGTGGGGCAGAACAGGCGGGGTCTGCCTCTAACCTGGGGTGTCATCATTATTAAGCCTAGCCAGACCAGGGGCTGGGGTGGGCTGGGAGGCCAGTCAGCTTGGTTCAACTAGCATGTATGTTTGCGCTTAACTTGAAAAAAAAGGTCTGATGCCTGCTATAAGGGGCTCCAGTGGCCTTCCAAAGTTGAAATGCTCAGCTCACTTAAGTTGCCTACAATACCTTTTGTTGCTTGCTAATTTACCGTGTACAGTCATATCAGTTTACAAATCCCAGGATTAGTATACATAGCCTGTTAAAAAACGTGATGTTGAACATGGGATAACTCCCAGCATCCTGAACCATCATGTTTTCAGTTTGCATAGCCTTCTTATCCCCCTGCTTATTGCCGTTACCACTGACATTGGACCGCATAATTATATTTAAAAATTGTGCATGACTTATCTTTATACTCCAAATGTAATACGTGACAAATGCCTGAGGATTGCCATTGGGGTACCTCAAGCCTGTATGTCCTAATCGTCTGCACTGCAAAAAACAAAAAACAAAAATTAGATAAAAGGGCTGGGCATTCGGTACAATGGAATAGCACTCAAAAGCACTGAATAGCACTTAAAAGAATGAAGAACTTAATTTACATGTATTGAGAGCTGTCAGGGTTCAAAAGACTTGTTCTAATTTGTTTTATGGACTTATGTTAATCTGAGCCTGTTTTATCTGAAAATTATATATCGCAGCTGGTGGGAAAGTGGTTTATATACAAAATCTATTATGTACTGGCATTTTTTTTAAATGTAACGATATTTTGTGATGTGCGACTGGTCATTAGATTGCACTAAAAAAATGTTTCCGAGAAACAATTTTGACTGTTTTAGAATGCACTTCGTAGGTTCACAGATAGCAGGTAAATTATAATTAAAAAACGTGTTCATATTCTCTCCTATCCCATTAATATCAGGTAATGATTATTCCACCACAAAGGTGACTGTTTTAATAATGCTGAAATATAGCTTGGGAAAGGAGAAACTTCATGTGCAATTAGTTGTATTATAATATCCTAGACTATTACCTAATCACACAATAACACTTCAAGAGAAGCTGCTGTGACAGACCAAGATACTCGGAGATAACTGGTCTTTTAATGATGTCCCTCACTTGACATTGAGTACCATGGATATATATGGCTAATTAATCCCCCTCGTTAATAATAGTAATGACAAGAAGTGTGAAGATAGGCAGTGGGTGCTATCTACTGACACACTGGATATAGTATCATCAAGAAAGATTGAAGAGACATTTGTTTTATCATTGCATGATGGAAGAGCTTTGTTCGAGTTCTAAGTTAATCTCTGGAAGTTGCCCAAGGTTATCTGGGTGGGAGAGAGCAAGACTAACTTTTCAATGTTAGAGATTAGTCATCTGCAGTCCTGTGCTACGGGCACAAAACTATGTTCTACAATATCCTGTACTATGTTGCATTTCGGCAGCCTTTTTCATAGTAGCATTTTGTTGAAACAGTTTCCTGCTTTCTATGTAAGTTCTCTGACCCCGAAAAAGTTTATGTGGCGTAGATTAATTAAATTGAGAATTATTGGACTGATTTGATTTTTGTGAAACTATTTTTTTGGAACTTAAAGAGACACACCACTTCACAAATATAAAAATAAATAAATAATATATATACCCCACATGCATTTAATTGTGCATTTTTTGTCATTAGGGTATATCTACTAAACATCTTGCAAAAGAGGCAAATCTCTTTGTTCTGAAGCCCTGACAAGCCGTCCCCTTCTAATCCACCCAGATGTTCTTTAACTGTCCAATCACAGACTTTCCAATGCAGCTCAATGAGAAGTTTTTGCAAGGCTGTGAGGAACTGAGTCCTCTTGAGTTTAGCTCGACTGAGCTAAACAATTTAGGAAGTAACAGGACTGGTTGTCTGACACCCAGGGAGTGTAACAAGGTTAATTTATAAAAGTGCCAATTTCTATTGAAATCTTCCCTTTTTTGTAAAATTAAAAACCAGAGAACACACTCTTTACACATAAGGTACTTCAGCAAGCTGCATTGCTCTAGGGATCTGGAGTGTATTTTTAAGGTTTGTATTTAAAAAAAAAAAAATTATAATTTTTTTTTGTGTTCGTGCAGGTTTATGGTAACCTGACAAGATGTTATGTATCACTGGCTCTGAAGAGTACATAGAGTTAAATGGAGAAAAGTTATAGGGATAATAGTAAAATCCAGGAAGTTTAGTGATGCATTGTCTTTAAACCATCTACCACTGTTTGCAAGGACTTTGACTAAAAGACAAGCCTTCCATTATAACTTTGCCCCAAAACTGGCACCCTGTCTAGTCCCCTATCTAGTCCAGAAAGGGGCTATGCCATTTGGTAAGTCAGCCTGTCAACCAAAGAACTGGCAAGTCAGACTATCAATCAAGTAGTCCAGACCACCAAAGGCAAACCATGCAGAGTGGACTGTGTCACGTCTCTCTGCAGGGTTCTAGTACCCTGAGCATAGTATCAGTATTCCTAATTATGAGTTCGCACTACACTTTCTGGGGACAGTTCCCTGGTGTCCCCAAATAGCAGGAAACCTGGGAACAAAGTCAGGATGGCAGGACAAGACCCTAAAATAGAGACTGTTCCGCCAAAATTGGGATGGTTGTTAGGCTTGTTCTAAAATGATGAAATGGGGGGGCGGGGCCTGACCGCCGGCGGGATCAGACGTGCTCTGTCTGAGCTCCCGCTCTAGGGTCCGAAAATCGGAGCTAGCTGGAGGCCAATCCCGAATAATGACCCATGAAGGTGACCACACTGACCCCCCAGCCACTGGGGTACGCGGAGACACCGCCCAAGTACCGACAGCAACCCGACAGGGGCCCAGAGCGCACCGGAGCTTGAGCCGGGACGAGACGACCGCTCTCCCGGGTCTCCGGCCGTCGTCTCGCTCCTCCCCCCCCCTTGGACCGGGGGGGTCATCCCGGTCTGTCAGGGTGCCGGCCGTCACACCAGGTCGGGCCTGAGCAGCTGTCCTGGCGCGCAATACCCACCGGGCAGCGCCCCTCAGGAGGGCCGCAAGATGGCCGCCACGCGCCAACCAACCAGTTTAGCCGAGAGGATCGAACCTGGGCAAAGTCCCGACTTAGCCCCAAAGCATCGGGCGCACCAAGAGTCCCCACGGCAACCGACGAAACACTCACTTCTCAGGCGGATTCTCGCCCAGCGGCAGCCCGGGGCTCCAGTAGTGAGGAAAGCACCAAAATGGCGGAGAGAAAAGCAGCATACACCGCACCAGCGGCAACAGGCACCACGTGAACGGACATCACCGATTCTTAAGCCTGTCGACACACCAGTAATAGTGGAGGTGATACCGTCCCCGGTGAGCGGCTTTGCCCTGCAGCCCACTCTGAAGCAAGCGCCCCACCGTACCAGCGCTGGTCCTAGGCAGCATAGCAACACCAATAAGACACCCTCTCACCCGCCCCACAATCCGAAATGAGATGGACACTCACTCACCAAGTGTGAGAACCACGGATTGGCAAACAACCGCCAAGCTGGACAGACAGATAAAACCTAGAGGGCGACCGGTGAGAGGAAAGGTATCTAAGGACACGTGGAGCTGGGGCCATGCCTAACTAAAACCTCACGGGACACTAACAACACACAGATCAGGACCCTGACCCACAATCAGCGAACATCCAGCTCATAAGTTGTATTGTTCTTTTTCTAACGTGCCTTCTTTTTCTTTTATTTTCTGGTTGGTTTTGTTTTGTTTTGCTTCTCCTATCTACACTGTTATGCTTGTCATCCCTCATGACATTCACTGACTTAGGAAACAGGCAGTTAACACTTATGTCAAGCGTATGATAAACCATGTCTCTCTAGGCTTACAATTGTGACCGTAACACTGCGAGCTTGTCTGTTTGAAAATGCATAAGAAATCTCCTTACTCAGGTCATATTAATTCTTGATCTAAGCTTGTATAATCTGATGAATCTTATAACTACTCAACACACTGTCGGTCAGCTAAGCTTAATGTATCTACCATTATTATTTCTATACCTCATGACTTAGACTAGCCAGCCATGTTTACTATACAAAAAGAAAAATGTGCAACTTACTTGTGCCATGATTATGCCTATGATGTAAAGCGAATGTGTGCTGTTGTGGCACGTTAAACATGTTTGTCAATCACTTGCACAGAAAAAATAAAGAATTAAAAAAAAATAAAATGATGAAATGATTAACTCTAACATACAAAACATAAAAAGGGTAGGAAAATCTAATTCCAGGATACATATTGTTAGAAGTTTGTAGTGAGGCAACATCATATCCTTCCTCGTCTAGAGCAAACTTTACACATAGCAACTACTGGGCGAAGGAGAAGCAGTTACAACATGCCCTGGAAAAACATACCAGGCAGCTGCCTTTAATGGAGTTCCTTGGCAACCATTGACTGGCACCATAAAATGCATAGCAAGTTTACAGTAAATTAGTAATGACTTATCGGGTGAAATGACAAATAGAATTGAGTATGAATAATGGTATACAGAGTGAAATAGCATATGGTGTAGGTAATGATATGTAAATGGAAATGCCATATGGAATTTAGGATGAGTAATGATATTTGGTGCATACAGTGCCATATTGGGTAAAAGTGAGTATGTTATTCAGGCTGGAAAATGGTATATAAGGAGGATGTTGAATATGCATATGGGATTGAGGATGCCTGATGGCACCTGAGATGAATAATAGCATACATGAGACAAATTGTCCCTAACAGATGATAGAAGTGGGGCGCTTCAGTATGCATGATGGAGAAATGTAAATACATTTAAGGTTTAATGTTCTGAAATGACACTGTTGATGAGCTTGGTACATATTAGATTTTTGCATTTGGTTTCATTCAAATTACAATAGAATTTAGAGCAATCAGTGATTCTTCTGCATTCCACAACTCTGAAATGCCAGATGGACGTATCACAAAACAAACGAAAAGGGAAGTGGATCAAGCACTTTGTATTTTGTTTGTGATACAGAGCTCCATTCAGCGTGCTAGAAAATGAGGATGTGATGGAGAAGGAGCTGGTAGGGCAAACACACAATTTAGTTTAACATGATGGAGGTCTGCCTAATGATGTGAGTTGTTTCTCCTGTCCAATCAAAAGGTTAAAAGAACTGTGGCAGACACCCCAATGAGAAAAGGGGTTTCGCCGCCAGAGATGTTCTGCAATAATCCTGGAAGCGTTAATCCTAAAACATAGTAAAATAGCTGTTATAGCTGTGCCCTACAGACACGAGACAAGGCTCTGTGGTGAGGGTAGAACTGGAAACGCTTTAATTGGAGCCCAGCTGGCCTTTTATGCAAGTCCCCATGAAAGGGGTTTCTGGTGACACATTCGAGGGGCGGGGGCAAACTGCAATAATTACCTTTCAGGGCTAACTCCAGGTTTGGTCGTTGATGGAGGAGGGCACTATAGTTCCCCCTTAAGTGCATGTTGAATTGACAAAGGGCACAACCTGAAACATTTGTTTGAAACTGTATGTACCTTCAACATATTTGGTGCACATAGCATTTACCATTTATTGGTGCAGCCCTCATTTTTTTTTGCGCTTATCTGGTTTTATCTATGGAGGAGCCCACGGTATCATCCATAGACCTCAATACTGTACTCTTACGCATGCTGAAGAGGATCTGCCATAAGAAGATGGCAGTGCCGGTGAGGGACAGGCTCAGGTAAGCAGAACCCCCTGAGGCGATTTGTCACTGTTGGGGGTATTTGCAAATTCTGCAAATTCACCAGATGGTGACAGTGTCACTTTAAGTTGGGTTAGTGCTCAGAGTATTACTTTAATTTGTATATTTCCTCACGAGGAGAGTACTTATACATTTTAATATCTAAGATAATTCTAAAATTGAGATCATAGAATTTTAAAACATTCCTGGGAACGATAATGCTAAGTTGTATTAATGGGTTTGGAGACCAATTGAGTGAAAATTCAATACCTTTTTCATGGAATTTAATTGCATAGGTTCTGCTTTATCCAGAATGATATGCATTTCCCAAGCTTCTTTAAATTCCCAAAGCAACTGAAGCAGAGCTGGATTTATTGTAACTGAATATTGTTTAAAAACAAAGTGTGTCCGATAAAATGAACTAAAGGAGGGTAAACCCAAGGCAGTGAGCCTAATTCTTGTCTAAGACTTTGAATTTGTGTTGTATAATTGTCATATATGATGATGGAAGATAGTGTCCTTGCCTTTCTGACAAAGCTATAATACACTCTAAGCTTAGAGGAGTTTAGAGATCTTCAAACAATAATCACAGGCCTTAGAAAATTATCTCTGTGATATTTTTATAACTTATACAATTCGCTACAGGCGTTCTTGCTTCTAAAAATTTTTGGATTGGGAATATATTACACAGAGTACAAAACTATGCTGTTAGACGAACATTGCAAGCAACATAACTACTTGAATTCCTTTAGTTTTCTTGGGGATGACCCTTTTGAGCACTATACTAATATAGGTGATCATCACTAGATATCAGCATGGCCCACTCGCTGGTGAAAGGAGTACTTCTGGGTACTTTGTCAGTCATTAAATGGACAGTGATCAACCCCTACTGCAAACGAGGAACATTCTTGTATTTCTGCCGCGGAGCAGTGATCTACCAAACTGAAGATGTAGCTGTTTGTAGATCCTCCAATACCGCTGAAAAGTGTCTCCGAGAAGATTCTGTATTGTGGCTTTAAGTGTAAAGCCATACTGTTTACTTATGCTTAAGGAACATTACATAGACAGTTGAATGATAGAGTACTCTTTAGTTATACCATGAGAGAAGGATTTGAAATAAAGACAGGAAGTCCACCTGTGTAACATAAGTGAGACTTGTGTAAGATATTACCTTTCTCCTAAGATATTTATCTGTCTGCCTCAGGTCTATATAAAACGGTGAGCAACAGCCATGTCTGGTGATTACGTTGTGTCTGTGGATGCACAAATAGTTTAAGCTGCAATATGAGAGTCTGGGGCTTATATGGAAGAGCAACTTAGGAATCCAGGTGCTTATCAGGGCCAGGGTTGGCAAAACCCAGGTTAGTAGATAAAATAAATCAGTTCCAAACACTCAGGATTGCTGCAAGAAGGCAGGTTTATTGGAACAAAAAGTGGAACGTTTCAGCCTACACAGCTTGATAAAGGCCTGTGTGGAGGCCGAAACTTTGTACTTTTTGTTCCAATAAACTTGCTTTCCTGCAGCAATCATGAGTGCCTGGACCTAATTTATTTTATCTAAGGATGTTACTAGGCATTTTGGAGCACATCATGGACCACATGTGAGGATTGGGCCTGATATTGGAAAATGCACCAATTGGAAGCTAGGGAGGGGTATTTAAAGAAAATGGACCAACACGGAAAATCAGTTATTGGTTGGGATATGTTATAAACCACCTAATGTTAATATTGATGAGGAACAACAGTTGTTTGAGCAAATTGAGAAAGCTGCAAATCTGGGTAACACGTTAATTATTGGAGATTTTAATTACCCAGACATAAACTGGGACAGAGGGACTAGTAGTTCAGCAAAGGGAAGTTGGTTTTTGAACTTGTTAAATGACATCTTCATGTCACAACTTGTACAAGCACCAACTAGAATGGACGCTTGTCTCGACCTGGTTCTAATAACGTTGATCTTTTGACCAACATTCAAGTAGGTGAGCACTTAGGAAATAGTGATCACAATATAGTGTCCTTTGAAATAAACTTAAAAAAATAAAAGCACATAGGTAGGGTATACTGAAACATATTATTTTTAAAAAGCCAATTTCAATAAGTTAAGGGGAGCTTTACAATTAATTGATTGGCATAAACTCTTTAGCGAAAAGAACACTGAGGATAAATGGAACATCTTCCAACAAATATTAGAAAGGTACATTTCTCAGTATGTATCACTGGGAAATAAATATAAAAGAAACAAATTGAAACCAATGTGGCTTAGTGGTAAAGTGAATCAAGAAATTTAAAAATAAGAAAAGGGCATTCAAAGTCTTTAAATCTGACAAATCAGAGGCATCCTATAAAAGATATAAGGAAGCCAATAATGCATGCAAAAAGATGATTAGATTCGCCAAAGCGTTTTTTTAAGTACAAAAATTCTAAAAAAATAAAAAATGAAAGTGTGGGTACACTAAAAACCGAGATGGGGGTGTTAGTAAATGAAGACCAGGAAAAGGCAAACATTTTAAAAAACTATTTCTCCTCTGTATATATTAAGGAAGAACCTATGGCAATAGATATGCAAATGATTGCTGCAAAAAACATGCAGAAAAATTGTAATTGATTAATTCAAGGTGCTGCAGCAACTAAAGACAGTTAATATAAACAGAGCTCCACTGCCTGATGGTATTCATCCAAGAGCACATAAGGAACTAAGTGTGGAAATAAATGAACCTCTGTTTTTAATCTTTCAAGACTCTATTCTTTCAGGAAGTGTTCCAAAGGATTGGAGGAAGGGGGATGTGGTTCCGTTATTCATAAAGGGTTCTAAATCCTTGCCTGGAAATTATAGACCTGTGAGCTTGACTTCCGTGGCTGGGAAAGTATTTGAAAGGTTATTCAGGGATAATATTCAAGGATTCCTTGAGAAAAACATGGTTTTCAGCAAAAATCAGTATAGTTTTATGAAGCACAGGTCATGTCGAACTAACTTGATTTGCATTCTATGAAGAAGTAAGTAGAAGTATAGATAAGGGTGTTGCAGTGGATGTGGTCTATTTGGATTTTGCCAAGGCGTTTGAGTTCCACAAAATAGATTAGTGTTCAAACTTAAAGAAATCGGTCTAGATAGAAATTCTTGTTCTTGGGTAGAACATTGGCTTAAAAATAGAGTACATAGAGTTGTCATTAATGGTACATTTTTAAGCTGGACAGAGGTGGCAAGTGGTGTCCTTCAGGGTTCTGTTCTGGGACCCCTTCTATTTAACATGTTTATAAATTAAAGGAACATTCAAAAACTCTGTAAAGTAATACAATGTGAGCAAGATATTACTCTGCTGCAGAGGGAGACTTGCGCAGGTGTTTTACGGAAAAGTTATGCATTTCGGCAACAAGAATGCACAAGCAACTTATACCCTTAATGGAAGCGAGTTAGAGATAACCACACACGAGAAGGACTTGGGAATTGTTATAGACAACAAAATATGCAACAATGTGCATTGTCAATCAGCAGTGGCTAAGGCCAGTAAGGTATTGTCATGCATGAAAAAGGGCATTCATTCTCTGGATGAGAATATCATTTTGCCTATTTATAAATCGCTGGTAAGATCACATCTTGAATATGTGGTGCAATTTTGGGCACCTGTTCTAAAGAAGGATATTATGGCACTAGAAAGGGTGCAGAGGCGGGCTACAAAATTAATAAAAGGAATGGAACATTTTAGCTATGAAGAAAGGTTAACAAATTTAAACCTCTTTAGTTTAGAAAAACTGCGCCTCAGAGGAGATATGGTAACATTATACAAATATATCAGTGGCCAATACAAAACATTGTTTGGAAATCTATTCACAAACAGGACTTTGCAAAGGACATAAGGTCATGCATTTAGACTGGAAGAAAGAAGATTTAGTCTAAGGCAAAGGAAATGGTTTATTACAGGAAGAACAATAAGAATATGAAATTCTCTACCTGATGAAGTGGTTTTATCAGAGCCTATACAGATGTTTAAACCGCAACTAGATCCATATTTGCAAAAACAGACTATTCACGGATACAATTTTTCAATGTAGGGTAATAACTTCTTGATCCAAAGATTAATCTGACTGGAGTCAAGAGGGAATTATTTTCATAGTTTGTTGCAAAATTGGAAGTGCTTCAAATTGTTTTTTTTTGCCTTCTTTTGGATCACAGCAAAAAAATAAATGTGAGAAAGGCTGAAATTGATGGACACATGTCTCTTTTCATGTAACTATGTAACTATATAATGCTGGGATTGGCATTGTGTGCACTTTTCAATAAATTGGTTTTATTTGATAAGATCCCCTGAGGAAGTCAGCACAAGATAAAATGCAAAGGACAATGGGCACTCTGAAAAAGAACGATAGCGTGTTAGGTGATATTTTGGCTGTGATTTACTTTTACATTGGTTATGTGCAATACATTGGCTTTTTATTCCTACACACTAGCATTCTGCTCTACTGAATTTATGTAGATTTGCAGTGTTATGGCAGTCCCATATCAACATGAAACATGGTTTGAATAATCTCTGAGTGGGCTTTTTCTATTTCATATGAATGCTCCTGTACCACCTGTGTTTGTGACCCACTCTAATGTTTATTGTACTATCCAATGAAGTTTTGTTCTGCTCAAGATTGACTGTATCCTGTATCCACGTTAATATTAGTGTACCAAAGCTCTGTCTGCATCCAGACCAACCATCTCTAAATGAGATGTGCCCGAGTACATGATCAGACTGGATGCATATCCAGATAAGTGAAACTAGAATTTAGGCAAACATTGAGAATGGACAAACAAAATGCTCATTGGTTATTCTGCGCTCAGGGCACAAATAAGTGTTAACTCACTTGTGATATTACAGAGGACCATTTGCATATGATGCTAATTCTACCAGTAGAAGTCTAGAACCAAAGCTAAACTGGGCTAGATCAAGTGAGCAAAGTCCTTTCATGAATTACCCTTTAGACGTGCCGAGATCTAATAATAAAATTAAAATAACCAGAACATAATTTATTTTTCACAAATTAAGGTACACCATGGTAATTAGTTATACAATTAGAGATTAGATGGAGGTTTTCCCTTTTTCAATTTAAACAGGAGATAACTTCAGTGACAGGGTCATGCCTTTTAGATCAACAACAGCAACAGTGACGTGTGAAAGATTGAACTTAATGGACTTGAATTATTTTTAGCAACCTCTGCTTCTGTGCAATTGACAATTCAGTGTTTAGTACATGAGCTCTAAACAGTTTACTGTCTAACACATCGATACCAAATACATTTGATATTCATCTCATCACTGACGACATCTAAAGTGTTCTAAGGCTAAAAATTGCTGGGTTCAATCTCTTTGCTGCTCTGTAAAGACACTTTAGGTTCTTCTCTGACACACGGCTTTGCAAAAAATAAATTATAACATTATATCTGCGAACACCAGGACACAAGTGGCTCTCAGCGTTAGCTCGGACTTAACAAGAGCTGTGACATCTGCCACGAAGAGATAATTAAGAGCCTCGATATCACTCTCTTTTCTCTGGCATCAAATGCTTCATTCAATTAATATACAATCCACAGTTATTAACTGGTAGCAGGTTAATGGTTCACGCAGCAGGAATGGATTATCTGAGAGGACTGGCTTTTATATTCCCCTCTTCTTCCAGAGGGGCCTGCAAAGCACTGATGGACAATGCGCCTTTGGCCCTTTACTCAGGCAGGGGAATAATCACAATTTGATTTTATTGTTGTAATCCTAAATTGTTAGCTGGAACATATAACAGCAGAAATGCTCTGGCTCATCAAGTCTGCACTTCACTGCTGCCACCATTATAAAAATTGGGTTCATAACAAATGTAACAAGCCCAATTTAGTGCCGCTGCATTTACTCCCTCACTGGCCCAGACATACTTATCTGCTTTACTCTGATCGTGTTCATTCAGTGCTCTACCCTTTGCACATCATGGCTGCTCAGCCTGCTGGGAATGAACTGAAATGTGCGGGGAGAGAGAAATTGGCGGCCGTGTATTGCAGTCAATAGCATTCCTCGTAATTATACTGGGAGCTTTATGTATGTGTGTATAGAGATATAAAAAAATGAATGTGCTAAGTTCTGTTTATGCATGTTTGGTTTGATCTGAATTTTGCTTCTTTCTCCATTGTGAGATGCTAGGAGCTAATCAAACTTTGTTCAGTTAAACGAGCACTAACGTTTTAAAAACCCACTTTAGGTGGTCATCCCCCTCCCCTTTACCTTCCTTAAAAAGCGTGAAAACGCATCTTTATTTCATTATTGTGCGGGTTTGCATGGCTGGCTCTGTCCCCGCTCTGCTCACTTGAGTGAGATCATCAAAACATGCTTATCTCTGCCAATCCAATGCTTTCCCATAGAAAAGCATTGGGAGGCTAACGTGCACCCATGGCAAAATGCTGTACTGCACAAATCAGCATCTCCTCATAGGAAGTGCCTCCATGCAGAGCGTTTAGACGCGGAGTGTCAGTTCTGCACATTGTGCAGCACTGACCCAGGTAGCACTTCTGGCGGTCGTCTGAGTGACTGCCACTAGAAGTGTAACTAGGCAGTAATATAAAATCTGCCAAAGCTGTACTTGTTCTGGGGACTATAGTATCCCCTTAAGTGAAATTTGTTTAAGTACACACAGAGGTAAAATTTTTCTACAGTATACAATTAAGCCTAAGCTAGCTTGTGCCCATGGGCCCAAAACCCATTGTATTTGTGTGTGTAAAATACCTTCTTATCCAACTTGCCAATTTGGCTGTATTACAGCCTAGAAGAAATGAGATGAAAAGGCCGACACTGTCATTCTAATTTGTATCCAGTAGCTCCTGCTTCCCTCTAGCTCACCAGAAGACAGCATAAAGGTCTCGCCTCAGGGTCCAAATAGTGCAGTATTCATTGCCAGGGCCAGACTGGCCCACCGGGATACAGGAAAATTTCACATTTGGCCACGGCACCTGGGGCCGGGCTGACAGCCCTGATCATCAGGCTAAGGTCTTCTAAGTATTTCCAACTCGGACTGTGTCAACCTGTGTCAGTTTGAGGGGAGTAAAGAGGGAGAAGCTAGGGGCTGGTGCGGCCACAATTACGCTGCCCGTGGCCGGCGTCTCCCTTCAAAATTTACTTCAATTTCGGCCACATGCCTGCCCCCACATGCTTTTCTGTAGCATGTGGCAACAAGCTTTTCTGTAGGAAGCATGTGTGTGTCAGTGAGATTGTCTGTGTATGCATGTGAGTATACTTACTGTATAATTAAACGTTTTACTCTGAAAGGCCACGGGCAGCATAATTGCTGCCGCAACAGCCCCTAGCTTCTCCCTCTTTACTCCCCTCGAACTGACACAGGTTGACACAGTCTGAGGGAGAAATGCTTAAAATACCTTAGCCTGATAATCAGGGCTGTCAGCCCGGCCCCATGTGCCGCGGCCCAATGTGAAATTTCCCTGTATCCCAACGGGCCAGTTCGGCCCTGGCAATGAATACTGCACTATTTGGACCCTGAGGCGAGACCTTTCTGCTGTCTTCTGGTGAGCTAGAGGGAAGCAGGAGCTACTGGATACATAATTATATATGTGTGTGTGTTTATATATTACTTATTTTTTATCTCACATTTTTTTCATCAGTTATGATATCAAGTACAGATATTAACAGAAATAACACGACTAAAGGTTCGGGACAATCCTGACCTAGAAGTCAAGAGGAGGACTAAGTGGGTAATATGGGCATAACCCAGACAAATCAGTCAAAAGAATAACTAGAGCAGTTCTTCAAGGGTGAAACCCAAGTGCCGAAATCACCTGGGATATCAACTCTCAAAACCACTAGAGTTACCCACCAGGAGAGTTAACAACGCAGTATAAATGGTAAAATTACATATACTTCAATCTTTATTCGGTAAATAGCGCTGAGGGTAAAAAGAGCCCCTTAAATGTGACATGAAAATAGAGAAAATATCTGAGATAAGAACAGACAGCATAGAGTCTGAGTTGGTGTTATGTTAAAGTAATACCCCAACCAGGACCATAGCATGCCATTTCCCTATTAAGATACTACAGTGTTATGTCAAGAGCTATCCTCCCCACACTGACTGATAACCAAATTTCCGGTCTGTCCCCAGTTATCTATTTTCATGTTACACCTCCCACACTTTGAGTAGTGAGTTCTCTGACCGATAAGGTAGGGGTGGGGTAATTACGATTGTTTCTTACACCCCTTTTTTTCTTCCTTTCATTCGAACTGCTATATTTGGCTGGAACTCACCTCAAATAGCCCCAGCCTTGTCTAAATATTGCCATCTGTCTCCCTTTCTTATACCTACTCTGGATATACTTTTATAGTGGATATTCAATTATCCTGTGAATATATTGACCTGTTTCCTTTCGTTGTGTTATTGTTCTGCTAGGTATATTCTCATCTATACTTCAAAGACATCTAGTCTATAACATTGTAACTTCGAATAGCTACTGGAGCGATCACTATATAACTAGTTGGATTCATATCAAATATAGGACAGGTCAGGCTGGCTTATTAGATTTCCCCTTTTGTTTTATTAAAACTTTTCTTATCACTACTTTTTCACGTTATTTGTGTGGTTATTCGTATAACGCTATTTACCGAATAAAAATTGAAGTACACGTAATTTTACCATTTATACTGAGTTGTTAACTCTCCTGGTGGGTAACTCTAGAGGTTTTAAGAGTTGATATCCCAGGTGATTTCAGCACTTGGGTTTCACCCTTGAAAAACTGCTCTAGTTAAGTACAGATATTATACTACATAATATGTATAACATTTTACATATTAAACAGGACAGAAACCCAAATAATGCACGAACATCAAAGTCATGTGAGGATGTTCTAATTTTTTTTTAATGTTAAGAGACTAGAGTCGTATGTAACAATGCAGTTGCAGTGATTGATTGCATAAGTAAAAACAAAAATAAGTAGAAAATAACAAAAGGACAAATAGGGTAATAGTTAGATATAGGGGAGGAGAAGAAAGATGGGAACAGAAAACAAAATTAGAATAGGACCGGAACTGGTTGCTAGGGTAACAGAATCATTTTTGAGACATTTCAACTTTATAGAACGTTCTACACTCCTCATCCTGAACCCTGGAGAATCCTGAATCACCATGGTAGTAGACAGAGGAGACTGAAAGAAGGTGATGGCCTACATTGACAAGGTGATTTTTACATAGCCCCATTCTTCTTTACCTTTATAAATCAGGCCTGGTTGTTGGAAGAATTAGGTACGAGGCATACCTATTTTACATGGCACCCATTGTGGAACCCCCAGGAATTGTATTTTTTTGTGTGTGCCATGTTACCCCTCTTATCAAAATTGCTCTACTAATGATCTACTACGTTTAGTGGGACTGAACACTATGCATGGATGATTTACTAATTTTAGATATGCTGCCCTTTTTTCGAGATATACGATGATAGCTGCAATTGCTCTAGTGTTTGCAGGTGTCAACACTTTGCTCTGTTGATGAGGGTATCCAATCTAGCTTATGAAAGATCTTTGAATTTTGTTATATCTGCCTTTATGTTTAAGCATTCTTTCCACCATTTTTACTAACCCCATTAGTCAAATACAGAAATGAAGAGTGTGGCTTGCTCTCAAGTGATTTCACATTAATGCACCAGTCGAATTACCCACAAGACAGCATAGGTGACCACCTATGACAGGGGCATGTTGCCCTATGTTTGGGGTTCATCTCTGAGCCAGCAGGGAGATTAGCAAATCTCCCTGTGCTCTGCAATCACCGGCAAATCCAGAGAACTCCAAGGCACAGAGCACCACCTCTTCCCTTCCCATGCGGTAGCACTGATAGAAAGTGATGTCAGCTCACTTCCCCCAGACATGAGAAGATATTCACATGGGAGAGAAAGGAGAGCCTTGCTATACAGCCACTCACTGTCTGCCCCACTGGACGACAGGGAAGCCACCCTTCTACAGCACAAAAGGTAAGCAAAGAGGAGAGTAGCTAATGTGTGTGTGCCAATACTAAATTTATCACAGTGTATATGGCAGTATGTATATGTGTATCTGTCAGTGAATCTGTTTGTGTGTATGTGTGTATCTGTTTGTATGCGCTGTGTATATGTATGTTGCAGTTTGCATGGCAGAATGCACCTGTATGTTTGTGTGCCATTTTGTATCTGTTTGTATATGCTGTGTATATGTGTGTAGCAGTGTGTGCGACAGTATGCATCTGTATGTTTGTGTGTCATTGTATATCGGTTTGCAGGGCCGGACTGGCCCACCGGGATACCGGGAAATTTCCCGGTGGGCCGCGGCACCTGGGGGCCGGCCGCGTTCCTGGGCCGGCCCTTTAAATACTGCAGCCGCCCGAGCGCTCTGTTAAGAGGCTCCGGCGGCTGCAGCTTCTCCCCTCCCCTCCCCTGTAGCGTGGCCGAGCTGCACTCCGGTCCGTGGTGGCCGGCCGGCCGGAGTGATAGGAAGGTGCACACTGAGTGTGCACTTCCTGTCAGTCCGGCCGGTTACAGGAATCAGAAACTCCTGTTCCGCGTGGAGTTTCTGTTTCCTGTAACCGGCCGGACTGACAGGAAGTGCACACTCAGT
>OW240919.1:92683071-92746579 GCA_933207985.1 Pelobates cultripes
GAGGAAGAAGAAGAAGGGGGTAAGAAGAAGGGGGGGTAAGAAGAAGAAGGGGGGTAAGAAGAACAGGTGGGGGAGTAAGAAGAACAGGTGGGGGAGTAAGAAGAACAGGTGGGGGAGTAAGACGACCAAGGGGGGAAGTAAGAAGAACACAGGGAGGAGGGGGGTAAGACGAACACAGGGGGTGTGAGGAGAACACATAGAGGGAGGAGTGAGAACACAGGGAGGGTGGAGGGGGGATGAGAAGAGCACAGGGAGGGTGGGTGAGTGTGAGAAGAGACCGCTAGGGGAGGGCGGGGGAGAGGAGAGACCACTAAGGTGCAGGGGAGAGCTCTACGGGACAGAAGGGGCAGCTCTATAGGACAGGGGCCAAGACAGGGAGCTCTTTCACACTACGCGCGCACACACACACACACACACACACAATGCATCCCTATACATACACAGAAACACAACATGCTTCCCTTACACACAGAGAAACACACAATGCACCCATTACACACACACACAATGCAACCCTTACACACAAAGACAATGCATCCTTTGCACACATACACAGAAACAGACAATGCAAACCCGTACACACACATGCAAACACACACACTTCTTTTCTTACATACACACAGAAACACAATGCATCTCTTACACCCAATGCACACACATACAGACACACACTTTGCATCCCTTATGCATACAAACACAGATTCACACAATGCATCCCTTACACACAACCAGAAACACACAATACATCCCTTATACACAAATACACACTGCTTCCACTACACACAAACACACTACATCACCTGCACAAACTGGTAACCCTATACACTACATACCATAAGCATACATATTAGATCCTCTACAATAACACATAACACATCCCCTACACACTCCACTCCCTGTGAGCGAACTCATGGGTGGGTGGAATTATGAGTGGACCTTATGGGCATACTCACCGTCAGCCCCTGGGGCCCAGACCCCAAGAAATGGAGCTGCTTCCAATTCTCCCAGAACATTGAATTTTGTGACCACAGCTGCAAACAGCCTCCAGAGATCCTGTTCTACACCAGACCAGTGGAGCCAAACTGCAGCCCATCATCATCCTCATCTGCTTGCAAGTAGGCAATCTAGTATATTATTAGTGACACTAATCTATAATGTACCTCACATTAAAGGGACACTATAGCTTAATGAAGTGGTTCTGGTGTCTATAGCTGGTCCCTGCAGGCTTTTTAATGTAAACACACACTGTGTGCAGCACTGGCGTTAGTTCATATGGGTGGGGCATCATGATGTCACATGGGGGGGTAGCAAATTTTTATTTTGTCTAGGGCGGCAAAAATCCTTGCACCGGCTCTGATTGCACTGCACTCTCCTCCTGCCCAGCCCCATCTTTACCGCAGTGCAAGTGCCCTCTGCCCTTAATTTACAGTGGCTCACACTCACAACAAGCAGTGCCTGGAGCCGTGAAGGAGCGGGTATGGCAAAGAGCTACTGATTAGCATAACATCAATATCCGTTATAAAACCAGGAAAAGGTGGGCATGGATGGTGAACTGATTTTGTGGTGCAATGGGCCACTTGACTGGTTTTGCCCCCCAGGCCTAAGGCTGCCAGCCCTCCCCTGCTCACTGCTGTGGCTGATGGAGGAGGAGCATGTCTCTGTACCATGCTCCCTCGCGGTTCCCGGCACAGGAACGCGGCCGGCCCCCTGACTTCTCCAGGTAAAGGGGGGGGGAGAGGGGAATAGAGGGAGGAGGGAGAGAAACAGGGAAAGGGGGGAGGGAGAGAGATGGGGAGAGACACAGGGAAAGTGGGAGGGAGAGAGATGGGGAGGAGGGGGGAGAGACACAGGAAAAGGGGGGGGAGAGAGATGGGAGGAGGGGAGAGAGACACAGGAAGGGGAGGGAGTGGGGAGAGGACACAGGGAAGGGGAGGGGGGAGACACAGCAGGGAAGAGAGATGGGGAGGAGTGGGGAGAGACACAGGGAAGGGGGGAGAGAGATGGGGAGAGACACAGGGAAAGGGGGTGAAAGAGGCAGAGGGGGAAGAGAGAGACAAAGAGGGAGAAATGAGAGAGACACACACAAGGGGAGGGGAAGAAAGAGGCAGAGGGGGAAGAGAGAGACTGGGAAGGAGAGGGAGACATTGACACAGAGGAGCAGTGAGGGGGAGAAAGAAACATACAGTGTGACTGGGGGAGACAAAAAGGCACACAGAGGGGCTGGAGATAAAAAGACACACATAGGGGCAGTATATATCACAAAACCCTGCCGGCCGATCTCCCTCCCCGTTCCACAGGCACCGTGCAGCCAGTCGGCAGGGGAGGAAGAGAGGACCTGGGGCAACGCTCCGGCTCTCACGAGGGTGAACTCTAGCCCTGGAGCTACGGGCTAGAGTTCACTCTCACCACTTCCTGGTGGTCCCAGTAGTAGGAGTGAACTCTAGCCCCATACACACACTGCCCCACACACACACCATACACATTCACACACTGCCCCACACACACACACCATACACATTTACACACTGCCCACCCACACACTGAACCTTTCACACACATTGCACCACTGCTCCTATACCCTACTACAGCCCCATATCCCAGCAGACTCCAGGTAAGTTGTCAAACTGTTCTTAAACGGTTTGACGACTTACTCTGGGAGGGGGTGCCGACGCTCCTGGCACCATAACCACTACACAGAGGAGTAGTGGTTATTGTGCATGGAATATTTCTTTAAATAATCTGCAAGTGCCCCTCTCAGGCTCAGGCTCTGGATCCGCCATTAGTATATGACATGTATATTAATGTGTGTATTAGTTTTATATCTCTATTATATTTACACATATTAATGTACATTTATAAATGCATAATACACAGAGAAATTTCAGTTGTGCCCTACATACATTCACCATTTCAGTCCCATTAACAAGCTTTCATATATCAAGGTAGTTGGACTGAAACATTGATTACATGCAAAGGAACATCTGCTTAAAATAAATCTGCACTTTTGTTTATTTTGAAGCCTATGAGTGCGCTTTTTACGTTGAAGTACTTTTTAATTTTAAGTTATCTGTTCTAACTCTGTATCTGCACACTATGCTGGCGCGATGCATTATGGGGCTGGTAAATATTTTTTTTCCAGGGCTGCTTTTAATTCCCAGTCCGGCCCTGTCGGTTTGTATGTGCTGTGTATATGTGCATGATAGTATGTTGTGAGCGTAAAGGTGGAATAGTGGTTGATGGGAGATACATCAGACCTGATTTGCTAAACAGCAACCAGAGGATTTTTCAGTTAAATGCCCCAGGGAGAGATGTTAAAGTTTGCAATATGCATAGCTGATGCTCTGCAAAACATGGTATGGGTCCCTGGGGCGGAGTATTTGGAGAGCAGGGTGGGCCAATGCTCCAACAGCACTAGTTGCTGTATAACAGACCACAGCTTGGATCTGATTTTAAGAGTTAACTAATTGGCACTCACCTGTAGCTACTCAATTAGTAGACAGGCCTTTAAAAGAAGAGAGCAGCCTGCTGCAGAGTGAGGGAGAAAAAGACAGCTAGGAGAGATTGTGTTTATTGCAAAGACATTGCTTTTGTTTGGAAAATTGGTAAGTGGGAAAGCCACCCAATTGCAGATAGCAATTACTGTCTAGTAAGAGCTCAAGTAAGAGCAAGGGATTTTGTTTGTTTTTGTTATTATTTAAAGTACCTGCTTTCTTACTGAATAAAAAGGAAAACTGAGCTGAAGGTGTCCTGGACTTTGTATACCCTAGAAGGCTGTGGTTACTGCAAGATCGGTGACAATCCTACCTGTAAAAGAGGTGGTTTGTTACAATGTATATGCATGTTTGTGTGGCAGTGTGTAGCTGTCTTTATGAGTGTATCTATTTTTATATGCAGTGGTTAGGTGTGTGGCAGTGTGAATCTTTGTGTGGCAATGTAAAGCTGTTTGTATCTATGTATAGATATGTGTGGCAGTGTGTCTTTGTGTGTGGCAGTGCGTAGCTGTGTTTGTAATATATGTTTCTAATGGTGGATCTGCAAGTTTTCAGTACAAGTAAGTGAATGTGAGTGTAAGTGTATCTGTGAATGTATGCCTCTGTGTGAGTGCAATGTCTACATGACTGCCCAGAACTGGCCCCGATCTGGCATCCTGCCAAGAGCCCTGGGCAATCTTAATCTAAATACCTGAGTTCTGATATGCTGGACTATCACCTGTTACATGCCTGATAATTCAGCACATAAGAATGCCTTTCACACCCTGGCTCTCATTCTTACTATGAAGATGGCAGCTTCTGCAACAGTGACATACAGAAAAAAGGTGTAGGATAAAAGAATAAAATGCAAAACTTTCTTTTAAAACTAAGCAAAAACCAATAATACTAAAATACAAAACCTAGAGAAATATACAATCCGCTGGGAGCAATCTATTACTAAACACCCACCTTGACTACCTTGCAGCCTCTAAACAGCTATAACATCATCATCCCTGAAAAGCGATTGTTAGTATACCTCTCTTCAGCCAGACAAGCCTACAGGGCACTCAAAAGCAATATTTACAAGGCCCATCAAGCAGCCCAGAGATGCTAAAAGCATATACAATGCATCATTAAATAAATCTCTCTGCATTAACTCCTTTAGATATAATGATATCCTCCAGATTTGCCTGCGTGCACACAACAGTTCTTGGTTCCTAACTATAATGCATTTCTATGTAAGAGAGTCAGTGCTTGATGCATATTATTCTACCCACATTTCTGTTCTGAAATTGGAATTTCGTTATCTGCACTTACAGTTTGAGAACGTCTTATAACCTGGACACTAACACAAACTGAATCCCAAGAGTGGATTGAAATATAAGAAGTGTGATATAACTAAAACACAGGGTCATTTAAAAAAAAAAAAAAATGTTTTTATGATTTTGATGGAATACTAATAAACTGGATAATTAGAATGAAAAAGACAAGCCAATGACCACCTAGGTACATACCAGCTTCAGAGTTAACTTTCCCTAAAAGCTGGTTTGAACAGATCAGATTATTGGGATTTTGCTTTGTCTTTACTGGACACAGCAGAAACCTGGGGTTGAGGCTTAGGTTAGTTATAGGGGAATAACGTGTGATTGGTATTCACCAACCTTTTGTTTCTTTGGAGCTGTCAAATGTTTAAGTGAATATTAATATTAAGTATTAAATAATAGTAGTAACTATTAAATATTAGGATTACTTCGGATCTGGGGTTATTATTATAATTCCAGAATAGTGTTTGTGTGTCTTACTAAGTTAAACGGGTTTGTAAGGGTTAAGATCGGGTAAAGAGTTTTTCTAGTGCCCTTAGGAAAAAGGTTGCATATTCTCTCTAGCTTAAGAATATATATCAGGTAGGATGGACATATATTAAAGGAATGCTCTAGGCACCATAAGAATGTCATTGAAATGTGTCAGGAGGCCCCCAGGCACTTTCTTACTTCAACTGGTTAAACAGCTCTCGATCGGTCAAAACCCCAAAGGTTGCCTCCAGATACAGATCTCCAATTCCCCCAGCGACAACCAGCTTCTGAACTAAGTGCAGAGTGCTGCGGACCAGGGGCACCACTCATTGATTAGAGCTGTCAGATGACTTAGCCAATCAGTAGCACCCCATTCATAAAAAGGCACATATGTTTAACTCCTTCCAGAAAGCACCCAGGGGCCTCTTGGCACCAAAGCAACTTAATTTAGATCAAGGAGTGTTCCTTCTACAGATTGCTGTTGTGGTTATGGTGCCAGGAAGACATGTCACTCCTCCCTCCACCCATTGTAAAGAGTTAAACAATTTTTGAACAGTTTGACTTTTTACCTGGGTGCCACCAAGCGTTCAGTTGACACTGTCAGCCAATGTGCCAAGCCCTGCAGGGACTGCTTAGGAACTTTCAGATCTCCAGCATTGGTAGTGAAGGTGGGGAGCAGTGCCCGGCAGACCCCATGTGAGCAGTCAAACCATTCAAAAAAATAGTGGTTATAATGCTTGCAGTGCTTCTTTGAAGCTTTTCGCAGGTTTGAATTATACACTTCCTAAAGCAGGATGCTCCTCCAATATGACACTGTCATATCTTTTACTCTGTTCCTGTATTCCCTTGTCAAAAGACAAGACTCCTATAGATTTGTGCTCACCTGGGAATAATGAAATCAACTACAGCACATGTTGCGTGGCTGTTGTGACAGCGAGCATGAAAATTACTTGGAGGAGGACTCTATTTTGTATGCTATTTTATGACTTACATGCTATGCAGTAAGTATTACCCAATATGCCAAGAATGGACTGACAGCTGAGAGGAGAAAATATATATATTTTTAGATTTTTTTGGTAATGTGTAC
The DNA here is from genome assembly GCA_933207985.1 of Pelobates cultripes. NCBI lineage: Eukaryota > Metazoa > Chordata > Amphibia > Anura > Pelobatidae > Pelobates > Pelobates cultripes. The sequence goes on from OW240919.1 coordinate 92,689,422, forward strand.
ACATTTGCTAGTAATTCTTATAGCATCAAGTTTATAGGGAATGTATTGTGCCTTAAAGTAACACCACATTGCATTGGGAATGACAGGTGCACTTGAGTACCTTTGGCTTCTCTTATTATACATTTATCTGAACATTCACAGTTAATCAATCGGCTTTACATTTTTAGAATTTCGTTCTTGTATTCAATCAATTGTTTTAGCAAATAAGCACACAGTGGAAATCATCCAACAATTACCCCTGTTGACCAAAAGCTCAATTAGGGGTTTAATGAAGAACTGTCTGGTGTTGCCGAGAACTAGATGCTATATATGCTGTATATACTTTATGGGATTTAAATCAACAGAGCAAGCATGAAAAGTGCCAAATTTGGCATCGATGTAATATTTTTGGATAAGCTCTTCAAATTATTTTATATTTTTGATTATTTAAAATATTTTTTTCAAAATATTAAAATATCAAAAAACATGATATATAAAAAAATGTCAACATGGGGACCTTCTAGCCAGCCAGATGTGCAGAGAATGAGCTCCCTGCTTAATCTTCAATGAATATAAACTGAGGTTTTACAATCTTAGACTTTCACCCAGCGACTATTTACCTGCTCCGTCTCACAGAGGAGCTCCTTGAAACTGAACTTGTGTCTCACCTTCCTACCTAAGGCATGAAAATCTGGTTGCGGCCTGCACGGTCCAGTTTGCTCTGTGGTTAGGAGAAACGGCTGATTTCCTGGCCTGGAGCTGCTGGAGCCACCGATATCTGAAGTTGCTGCCCTGTTTGTCCCCCTTCTGGACAGGTGGGGGATTTCCCGGTCCCCACCAGGGTTGAAATCTCTGCTGTTCGGGAGACATTTCTGCTGTGCCCCACTACCATGGGGCACAGCTAAGATGGCTGCTATGGCAGCTGTTGCGACAGTGGGAGGCATCTAACCCTTACTTCAGCAGTGGGGAATGTGATGGAAACCATGTTAAAGCATAGGGTTGTTGACCATCTAAAATCACATGGATTTCAAGATCAGACACAGGTTTACTTCAGGGAGATCATGCCAAACTAATGTTATTGATTTTTTTGATTGGGTAACTAAAATAATAGAACAGGATGGTGCAGTAGACATTGCTTACCTAGATTTCAGTATGGCTTTTGACACTGTTCCACAAAGAAGGCTCATCAATAAACTGCAATCTTTAAGTTTGGATTTCAATATTGTTGAATTGGTCAGGCACTGGCTGAATGACAGGCAACGGAAGGTTGTAGTCAATTCAGTATATTTGAAGCACGGTCTAGTTACCAGTGGGGTACCTCGGGGATCCCGACTTGGACCCATCATCTTTATTTTTATTAGTGATACTGCAGAAGGTCTTGATGGTAAGGTATGTCATTTTGCTGATGATACTAAGATATGTAACAGGGTTGATGTTCCAGGAGGGATAAGCCAAATGGCAAATGATCTAGGTAAATTAGAAAAATGACCAGAGCTGTGCCAGCTGACATTTAATGTGGATAAGGGCAAGATAATGCATATTGAGCGAAAAAAACAAGGGCAGAGTATAGAACATCGCATATCCTACTAACCTCAACATCTGAGGAAAGGGATTTAGGAGTAATTATTTCAGATGACTTAAAGGTATGCAGACTATGTAATAGAGCAGCAAGAAACGCTAGCAGAATGCTTGGTTATATAGGGAGGGGTATTAGCAGTAGAAAGAGGGATGTGATTATGCCATTGTACAAAACACTGGTGAGACCTCACTTGGAGTATTGTACGCAGTACTGGAGACCGTATCTCCAGAAGGATATTAATACTTTGGAGAGAGTTTAGAGATTCAGGGCTACTAAACTAGTTCATGGATTGCAGGATAAAATGTACCAAGAAAGGTTAAAGGATCTTAACATGTATAGCTTGTAGGAAAGGGGGAATAGAAACATTAAAATACATAAAGGGAATCAACACAGTAATGGAGGAGACTATATTTAAAAGAAGAAAAACTACCACAACAAGAGGACATAGTCTTAAATTAGAGGGGCAAAGGTTTAAAAATAATTTCAGGATGTATTACTTCAGAGAGGTTAGTGGATGCATGGAATAGCCTTCCAGCTGATGTGGTAGAGGTTAACACAGTGAGGGAGTTTAAGCATGTGTGGGATAGGCATAAGGCTATCAAGATTTAAATATCCCCTCTGACTCTAAGGACTGGTTGAGATCTATAAGACTAACCAACAATCTGATACATTGTATGAATATCGTCAAATTTTCAATTCAAATGTATGCATAGGTGGTATCTAATTCCTTCAAAACTTGCAGTCATGTACCTCCATTACTCTAACAGATACTGCAGGTGTAGAACCAGGGAAGGTTCTCTTTTGCACATTTGGTTTGAGTGTGATTTAATTAAACCCTTATGGCTACTGGTCTTTGACAAATTAAAAATATTTACTAAACTCAACTTAGAAAAAAGACCAAACACCGCTTTGCTCCAATTAAATTGGTACAGAGTTTCCAACTTAAAAAACAATGATTGTTATACATTTTTTTTCTGCTACAAAGATTTTAATAGCTAAAACTCGAGAGGAAAAACTCACTCTATAACCTGGTTATAACTAAAAAATCAAGTCCTATATCAACTCCGAATTGAGAAAGGCCCAAGATGGATAAATCCTTCCGCCATTACCAAAAGCAGTGATGCCCAAAACTGGTGGGAGTATCTTCAAAAACAATAATATTTCCAGGTCTTTTGCCATTCTCCTTCATTTAACAGGATATGTCCTTTTTGTGGTCCTTAACTTGTCTTGTCTTGTACAGGTGTAATAACGTGCTAAACAAAACAATAACATATTGAGCATTGTTTATGTAAATGTATTGTTGTGTTTTTGTTAAAAAAAAAAACTTAATAAAGATTATACAAAAAAAGGGGGGGAGGGGCTAAAAACTTCTCACACCATAGACTAGGTCACCGATAGGTGGTGCTACCACGTAAGTAGCGGCTTAAAGTTCACATCAGTCAGAAAATAGATCAGAGAGCAGAGTGAAAGTTTGAAATAGATTTATCCTATAGTTACATTGCTATTATGTATTAAGAAAGGACAAAGGGACACATTTAATTATGATTTTAATTTACATGTTTTTAATTGCGTCATACAAATTAATAATTGTTGTTTGTATAGTATTTTGCCCCGAGTTTCTAAAAGGAAAAAATATAAGAAATGTTTGGTTTGTTCATATGATTCTAGTGCAATGTATATCGCAAAGATTGAGTTGTATTATTAATTTGTGCTTAAAATGTGCTTTCAATACAAAGAGGAGCTCTTTATATTTCACTGACAATATCCACTGCTACATAAACTCAACATCTAAAAGTATATACTTTTAGCATATGCTTCCACAATATTTGATGGTCTCAAGGAGAGGGTTGAGGCTGAGAAGGTGAAGGATTAACTCCTTTATGACAGCTGATGTTCTGGAACTGTTACAAAAACATATCTCTGGAGAATTCGTGACTGTCCAGTACTGTAAATGTTTAGAGCAGGAATAACCAAAAAGGTAGATATCCAGATGGGGTTGAACTACAAATCCCATGATGCTTTGCATGCATCTAGAATGCTTTTAGAATGACAAAGCATCATGGAAGTTGTAGTTTTAAAACATCTGGGGATCTACCTTTTGAGCACACGTGGTTTAGATAGTGCCATGCAAACATGCAATCTCCGATCTCCAGGTAAACACTCATAAAAAGAATACCTAAAAAGCGCTAATTTCAGCCATTTACAGGTATTTCTCAGAGAGTGAGAGAGACTCACTTAAAGTGTACAATTCCTTTGAGACCAGATGTATTCTTACTGCATCTTAATCTTCCACCAATTTAATCCCTTAAGGACCAAACTTCTGGAATAAAAGGGAATCACGACATGTCACACATGTCATGTGTCCTTAAGGGGTTAAAAAAAGTATTTCCATAGTTTAACAGCAGTAAAACTAATAATCGTAAAAAAATTAAAAAATTCCTCAAAACCAGACTGGTGTTTAATAAAACACCAAATACGATCCCAAATAATGATGGAAAAATATATTAACACCTGTTAATAAAAAACTAAGATTTATAGGCTTCTGGGACGAATCACAGAAACGAATAGATGATACTTAGTAAACTAATTTGAAGGAGGTCTCCCCGAAACGTGACCTATTCCCCAATTTGGTTTGAATCCGAGAAGAGAAAAATACCCTTTGTAATCTAGTGTGAGTGTTTTTTTGTCTTTTTTTTAATGCAAAATTTATTTGGTAAGACCAAAGCTCTACATTTATAAAAATAATATATCACATTATATACAATAAGGTATTGATCAAAAGATTTCGATATATATATAAAGCCAACCTTTTTCTACACCTGACTGTAGAATGTAGTAAATCAAGCTTTTGCATCAAAATCTGTTAGACCTGGGGTTTATTATATTATTATTATTAAATATTTAGATTAATACTATTCAAATTTATTGTCTTAAAAAGAAACACAATGAAAATAATGAAATACTAAAAGTAAGAGTAAGATGGAACTATATCAGATAAATGTATGCATTTCGTTCACCGTTTTATATATATTTTTTTCTTTGTTTTATGTATTATGTTTTTGAAAACAACACTTGTGACTGATGGAGAGGCTTGGGGGTACATATAGTTACTATCTCATCCTCCCATAATCCCTAATACACCTGCTTAATTAACAAAATAATAACCCCATGAACTATACTTACTATCAAATCTCTCTCTCATTTACAGCGGTTGGGGCAGGGGAATACATTAAGAAAATGCCCTCAAACCTTCTGGGAATGTAGCAGAACACAAATTGAGATATATTAGTTCAGTGAAATAAGGGCCTTACATCCCACTAAATGAGCAATAAAGAAACTGTACATGTATGAAGATATAGCAAACATTTTAATTACAATGAAGTAAGATAGTTTCATTATTTACCAGAATGCTATACATTGTAACGCATTGACCAAGTAAATTCAAATTATTGTGATTGATGGATCAAAGAAATAGCTGTTGTGGGAGAAATGTATAGGCTCTAGACACGAATGGGTAAACTCTTATTCTGCTAAACATACACGTTTCGGAGAGTCTTTAGGTGCTTTTTTGCTAAGTGTCTTTTAGGGGCTTTTTGGTAAACGTCTTGAACCAGGTTTAACCATTTGCAAGTAAAAAAACATGTTTTGACCATTTATACAGGATGCTTTAGGTTGGTCAATTCTTCCTCATAAGGTTTTGAAGTTTCCTTTGATCATGTATTGTATGCATGCCCCATTCTCGAACATTCGATGGGCAGCCTCTATAAACTGTATACTTACCTTTAATAAATTGAAGTAGTGATTCTACATACTTTGGTCTGTCTGAGTTTTTGTTTCCCAAGCTCGAGGGTGGGGTACAATCAGGTCTGAATAAGGACAAAGACTGCAGCAAAGGAAAAAGCTCCCCAGGTCCAGAATAGAAGCCTCAATGAACTTGGTGGCAGTGGTGGCATCTGCACGGAGGGTAAGTGATATTTTTTATAATCTTTCCCATCTTTTGAGATCCAGGATATTGTTTGGGGTAATAGGTGTACTAGGGGTTCAAGTCCCTAAGATAGTTCAAGTTCTAGGTTTATTGGAGTTTCAATCCCCGGGATAATTGAGGCAGGTTTTAGTTCCCAGTTCAAATTGAGAAATTATTAAGGCTTGATTGCCCATCAGAAAAATATATTTCGTTTTGCTTTACCATATAACAATATACATTGGAATTAAATGTGCAAATAGGTGATATATATAGTGGTATTACTTCTAAAAAACTTAGCTTTGTTACACTCTTATTTTTTTAAAACATCTTTAAAACAAAATATTCAAAATAGCTCAAAATTATGAAAAATATGATAAAATTGGTGTCTACAATGGAACACTCACATGCTCCAGAACTAAAACCTAGCTCTGGTAATAGAGACTTATGGGTCTCCTAGTTAATATACTCTCCTATTTGTGGAATGTTGTTCCGCACTTATTCTCCGCATTATTTTAGGTCTATTTATTCTATAATTCTTTCTCTATATGAGGATCTCAGAAGTCTCTCTTCTCCTTAATCTAAAATTATCTTTGTAGGTTCTCTGTTACAATTGACTCTTTCTTAATTTCCATATAATGTTTCTCTATTTTTTTCCCCCTAATTTTTTAATTTATTAAAAGATCATACTTCATTTTCTTTATAATCTTTAATATCTCTAAAATATTCTTTTTTCTATTTATTCAGACTATTCATTCACACTATTTCTCTTTCTTTTTTGTTCATTTTCATCTCATGAGTGACATAATCAAAGTCTTTCTTATTTAAGTTGTTCAGTATCTCCTCCTGACATTTATTAATCTCTCCATCTATTTCTCTGAGGTTTTCTTTCTTTCTTTTTATGATGAAACTCATGGTTGCCAAAGAGAACCCTTCCAACATAAAATCCATAGCTGCACATGCTTACATAAATCTGGTATTGTATTTTTTAAACTTTATGTTTTAATAAAGTGTATGCATTTAATATATATTAACCATCAAGTTCCTGAATTGCAAAGAAGATGGTGGGGTCCTCAACTACACAATGCTTATCTACAGAGTCAATTGATTGGATCCAAGCTTGTGAGCAATATTTTAAATGTTTTATATTGGATGATTCTTAAAGCAATATCACACAATACATTTTCTCTTCTGAGATCATTCTGAAAAACTACTCATCACCATTATCCTGAGCAAAAGGGAGAGCTCACCTAAATGGACCCTATTAACATAGAATGGGTGCCCAGAATATTATTATTATTATTATGTTATATTGTAACCATTTTTCAGTATATTTTTTTTGTTTTGTTTTTTTACTTTATAATGTCACTATTATCCTTGTTCACCCCTGTTTTATACTAAAAGCTTTTAAATAAGATTTACTTTAAATCCAGCGCACAGTGAGGTTCTGACTGACTGCCACCCCATCACCTCTCTCTCATGTTCAATCAAATGCTTCTCATATTGAAACATTTGATTGTATTCTTCTCCCAGGCTATGAGTGCATGTACATGCTCTGAGCAAGGCAGGGTAGGGTAAGGTAGGGAGGGAGTGTGAGGTGAACCAAGGGAGGGCTTTAAATATAATAAAACAAACAGTCAAATACTGAAAATGCAGAGAGTCTAGGAGTCTGCACACAATTAACATTAAGAAGCCAAGAATAGCATTCCAAATTACGTGTACCGACGATGTAACTAGCCCACGGTAAGAAAGTAAAAGCAGAAGTGTCATGAAAGCCTACAGATGCCTGGAATGTAAATCTATCCTGAGACAATCATAGAACTTTATTATCAAAAAGGGATAAAACAAGCTCTCAACAGAACTTGATATTATGGTTGCAAGGTTGAAAAAGATTTTTGAACATGACAATTGTTACTTCAATACATTTCACAGGGAAGATGACCTTCACTTAGTCCTTCGTTTAACGTCCAGTAAAAGATGTTATCCAGAAACAGTTTCTTGTTAAATAAATGCTTATGTTTAATATTATAAATGCTATTGAAATAAAAAGTGCCTGTTATAGGAATTCTTAGAAATATAAATGAGAAGGATATGAAAAATGTGCATAACCTTTGCTTATATATGTATGGATATGTACTAACATTGTGTAACATTGATAGAAATAAAGAAACGTATTTAGAACAGACGTATTTTTTATTTGACCAGCAAAAGAGATCAAGGACCTAATGTCATGTCTGATCAAGAAACGCCCAAACACCTAACCATTGTTCCTAACCCTACTGCCTACACATTACCTACACTAACCCAAATTCATAATAAAACATCTTATTGGCAAACTTTATTGTCAAGCTAAGATTTAATTTACTTTCCTTTGTAGCATTAACATGCAGTGACAGCCAGCATGCATCTCGTAGAATCGTTTGGAAGAGGTGCAAATGACCACTGGCCTCATTCAAGTAAATAGTAGAAAATCCATTAAAATAACAAGAATGTTCTGCATTAAAAAAAAAAAAAAAAAAAAGATCCATTTAGTGTGTCCACATACACAACAATTAAAGTCTTGATCATGGTTGATAGAGATCATACGAGAGGATGAAGAAATTGCGGAGCTATTCCTTTCATTTATAAACCAAAATTATGGTATCAACCTAAGTTATTCTTATTAAGTAAGTGTAATCATTCACAAAAAGAGTGCATAGCATTCTCACTATTCTATCATTTTCACATAATGTTATAGGCTTTTTTTTTTACATTCAATAATAAGTGAGCACTAGCTGTGCGGATTTATAACTTGAAAGAGTTTTGATTTACATTTTTTTATAAAACGCGAATCTAAAATTTCTAGGCTACTTTTGAACAATATGTATATTTTACCATTTTCATCCAGTCTTGAAAAAGATTGCTTCCTAGATGGAAATGTCACCCAGACAGTGACTTAAATGTCAAAATAAAATGCTAGTACAAATATGCAACTTGTCATTTTGTCTTTGAATCTTTACATGTGTATGTTGCAAATGTCTTAGTGACCACACGAACCCTTGGGTTTATCTGTATTTGTTTTAAATATCTAATTTTATGACAAAATTGTATTGTCCATGCATCCATGGACATATTTAAAATTAAGAGATATTTCAATAAATTCTTATCTGTAAAATATTTTGAAATATATGAATACATAAAGTGGTGAAATATTACCACCTTTGATGGTATTTCAAACAGAAATTCTTATAACTCGTTGACAAATTGCCTTTTCAAACTGGACACATATTCTGGATGTTCTTCTTGAATAACTTGCACTTACAAAAAAAAGCAATACTTTTTTTCTCACTTATATTCTTGAATTCTAAATATACTGTTTAAAATAATTTATTGCAGCAACCAATACATAATTTATTCCTTATGACTAAGGATGTATTTTATTGTCAAAAAATGGTCATTCATTACTCTAGTCATTATATTAAATGTACTTACTTATTCAATTTTAGAAAGTACATTTGCATCTATTATGGAGTGACCTGTTTGTAACATGTGAATAATCTTTTTTCTCTAAATACCTTATACATTTGAAAGAATCTAAAGAAAATCTAATGACTAATATGCTAATTGTTGATGCACAATAAATAGCATGAAAACCCCAATTTGAAGGGAAAGTCACATTTTTAAAGGGTAACTAATAGTTTTTAGGGTTGCACAAAAAAAAAAAAACTTGCACTGGCACATGCTGGCATTTCATGCAAATGAAAATACTGCATAATTCTCTTTTCACTGCTCACAATTGGCCACTTAAATACACAGATTCTGTTCCAACAAAATCTGCCCACTGGATTGAACTTGAGTGCCTGGACCATCATAACTTTTTTCCAAATCAAATTGTGAGGATTGGCCAACCTCAGACCCGGTTGCACCCTGGGATCCAGGAAAGTGCGATATCCATATTGGTAACTATACTTAAATACACAGGGCATGCTGAGAAGGTGGATGTGACAATCACCTAAAACTTACTACCAAGGCCAGTTGGTTCCTCTTTAAATATAATAATTTCAAGAATTAAAAAATATATATTTTTTTTATCGTTCAAAGGTTATTCATTGTTTCTAAAATATACAGAGAACAATATGTATGTTGAACAATCAACCACATAATTTTATTATGGGAACAAAAAGCTAATACATAGCAAGGCTTGCTAATAAAGAATGTGTATATATATATATATATATATATATATATATATATATATATATATGTATTGAAAAGATGATCCTCAGAGTGGAACCAGAAGAATAGATAAAGATGAGAAAAAAAGAGATGGAGTAAAGGGGAAAAAGGAAAGTGGTAGTGGGGAATTAAAAGAGGTAGGGTAGAAAGTTAGTTGTGTTCTTTCAAAGCAAGAAGAGGTGTACGTGAGACTGCCACCCATGCACCAATGATCCCTCGTATGAAATCAACCCTAAAGTGGAGAGTGAGAAGGGCTCTAGACCTTACAAATATGTTTAAACTAATAATGACATTAATAAACTACAGTAAAATGTTGCAAATGAATAATTTAATGCAATATTCTTTATGTTATTCTTTAACATAATTTAAATGGTTTCTTTAAAATGCATATTGTGTTCAAGACAGAGCAAATTAAGTTTTGTTTTCTTCTTGATTAGATCAATAAAATACTAAAATCATTAAAAGTGATTAAACAACTCTAATGAAGTGTGCACACATACTGTCATGAGAGTAAAAACATACAATTTTAAATTAATCATAAATAAAGTAATTTGTGTTTTAATTGATTAGTCCAAGAATATATTATGTTTATGCCATGTTTAAAGATTATTGAATGTTCGTGGGACATGAGTTTTTGATATGCTATGCTAAAAAAAAATAAAAGGAGAGATTATATGGATAAACACAAACAAAGGAAGCCCAATGCACCATTTAGGTAATATGGGCCATTACTGCTTTGCTTGCTTGTCTGTGATGGTCCTGCAAGGCAGTTATGGACAGGGCTGGATTTACATGTTGATGCCATAGAAATCTAATGTGCCCTTTGACCCCCCTGCCACCCCCTCCAAAGGGCTGATTTATAGAACTATTCATTAAAGGGAGAATTCAAAGTAAGCGCAAAGCAAATTGAAATTTTAAGTCACAGTAGCAGAACTGCAAACATTCTCTAAGTGAGCTATGCTTTACTTTTAGATACTTTGGCCTAAAATTTGTAATTCACTTTTAAGCTAAAAAACATATATTGAAATTTAGAAATACGTGTATGTACGTGCTTATTTCTGCTTGTAATGTATTGTGCCTGAATCTGTGAGTATAGTAAGTGTTTGCAGCTGTGTGAAGGAGAGGGGTTGATGTAAGGAGACGGGTTAATGTCAGAGTTTGGTTACATGTGGTGTTTAGTGTTAAGATGATTCAAAACTTTAAAAAGGGTCAATAGTTGTATAATAAGTGTTTAGATTACATGTGTTCTCTGCCAGAGTCCGGTTCTAGTTATGGACTGGATGTGATTTTTATCTGTTGAATATATGAAAAGTATAAATTGTTGCTACTGACCAACATATTACTCTTAGTTCCGGAGCAGCATGCCGTCAACCAATGCTTCTCTCAGGTTTCATTGACCCGATCAGAGGTGATCCCACACCCAGCTTGGATTTACCTGGAACTTGAGTGCCTTGGAGTGTGCTAGGCACAAGTTAGACTATGCAGTATCCTAATTTTTTGTAGGTTAGGGGACGGTGGGTGGTTAGCAATTATTTGTTATATAGTTAAACAGGCCAAAAAGAGACATGCTTCCACGAAGTTGAGCCTTTCTCACATTGGTTTTTACTGTTGTTCCAAAAGAAGGCAAAAACCCCCCCATATTGAAGTGCTTTCCAATTTTGCAACAAACTAGGAAAAATTCCTTCTTGACCCCGTAATGACAGTTCGATCCCTCTTTGGATCAAGAAGCTGTTGTCCCACATATTTAAAATTATATTCCTGAATATGTTTTTTTCAAGTATTCATCCAGCTGCTGTTTAAACATCTTTACAGACTTTAATAAAACCAACTATTCAGGCAGAGAATTCTTACTGTTTAATAACCCTTTTCATTTCCTTAGACTAAATCTCCTTTCTTACAGTCTAAATGACCTTGTATCAGGTCATACCTGTCGGCATCACCATTACCCAGGCACTTCCGGGTAGACGGAGCATAGCCACACCCCCTTCTCTGACATGCTCTCATCATGCTACTACATAGGGAGACCGCGCCAGATTCAAAGTGCTGGATTATTGTGAGGCTTTCCCCCGTGACCCTCAGACCGGCTACAATTTACTGCAATTACTGATACGTGTACCGAACCCTGGACTGGAATTCGTTGACCTACCTTCTCCTCTCCTCGACCTCGGATTGAAATAAGGACCTCTGCTTCTGCTCCAAAGGAAGTATTCAATATCACTGGATGCAACACTTAAGAGCTTCGGAACCTACTCCCACTGAACGCTAAGTATTTTACTTCAAGTTCAATTTGGTCTCTGCTTGCTTATGCTTTAACAATTGCCACTTTGTTGCTACGTGAAAGCTACATTTTCTATCTGCTGCAATTAAGTTTCTCTCTGAATAACTTCAACCTATACTTGGACTAATTCTTATTTAGTATTGCTACACTGTTGCAAATCTGCTGCTGCTTGTTCCGCTTTCAACAACTAACAACCATGCTAAAGTTCTTAAAGCTACAGTAACAGCTTTTTTCTTCAGTTTATTCATTAAATAAATAATTCAACCTCCTTCTGCAGTTATGTTCCATCTTTTATTTGAAGTAGCATAACACCTTGTGTCCTATGTATAGTTCTGCTTATTAATAGATTTCCAGACAATGGCTTGTATTGGCCCTGAATATATATGCTATCATATCCACTTGGAGGGGCAATTTTTCTGAACTAAACAGATTTAAGTTTGTTAATCTTTCTTCATAACCAAAATGTTCCATTCCTTTTATTAAATTTGTAGCCTGCCTCTGCACTTTTTCTAGTGCCATAATATCATTCTTTAGAACAGGTACTCAAAATTGTACATCATATTCAAGGTGTGGTCTTACCAGTGATTTATAAACCAGGTAAAGTGAGATTACTTGCCTGAGCTTGTCCCTCACAGGTGCTGCCATCTTTCTTGCACTGCTCCTCTTCAACTCCTGGCACTTCAACGCGAGAGTACAGCATTGACGCTTATGGGGGATCCCGTGAGTCAGAGTTGACTCTTAGACTCCACCTTGAGTCTAATGAAGTCAGGTGGAGGAGAAATACAGAGGCAAAGTAGTCCCTACTTTGTCTCAGTATATCTCTTGACTGGGTTGGAATTTCAGTGAAATTTCAACACAGTCAAAGTGAGTATTTCATACAGATTCTATTTTTATGAAATACCAATTTTTAAGGGGGGAATGACAGTGCCACCTTAAAGTCAAGGTGAATGAGTAAAATGGTTAAATTAAACCAAAGTCAGGAATTTCAAAGTTCAGAGTAGTCAGAGATCAAAGCCAAGTTAATAACGAAATCACACACTAGAAATCAAAATGCACTCTAGGATAAAACAGACCATGGCATTGCAAAGAGGAGTGGTCAGAGTGGCCTTATATAGCCATAAGCTTGTTGCTATAGTTCTTTTTAAAACCGGCATAACTTTAGCTGCTGAATGATGTGGATTGATGTTGTGTCAAAAGATAATGCAAGCTTTGGGGTGTATACATGGAGTGCTAATAGGAGCGGACCATGTCAGAATCAACGCCAGAATGGCGTGTGTGGTCAATATGCACAGAGCAGTCTGCGTCAAAACTAGCTTTAGAATGACATACAACATCAATACACATGCATCCGCGTCCAAGAGGGCACAGGAGCCAAGACATTTACATAGGGTGATGTTTTAGTCCCAGTAATTTTTTCTGCATTTTGCATTTTGGTGTTTTCATGGTTGAAAAACCACCAGAATGAATTGCAGCCTGCATCCATCCTCTTCCATTAAATACTTCTATTTGCATGACCTAACGGCACCACTACTTCTCCCATCCATTCCTGAACTAAATCTTGATTACAAGGTGTCTTGGTCAAAAAGAAGCAGTTAAAACACAAACACTTCAGCTATGCTACACATCTACTTCCTGGCACCATTTGTCCTACAGATAGAGTTTATCCACTTTGTTTTTCTAAAAACTGTGCAATATAGGAGTGTATAACTGCTCAAAAGAGCTATATATGTCGGTCTTCACCCTTTTCAATAGTATGCCATCATCACGAATAACTCTTTGAAACTTCAATTACAAAACCTCCAAGAGTCAATGAGGTTTTGTCAAGTTCATCAACATCCGCTATAATAAGGAACATTTAGATATTCCCTTAGAATTCCTTAGGCCCAAATCTACATCCACCCCTGCAACTAGGCCCTTTAATTTTACTTGGTTCTACTCGCCCACCCTGGTTCCTTCTAACTATATAGCATGTTCCTTTATTAGAACCACGGTCAATTACCTCCACATTCCCTTCACACATATCTCTTGCCTCATCTCCAGTTTAACCTTTAGATTGTAAGCTCACAGGCAGGGTCCTCTACCTGCTTTATCGGTCTGTTCTTATTGTGCTGTCCTCAGGTATGCCCTAACAGTCCAGGATTCAGGGATTACCCAGTTGTGTCTAAGGTGTTTTTAGAAAAAAGAAAAAAAAACGCTTTACACACAACAAGGTTTTCCCTAAATCCTGGACTGGTAGGGGCTACTTGCAGCTCTGTATTTGCAGCGAGGCAAACAATGCATTTGCCTTGGGTGGCACTTTCCAGGGGAAGCTAACCAGGGAGAGCTCACATATCAGTTCTCCCTAGCAGCCTGCCTGGAACTCAGCTAGCTGCCTGCCTGGATGCCTGCACTACTCCGTGCCAAAACAGCCTGTCCAGCAATGGACCCCAGGTAAAAAAAATCCACCCAGCTCTTCCAAAGGTAGGGAGGCTGGGTGGATTTAAATTAAAATAAATAAGCTGTGAGTGTTGGGGGGAAATGTTTGTGTGTGTGTCTGGCTGGCTGTCAGTGTGTGTGTGTGTGTGTGTGTGTGTGTGTGTGTCTGGCTGGCTGTCAGTGTGTGTGTGTGTGTGTGTGTGTGTGGGTCTGTCAGTCTGTCAGTGTATCTGTGTGTGTATATCTGTCAGTGTGTGTGTGTGTGTGTCTGTCAGTGAATGTGTGTATGTCTGTCAGTGAGTGTATGTCTGTCAGTGTGTGTCTGAGTTAGAGTGATTGTGTGTGTCTGTGAGTGTTTTCGTCTGTGAGTGAGAGCGAGTGTGTGTGTGTGTGTATATATGCCTGTCAGTGTGTGTCTGTGAGGGAGCCTGTGTGTCTGTGTGTGTGCCTGTCAGTGAATGTGTGTGTGTCTGAGGGAGTGTGAGTGTCTCTGAGTGTGTGTCTGTGAGTGTATATCTCAGAGGGTGCCTATGTGTCTGAGTGATTGTGTGTGTCTGTGGGTGTGTGTGTGTCTGAGTGATTGTGTATGCCTGTCAGTGTGTGTGTCTATGGGTGTGTGTGTGTGTGTCAGTGAGTGTGTGTTTGTCTGCGTCATTGTGCCTGTCAGTGTGTGTGTCAGTGACTGTGCATGTCTGTGCATGTCTGTCAGTGACTGTGTGTGTCTGTCAGATTGTGTCATATCAGTGTGTATGTCAATGTATCTGACAGTGTGTGTCTGTCAGTCAAAGTGTGTGTTAGTCTTTAACAGGAAGGTGTGACATTGACAGGTGGGGCAAATGTAAATTAGGGGGTACCCGATTTCCATCATGCCTAAGGCAGTACAGATCTAAAATACACCACTGGGTACTTGAGGACTTGGTTGGGAACCCTTGTAATAGAGCACAAGAAAAGGAAAAAAAACAACAACAACCCAGATCTGTTATACAATCTAGATATAAAGTATTTAGATGAGTTAGAAGATATGACACAGAGTAGTAACTGATAAGGTAGATGTTGAGGTCAGGTCATTAATACTTTCCCTTCATGTTAAACTGCTGAGCACATTATAGTGGGAAGTAATACCATCTTCAGGGTAAAAGAAATCAATGTAGCACAGCAACTGTTAATGGGAAAACTGCCTGCTAATATACACGCAAATATAAATACTGGTCAGTGGCTATAAATAAATGGATGAACAGTAACATGAAAACACTGGCACGAGTTTTAATGCATCACACTAAATATTCCCCCAGGAGACTGTAAGCTTTGGTTCCCTCTTCTACCATACTCTATATTGAAAACAGTAATACAATTACTAATATCGGTTGTTGGGATCTCTAAATCATGTCATTTAATAATATTAGTAAAATAGGCAACATGTTGTCAGAAGGTCTCAAAATAAAAAATAGCAACCTTTCACTATATTAAAAAATACATGAAACATGTATTCATGTCAATTTCATAATGTCAAGTCCTCTTCATTTTAATTTAATATCATTTTAAGATCAAATAAATCAGCTCTGTCACGTTCAGGGGGATTTAAATACTATGAAAAGGTGTTATCCCTGTGTGGAGTATGGTGGCTCAAGGGTGCAGTGAAATATAGACAGATTTCCCTATTTCCAAATCAATACTTCAGTGCTTCACCATCCAGTGACCTGCATCAGTACTGTACACTGGTGCCTGTGCTTCAGGCTTTCCCATAAAACAAAACAGTCCCTACTTTGTCTCATGATTTCCTTTTACTTAATTTAAATAAAATTCCTGCACAGTAAATGTGAATTTTTCATAAAAATGCAGAGTTTTGTAACAGCTACTTTAAGAAATACAGTCATCTTTCTACAATATTCCTTCTTATTGTCAAAGTAAATGCCACTATTAATCATATCCTTCAAATAATTAGTTCCAAGCCATTTACAGCTAAATACATGCCTTTTAAATGATTTCAAAGGACATGCTCTGAAAGGCATTGTAAAAGAATGACCAAATACTTGTGTTTTGTTTCTTACGAATCAGATTTATCTTAGGTTATTTGAGGCATGATGATTTTACACTCAATTTTCACTTTACACATGATGCTAAGTTAACAATTATCAGTTTTTAGATCACAGATTCAAAGCAGGCCTTTAAACCCACCTTTCATTAGCATTTAACTTGCAGCAACACAGTGATTAAGCACTGCTATCATAGATTATATGAGCTGCATCCAGTATGCATGCAGTTGATCACACTATCTAATTGGCAATTTGAAGTTTTTCGAATAACCCCGATTGACATTAAACACAATTAAAGGAACACTATAGGGTCAGGAACACAAACATGTATTCTTGACCCTATAGTGATAAAACCACTATCAAGCCCCCCTGACCTCCCTTGCTCCCTAAATATAGTAAAATCATACCTTTATTCCAGTCTTCTGCTGATGGCTCTGCCCCTGATCTGCCTGCTTGGCTGACATCAACAGAAGTGTTGATCAAAAGCCAATCACAATGCTTTGCCATAGGAAAGCATTGGATTGACTGAGACTCTCATGGACGCAGATCAGGAGCAGAGCCAGCACAAGCCAAACACAGCCCTGGCCAATCAACATCTCCTCATAGATATGCATTCAATCAATGCATCTCTATGAGGAAAATTCTGTGTCTCCATACAGAGGGTGGAGACACTGAATGGCAGTGTCTCCTTTAAAGACTTCCCAGGGGTCCTGGGACCCAAAGTACATTGCATAACACATGATGACAGTCCAATTTGATTCATCAGGCTTTATTTTTACTCCTTTTTTTACTGTGTCAGTTCCACACATCAATGTCGCACTTTTGCCCCATTTAAAATTTTTGCTTGGGAACCATAAAGACCTCAGAATAATTTCTTAAAATAAATTAGCTGTTGCTTTTCATCCATCTAGCTTTAACACTTTCCAAAATATGTCATTTAGTGGCTTTAATTCTCCTTTTCAAAGACTACCTTTTATCTGTAGTGACATATGTTTCTCTATCATAAAAGCATCGAATCACATTTTTTGCCTTTAGTAAACACAACGAACACAATGTAAGCTTTTAGAAAGAGCATTAAATCTTTCGGATATTCAAGAGGTATATAATTACGTTTAGTGTCAGGGGACAAGATTAAACATTTCATTACCTTCTCTAACCATATAAATTAAAAAAACATTATTGCATTAATATACTGTACTACGTGCTTGGGTCAAGAGGGGCGCTGTGTGCAGTACATAAACAAGCCATTGTAATGGCTATATCCTGGATATAATGGGATTTTGCTCGCTCCAGCATTAGTCTTCATTTTTATTCCTTTTTTAAATAGCTTTCTGGATTTTGTTTTCTTTTCTATCATTTTACCAGCATACATCTCACTAGCAGAAATTATTTTACAGTGTTTTTGCTTGCTAAATGAAAGTAAAATCAAAGTGAATTTCAAATTTAAGGCCACAATTGCCAAACTGAGGAATTCTTTCTAAGTCGGGTATGCTTCAAGTTTGATTGCTTTGGCCTTGAAGTTGAAATTCACTTTGAATTCTGAACACTTTTTACTTTAGTGCAAAACCGTGTTAATATGTATCAGAATGTTCAAATCAAATTATGTGGCGATCAGTGACTGATAAATATTAAAATGCCGGTGCTTTGCTGGAATTTATACGCGTTTTTGGGAACTATTTTTATTTTAATATTGCTTCAAGGGAAAATTTTAGAATATGATCCTGATTTGACTTTGCTTGAAATTCCAGGTCAAATTCTAGGAAATATGAGGCTGAATTTATAATAATTTGGAATTTGGAATAATTGTCTAGTTGCTATGCTTCCACATTAGCCATTTTACAAAAATAAGAAATTTACTTCAAATTCACATCCTTTCTGTCTAACAGTGTCTGACTTGTAAGCATATTACACTGTTCATATCAAGGTTAATCACTAAATGCAATTCACTAAAAATGAGAATTGCAAGTTTTAGGACAAAATAGACACATTTTAAACATTATCTAGCTATATAAATATTTAGATCTTTTTCCATGTCTGGCCTATTATTATTATTATTATTATTATTATTATTTTATTATTTATATAGCGCCATCAGATTCCATAGCGCTGTACAATTTCAATTCTCTACAATTTCTGATAATCTAAGTGGAAGGTTTATTGTTCTATTTGCGCTTTCTGTACTAATTCGTACATTTGGATGAAATTATTTAATGGATTCCCCAATCACAATATAATTACCTAGCTTAGAAAATGATTCCAGGATCTCTATCAGTTTGTTACTGTGAGAGAAAATGGACAATGACATGGTTAAAAAAAGTGATAGAAAAAATCCCTGAAGTAGCACATTTTATTTTTCAAACAATCCTGTTATTTGTTTATTGACAAAGGACACATACAAATTCAGTCTAACTTATTTATAAAATATTTAAGCTGGAAGAGTGTATTCATTTGCAGAGGGTATCTTCAAGAGGATTACATTTAAACTGTTGCAAATCAGATAAACGTGTAAACATTAAAAGTTATTACTTCTGCAATTTGTTTGCGCTATTTACATAAAACGTGTAGTGATTTAAGTATCTATCATCTATCTATCTATCTATCTATCTAATCTTTCTAATCTATCTGTCTATCTTATCCATCTATGTTTAAAAAAAAAAAATAATATTCTTTATTAAATATTTGCATACATATACATCACATTACAATAATGGGATCATCATCGGATACATTTACACATCACTAAACAGGAAATGCATATTACAAGATATTACATTTTATCCAACAGAGATCTTTTAAATTAATAGTCATATCTCATTTTCAAGGTTGAATTCATGCTACCAATCACTACTCTTCCTATAGATCTTCTGAGTAAATATATCCATAAAGATACCAAAGAAAAAAAATATATATCTCCATACTCGACTAAACATAACAACACTAACTTAAACATTTAACACTTAACACTCATGGTCATATTATAATTAACTAACCTTAAAGACCAGCTAGATCCTCAGAGGGACACTCCAAAAGAAATTATGGAAATCTCCTTTACATAGAGGCACCAGCTTCATAAAAAACCTTCCACCAAATACCTTTGTTAAGGGTCCAAAATTTTACTATTTCCTATTTTCTTTAACCATAAGTCATATCTATGTTGTTGTTGACCCTTAACAATATCCCTTTCCATTTTTATTTGGAAATTTCAATTGTTCTTTAACTACAGGCCAAATTGGAGCCAAAGACAGCTTCCAATATCTTGCAATTGCAATCTTAGCACCCATCAATATGTGGATTACAAAGGGGGCTAAATTACCACATAATTGTCTAATATTTAATTGAAGGAGAAATATTTTAGGAGAAAATGTCAAATTTCTAAGAGTTAAATTTTTTTAATCTAATGTAGTTTCATCTTCCAAAATAACTGTATAGGGCCACAGTCCCACCATATATGTAAGTAATCCCCTCTTTCTACATTACATCTCCAACATGTATAGTCTAGATTATTGATAAATTTACTTGTTCTATTAGGAACCATGGACCGTCTATTTACAATTTTGTAGTGGCACTCTACTAAATTAAGACAATGAACATTTTTATAAACTAAGGAGAAGGCCTCCCTCCATTGTTCACAATTAATTTAGACTCCAAGGTTATCTTGCCATTTATTAATAATGGCTTCTAAAGGTTTGTCAAGGTCCCTTAATAAAAGCTGTAAACATAAAGCAATTAATTTTTGGTAAATTCAACCATGTTTGTAAATCAAGTCAGCTTCTGTTGGTCACCAAAAAAAAAAAAAAAAATAGCCAGCTTTCTATACACATTTGCCAATTCTGCTATTCACAAACAAATTGAATCAGAATTTTCTTATTATTACTGTCCCATTGATAGAGGTCAGAGGTAATTTCACCTATAACCCTAAGCCCCCTAATTCTAAGTAACCCATAGTTAACATTTTGTTATCATGGACCAAAACTACGTATATGGCTTTACTTTGATCACCCATTCTTCCATTGTAAAATTAGCTCAGTAAACTATAAATAAGTTATAGGCAAATCATCACTAGACTTGCTTGCACCAAAGAAAGTGGCTCATTTGATCAGTGGCCTGGGGTCTAGACAACTGTGATATGCTTGTTTCAACCAGTAGGAACTGAAATTGCATGAGAAATTAGTTTTGAGCCCTAAACCACGGGTCAAGAGACAAGCCCTACCACCTTTAATTCTATAACAATGCCCCAACTCTAAATACCCTTTAAATTTTACTGTCTTTTTTTCTATACATGGAAATTTGGTTTCTGTTTGGTGAAAATGTATTTGCAATCTGGCTGAACTATTTTCAGATGCATCTCACTGCTGCAATTAGATCTATTTAAAATAACTGGGACCCATTTGGTCCAGTGTCATTTCAATTTAGTTACTAGTGAATAAAGGGCATTATTGGTCATATTGAAATAGACAATTGTGCATTGATGGAAGTAACTGAATTTGCAATGGCACGTTCAGAATTTAGTAAATAGATCCTAATGTCTCTCTATGTAGAGCAGTAACTGTAATAACTGCTAATGGCTTCTTCATGTGACAATATCTGCAGTCCACAATCCACTATTTTAGATCCACTACTTACCAATGATAAATTTTAGTAATACTATCCTACAGAATAATGTAAAATATGCTATACCAATTAAATAATAGATACTGTCTGGTGAATAGTATATAAGATCATTTATTTAACATAAATAGCCATATTTGCTTAGACGTCTGATCCCATAACAATGGCAAATTTCAATGTGCTCATTTCTAAGTGTAAAAATTTAGCGTTTTATAAATAAAATGAATTCTGCTTTAGCAGTGATAAACCATTAGTTTGAACATCTAATTAATTATTCCAAGCAAGCTATGCCAAGCTGATTAAAATGATTTATTTTTTAATTATTGTGTAGTCTTTAACTATTTGAGTACTCTGCGATACAGTTTATTTTACACAGTAGCTCTGGAAAGCAAAGAATGTTATCATCCCTATTAATTATCATTTGACAGACAGACTATACTGATCTCAGCGTGATTGCAAGAGCCTCAATTGAACTACAGTGATCACAATATGCTAGCGCGGTGTTCATGTACTCCGAGGGTTAACAGCACCATCTGCTACTTGTAGTAATCAGATAATTGTTTGCTATTTGGAAGCATGAGGACAATGTATTGTCCTGTCATTTTTTGCAGTCAACACACATAAAGTATTTCTGTACCTTAATGTTCTAGCCATTAAGAGATTAGCTTATCACCTCGTCAGCAGTAAATGGTTGGGATACTGATTAGTACAGAGAGAAAATATGTGGTTTTAATTTCCTGTTCGGATTACGTTTGTAATTAATACTGATTTCCTCAACGATATCCTTTTATCTTTTATGTTGCCGCTCTTTCCTCCTCTTCTCTCTCTCTCTCTCTCTCTCGTTCTCTCTCTCATTCTCTGTCTCTCAACAGAGCTAATGTTCTTGCAGTGCAATATATGGATTCAGTTTTGCTACAGTGATGGTTACAAATACACAACTACTAAAGGGGCACTGTCTCTTCTCTGGAGATTGAATCCAACATTGGAAATCACCTAGTGCTTGTGTTAACCTTTTAATCATGCGATGCTCCATTTTCTTTTAAATGTATATTAACGATTTAGTAAATTACATCACAGTCCAGCTCAGTCTAGGCACAGTCAGGGCACACGATGCAAATAAGGAGGAGAAACAGTGTTCATTTTTCTCTTCTCTGTATGTTTTATTTTAATGCAGACTGAGAAATGCAGTGATTACAACGATGATTGACAGGTTGCAATGATGGAGTCACCAAGCTGCAGGATAACAAGTGTGAATTTTTACATTTTATTTTATTTTCAAACCTCACAAACACATTTGTTAAATATGTAAACCTAAATCATGTGACGTGACATGAAAAGTGTAGGTGTGCTGGCATGTATGTTGGATTAATGCTGAAGGAGTTAATGCAGCACATTCCTTCACAGACTTGTATTGTGATGTTTAGTTTGCTTTTAGTATGTTGTGAGCTGTATTGTGGTAAACAAGGACATCCAATACCAGTCAACTGACATATTTTGTATTTCTTTAACACAAACTAAAAGATGGCTGGAACATCAACAATCCTGTATTTTAATGATTTTTACAATTGGGAAGTATTTGAAGATAGAGGAAAGCTTTTATAAATGGAGTAGATGAAAAATTAACAGAGACAAACACTCACGCACACACACACACACACACAAATACAATGCTGAATGAATAAATTATTTAGCAAAACTAGGAAAGAAATAAAAAACTGAAACATAAGAGAAAGTTACAGCTCATTAAATGACTTAAGTTTGGCTCTCAGAGCTTAGCCGTGATATATTTATTTATATAAACAGATGCGTGTATGAGTGTCTTCAATTTACAAGTGGTTGGATACCATGGAATGGGTGATTACTGTAACTTTGAGGAGCAATTCTGGAATCTTCCATAGAATGCATTTGGTGTTAGCAGTCATCCACTAAGTGATACTTGTCAGAAACTCACAGTGATTTCATAGTGAATTTATAGTGAATTTGAAATTTAAGGCCAAATTAGTCAAACTGGAAATATTCTCCGAGCTATATGTGCTTCCAGATCAGCTATTTTAAATTTAAAATTCAGTTTGAATTTGCTTTGAATTCCTGGCCATTCTGATTTTAACCCCTTAAGGACCGGACTGTTTTTGCGATGTTGTACATTTGCGGCCAGGCATATTTTTACACTTTTGCGGTGTTTGTGTTTAGCTGTAATTTTCCGCTCTCTCATTTACTGTTCCCATACAAATTATATATTGGTTTTTTTCAGGACAAAAGGGGCTTTCTTTACATACCATTATTTATATAATTTCATGTAATTCAATTAAAAAAAAATAAAAAAATATGATGGAAAATTTAAAAAAATACATGTTTTTTGACTTTTACTTGTAAAATCTTCTACATCTACAAAAGCGAATAAAAAACTGCTAAATAGATTAAAAATTTTGTCCTGAGTTTAAAAATACCCAGTGTTTATGTGCTTTTTTTTTGCAAGTTATAGGGCTATAGGTACAAGTAGAATATTGCGATTCAAAACATACATTTTTAAAATTTGACATTGTTATCTTTCATAAATCTCTGAATAACACCCCACATGTACATTTTTTTTTAAAGTAGACAACCCAGAGTATTCAATATGGGGTATGTCCAGTCTTTTTTAGTAGCCACTTAGTCGAAAACACTGGCCAAAGTTAGCATTCATATTTGTTTGTGTGTGAAAAAAGTAAAAAACTAAATTGAGCGCTAATTTTGGCCATACATATGTTAATGTGAGTGACTGTATATGTCTGTTACTGTGTGGGTCTGTTACTGTGTGTGTCTGTTACTGTGTGTCTGTTACTGTGTGTGTCTGTTACTGTGTGTCTGTTAGTGTGTGTGTGTGTCTGTTAGTCTGTGTGTGTCTGTTAGTCTGTGTGTCTGTTAGTGTGTGTGTGTCTGTCTGTTAGTGTGTGTGTCTGTTAGTGTGTGTGTCTGTTAGTGAGTGAGTGTTTCTGTAAGCTAGTGTATGCATATCTGTCAGTGAATGTGTGTGTGTGTATTTAGAAGGCGGGGCGGGGGGAGGGTTGGATGGGTGTGGCACGGGGAGAGGGGGCGCCTGAGTTTTGTCCTGCCCAGAGCAGCACAAAACCAGGATACACCACTGGTTAGGACGGTTCAGGACCGTCACCGGTTGGCAATGTAAAAATGCCGATGACGGTCCTGAACCGTCCTCAGTCGTTAAGGGGTTAAAAATAGACATGTTTGTGTAGTGATGCCCATGCAAATAAGAAACACAAACTGTCAAAACCTGTCATTATAGCAGTCTGATTGACAGCCAGGAGCAGTGGAGTCAGTAAAAAAACAACAAAAAAAGAAAAAAAGAAAATATCAGAAACTTCATTACTCTGGTATGAAAGACTGTAGATGGGCAAAAAAAAAAAAAAGAAAGAAAGAAAGCAGTTGGTGTGCTAAACTGTAGTCTAACCATTCACAAAGCCACCTAAAGACATCCACCTAATTTCAATGAAGTGTTCTGGGCGCAGTGGCCCTGCTGTTTTGCTCAAGGAATGTAAACCATCACCATTTTTGACATACAGCAATGTTTTCATTGTGGGCCTCTACACACCTCTAATGGTTGTTACACTAACAGACACTAGATCAGGGATAGGCAACCTCCGGCACTCCAGATGTTGTGGACTACATCCCCCATTATGCTCTTACACCCATAATGCTGGCAAAGCATCGTGGAAGGTGTAGTCCAAAACATCTGTGCTACCGCAGTGTTGAATGATCTCTGATGCTTCTTGTAGAGAAGCATTGGCTTCATTGCGTTCTATATGTGAAGGATTTGCTTGGCGCATTATGGCGATTGCCACGCAATAATTCTATTTTTTTTTTTATTATTGTAAAAGGAGGGTCCCCACTGACATACTCAAATGCAAAATTATAAATGTTTACAGATCTCAATAGTGTTCCTTTAATATATGTTACAAACAGCAGATAAAAAAATGTAGTACTGTATATTGCATAAGCCCTAATGTATCTGACTTCAACTGGGGCAGAATTGTCCTGACACATGACATTTATGTTTTCTAGAAAGATGCTTATATTCCATATTTATATTAACGTAAACATTGCCTGTAAGGCTTTTGCTTTCAGAGTTGAATATGTGTAGATTATTAATATAGACACCACGAATATTCTGCCAGCCCGCATTTGGGCCATCAGAGGATACATTAAAGAAATGTTTACCAGCCTAGAAAATAGAGATACTTTTTCCAACCAATTTTAAAATCCATAATCGCAAGTGTTGTAGCTTGAAAATTAAAAAATGAAAATAATGTCCGTGAAAAGGAATGCTTAATTAACTTTAAACGTTACATTTTTACTGATGCTATTCTATTTTATGTTAATTGGCTTATTTATTTAACAATTCTTATTAGAGTGGATATTTCTTGTTTTTTTTTTTTTTTTTTACAAATTGCAATTAGTCCGAATTTGTGCCGATCAGGCGGTCTTACGAATTCCCAAACCGCGAGCCGATATGTAACCAAACAAATTAACCAAACAACCAAACAAATCGTGCAATGGGCAGGCATGTTCATTTGAGTAGTGATTCAGAATTCTACCAGTAGCCCAAAAAAACCAGATGGTTGATAGGAAAAAAAAAATAATAGATGGTTTGGGAACAGCCACTAAATATTAATTTTATTCACAGATCAAGTGGGAAGTGACCAATAGATTGAATAAAATGATTGGCCCATTTGCGCACCCTTTTAGTTCATCTGATTCGTTTTCCCAAATCGATTTTCGTCACAATATTCAAATTAGTTGAACCAACATTTGGTTGCACTTCGGGTGTCCAGTGGTTTGTCCAAACTGATTTTTTTTCACAGTGCAAGTCTAAGTCTTAGATAAGTGGTACCATGCAAAGACGTTTAAAAAACATAAGAGGTCCTATTTGGATATGCTGAAAATATACAAATTTAGTCCCAATACCAAAAAAAATACATAACAATAAGCTGTGTATTATGAAAAAATTAAGCCATCAAAGGGTTTTGGAGAAATTATAATAAACCATGAGACTGTACGTTAATATTATAGGTTGTGAGAGAAAGAACACCTCCAATGATATCATTTGTGACAATACCTCTTCAATGTACCATACTTAGTGTTAATCATGATGCAGCACAGTGTAGTGGGTGCAGGTTTAATGCTGCAAGTGTGGGGGTAATACATGATGTGAGGTTAATCAACAGGTGTGAGTTTCTAAGAATATGTTCATAAAACAGCATGGAATCATAATAGAAATATGTTAGGGTAATGTGAGGCCCTGGCTTGCCCTGGTTGGCCATAAGACCACTGTAGCCATGCCTTAGGACAGCAGGTGCCCCTATCATCTGCCATTTATTTACACATCTACTTGGTGTCGACTGATGTCATGAATCAGTGCGGCCAAACGGTCACTCGCTATTATTATTTTTTTTCAATTCTTTATTTTTGTTGTGCTTTAAGGTTACACAAACTCTTGCACTGCCCCAACAGCGGTGGCACGAGAATCAGCATACATTATTTAACAATATAGGGCATGAGATAATTCAGCACATTTTGTTTTTGTAATGGTAAGATTTGATAATGCATACAATTGATAACACATACGCTTGATGATAGAGATTCTTGGTGAAAAATACGCTTGGTAATTTATATGCTTGGTAACAACTACGCTTGGTAATGCATATGCTTGGTAACAACTACGCTTGAAAATGAATATGCTCGGTAACAGCTTCGCTTGATAATGAATATGCTTGGTAACAGCTACGCTTGATAATGAATATGCTTGGTAACAAATAGGCTTGGTAACGATTATGCTTGAGAACAGATACGCTTGAACTATTACACTTTTTAATAAGTGCGTTTGATAAAAACAGAAAAGTAAACGTAAGTCCCGTACTGTCCATCAGGATGGGGCTGACAGGATAGACTAGTGACTGCTGACTGTCCCCATTGAGGCATGCCCGCCTATGAGGCACCGAGGTAGTCCTTTTAGCTTATGCCCAGTGCAGTGACTTGTTTCTTACCTGCGGTGTTTGTCTCTGCCGGGGCGCCCCTGGACCGGGACTCAGCTCCCTCTGTATTTAGCAGAGTGTGCAGCTTTGCGGCTCCTCGATTTGCAGCTGTAGCGTGGAGGAGATAATACAAGCTGTGCCATGCACTGGTTCCCGGATCGGGTGAGTGGCTTGTGTGGAGGCCTGGTTTGGTGGTTTCGCTCTCATATGTGTGTGGGCCAGTGCGTTTGCCTAGGTAGCCGGGTGTCATTTCCCGCCTGTGAGGTCGCTGGCGTTTGCGTGTCATGGCGGCCTTTCTGGGTGCTTGCGGGGGGTGCCTGTAGTGGCGGCGACGGGTTATTGGACGAATCCACGTGGCGACTAGCTTCACTGCCAGTCGGTGAGCCATTCCGCAGTCGCACAGCACTCGCGCAGAGCGATCGAGTTCCAGAGGGACTTGCGGTAGGTTGGGTGTGTGTGCTCTGCTTTTTGGGCCTTCGATGGACGGCGATCTTAGCTGCGTCCCTGCGGTCTGGTGCCTCTTGGCGGGGTATTCATGCTTGGGCGGGTGCCGTGATGTCCCTCAATGGCGGGGAGGGGGGGGGGTGAAACAGGGGCCCCTTTCACCTTTATGTGCCCCAGCAGTGTAGGCAGCTGGGAAACCGGACGTATCTTCTCGGCTGTGCCCGCGAGTAGGCCCAAAGAGGCTTCAGGGCGTGACCTCCGATAGATTAGTGAGATGCATTAAAAGGGCGTCACTCGTGTGTGTAGAGTTACTACGGCAGAGTCTTTGCTTGGTTTCTCGAGTGGTAAGTCGTTAGTTTTGTGGTTTTAGTGGGTTTTCGCAGAACTGCAGGGTGCTAAATACACCTGAAAAGAGATCTCACCTACTAAGAAGCCTCAAGAGACAACACGTCTCCATTGCCCTCCTCCAGGAAACTCATCTCAGATCAGACTCAAACACGCTACTTAAGGACAAACACTACCCTGTAAACTACTATAGCAACCACCAGACATCTCGCAAAGGGGGAACCACGATTCTCTTGGCCGCACACCTGCAATTCACCCTCACGGACCAAATGAAAGACGAAGGAGGAAGATACCTCTTCATCAAGGGGGAAATAGCATGCAAAACATACACGATCGCCACGATCTATACGCCCAACGCTGGACAAGCAAGCTTCCTGAGGCGAACATTGTTGAAGCTGTCAAGGTTCACGGAAGGAATCCTCATCTTTGGCAGTGATCTCAACACACCCCTGGACCCCCTCGTAGACACGTCAACAGGACGAAGCAGCATGCCCTACTCGGCGCCCAAGATAATACACAAAGCTCTACGGGACCTACGACTGGTGGACACATGGAGGGCACGACATCCAGACAACCGGGATTATACGTACTACTCCACGCTACACAGTAGGTACTCAAGAATCGATTACATATTCATCCAACAGGAGGGTCTCACACACCTACAGAGAGTGGACATCCTTGCCACACCGTGGTCAGATCACAGTGCGGCACAGGTAACTATGTCATCCCCCCTATATAAGCCGGCAAGAACCACTTGGAGGCTGAACGATTCCCTCTTGATGGATTTGGCACTCAGAACCCAACTCACCGAACACTTGAACCAATACTTCACAGAAGACAACACTGGAGAGGTCTCGGATATGACGATCTGGCAGGCACATAAAAGTGTTATCAGAGGCCATCTAATCCGCATGGCCACCCGAAAGAAAAAGGAAATGGGAAAACAGATAACGGAACTAACACAGAAGATATCAGACCTGGAAATGGCCCACAAACGCACCCTACAGTACCAGACTTACAGAGACCTAATAACAAACAGAAGACTACTCTCTGAACTGAGACACGCCAACAAGGGGGGTAAACTACTGGCACGCATGCTGAGAGGGGTGCAGGTTAGAGCGCACCACCCGAGGAACAAAAACCCAATTCCCGGAAGAGATAGCGACCGAATTCCAACGATACTACGTGCAACTGTACAATATTCGAAAGGACGAGGACAAACTGACCCGAAATACGAAGAAGCAGGACACAACAGACAACTTAGGAGACTACAGACCAGACGCCCTCACACAAGAGGAAACAGAAGCACTAGATACACCGGTCTCAGAAGAGGAGATCAAGAGAGCACTGAAAATGGCAAAAAACGGAAAAGCACCGGGACCAGATGGATTCCCGATAGAATAGCTCAAAAAATTCGGAAACATTCTCGTACCCTATCTAACAAAGGCGATCAACTGCATACGAGAAGGACACACCTTTGGTAGGGAATCGCTGACAGCAACCATTATGGTCATCCCTAAGCCTGGCAAAAATACAGAGCATGTGGGGAATTACTGCCCCATATTGTTACTCAACGCAGACGTAAAACTATTCTCCAAGGTGATAGCGATGAGACTCCAAGCATATCTTACGAGACTAATACACCCAGACCAGACCGATTTCATCCCGGGAAGGGAGGCCAGAGACTGCACCCTAAGACTATTCGCAATTCAACACTTAGCCAAACAAACAAAGACGAAACTGATCCTACTGTCCACAGACGCGGAGAAAGCCTTCGACAGAGTAGACTGGAACTTCATGATGGAGACATTACGCATGTCGGGCATGGGACAGGGTATACTCACCTGGATTTCGGCGTTATACAGCTGCCCGACCGCTAGAGTACGGGTCAACGGGGCCCTTACAGATAGCTTCGACATTCAGAACGGCACGAGGCAGGGATGTCCGCTCTCCCCGATCATATTCGCACTAACACTGGAACCACTCTTAGACCGCATCCGAAAAAAATCAGAGGATAATGGGACTATGCTACAAAACTCACGACATAAAGTCGCTGCCTATGCAGATGACATGCTCTTCTTCCTCAGGAACCCGACAGACTCCATACCCCCGCTCCTGACTGAATTCGAAAACTATGGACGCCTCTCGGGACTAAAACTCAACCTGACGAAATGTGACATTTTAAACGTCAATGTAACTGAGAGGGAAAGCACGCAACTGAAAAGCAACTACCCATTCCAATGGTGCGAAAGACGGATGAAATACCTCGGGTTATGGATCACACAGGAAACGAAAGATATCTACGCACACAATCACGCACCCCTCCTGAACACCATTCTTGGAGACCTCGAGAGATGGAATTACACACACATCTCATGGCTGGGGAGGATAGCAGTAATCAAGATGAATATCCTCCCCAGGATTCTATACCTATTCCATACAGCGCCACAAACAATCCCACACACTTTCTTCGCGAGACTAAAAACAGCATTGATACAATACATATGGAAAGGAGACAGAGCGCGAATTATCTTCGACAAACTCAGCCTCCCGAGAGGATGGGGAGGACTAGCACTACCGGACATCAAACGCTACCACCAGGCAACGGTCATGCAAAGGATAAGAGAACTGCATATAGCCTCAACCCACAAACGGTGGGTGACACTTTGGAGGGATACCACAGACAACCGACTAAATTCGCTGATATGGCACAAGGAAACGGAAGCGCATTCAACCCTGGGAGAGGAATCCACGATTACACAAACACTAAAACACTGGTCTATAATGAGAAACGAACAACAGATCTCGCCCAAGCCGTGCTCGTTAATCCCCATAACTCATAATCCACACCTGGGAGATGGACTCATGGCGTCCGCTTGGCCAGTTGACGCTCAAGACGGGTACATACCCATACACACAGTACTCAACAATACGGGAGTGAAACCACTAAGGGAAATGGCAGTCGGAAACCCGCTCACGCTCATGCACCGGTTCCATTACGCCCAGTTGCAACACTACTATTATAACTTACCGCACAGAACTAAAATACACAGGAACCTCACATGGTATGAAACACTATGCTCACAAGCACCGGAAGCGGACGGGAGGGTGTCGGCGATATACCAAACCTTAATCACAGGTAATAGAACAAACAACAACC
This sequence comes from Pelobates cultripes, assembly GCA_933207985.1. NCBI lineage: Eukaryota > Metazoa > Chordata > Amphibia > Anura > Pelobatidae > Pelobates > Pelobates cultripes. The sequence goes on from OW240919.1 coordinate 92,720,465, forward strand.
TGTACAAACGACAATGGGAGGAATGGACGGACATGACTTTCCCAGATGACCAATGGGGAAAAATCCTGATACTACAACACAAGAGCTCATCCAGCTCTCACTACCAGGAAGTAAACTTCAAACTACTGACACACTGGTACCGCACACCCTCTGCACTCAGCCGATACATTCCGACTGTACCGAACATCTGCTGGAGATGCAACGCGGGTCCTTGAACGCTGCGACATATATGGTGGGACTGCACAATCATCGAGCCATATTGGAGGAAGATCGAACGCGAACTCCAGAAGATCTTGGACGATCCCCCAACCCTGACGATGGTGGCCGCCCTCCTACACCACACGGAACAACCCCTTGCCTCGTACAAAAAGTCGATTCTGAGACACCTGCTGAACGCAGCTAAGTCGCTGATCCTATTACACTGGAAGAAACAGGAACCACCCACGACAGAACAATGGAAACGCAAAGTAGAAGACATACGAATAGCGGAAGCCAAAATAGCAGAGCTGCTGGGGAGAGAAGAACGACACACGGAGACCTGGAGGCCTTGGCTAGCATATGTAACATAGAAGGTGACCCCATACATCAAACAGGCATACATTTTTTCTCTCCCTCTCTCCTCTTCTCTCCTTTCTCTCCAAACCTGCAATACAACACAAGGACCACAGAGCCATAACAATCTATAAGGTGCCACACCACACCACAGTACAAACACAGCCTAAGAAACAGATACATACTGATACACGCTGATCCGAACAGAAATGGAAAATACAATAGCCACACAAAAACAAACTCAGGTTGAACCATTAAACAAACATACCCAGCTCTAGTTCCAGCGCCATCTGGAATTCACAGAAACGAACACGAGCAACCTAGGCATGGTCACCCACGAAAGCGGTATATACTGCTTGTTGGACGACCATCACAGAAAGAAACCCCAAATGGAGGTAAAGACACACATACACTAGCTGAAGTAGTGAACAAGGGAAGGGAGACCCAGGACCGTAAGACAAGCTTAACACAATGTAAAGATCAACAGCAGCACACAAATATGCCACAGAATAACACACAACACTCAAGAATAAAACGCACGAGACGGAGAACTAAAGGGTTCTAGTAAGCCCGCTCGCATCGGAAAATCGGATGCTATCAGACAAAGACAGAAGCCCAGAAGGTAGGGAGCTACTGACGCCAGGCGACTGCGCCAATACACGGATAGAACACAGCGAACCATGGGATAGGGACCCCCATAGCACAATGTGATAGCCCTAACCCCATGGTAAAATAAACATCCCACGATACCAGGAAATGCAAAACAGGGAGGAAGAAGAAAGGGGGGAGGAGGAGGTGGAGGGAAGAAGGGAAAGGAAAGGAAAGAAGAGGGCAGGGGAAGGAATAGGAATGGAAAGGGGAGGATGGGAGGAAGGGAATTGGGGAACAGAGTGGGAGTGAGGAGGGAAAGGGAGAAAAAGGGAAAAGAAACAAAGGAGATACGGATTTTATAGACACATGAGGATAATAAAGCCTGCAAGTCTCAAGGAATACTGTGAAAATGTCAAATATAAAACTAAATGTTACTGTACATGAGACCTGCGTGTCTCCCAACTCACTACTGCATGTTTGATTGTATATGCTACAGCAAAACTTCAAAAATAAACACATATTTACAAAAAAAAAGAAATGTTAATGTTTATATAGCTCTCCAGCCTTCAGCAGTATTCCCAACCAAGCTGATAAACTATAGAGCTTTTCTCTTCATTGCAAAAAATCTATCTAATTGTATTTAAAATACTGGGTATAAGACAAAAAACAAAAAAACAAAAACAAAATCTAAAAACATGTAGCACTAATGTTAAGGAAAATAAATAAATAAGTAATTGGTTTTAATTTTTTAAACATTACACCAGAGAGCATAAAACACATGTATTATTCAAAATGTCCTTAGACATAATCAAGAATAGATATGATGTTAACAAGGACACAAAACACGAGTTAAGTGCAGAAAGGACAATAGTCTCACCATGACCCAGTTTGTTTAAACTTCAATGGAGCAACTCAAAACTATATAGCAACTAATGCTCTTTGCAGACATTCTGATGCTAGGGGCCCACAGTCTCAGTCTCCTTGCAAATTGTGATTGCAATGGATAGCAGAAACCATTGCAGCTATAAACTTATCCTTTTACCCCATATATCAGCTACACTTCCTCCTGAGCCCCTAGAAAATACTTGTAAATAGTGATGTCCCGAACGGTTCGCCGAACGGTTCGCGAGCGGTTCGCCACGGACTCATCATTGAGTAAACTTTGACGCTGTACCTCACAGTCAGCAGACACATTCCAGCCAATCAGCAGCAGACCCTCCCTCCCAGACCCTCCCACCTCCTGGACAGCATCCATTTTACATTCATTGTGAAGCTGCATTCTTAGTGAGCTGTCCAGGAGGTGGGAGGGTCTGGGAGGGTCTGCTACTGATTGGCTGGAATGTGCCTTTGAGGTACAGGGTCAAAGTTTACTCAATGATGAGTCCGTGGCGAACCGTTCGTGGCGAACCGTTCGTGGCGAACCTTTCGCAAACCGTTCGGCGAACCATTCGGGACATCACTACTTGTAAATCATTTGCATGCTCATATCATTTACCTTTACCTTAAATTGAAACTCCAGGCACCCAGACCAATTCTGCCCATTGGAGTGGTCTGCGTGCCAACTCCCACTACCCTTAACCCTGCAACTGTAAATATTGCAGTTTTCATAAACTGCAATATTTACCTTGCAGGGTTAATTACTCCTCTAGTGGCTGTCTACTAGACAACCACTAGAGGGCACTTCCGGGATTATAGCACAGATGCTATATGAGGACCTCCAGCATCGCTCAAATCCCCATAGGAAAGCATTGAAAGCATTTTCAATGTTTTCCTATGGGGAGCTCTAATGTGCATGCGCGGTATTGCCGCGCATGCGCAATAGGTATCGTCTGTCGCCGGCCGCCCATGCACAATAGGTCTCCCCCGCCTGATGATGTCGGTGGGGGAGGAGCGAGGGCGGACCCTGAACCAGGGGTGCAGAACTGTTCCAGTACAATTTAAAGGGGCAGAAACAGTGGTCCAAAATCCAATAGGCACAAATAGAGTTTTTTAAATGGCAATAACATGGTATCTGTTACACCCTCTAAATGTAGATGTTAACTGGAGAAAAGATTAGCTGTATATACTCTTAATTAAACGCTACTCCAAAATGTGGTTGTGGTCAAGTTTAAAGTCTAAAGCATGTTTGGCTATAATCCTCTGACTCTATGAGTCTACGCAAACATCCAATACCCCTAACTTTGCAGGCTTTATTGAGGTATGCCTATGTCAGGGAATAGGTTAAAGGTAATTTAAATCAATTTCTGTTGTAGTCTGGGGAAGAGAAGGAAATGACCAATTTTGTGACAAAAATAGTCCAGGGATACTGCCAGGTAAAATATAAACTCTAAATCTGCAATCTTGCTTAAATTAGGTTGATTTGGTCTAGTTCAATAGGAAACCCCAACCGGGAATACGTATTCCTATAAACTTCATTAAATAAGCAAAAATAGGATAAGATTGTTCTGTTTCATTGAAAGTTTTCCAAGAGTATCTCCAATGTTGTAACCTCTAGTAAGGTAATTAACAACAATTGCTTGAAGATTATTAGGGATTGTGAAAGTAGTAGAACCCCTATAGCTCTAAACTATTACTAGTTTGATTGGACTACTTCAAATAGTCATCTAGTATACATGGATATTCCTTCCTAGTACCTTAGTTTAACTCTTTGAGTGGTTCAATTACTAACTAGTATCTTCCGATATCCACATACAGAGATAGAAATAGTAAGAGCCTCTCTCCCTTTAAATCTTGCTAAATAGTCAGAGGAGATAGTAATAGAAAATGAAAAAATAAATAAAGTGCTATGAAATCGAAACCATGCTTCTAAATGTGCAGGTTTCTACACCATTGTGATAAAGTGCCCCGTGAGAAAAGAAAAATGCCCGACGCGCGTTTTGGTGCACAGATGTGTACACCTTCGTCAGGGGCCAAAAAAAGCATGCAGTAATTTGCCATTCTACAAGAGTAGATGATGATGATGCAAAAATATATTTTGGGTTATTTGGGGAGATTTGGGGAGATTGAAGAATCGTCCCAGTCAGGCCATGTCTATGCTGCTCCGGATGGCCCTCATGCCTTTGGTCCATCACCCATGTGTTCTGGCTATCCTACCTATTGAGTGGAGTAGCTGCTGGGGCTCAACTAAAATCTGATAAACTCCTCCCGTAGTCTAACTATCCATATGCCCTGCTGGTCAGACAGGAACAAAAGTGCCATTACCATCTATATTGAGCATGAAGGTGGGCCCCAAGCTGGTTACTTGCCTATTGCCCTGTGACATCGTTATCCTTCTGGGCAGGTGCATATAGGATCAGATCGGACCCCCACAAACTAGAATTAGTGGCTCCTGCTTGGTTGAACCACTTGCTGGTCTATGCAGTTTCAGCAGCTGCATGATTATTTTTGCACAATTTTTAACCCATTATATTTTTTTTTACCAGCTAAACACTAGCCTATGTGTAAGGATTTCGTAGACTTTTTACTTTTGTGCAACACATTTTTTCCATCAAGGAACTCTTTCTTAATTAATGCAGATGTAGCTAAGTGTGAAATCAGTACTATTTTTATTGTTATAAAACAATTAAAGCTGTTATTAAATATGCTACTGATAAATAAAATATCGACTAAGGGATTCTCACTGGATTATAAGGTTCAACTGACTGTGTGTGTGTCTCTCTCAGCATCTATATTTTAATCATATAACAACATAGCACTACACTGGCTACATCACCCAACATAACCCACCGACCGCATTTCCTGAAACCATACCACACGTCTAATAAGACAAACTCAGACATTCACATACATCTAATTAGCCACAGATACGTACAGGCAGTGGCGTACACACAACCCATGGGGCCCCGGTGTGAAAACTGATCCGTGGACCCCCCCCGTGCTTACTCTGCGCAGGCCCCTGGGCCGCAACACATGGAGGTGGGGACCTGGTCACAGGGCTGCGACCCCTGCGACTGCGGTATGTACACCATTGCATGCAGATACACATACACTCAAAGGACCACTACAGACACCCAGATCACAATGAAGTGGTCTGGATGCCAGGTCCCTCTAGTTACATAGAAACATAGAAACATAGAATGTGACGCAGATAAGAACCATTCGGCCCATCTAGTCTGCCCAATTAAACCGCCCATAACCCTGTAGCTGAAAACATAGTAATGCTTTCCTATGGGTGGTTTGAATGCGCATTCAGAGCTGAGAGGCGGATCGGGGTGGAGGGATCCCCAACGCCAAGGGAGTCCGGCGCTGGAGAAAGGTAAGTGCTGAAGACACACACACACTCTCGTAAACAGACGCATACACACTAGCTAACAGACACACACACTCTCACGAACAGATGCATACACACTAGCTAACAGACACACACACTCACTTACAAAACACACACTCACTAACAGACACCAGACTCGCTAACAGACACACACAAACCAACACACTCAGTAACACACACACAGTAACACACTCACTAACACACAAAAACTAACACACACACACACACTCTAACACTAACACACACACACACACTCTAACACACACACTCTAACAAACACACACACACTCTAACACTAACACACACACTCTAACACACACACACACTCTAACACTAACACACACACACTAACACACACACTCTAACACTAACACACACACACTCTAACACTAACACACACACTAACACACACACTTTTTTTTTAAATGTAATCCCCCAGCCTCCCTACCTTTGGGAGTGCTGAGGGGATTCCCTGTGGTCCTGTGGTGTTGCTGGGCGGCCGTCACCGGGTAGGATGGCGGGCGCTCGAGGGAGCACTCTCCCTTGAGTGCTCCCTGTTCAGCTCCCTCGTGCACCGTGTACTGATGCCAGAGCCGGAATATGACATCATCTTCCGGCTCCGGCATCAGTGTGGCGCCGAGGGAGCTGAAGAGGGAGCACTCAAGGGAGAGTGCTCCCTCGCGCGCCCGCCAGCCTGCCCGCCAGGTGACACCAGAGCCAGCCTCGGGGGGCCCTGAGGTGGCTGGCTCCTGGGCCCCCCAGGAGAAGAGGCTGGCCACACTGGGTACAATACTGGGTCGCTGGTGGGCCAGGCCCGGTCGCAGCTGTGACCCCTGCGACCCCTGCGACCCCTGCGACCCCGGTATGTACGCCACTGCGTACAGGCAGTGGGTACCAGCAGATGACCTACATTTACTAAAACTCACAAAGTGAAAATTTGGAATGGGTTCATGATTGTAATGCTATGATTGTAATAAAATATCTGGCTGCTGGAGGTGCAGTCAGGGATGCCAATGCTCTGTTTCTTTTGTCCATCTGTCTCCTTGGCAGTATAATCAGCTACTTTGCAATCATCAGTTAATGCACTACCTGGTACCTGGAGAATGGTTTTCAGCTGGGGAGTCAAAGGAGGACTTGTAGTGACACTATGTGCAGGTATTTTCTTCACATCATATGTCTGCTATCCAAAGCATGAAGAAAAAAAAATGTATATACCCCTTGTGTCTTGAGGCTATCTATTCTATTCCCCTTATGGTAAGCTATTCTACCATCAGTTACCAATAAAGTATTAAGCCACGGCTAGAAAATCCATCTTACATAAATTGATATTGCCTTTAAAGGACAGAATGTTCTATTAATTTAGAATGACTGGATAGAATATTTATCACACAAAGATGACAAAACAAAAAAGTTTTTCCCAACTTGGTAAACCTATAATGGCGTTCTGGATGTGGGTGTATGGGAAACTCACATTTCAAAATTTTTTGATCACAGTAACTGGTACCTTTGTAAGGTCCTTGATGGACAGCAACTCATTGAATAACTATTATAGAGGTTCGTGCATTGAAAGTGGGTTTGGAGAGCAGAAAAGGAGATATTGGAGTGTTTATGTTTTAAACTCTTGAGACTCTTCTTGTACCATTGACTATTTGTCTATGATTGTCAACTAATATTGAACCTTTTTCTTTGCCTCAATAAAAAAATATTTAAAATAAAAAAAACAATCTTTAGAACGCGAGGTTAAGGTGGCAAAGTTGTGTCTGAGACCTACTGGTACCCATTGTGGTCTAACATGTTCACGTAGATCATTACCCTGTAGCATTTCCTATCACAGAGGGATGAGAACCATACAGGTACAGAGGAGAATGGACTGTTTTTCAGTTTGGGCTTGACAAATGTATTGCAGGAGTGCAGAAAGGTTGGCAGAAGACAAACACAAAGCTATTTTGGACAGAACAAAGGGGAAGGTAAATAGCAGTGTTTAATTCTGGACTCCAAAAAGTTTATTAGTGTCTGTGCAGTGTTTTTTGTTTATGCTTTATAATTATCATGTCAGAGTAAAAATATAAAATATTAGATATTTCCAATTAATATCGTTGTTATAACATGCGCATTGTTTGCTGTGAAACACATATGTAATAAGAGGTAGCATTATCTTCATTCTGCATCAAATAGCAATTAACACCTGCTGGAATTTCCTTGCTCCATAAAGTCAATCTGACACTTACCAAATCATCTCTTTTCAAAGATATTGCTCTTTTGTTGCTTCGTTGCTCAGCAGTTGATCTTAATAAAGGCCTGTTCATTTTATTAAAGCTTGTGACATATTTATATAGGTTTAATTAACCATGACACAATCTATACATCAATTCACAACGTGCATGGAGGATGAAAGTGTCACACAGTCACATGGAGACACACATTATCAGCCTGGCATTATTCATGTAGAAAAGAGTATAATTTCAATTTCAAGAAATACATATTTTATATCTGTAAAAATTCTCCAACCCCATTCATTTTCTTCAACGTGTGTTTGGCAAGTGGTATGCTCAGCTACCTCCTAGAGAGGTCAGTATTAACCCGCAGGATGTTTTGATTGAATTCTCTTCTAAGACCAGAGTTAACCCCTTAAGGACTGAGGCAACTGTCCAAGTTTTGAACCAAAACAAATCCTAAAATTTAAGCTATGCGATTGTTCCACTGTAATTTAAGTTTGAACCCATTCCTATTATAAATTATTTTAATGCTTTTAATGGATAGAAAATACTTTCTTTATATATATATATATATATATATATATATACACACACATACCTAAAACAACATTAAGTATTAATAAAATGATAAAAATCAGGAAAAAAAATTAAACAATTTTCTTCACATTTTTACTTATATTAATTTTTACACATCAAGGGTAACTAGAAATAAGAAATCAAAACAGATTCACACTTCGGTCCTGGTTGTTACATGCCTCATATGTCTAGGACCTGAATTCATTTTTGTTAGTTAAAGGACCACTCTAGGCACCCAGACCACTTCAGCTTAATGAAGTGGTCTGGGTGCCTGGTCCAGCTAGGGTTAACCCATTTTTTCATAAACATAGCAGGTTCAGAGAAACTGCTATGTTTATGAATGGGTTAAGTCTTCTCCCATTCCCTCTAGTGGCTGTCTCATTGACAGCCGCTAGAGGCGCTTCCGTGCTTCTCACTGTGAAAATCACAGTGAGAGCACGCAAGCGTCCATAGGAAAGCATTGATAATGCTTTCCTATGCAACCGGCTGAATGCGCCCGCAGCTCTTGCCGCGTGTGCGCATTCAGCCGACGAGGAGGAGAGAAGGAGGATCAGAGGCAGAGAGCTCCCCGCCCAGTGCTGGAAAAAGTTAAGTTTTTACCCCTTTTCTCCTTCCACAGCTGGGCGGGAGGGGGACCCTGAGGGTGGGGGCACCCTCAGGGCACTATAGTGCCAGGAAAACGAGTATGTTTTCCTGGCACTATAGTGGTCCTTTAATGTAGCCCATGGAACAGTGTAGCTAAGGGGAGTGGGACTTGACAGTGGTTAGGGATTGGTTTAAGGAAATGGAGTGGGGTGGAGTTAGAAGAGGAGTATAAGTAGTGGCCATTTTAGATCTAGGGATCACTTTAATCTAAGTTGCATTTACCTGTTGTTGTCCCACCCACCCTCCCTTTGCTTTCAGGTGTTTCCCGTTTGGTCATGGCGGCAGGGGATGGAGAGTAAAGTTGGGGGGAGAAAAGAGTGAGAGGGGGAAAAAGTTTGGAGTTCAGGGCTAATAGGAAGGCATTTGGACTGGTTTGGTAGGTTCGAGCTCGTAGGTAGCTCCGAACCGGGGTGTGTAAGGGTGTCTCGGTATGCCCCTACACTTGTGGAGCCCTTTGGTGGCAATGGATGGTGCTCTTTGGTGGCAATGGTCATGTTTCAATGTTAAGTTAAATGTTACAATGTTTGGGTATTATGTTATGTGGGAGTGGGTCATTGTCAGGGGGCTAAAATTGTAAAATGCAGGATGGTAATTGTGCAGGCCAACGTTGGCCTGCTGTTGACAATGACCTTTATATTTTATGTTAAGAATCAATAAAGCTGTGATATAAATTTTGCCAAAACTATGGTGTCAGTGTTTTATTGGTAAATGGGTAATGGTGGGGTTTATGCAAATGCCGACAAGGCGACCGTGCACATGTCATGCTATCCCTATTCCATCGCACCAATAACCCAATGCCAACCCTACCCAATGCTTACACTAGTTCTAAATGTATAGTAGCCCTAAACGTAACCATACACCAGGTGTAGGCAATCGTAGGCATTCCAACTGTGGTGGACTGCATCCCCCATGTTGCTTTGCCAGCATTATAGCTATAAGATAATTATAGGAGATGTAGTCCACAACATCTGAGGTGCAGAAGGTTGCCTACCCCTGCCCTACACCATCCCTAACCCTAAAACAGCATTGACCGTAACCCAGCATTAACTCATACCTTACCCTAACCCAAAACTAACCCTAACTTTGCATCTAACATTAACTCTGTCCCTAATGTATTTCTTCTGCAAATATCTGGGAGATGTTAAATATGGCCAAAGTAAAAAAAGGAAAAGAGTTACCGGTGCACTAGCCCAAATCCCTATGCATATTTAAATAAATGGAGGTTATTTAGTAATTCCAGTATCTATTAGATGTAAGCCCACTGCCAAGTCAAGGCAAATCTCTTGGGTCCTAGACTAACAATTCACATTGCTTCCTTCAGCTTCAGGCAAATAAATCTCTGAAACAGAGAGGGGTATTTTTCAAAACCTCTACATACTTATTAACCTTTAAAGAGAACACATGGGATGGGTGGCAGCATTGCAACATGGCTTTGTGATACAAAAGTGAATACAAATATACACAAATAAGTCCTGCGCTCAAATCTCACTACTTCCGGGTGGTAGCAACGACCATAGCACACATCAGCCCCAATATATACAAAACAACTAAAGAAGAAAAAAAAAGAGCTACCTGCGCACTAGACCAAATCCCCATGCATTTTTAAATGAATGGAGGCTATTTAGTAATGGCCATTAGATGTAAGCCCACCTGTCACATCAAGGTAAACCTCTTAGGCGGGTCCTACACTAACAATTCACCTTGCTTCCTTGAGCTTTTTAAAATATTTTTAAAAATATGCTTTTCAAATAATATAGTATTTATGTATTTATAATATTTTTTTCTAAATATTACAATTTAAACATGTGTATATATATAATATATAAAAATACATCAATGAACCAAATATATCAAAATATTTTTTAAAAGCTTAAGTCATTTTAAAAGCTCATCCAATAATAACAAATCAAGACAAAGATCTGTAAAAAAAATAATAAAAAAAAATGCCAGGTTCACAAATGGAACAATAGTATGGCCATTCAGTATGCTGAGCAGTTCAGCTGGGTATGTAATAATGGAATTAAGTTAATTTCCAAAATAATTACAGATTATGAATATTGAATCAATAGAAATAATATGTAAAATCATTCACCATCAATAAATATGTAGAAAGTATCCTACGATCCAATTAGACCCTAATCAATAAGCTTTCCAAATAAATCAATACTGTTAGAAAACGTTACAAATTAAAGTTTTTTTATGGTGACTTCTGTCGATAAATCATTTGGAAGTTTTTCTAACAGTACTGAATCACGTGGAAAGCTTATTTGCTGTTCTAGAACCCGTCACCAGTTGCCTCTCTTCCATCCTTGATTAGATATCCTCCCGCTTTCTAAAACTCATTCTCTCTAAAACTATGCTTCTTATTATTCCTCCATATAATACTAATCCTCCTCTCTCCCTCTCCTTGCAAGTTGATGGTACCCACCATCGTTGCAAGCTTGCTATATTAGTTTTATCTTTGATTTTGGCCTCACCTTTATGCCTCATGTCCAAATTCCAATTCCACCTAAAAAACAATGCCTGTATACGCACCCTTCCTTATGCAAGATGGTTCATGTCCTTGTAATTTCTTACGTTGATTACTGTAATTTTCTCCTTTTTGGTCTCACCAGAAACCCGTGCTGCCTCATTATAGTCCGTAATGTATGTTGCTACCAGGCTGATTTTTCTCTTTCATTGCTCCTCTGTCAATCATTACATTGGCTTCCTGTATCTTATAGGAGTCAGTTCAAAATACAATATCTTACCTATAAAGCTCTAAACTATTCTACCCTCTTACCCCAAATAGCATTTCCTCACTAATTTGTAGGTGTGCACCTTCTTAGTCTCTCTACTCAGCCTGTGACCTTTTCCTGTCCGCTACTCATGCTGCTAACCCACGCTTGCAAGAGTTCTTCTGGGTGATTGCTCTCCACTGGAAAAGCCTGCCTATTCCCATCAGACTCTCCCCTAGTCTTCAATCATTTATGAAGTCCCTCAAAACCCTTCTCTTCAGAATAGCTTATAACCTCCCAGAATAACTTGTATTTCACAAACCTCTCTATTAATGGACAACACTCCACTTTCACCTTCTAATTCTGCAACTTCCCACTCTGGCATTTGGTTGCTATTCCCCATTCTGCCCTTATTATTTTGTTTTTTCACCAACCTCCTTGAGATTTTATGCCTTTTCGAGCAGGGTCCTCATCAACCTATTGTTCCTGTAAGATGTTGTAATTGTTTCTGTCTTTGTATTGTTATATTTACCCCTTTAAAACATAGTATATTACTGCAGAATATGTTGGTGCTGATAATAAAAATCAAATCAAGGCCATACATCTTAACCCCTTAATGCCATTTGGGCGTGAAGACTTGCTGTGTGAGAAGGTTTAAATCTGTAAGTAAGTTCTTGTCAGCTGTTTTTAATGACCCCAGACTGACCGATGAGCTCCGTGCAGTGCTGGAAGTCAGCACTGCACACAGCCCTTTAACTCTATTCCCAATTTCTGTGAGGTTCAGGCTGCTCAGGGCAGACCCTCTAGGGTCTGAATAAACCCTTTTATGGTCTCCCTGCCTGTTCCCAGCTGTTATGGACCAGTGCTGGGCTTTGCCAACTTCCCAGCATAGGCCTCTGTATATTCGGCTGGGATGCAGGCTCAATATGAATTCCACTGAAAATGCCTAGTAGATGATGGCAATATACTCACATCTACTGTGCTAAAATAGTAAAACTCCAGAATTGATATTAGAAGCGAATTACCTAAAGGCTTGGAATGGAGTTAATGATGGGGTAAGGGATAGATTTAGAGGTAAGAGTAGGGTAGGGCAACACTTGGTATTGCAGTAGGGTTAGGTTAGCTATAAGGTTAGGGTTAGTGTAGGATAAGGTAAGGGCTAATGCTGGGTGTGGGTAATGCTATTTTAGTGTATGGTTAAATTTAAGAGTACAATTATGTCAGGTATGCAGTTAGAGTTAGAGTAAGTATTGGGTAAGGGGTACTGGGTAAGGGGTATGGTTGGGATAGTGTGTGTGGTGAGTTAGTGTGGTGCTAGGTATAGGGTTAGTGTTAACTATCAAAAATAGTTCAGAGTCTTATCACATTAAGTATTTAACAATCAGGACTTATATATGAATATATTTTGAGTTTTTTTTAATTAGTTGCACTGAATTTGTAAAAATTATTCTAAACAAAAATTTAAATAAATATTCCCCCCCCCCCCTTTTTGTACATTTTTTTCACACAATGTGTGGACACACTTTAAGAGAAACTCTTAAATAAAGGTGGATCATCAACATATTATTATCTTTCTGTGATTGTTTTATTGCCTCATTCAGAACAAGATTAACTATAAGTGGACCTTAGACACACTCCAGTGGGCTAAAGGTGAGGCAGGGAGCATGAGCCAGACATTTGTTTGACCCCATAACCATTCATCATCCATGTGTGAAGAATTAAGGGGGGAGGCCCAAACTGATAACCAGCCGTCATCTAGGATCTTATTCCGTCTCTGGTCTCTTTATGTCCCCTGCTTTGTTTATATTGTTTTAAAGGGTTATATAATATCGAAGAGGCCATCTTCAATGCCATTGTTAATACCTTCACTTTCAAGAATATGTTAAACCAGGAAAAATACAATACAAACTTCCCATGAGTCAGCAGTGTGTATAAAATTGCCTATATACAGTGGCGTACATACCAGGGTCGCGGCTGCGACCGGGCCCGGCCCACCAGGGGGCCCGGCCGCCCCTGCGACCCGGTATGTAGCCACAGGGCCAGCCTCTTCTCCTGGGGGGCCCAGGAGGCGGCCACCTCAGGGCCCCCCGAGGCTGGCCCTGCTGACTCCGGCGGGCAGGCGGGCGGGCTGTCTCGGTGGCCGGCGCGCGAGGGAGCCCTCACTGCTTCCTCTTCAGCTCCCTCGCGCACCGCACTGATGCCGGAGCCGGAAGATGACGTCAAAACACACACTCACTAACAGACATCAAACACACTCAGTAACAGACACACACAGTAACACTCACTAGCAGACACACACCCAATAACAGACACACTCACTGACACACACACTAACACACAACACTAACAAAACACACACTAACATACACACAAACACACACACTAACATACACACACTATGTGTGTGTCTGTTACTGAGTGTGTTTGATGTCTGTTAGTGAGTGTGTGTTTGTCAGTGAAAGTGTATGTTTTGTAAGTGAGTGTGTATGTATGTCTGTCGCTGAGTGTGTCTCTGTCAGTAAATGTGTGTGTCTGTTAGCTAGTGTGTATGCGTCTGTTCGTGAGAGTGTGTGTCTTCAGCATTTACCTTTCTCCAGCGTCGGACTCCCTTGGCGCTGGGGATCCATCCGCCTCTCAGCTCCGAATGCACATGCGCGGCAAGAGGCGCACGCGCATTTAAACCGCCCATAGGAAAGCATTACTCAATGCTTTCCTATGGACGTACAGTGTCTTCTCACTGTGATTTTCACAGTGAGAATCGCGGAAGCTCCTCTAGCAGCTGTCAATGAGACAGCCACCAGAGGCTGGATTAACCCTCAGTGAAACATAGCCGTTTCTCTGAAACGGCTATGTTTTCAGCTGCAGGGTTAAAACTAGAGGGACCTGGCACCCAGACCACTTCATTGAGCTGATGTGATCAGGGTGTCTGCAGTGGTCCTTTAAGTGTGTGTGCATACCGCGGTCGCGGGGTCGCAGCCCTGCAACCCCTGCGACCAGGTGCCCGCCGCCATGTGTTGCGGCCCCGACCCGCGCCGAATAAGCGCAGGGGGGCCCACGGATCAATTTTCGCACCGGGGCCCCATGGATCATGTGTATGCCACTGCCTATATATATATGTATATTTATTTATTTATGTCTCTGAATCTGCTCTAAAGCAATTAAACTGAGCGTTCATCTTTATACTCTAAATGAATGACCTTGTGGATATATTATCTGACTTGTCAAGGATCATATAAGAGATATTCAGAATTCAGTAAAACCATCATGATTTGTCTGACAGACTTTATTTTTTTCCCTGGGATTTATTAGCTAAACAATGACTTGTAGTTAATTTAATAGTGAATTTTTAGAAGTTTGACCAATATAACTTGACATAGTTCAGGTTAAGAAAATTTTCCAAAATAGCTCTGCTTATAATTCGGAAGTTTTTTGCCTAAATTTGTAGAACTGGGTTTAAAATGCATCATAATTCACTATTTAGTGAATAGCGTTTTCTGTGATAACTCTATTTAGACACCTGTATTCCATTCCAATCTATTTCACCTCCAGGGGGATAAGCTGCTTTCTTCTATTGTATTGCGGTTAGATTTTTTTTCTCTCTGAATCTCGAAAGGATTAAGAGGACTTTGCAGGAAATATTGCCTGGAAGAGGTTAGAATACCAATTCTTTAGTCTCACACCATTTCTAGAGTAAGGACCACAGCGAGTTTATTTTAACAGTCTGCTGTTAGGTTACACTATAATGGATAGTAAACTATTGCTACTTGAACCTGTCCTGATAATCTTCAGTTAGGTCATTGTAAATTTCATTATAAAGCGGCCCTGTCTGAACCTGTCCTGATAGTCTGCTGCTTTATAGAAAACCGCATTATAAACCTGCTCTTATATCTGTCTCAATAGTTTGGTGCTAAATGAAAGTGAATTTCATAGCAACTAGTCCTGTCTGAAACCGTTCTTACAATACGTTGTCCCTTATCCCACATTAGATGGAAATCAATGGTTTGATTTTAAAAGAGGATACGTTGTATTTATCATGACAGGTACCCTTTAAAGGAACATTATAGCCATAGGAATACAAATGTATATTTCTAACGTTATAGTGCCCTAGTCACTGTTTAGGTGTTAGCCCATGCTGCCAAGGTTATGAATATTAATTTAGTTACTGTTTCTTCCTCACAACGTTGGTCTTCAGCATGCAGCGCTGCCTCTTTGGCTAAGATCATCAAAATTGATAAGGCAATCCAATACCTTCCCATAGGAAAACATTGGGAGTCTAGTTTTACTCCATTATTTAATGAAAGCGCCTTTAGTGTTTGTCAGTATGACAGTCATTAGCGTCAGGTTAACCCTGCAATAAAAACATTGCCGTTCCTTCATTTAGATGGAGTGGTTTGGGTTCTTACTGTATAGTATTCCTTTAACTAATTAGAGAGATAATGATTGCTGCTGTCTGATGCAACACTGAACGGGCTAGTGTAGATAGACAGAGTTCATACTCAGTATATATAGGGTGTCTAAACCATGTATTTTCCATTGCAACAGGAAAAGGCTTTAGTGAAGGTTAGCCTAGAATCAGTTCAGATGGTAATTTTACAATTTTAAGATGGCATGTGAGTTTTAAGTTAGTTCAGGGGTAAAAAACCATTCAGGGCCGGCGCTTCCTATAAGGCAAACTAGGAGGGGGCGCCCTGCGCACCCATCGCTGGCCCTTTAAATGCTGCAGCCGCCTGAGCGCTCTGTAGAGATCGCTCTCGCGGCTGCCGCACTGCCTCACCTCCCCATCCCTGTAGCGTGGCCGGGCTCCTCTCCGGTCCGCGACCCGGCCGGACTGACAGGAAGTGCACACTCAGTGTGCACTTCCTGTCAGTCCGGCCCGGACCAGAGGGGAGCTTGGCCACGCTACAGGGAAGGGGAGGTGAGGAGAAGATTACAGGGAGGGAGGGGGATTGGAGAAGATTAAAGGGAGTCAGGTGGGAGTGGAGATGATTATGAGGAGGGAGTGGAGAAGATTACAGGGAGGGGGAGTGGAGATGATTACAGGGAGGGAGGGGGGAGTGGAGAAGATTACAAGGAGGGGAGTGGAGAAGATTAAAGGGAAGGAGGGAGAGGGGGGAGGAGAAGATTAAAGGAGGGAGGTGGGGGAGTGAGAAGATTACAGGGAGGGGGGAGGAGGAGGATTACAGGGGAGGGAGTGGGGGAGGGAGAAGATTACAGGGATTACAGGGAGGTAGGGGAGTGGAAAAGATCACAGGGGAGTGGAGATGATTACAGGAGGGAGGGGGGAGTGGAGAAGATTGCAGGGAGTGGGAGGGGAGGAAATGATTACAGGGAGGGAGGGGGGAGTGGAGAAGATTACAGGGAGGAGGGGGGGAGAAGATTACAAGGAGGGGGGAGGAAGATCACCACAGGAGGGGGAGAAGATTACAGGGGAGTGGAGAAGATTACAGGAGGGGGAGAAGAAGAGGAAGATTAAAGGAGTAAAAGAAGAGAAGATTGAAGAGGGGGAGGGAGAAGAAGAAGATTACCAGGAGGTGGGGAGAAGAGAAGATTGCAGGGGGTGGGGGGAAAGAGAAGATTACGGGGGGAGAAGAAGAGAAGATTAAAGGGAGGGGGGAAGTAGAGAAGATTACAGGGAGGGAGAAGAAGAGAAGATTACCAGGAGGGAGGGGGGAGAAGAGAAGATTGCAGGGGGGAAAGAGAAGATTACGGGGGGAGAAGAAGAGATTACAGGGAGGGAAGGGGGGAGAAGAAGAGAAAATTACAGGGGGGAGGGGAGAAGATTACAGGGAGGGAGGAAGAAGAGGAGAACACAGGGAGAGGGGAAGAAGAGGAGAACACAGGGAGAGGGGAAGAAAAGGAGAACATAGGGAGGGGGAAAGAAAAGGAGAAAATGGGGGGAGAAGAAGAGGAGAACACGGGGGAGATGAGAACACAGGGAGGGGGGTGTGACGAGACATGGGGCAGGGAGAGACCACTAAAGTAGGGAGGGGGTGGTGGAGAGACAACTAGGGGAGGGGGGTGAGGAGAGACCACTAATGGAAAGGGGGGGCAGAGGAGAGCAGAGACCACTAAGGGGGAGACGGGAGACCACTAATGGAAAGTCAGGGAGAAAAGGAGACCACTAAGGGAGGTGGGGGGGGAGAGGAGAGACCACTAAGGGGCAGGGGAGATCTCTACGGGATGGAAGGGAGAGCTCTATAGGACAGGGGGCAGGACAGGGAGCTCTTTCACACTACACACACACACACACACACACACACACACACACACAATGGATCCCTATACACACAGAAACACAACATGCTTCCCTTACACACAGAGAAATACATAATGCATCCATTACACACACACAATTCAACCCTTACACATAAAGACAATGCATCCTTTGCACATATACACAGAAACACACAATGCATCCCTTACACACACATGCAAACACACACTGCTTCTCTTACACACACACAGAAACACAATGCATCTCTTACACACACTCAACACATCCCTTACATACACAGAAACACACTTTTCATTCCTTATGCATACAAACACAGATTCACACAATGCATCCCTTACACACAACAAGAAACACACAATACATCCCTTATACACAAACACACACTGCTTTCTATCCCTTACACACAAACACACTGATTCCACTACACACAAACACACTGCATCACCTACACAAACTGGTATCCCTATACACTTAAAATAAAAATATAAAATACACCTAAAGAATAAAGGCAGAGAGAAAATTCATAGGGCAACACTATATAGTCAAAATGTGGCCCCTTTGTGTTAATATTGCACTCACAGAAAATCAGAGTATTATGAGTCCATCAAGGTTTCTTTAAATGCTCAGCTACAGGTGTCCTCAATGTCCCAGGGTACATGTCAAAAGGAAAAAACTGGACATAGTATAGTAATGTTGGAAATATAAATAAACACTTTAATTGAATACACTTACAAAAAGTGAAAGGTAAAAATGCCCATCAGTTAGTCTCTGTGTCCCTCTGAATCAGCTGAATTGGAGACCAGAATAAACAATGGTATGCAGCTCTACGCGTTTCGTCTCTTGCTGGAGACTTCCTCAGGAGCAATTAAAAATAAAATGCAATAAAATACAATATGATACAATTGGTAACAAAAATAAAACATAACACAACATCAGAGTCCACAATTCCTTTTGTAGGTCTTCTTGTCGTTCGTACCACCAATCAGGGGCATTGGAGTCACCTGTTCCCAGTCTTCTCATCTGTTCATTGCTAAATAAGGACTTCCGTTTTTCAGTGGAACACATATGCGTTCCACCCGTCGGCAGTTCACAATGACGTCATCAGTTCGCGTCTGGAACGCACATGCGTTCCACTTCGCTCGAAAAGGAAACCAAAAGAGACACAAAGATAAGGAGAACAGCGTCCAACACATCAAGCAGACTCTATATTTATATAGGATTACAAATATATCCTAAGTGTACACCCAAGATAAATGAATCAAATATATACATTAGATACACATTTTTTTTACACATTTTATACAAACCCACAGAGGGAAAAAAAGGGGGTTAATGGAGTCACAAGCATATATTATCCAATAGATAAAGAAAAATAATAAATTAAAATTGAATAATGGAAATGAATATAAATATAAATATATATAAAGATTATAAATGAAAAAATAAAAATGAAATAAAAATAAAAATAAGAATAACAATAAAAATAAAAATAAAATAAAATGAAAATAAAAATAAAAATAAAATAACAATAATAATAATAATAAAAATAAAAATGAATGTAAAATGAAAATAAAAGAAAAAATAAAATAAAGATCAAATAAAATTAGAAAATATATATGAAAAAGAAATAAGAAAAAATAAAGTTAAAGAAAACAAATTAAATCAAAATCCACATTCAACCCAAGTGGTTGAAGTGTTTTCAGCTTGTTAATCCAAAATCCCTCCCTCTGTCTAAGTCTCATGACAATATCACCTCCCCTCACACCAAGTGATATTTGCTCTATTATCACCCAAGAAAAGGCATGTGTGTCAAAAAGCGGACAACGATTGCAGTGAACTGGAACAGAATGGTTCATCATCCCTTTCTGTATATTGTTCTTATGTTCCAGAAATCGCACCTTGGCTTTCCTCGCTGTTCTTCCAACATACTGCGCTCCACATCCACACGTGAGGAGATACACAACATGTGTGGAGGAACATGAGACTGGTCCCTGAATTTTAAATACCTCTTTGGTGACTGTGCTAGAAAATGAATATGTATGCAAAGGTTTGCCTCTACAGGCTTTACATGTTCCGCAAATATGAAACCCCTTGGGAGTGTTAATATAAGGTTTAATCTTTTTCTGAAATAGACTTGGTGCAAGGAAACTAGAAAAGTTCTTTCCTTTTCTGTAGATAATATTAGGGTGTTTTGGAAGTTGAGGTCCTATATATTCGTCATACTTAAGAATATTCCAATGTCTCTTAAATATTTTATTAATGGCAAAGGTTTTAGAGTTGTATTGTGTATTAAATGAATATTCAAAAGATCTATCCGAGTTCTTAGTTGATCTAACTTTATTCATCAGAAGATCTCCTCTTCTGATGTCCCCAATTCTTTTGACTTCTTGTTCTAACAATTCCTTCTCATATCCCTTCTCTACAAATTTAGTGGTTAAAATCTCCGCTTGTTCCATATAGGTGTTTTTATTGGAGAAATTACGTCTGAGCCGAGTATATTGGCTCTTGGGCACTCCTGCTAACCATCTCGGATGATGTCCACTCTTAGATTCAATAAAACTGTTGGTGTCAGTAGGCTTAAAGTAAGTTTTAGTTAGAATCTGAGTATCTTCAATGAAAAAAGTCAGATCTAGGAAGTCAATAGAGATGGGACTGACTACTGGACTAAAAATTAAAGAAAGGGTATTGTCATTGAGATATAGAAAGATCCCTATCCCTATACACTACATTCCATAAGCACACACATTAGATACTCTACAGCAACACAGAACACATCCCCTACACACTCCACTCTCTGTGAGCGAACTCATGGGTGGAACATGTAGGTGGACTTATGGGTGGGCCTTATGGGCATACTCACCATCAGGCTCTGGGGCCCAGACCTTAACCTGTGTAAGGGGCCCCCAAAAAATTGAGCTGCTTCCCGTTCTCTCAGAACATTGAATTTTGTGACCACAGTTACAAACAGCCTCCAGAGATCCTGTTCTACACCAGACCAGTGGAGCCAGACTGCAGCCAGAGCCCATCACCATCTTCATCTGTTTGTAAGTAGACATTCTAGTATATTATTAGTGACACTAATCTCTAATTTACCTCACATTAAATGGACACTATAGTCCCCAAAACCACTGCAGCTTAATAAAGTGGTTCTGGTGTCTATAGTTTGTCCCTGCAGGCTTTTTAATGTAAACACACACTGTGTGCAGCACTGACGTTGGTTCATATGGCAGATCATATGGGTGGGGCATTGCGATGTCACTGGGGGTGGGTGGGGGGGCGGCAAAAATCTTTTGCCTAGGGCGGCAAAAAACCTTGCACCAGCCCTGCAACCATTGGCACTGCAGATGTTGTGGACTACACCTACCATAATGCTATTGCAACCATAATGCTGGTAAAGCATCAGGGAAGATGTAGTCCACAACATCTGGAGTGCCGAAAGCAACCTCCCTCTGAGTTATATATTTGCACAGCAGAGGTTCATATGAATGAAAAATAAAATAGTCCTACACTGACAGAGTCTGCCCTTTGAAGGGTGCACTGTGGCTTGTTTGGGGACCCGTGAAATATATGATTAGCATTGCCAGCGATAAGTAGTCTGAAGTCATATTAAATTCCCAGCACTGCATCACTCTTTCCTCCCCTGACCTTGTTACAACATCTCCTGACTGTGTTGGCTGGAGCTACAGTTTGTTTAATTTGCAGATACACAGAAATCCAATCAATATTCTTACTTGTTTAGCAAAATAGCTTTGGACAAAGAGTGAGAAATAGGAGATTGGTGTATTTTTTATTCTGCACTTAACTCCCCTGTTCCCAATTAGAGCTCAACCCATTCAATTTAAAGCTTGATCTTATTTAGAATCCACTATTTACAACCTCTCATTTTTGTCATCTCATTGCATTTTCTGTCACCAGTTATGTCACATATTACTATTATTATTGCTGTTATTACTACTATTATTACCATTTATACAGTGCCAACGTGTTCTGCAGTGCTCTGCAATTTTACAGTTGGAAATATAAAATAGCAAATAAGTGATAAACAAATTAATGTGAACAAAAACAAAAGATGAACAGGGATCTTCTCAAATGAGAAAGAAATTTTGTGGATTATTTATTTCAGTAATATGTCATGTGAAAATACTTAAACCTTTTAAGGACCATTGACAATCTATGTTGTTATAATAATTTGCTCTTTAAGGACGCAGTTCCAAACTGGAATAACCCACCCAATTAAAAAAAAAACAATCTGGGCCGCGTAACATCTTGACCTCAATAAAGTTGTTATGAGGTCTGTAGGTTCAGGGCACCATCTTACCTAAAGTGCTTAACTGCAAAGTTCTCTTCATGGCACACATTCTATCTCAGTCCTGTCCTACTTATTATCCAATCACCCACCTAGGTGCATTACCATCCAATTATACCCCACAGGGCCGGACTGGCCCACCGGAATACCGGGAAATTTCCCGGTGGGCTGCAGCACCTGGGGGCTGCACAGCTCTAATTCTTCCCTCTTTTGAGAGGGAGCCCTGTGGGCAGCTTGAGTAACACAGCAGCGGCGGCCACAAGCCGCATGTAGGTGCCGCTGGGTGCCTGTCTGGTGGCACAATCTGAGGTGGCACAATTTTTGTATGTTTTGGGGGGGATGCATTTTTGCTTGTGCTGGCGCGACACATTACTGGGCTGGTATAGAATTTTTTCCAGGGCTGCTTTTAGTTCCCAGTCCGGCCCTGATACCCCAAACTAGTTGTATTCACGCATTCAATTGAATACCCCAAACTAGGTGCATTAACACCCATCCAATCACATGTACTAATCTTTATATATATATATATATAAATATATATATATATATATATGTATATTATTTATAGTACATACATAGTACAGGAAACTAGCCTTAGGGCAGCAAGGAGGGTAAATCCAGCCCTGCAGGAGGAATTACTTACGGAGGTGAGCGTAAAACAAATATAGAAATCACTCGTAACGTTAAGGAAAAATTGCTGGAAAGATACACTGACCTTAAATGAATTCTGAGTTTTGATCCTTAAGAGCTCACAATACAAAAATGGCCTACTAGACACATTTTTGTTAAAAGGGTTATCGGCCCAGTTAACATTCTCTAACAATAGATTTTACAGATGGGGCAATAGAATGGGCATGCTCATGATGCACCCTGCGAGTACAAAACCACTCTGATAAAAGACTCCTAGAATGCAACTCACTGGCAATTCATTTGTGTCTGATTCAAAGGGAATGCAGCCTACCATTCCTACTATTTAAAACTATACTTGTCTTCACTGGTTGATGAGGATAAGGGGTTCCTAAAACTAGCAGACCTGGAGTGACTAACCAATGGAGTAGTCGGAGGTTCGGTACTGCTTAATAAAAAATCTTTTCCTGATGCAATGATAAACTTCTGCAAGCCACATTATTACCCAATGTTTTGTATTGTTTTAATCATGCAATTTCAATCTATTGTTTTAATTCATGCCATTGTTATGCATTATGGCAGTCGTCTCACCCTAGTTGGTTTGCATGATGAGAATTTGACGAATTCATAGCTGTTGCAAAAACCATCTATGCACTCCCAACTCTGGCCCTCTGGTGTCACATTACCAAGAAGCACGGAACATTTTCAGCACCCTGGACACCATTTTGTATATCCCAGAGAAGAAACCAAAGAATTCAATTCACTTGTGTGAATGTTTATTTTTTTTATTTTCAGGTGAAAAGTGCAATAGTGGCTACATTAATGTCATTGTTAAATAATAATATTTTATTTATGTAAAGATCCTGAGCAAGCAAATACATGGCTGTAGAAAATAAAATACACCAAAAACAGGCTTACTGAACCTTAAAGGGACATGCATCACTTGACAATTATTATTATTATTTTTTTTAATCCAGCCAGCAAACACTTTTAAACAAATAAACAAACAAACCAAAATGCAGAAAAAAAACCATAGAAAATTCTGTAATAAAAGTTTATAAACTTATTGCATTTTTGGGCACACCTCTAAGTTTTGGTAGAAACAGGACATTAATGACAGAAACAGGGCATCACAGTGAAACGGCAAGAGAGAACAAATTACCTGAGCCTAGTCTGATAACCACACTGATTAAACTCCATCTCCTCTTCCCCTGTCAGGATGTTGCAAGGTGAAGACATATCCAACTGCGCAGGTGTAAATCTGTCAGGCATGGCCAATGCACTTTTCAAGCATTCCTAAGGATAGAACACTGGTTGGTTAAATTAGTGTCTCCCATGGATATGCTGATGTAAGGTGAAACCTTGCTGCTTTCAGATGGGGAAATTTGATGTTGCTTGAAGTAGTATAAAAATGGTATAAATATCATTCAGATACATCTTTGTTTTCTCCCAAACTCAGTTTCTATTTTTTGGTCTTGCAATGTTCAAAAATTTACAAAAATGAAATTCTATCTCTGCTGCTTGCAAGAACTGCAGCAAAGCCTCACTAGGGCAACAGAAAATACAAGAGATTAAAAGGGATCAGCCACATATCTGGAAAATACACCACTGAATAAAATATTGAAATCACTGCTTTCCTATGGGGGCTTCTACATCACATGGCCAAGTTTTACTAACAGCCACTGGAGATGAATTTCTAGAAAACTACAATGATTTACATTACAGAGTTAAAGCTAAAGGACAATGGCACCCAGACCGCGTCATTGAGATTAAGTGGCCTGCGTCATATTAGTGGTCCTTTAAACATTTAGCAATTCACAAACCAGTGCAGTTCAATCCGAGCCAGGGTACACATTGTGTCGGAGGAGTTAAAACATTAACATTGTTTCTCTTTATCCTCCTCATTGTATGCTCTCTATTTGTTAACTGAAAGACGAGGAGCCAAGATGAAGGTTCCAGGATATAGGTAAATACAGTGGTGGTTATTTCTACATAGAATTTTATTTTTCAGACCTCACAGTTTCATCCAGATTATTCTGCGTTAATATCTGATGATTCTGTGTTGCACCTGCTTTGAACTTGGTAAATAGCCTTACCATTAATACTCCTAAATATATGACCTATCTGAAGCGTGAAGATGATTTTATTTGATTCACTAAAACATAGTAGAACTGTTTTTGTAAACATAAATATGTTAATAAAAAAAAACAAATAGTTTATTTACTTTGTAGTTACTGTTAAAAAATATATCAGCATTTCTCTAGTGGCCCGAGTGTCGAATGGCAGGACAGTAAATAAAGTTCCCATTCTAGCCTCCATCTTGTGATCCCATCCAATAGTTATGCTGTGGAAAAACAGACAGCACTGGTAATTTTCTTATCCTGCTTTCTGTCACATTTCAAATACCAATAATTTCACTGGAACAAAATGTTTTCTTTGAGGTTGCAAATGACAGGTACATGGCCTGGGCAGTGCAAAAAAATCAGATTCCTTTGAATTAGTGCTCTCTTCCCTTTCACTGCCATTGTCGTCTCTCACTTATTGGTGGGATACAAAGTACTATTGCTAAGTAATTATTCACAACACATTAAAAGGAAACAACAACACAAACAATACTCAGAAGGCAGTCGAGATATCATTTTTGTGACAATACACTGCATCTTGCTATGTTGCAATCCATTTTTCTGTTGAATTCTACGTTTATTTAGAACATTTTATTGAGCCTTTGATCATGTGGTACACAAGTATATCAGTGTTCAGATTATCCTTCAAAGTTCCTTAAAGGGATACTGTAGTGCCAGGAATGCAAAGCTATATCCCCGGCACTATAGCTCCCTCTGCCTTCCACCTCCCTCACCCCCCCTCCCTCCGCTGTGGTGAACAAAGGGTCAAAAACTCTTTGTTTACTTACCTGATCCCTGGATGCACACATCAGGACTCCCCATAAGAAAGCATTGCATCAATGCTTCCCTATGAGGAAATAGCTGGTGCTGGATGTCCTCATGCATAGCGCGAGGACGTCCAGTGTCAGTTAGCTGACCAAAGTCTGGTAACATTCCGGAAGTGCCTCTAGTAGTAGACAACTACTAGAAGCTGTCTTAGTGCTGCAATGTTAACATTGCAGTTTTCTCTAAGTGCAAAAGGGACACTATGCCTGTTGTGTCCATAGTGAAAAGGCAGAGAAAAGGCAGTGTTTAAATTGCTCCATAGGGACACCTACAGTGGCAGTCACTCTGAAGCACTAGAGGTACTGAACTTTCCCCAAAGAGATGCATTGATTCAATAAATCTCTATGAGGAGATGATGACTGTCCATCGCTGCATTTTGCCGCGCATGCGCAATAGCCTTTCCAATGTATGAGAAAGCATTTGATTGGCCGA
>OW240919.1:92746679-92817963 GCA_933207985.1 Pelobates cultripes
GCAGCCTATAGATTTGGGGGGGCAGCAGCCTATTGATATATAGAAATGAACAGGAAGGGTCAGCAAGGAGCTAGAAGGTAAAACAGCACAAAGGTAAAGTAGAAGGAGCAGAAAGGGTCAGAAATGAGCTGGAAGGGGCAGAAGGAGCACAAACATAAAGTAGGAGAATGAGCAGGAAGGGCCTGCAAAGAGCAGGAAGGAGCACAAAGGGACAGCAAGGAGCACAAAGGTAAAGGGGCAGAAAGAATCAGAAGGAGCACAAAGGTAAAGTAGGAGAAAGAGCAGAAAGGGACAGCAAGGAGCACAAAGATAAAGTAGAAAAGGGAGCAGAAAGGGTCTGCAAGGAGCAGAAAGGGAGCAGAATGAGAAAGGAGCAGAAGGGCGCAAAATAAGCAGAAAGTAGCAGAAAGGTAAAAGAGCAGAAGGGGCCAAGGATAGAAAACAGTGTCAGAAGAAAAAAAAAGACTGTCAAATGAAGGAGAGGAAAAGGAGATTGGAGCAGGAAGGACAAATGAAGTGAACCCTCCACTTTATTCTGGACACCACATCATAAGGCTTTGGTACCTGGGCCTGGCAGGGAAACGCTGGACCTTCTCATCTCCAAAGGTAAAAAAATATCGGTGTTAATGTGTTCACTTTTATTTACTGAGTGTCAGAAAGCACAGAGTGCCGTTGGGTAGGGGTGTTGCTGATTGGCTAGAGCGGTCAGCTGGCACTCTAAGCCAATCAGTAGCTCCCAATTCATAAAAAAGTAAAAATATTTTATGAACCGGGAACTAGCGATTGGCTTAGAGCGTCAACTGACCACTCTAGCCAATCAGCGGCACCCATGCCTGACGTCAATCTGCACTTCCTGACACTCTGTTTCAGAAGCCAAATACCACTGAGCGACCTGGAGCTGGAGGAAGCCTTTGGGGTTAAACCATTTGAGAGTGATTTAACCCCTTAAAGGAAAGCGAGCACCCAGGGGCTTCCTGGCATCATAACATTTTCATTTAGGTGATGTTGTTATGGTGACCAGAATGGTCCTTTAATTTGCTTAAAGGAACACTATAGTGTCAGGAATACAAACATATATTCCTGACACCATAGTTGTGAAAACGCTATTCACCCTGGCTTTATGTGATAATGGCTATGCCCCTTCCCTTTCATGACACTGTCAAAAAGGTAGCAAGCATGGATGTCATTACAATTATGCCCCCCCCTGGAAAAATTCCTGCGGACGCCCGTGGACTGGTCCCTGAATTTTAAATACCTCTTTGGTGACTGTGCTAGAAAATGAATATGTATGCAAAGGTTTGCCTCTACAGGCTTTACATGTTCCGCAAATATGAAACCCCTTGGGAGTGTTAATATAAGGTTTAATCTTTTTCTGAAATAGACTTGGTGCAAGGAAACTAGAAAAGTTCTTTCCTTTTCTGTAGATAATATTAGGGTGCTTAGGAAGTTGAGGTCCTATATATTCGTCATACTTAAGAATATTCCAATGTCTCTTAAATATTTTATTAATGGCAAAGGTTTTAGAGTTGTATTGTGTATTAAATGAATATTCAAAAGATCTATCCGAGTTCTTAGTTGATCTAACTTTATTCATCAGAAGATCTCCTCTTCTGATGTCCCCATTTCTTTTGACTTCTTGTTCTAACAATTCCTTCTCATATCCCTTCTCTACAAATTTAGTGGTTAAAATCTCCGCTTGTTCCATATAGGTGTTTTTATTGGAGCAATTACGTCTGAGCCGAGTATATTAGCTCTTGGGCACTCCTGCTAACCATCTCGGATGATGTCCACTCTTAGATGCAATAAAACTGTTGGTGTCAGTAGGCTTAAAGTAAGTTTTAGTTAGAATCTGAGTATCTTCAATGAAAATAGTCAGATCTAGAAAGTCAATAGAGATGTAACTGACTACTGGACTAAAAATTAAAGAAAGGGTATTGTCATTGAGATATAGAAAGATCCCTATCCCTATACACTACATTCCATAAGCACACACATTAGATACTCTACAGCAACACAGAACACATCCCCTACACACTCCACTCTCTGTGAGCGAACTCATGGGTGGAACATGTAGGTGGACTTATGGGTGGGCCTTATGGGCATACTCACCATCAGGCTCTGGGGCCCAGACCTTAACCTGTGTAAGGGGCCCCCAAAAAATTGAGCTGCTTCCCGTTCTCTCAGAACATTGAATTTTGTGACCACAGTTACAAACAGCCTCCAGAGATCCTGTTCTACACCAGACCAGTGGAGCCAGACTGCAGCCAGAGCCCATCACCATCCTCATCTGTTTGTAAGTAGACATTCTAGTATATTATTAGTGACACTAATCTCTAATTTACCTCACATTAAATGGACACTATACTCCCCAAAACCACTCCAGCTTAATAAAGTGGTTCTGGTGTCTATAGTTTGTCCCTGCAGGCTTTTTAATGTAAACACACACTGTGTGCAGCACTGACGTTAGTTCATATGGCAGATCATATGGGTGGGGCATTGCGATGTCACTGGGGGTGGGTGGGGGGGGGGCGGCAAAAATCTTTTGCCTAGGGCGGCAAAAAACCTTGCACCGGCCCTGCAACCATTGGCACTGCAGATGTTGTGGACTACACCTACCATAATGCTATTGCAACCATAATGCTGGTAAAGCATCAGGGAAGATGTAGTCCACAACATCTGGAGTGCCGAAAGCAACCTCCCTCTGAGTTATATATTTGCACAGCAGAGGTTCATATGAATGAAAAATAAAATAGTCCTACACTGACAGAGTCTGCCCTTTGAAGGGTGCACTGTGGCTTGTTTGGGGACCCGTGAAATATATGATTAGCATTGCCAGCGATAAGTAGTCTGAAGTCATATTAAATTCTCAGCACTGCATCACTCTTTCCTCCCCTGACCTTGTTACAACATCTCCTGACTGTGTTGGCTGGAGCTACAGTTTGTTTAATTTGCAGATACACAGAAATCCAATCAATATTCTTACTTGTTTAGCAAAATAGCTTTGGACAAAGAATGAGAAATAGGAGATTGGTGTATTTTTTATTCTGCACTTAACTCCCCTGTACCCAATTAGAGCTCAACCCATTCAATTTAAAGCTTGATCTTATTTAGAATCCACTATTTACAACCTCTCATTTTTGTCATCTCATTGCAT
Organism: Pelobates cultripes; assembly: GCA_933207985.1. NCBI lineage: Eukaryota > Metazoa > Chordata > Amphibia > Anura > Pelobatidae > Pelobates > Pelobates cultripes. The sequence continues at coordinate 92,749,834 of OW240919.1, forward strand.
TTTCTGTCACCAGTTATGTCACATATTACTATTATTATTGCTGTTATTACTACTATTATTACCATTTATACAGTGCCAACGTGTTCTGCAGTGCTCTGCAATTTTACAGTTGGAAATATAAAATAGCAAATAAGTGATAAACAAATTAATGTGAACAAAAACAAAAGATGAACAGGGACCTTCTCAAATGAGAAAGAAATTTTGTGGATTATTTATTTCAGTAATATGTCATGTGAAAATACTTAAACCTTTTAAGGACCATTGACAATCTATGTTGTTATAATAATTTGCTCTTTAAGGACGCAGTTCCAAACTGGAATAACCCACCCAATTAAAAAAAAAACAATCTGGGCCGCGTAACATCTTGATCTCAATAAAGTTGTTATGAGGTCTGTAGGTTCAGGGCACCATCCTACCTAAAGTGCTTAACTGCAAAGTTCTCTTCATGGCACACATTCTATCTCAGTCCTGTCCTACTTATTATCCAATCACCCACCTAGGTGCATTACCATCCAATTATACCCCACAGGGCCGGACTGGCCCACCGGAATACCGGGAAATTTCCCGGTGGGCCGCAGCACCTGGGGGCTGCACAGCTCTAATTCTTCCCTCTTTTGAGAGGGAGCCCTGTGGGCAGCTTGAGTAACACAGCAGCGGTGGCCACAAGCCGCATGTAGGTGCCGCTGGGTGCCTGTCTGGTGGCACAATCTGAGGTGGCACAATTTTTGTATGTTTTGGGGGGGATGCATTTTTGCTTGTGCTGGCGCGACACATTACTGGGCTGGTATAGAATTTTTTCCAGGGCTGCTTTTAGTTCCCAGTCCGGCTCTGATACCCCAAACTAGTTGTATTCACGCATTCAATTGAATACCCCAAACTAGGTGCATTAACACCCATCCAATCACATGGACCAATCTTTATATATATATATATATATATATATATATATATATATAGATAGATATATATATGTATATTATTTATAGTACATACATAGTACAGGAAACTAGCCTTAGGGCAGCAAGGAGGGTAAATCCAGCCCTGCAGGAGGTATTACTTACGGAGGTGTGCGTAAAACAAATATAGAAATCACTCGTAACGTTAAGGAAAAATTGCTGGAAAGATACACTGACCTTAAATGAATTCTGAGTTTTGATCCTTAAGAGCTCACAATACAAAAATGGCCTACTAGACACATTTTTGTTAAAAGGGGTATCGGCCCAGTTAACATTCTCTAACAATAGATTTTACAGATGGGGCAATAGAATGGGCATGCTCATGATGCACCCTGCGAGTACAAAACCACTCTGATAAAAGACTCCTAGAATGCAACTCACTGGCAATTCATTTGTGTCTGATTCAAAGGGAATGCAGCCTACCATTCCTACTATTTAAAACTATACTTGTCTTCACTGGTTGATGAGGATAAGGGGTTCCTAAAACTAGCAGACCTGGAGTGACTAACCAATGGAGTAGTCGGAGGTTCGGTACTGCTTAATAAAAAATCTTTTCCTGATGCAATGATAAACTTCTGCAAGCCACATTATTACCCAATGTTTTGTATTGTTTTAATCATGCAATTTCAATCTATTGTTTTAATTCATGCCATTGTTATGCATTATGGCAGTCGTCTCACCCTAGTTGGTTTGCATGATGAGAATTTGACGAATTCATAGCTGTTGCAAAAACCATCTATGCACTCCCAACTCTGGCCCTCTGGTGTCACATTACCAAGAAGCACGGAACATTTTCAGCACCCTGGACACCATTTTGTATATCCCAGAGAAGAAACCAAAGAATTCAATTCACTTGTGTGAATGTTTATTTTTTTTATTTTCAGGTGAAAAGTGCAATAGTGGCTACATTAATGTCATTGTTAAATAATAATATTTTATTTATGTAAAGATCCTGAGCAAGCAAATACATGGCTGTAGAAAATAAAATACACCAAAAACAGGCTTACTGAACCTTAAAGGGACATGCATCACTTGACAATTATTAATATTAGTTTTTTAATCCAGCCAGCAAACACTTTTAAACAAATAAACAAACAAACCAAAATGCAGAAAAAAAACCATAGAAAATTCTGTAATAAAAGTTTATAAACTTATTGCATTTTTGGGCACACCTCTAAGTTTTGGTAGAAACAGGACATTAAAGGACCACTCTAGGCACCCAGACCACTTCAGCTTAATGAAGTGGTCTGGGTGCCAGGTCCAGCTAGGGTTAACCCATTTTTAAATAAACATAGTAGTTTCAGAGAAACTGCTATGTTTATGAATGGGTTAAGCCTTTCCCTATTTCCTCTAGTGGCTGTCTCATTGACAGCCACTAGAGGCGCTTGCGTGCTTCTCACTGTGATTTTCACAGTGAGAGCACGCCAGCGTCCATAGGAAAGCATTCTGAATGCTTTCCTATGTTACCGGCTGAATGCGCGCGCAGCTCTTGCCGCGCGTGCGCATTCAGCCAACGGGGCGGAGAGGAGGAGGATCGGGGGAGGAGAGCTCTCCGCCCAGTGCTGGAAAAAGGTAAGTTTTTACCTCTTTCCCCCTTCCAGAGCCGGGCGGGAGGGGGACCCTGAGGGTGGGGGCACCCTCAGGGCACTATAGTGCCAGGAAAACGAGTATGTTTTCCTGGCACTATAGTGGTCCTTTAATGACAGAATCAGGGCATCACAGAGAAACGTCAAGAGAGAACAAATTACCTGAGCCTAGTCTGATAACCACACTGATTAAACTGCATCTCTTCTTCCCCTGTCAGGATGTTGCAAGGTGAAGAGATATCCAACTGCGCAGGTGTAAATCTGTCAGGCATGGCCAATGCACTTTTCAAGCATTCCTAAGGATAGAACACTGGTTGGTTAAATTAGTGTCTCCCATGGAGATGCTGATGTAAGGTGAAACCTTGCTGCTTTCAGATGGGGAAATTTGATGTTGCTTGAAGTAGTATAAAAATGGTATAAATATTCAGATACATCTTTGTTTTCTCCCAAACTCAGTTGCTATTTTTTGGTCTTGCAATGTTCAAAAATTTACAAAAATGAAATTCTATCTTTGCTGCTTGCAAGAACTGCAGCAAAGCCTCACTAGAGCAACAGAAAATACAAGAGATTAAAAGGGATCAGCCACATATCTGGAAAATACACCACTGAATAAAATATTGAAATCACTGCTTTCCTATGGGGGCTTCTACATCACATGGCCAAGTTTTACTGACAGCCACTGGAGATGAATTTCTAGAAAACTACAATGATTTACATTAGAGTTAAAGCTAAAGGACAATGTCACCCAGACCGCGTCATTGAGATTTAATGGCCTGCGTCATATTAGTGGTCCTTTAAACATTTAGCAATTCACAAGCCAGTGCAGTTCAATCCAAGCCAGGGTACACATTGTGTCGGAGGAGTTAAAACATTAACATTGTTTCTCTTTATCCTCCTCATTGTATGCTCTCTATTTGTTAACTGAAAGACGAGGAGCCAAGATGAAGGTTCCAGGATATAGGTAAATACAGTGGTGGTTATTTCTACATAGAATTTTATTTTTCAGACCTCACAGTTTCATCCAGATTATTCTGCGTTAATATCTGATGATTCTGTGTTGCATCTGCTTTGAACTTGGTAAATAGCCTTACCATTAATACTCCTAAATATATGACCTATCTGAAGCGTGAAGATGATTTTATTTGATTCACTAAACATAGTAGAACTGTTTTTGTAAACATAAATATGTTAATAAAAAAAAACAAATAGTTTATTTACTTTGTAGTTACTGTTAAAAAATATATCAGCATTTCTCTAGTGGCCCGAGTGTCGAATGGCAGGACAGTAAATAAAGTTCCCATTCTAGCCTCCATCTTGTGATCCCATCCAATAGTTATGCTGTGGAAAAACAGACAGCACTGGTAATTTTCTTATCCTGCTTTCTGTCACATTTCAAATACCAATAATTTCACTGGAACAAAATGTTTTCTTTGAGGTTGCAAATGACAGGTACATGGCCTGGGCAGTGCAAAAAAATCAGATTCCTTTGAATTAGTGCTCTCTTCCCTTTCACTGCCATTGTCGTCTCTCACTTATTGGCGGGATACAAAGTACTATTGCTAAGTAATTATTCACAACACATTAAAAGGAAACAACAACACAAACAATACTCCGAAGGCAGTCGAGATATCATTTTTGTGACAATACACTGCATCTTGCTATGTTGCAATCCATTTTTCTGTTGAATTCTACGTTTATTTAGAACATTTTATTGAGCCTTTGATCATGTGGTACACAAGTATATCAGTGTTCAGATTATCCTTCAAAGTTCCTTAAAGGGATACTGTAGTGCCAGGAATGCAAAGCTATATCCCCGGCACTATAGCTCCCTCTGCCTTCCACCTCCCTCACCCCCCCCTCCCTCTGCTGTGGTGAACAAAGGGTCAAAAACTCTTTGTTTACTTACCTGATCCCTGGATGCACACATCAGGACTCCCCATAAGAAAGCATTGCATCAATGCTTTCCTATGAGGAAATAGCTGATGCTGGATGTCCTCATGCATAGCGCGGGGACGTCCAGTGTCAGTTAGCTGACCAAAGTCTGGTAACATTCCGGAAGTGCCTCTAGTAGTAGACAACTACTAGAAGCTGTCTTAATGCTGCAATGTTAACATTGCAGTTTTCTCTAAGTGCAAAAGGGACACTATGCCTGTTGTGTCCATAGTGAAAAGGCAGAGAAAAGGCAGTGTTTAAATTGCTCCATAGGGACACCTACAGTGGCAGTCACTCTGAAGCACTAGAGGTACTGAACTTTCCACAAAGAGATGCATTGATTCAATAAATCTCTATGAGGAGATGATGACTGTCCGTCGCTGCATTTTGCCGCGCATGCGCAATAGCCTTTCCAATGTATGAGAAAGCATTTGATTGGCCGAGATCATCAATTTTGATTATCTCCGCCAAGGAGGCAAAGTGTGGGCGGGGCCAGCACCAGCGGACTAGTGTGACGCTGCAGTTAATATTTTTTTTTAAGAGGGGCTGGGCAGCTCAATAATGTTTCCAACTCTATTTAGGGTCAGGAATACACATTTGTATTTCTAATCCTAGTGTTCCTTTAATATACAATAACATTATACCTCACTGTGCAGTCACACTTGAACAGTCCATAGCCAATGCTAAATTGGTTTGTTCTTCGAGAGTATCAGAGCTGAGGGATGTTATGTAGAACGGTGCAGTCTAACTTTAGATACGAAGCTTTTGTAAGGATGTGTGAGTCATCAACATATCTGAAGCTGGAGATTTCAGATATGTCTCAAACCACAGACAAAGGCCTTGTTTACTTCCTCTCTCTCCTTCTACCAATATTTTTTCATCTCTGTCTTTCTCCATCACATATTTTTTGTACTTATGATTAAGAGGTTTTTCCTCTCTTTTCTAACAGATATCATAGACTTGGGTCATGTCATGTTCGCTTAAAGGGACACAGTAGGCACTGTATCTGCTTCATATCATTAAACTGGTTATAGTGTCTGGAGTCCCCTGGTACCATAATTTCTTGCAGCATTAAACAGTTTTTAATGTTTTTATGTTTTAATGCTAAACAAGAGTCCCCGGCAATCCATCCCCTCTGTGCTGCTTTGGCTAATAAGGAAGTATTAGCCTGAGCAGCAATGGACAGCTGTGATTGGCTGAGAGTGTCAGGTAACTGCTTTCAGCCTGTCAGAGCTCCAACTGACGGTATGAAGGGGTGTGACAACAAGGAAGTGTGTAATCTCTGCCTTAGCTACACATACTGAAGGGGCCGGACTCTGGGTGGCCAGGGACTCTTATGTTGTGGTATTCTGCACAAACATGGTGCAACACTGAGTGAAGGGACAGTGCCAGGGCACTCCAGGCACTATAACCAATTAAAAGAGAGGAAATGATTATAGTGACTACCGTGTCCCTTTAAAGAACAACTGTCACTTCAAACTATTTTTTTTTTTTAAATTTAATAATCCTTTCATCAAGTTTTGAAACTAAAAACAAGAAACATAACTCATCCAAACTTTAGTATATGACAGGAGCCTTCAGCCATATAGATGCACCTTGGGTTAGACAGTGTTTGAAAACTGACAGATAGTCTCTGTGGTATTCCCTGCTTCACTCCCTGCACAGAAGCAAGGGAGGATCATAGAGACTAAGTGTCGCTTTTCAATCTCTGTCTGACCCAAGGTGCATGTATATGGCTGAAGCATCCTGTTATGTGATGAGTTTTTCTCTTTTTTTTATTTTACATATACTTAAAGGACCACTGTAGTCACCCAGACCACTTCAGCTCAATGAAGTGGTCTGGATGCCAGGTCCCTCTAGTGTTAACCCTGCAGCTGTAAACATAGCAGTTTCAGAGAAACTGCTATGTTTACAATAGGGTTAATCTAACCTTTAGTTGCAGTCTCATTGAAAATCATAGTGAGAAGACGCTGCCGTACATAGGAAAGCATTGAGAAATGCTTTCCTATGGACTGATTGAATGCGCGCGCGGCTCTTGCCGCGCATGCGCATTCGGCGCTGACGTTAGAAAAGGGAGGAGAGTTCCCCAGCGCCGAAGGAGCCCAGCGCTGGAGAAAGGTAAGAATTTAACCCCTTCGGCCCGGCGTGAGGGAAGCCATGATGGTGAGGGGGACCTAAAGACCCTACAGCGCCAGGAAAACAGGTTTATTTTCCTGGCACTATAGTGGTCTTTTAATGTAAAAAAAAATCTTTTTCCTCTAAAAACTTGCTGAAAGGATTATTATATTAAAAATTTTTTTGAGGAGACAGTTATCCTTTAATAAAACTGGTGGTCTTTCAATGGTTATCTAAAGCTCATCTGTCCATCATAAGAAAGATGGTTGTATATTATTATTATTTATTATTTTATTATTTATATAGCACCATCACATTCCGTAGCGCTGTACATTGCTGTATCAGCATACATATCCTATGTTCATTACAGCACCCATCCTTTTCTGGGTAAAAGTGTTGGGAGTAGTAGGTATCTGTGCGATACTTTGATATTGGGTCAAAATCATCAACTAACTTTGATAGTTAGAAAAAGTGACACAAGCAGCTGGGTCACCTAGAACTACCAATATGTTATTCTCACAGGTTTCTGCGGCCTTATTGATTTTCTTGTCTCTGTCCGCATCTTATAAATCTAAATGTATTTTTAGTCATAATAAGCTGCTCTGTTCTATTAAAATGCAAATATTTAGTCTAAAGTCTCAAATCCCTGAACTGTATTCTCAGAGGATGACTGCTCACATTGCGTTATCATTACCCTGATGTATTTATTAACATATTCAGTGTGTCATACTACAAATAGCAATCACATTGCAAATCTGGCCTGCATTTGTAACATGGGATATGAGGTTAGAAACTAGAAATTCAAAAGGTTTAGAGAATCCACAAATGACAAAAGCACATTGGTGAATGGCTGAGCAATGTTCTTGTACATTCAGGGTTCTGCAGTAAAGTGTGATTTGTCCATAATTTAAAATAAATTCCACAGTGAATTTCCTATTTTAGACCAAATTAGCTTTGCTGAAAACAAATATAACTTAGGCATTTCCCCCCCAATTTGGCTAGTTTAGCCTTTTATTTGAATGTCACTTTGAATTCACTTTGCATTCTGAAAAAACATACTTTAGTGAATAATCCTAATTGTGTTTTATACCTTACCCCAAACCCAAACTGATGTTGTTGTAAGTACACTAGAATAGTAGTGGAATTCAAAGACGTATTTATCCTCTTAAAGAACCATTCCAAGCACCATATCTCGTAGTAGTGGTTATAGTACTAGGAGTGCCTTTGCTCCCTCCCAATGTAACATTAAAGAAGAGTTTGGCAATTTACCTGGGATCCACAAATGTCCCATCTCTGCCTCCTTTGGAAGCCGGAAGCTTCTATAAGAAGCTTCCATTAGTTTCCCTGAGCGAAGTCCTGCCATGCAGGATAGCTCATTGGCTGTCAACTGAGCTCTCTTAAACAATGTGTACAACTGCACGTTCTTACGCAGTTTGGCTACTGACACTAGGATGGTGTTAGGGCACTTCTGGCACCATAGCCTCTACAGTGGGCTATTGTGGTTATATTGCTTGTAGTGATGGTTTAAAAGAGAACACGATGGTACCCAACAGGACCCGAGGTAAATTGTCAAACCATTACTCTGGGGTAGGACCAGGGTACTCTTGGCTCCATAACCACTACAGTGATGGCTATGTTGCTTGGAGTGTTTGGTTAATATTTCTACTTATAGAATTATTCAATATTTATTAAGGGTATTAGGAGACCCAACACTTATTGACAGCCAGATTTGTGACTGAGTAAGCAATTTATACCAAGCCTAACATATTTATTTCCCATAAACACAAATCCATATGCTCTAGTCAGTGCTGAATTAAGAGCCTTGTTGCTGATGGTCCTAATTACAGAATCTTTCTGATACAAAGCACTGCAACCATACCTCCAAAATGTCTTTAATATGGTAGAGGTAGTGCAGGAGGGACACCTAAAGGATGCATATTTAATATCTCTATCAGTAAAAAAAAGTATGGGGTTATATATATTATATTTTTATTCAATAAGTATGGCATATTTAAAAGGACAAAATATGGTTGAAATTGGGTGGTTTGCATCCATGAATTTGCAAGATCAATTAGGTGTTCTTATATTTGGGGATATCTGGGGATGTCTATATTTGAACACTTCACATCGGAATAAGATCCATAGTGAAGACGATATGGTAACTGTGCTGTAGACCAATAATAACTGTGTCATGTAACAGCGGGTATAATAGGCACCATGGAGAGGAATTCTGGGTAAATAATCAGCATGTGGTCACTGCTGGCATGTATAATCTTACATTTTCATGGTTCATTATGAAATCTTTCTGATGAGTTAAAGGACCACTCTAGGCACCCAGACCACTTAAGCTTAATGAAGTGGTCTGGGTGCCAGGTCCAGCTAGGGTTAACCCATTTTTTCATAAACATAGCAGTTTCAAAGAAACTGCTATGTTTGTGAATGGGTTAAGCCTTCCCCTGTTTCCTCTAGTGGCTGTCTCATTGACAGCCACTAGAGGCGCTTGCGTACTTCTCACTGTGATTTTCACAGTGAGAGCACGCCAGCGTCCATAGGAAAGCATTATGAATGCTTTCCTATGTGACCGGCTGAAGGCGCGCGCAGCTCTTGCCGCGCGTGTGCATTCAGCCGCATGGGAGGAGAAGAGGAGGAGAGAAGGAGGAGAGCTCTCCGCCCAGCGCTGGAAAAAGGTACGTTTAAACCCCTTTCCCCTTTCCAGAGCCGGGCGGGAGGGGGACCCTGAGTATGTTTTCCTGGCACTATAGTGGTCCTTTAAAATAAGAGGCTATAATTCTTTTCCACATTCTTCATCCACTGTGATAGGAGAAATGATTTACAACAAAAACATGAATCTAGTGTCTGTTCAGTAACCAAGCTTACCAATCACCTACCTTCTTACTATACATTTAGTATATATAGAAGCCATTCATTGCTCTGTTAATTACAGTAATTTAGTAATTTACATAATATTTTTAAAAATGTTTAGAGAACTCCAGCTTTTTTGGAAAATATTTGGGGGTAATGCATACAACTATGAAGTTTACATATGGTTAAAACACACAAAAGTTCCTCTGTATGAATTTTCTCAATAGAGCCTTAAAATGGAGTATAGGAATATTATAAATATATATATATATATTTTTGTTTGCTTTTTTTTTTACTGTTTTTTTTCTCAGGGGGGTATTGAGGAAACTGGCCTCGTGGCAACAAGAAGGGTAAATTCGGCCCTGGCAATGCATATGGGGCTCCTAATCTTAGCCAGAACCTGGACATCTCTGAGTTCTGGAGACTTTTAAAGCCTTTAGTCTCATTGCTTATTATAATGTCCCCAGATATATATAAATATACATATGTATATTTGACATTTAAGCAGCTGTTGAGATAAGATTCTCTTTCCAAACAGGCTTGGCAAAAACCCAAAAGATCATAGGTACAATAGGCTGGGGTGAGCGAAGAGACATTTTGTGGAGATTCAAAGGCAAAAATACTTTACAGACATTTCTGTCATTAATCAATTCATCACAAACATACAGTATATGATTTACTAGAACGTTATTTTTGCTTTCTCTTCATATTTGCTATTTTTTGGTTTGTTTGTGTTTGTTTGTGTTGTATAATATTTTTTGAGTTCGCCGCACAGCATGTTTGATTTTTGTTTTTGCCCTGATTTATTTAAAACACCTATATATTATGTATGTGACTGGTGCTGATCCTTCTGCCTGACACAACTGCTTTGTATTTAAAATCTTCCTCTTTGACAGCAAAACAATTTCTATTTTTTTGAAATGACAAGCAGTATAAAAGGTACTTTACAAGGGAAGAATCATATCAAGTGTCAGATCACTATATAATAAACAAAGAATTGATAGGTACCAGTGCCAAATGAGGTAACGACTACAAGACAACCAACTAAAGGCATTGTAACCATTTTTGTAGTGCTTCTGTCATTTGTAAATGTATTCTCTAAGCACTATAACCACTACAGCACACTGGTAAGGAGTCAATCTGTTTTTGAATGTTTTGACACTTACGTCAGTCCCCGGTGTGCCATTACGCTGTTCCTATTCTGCATCAGCAATATAATTTTAGTCTCTCTTAAGACTTAATTCATTGCCTGAGAGTGTCACCCAATGAATTATGTTCAAAGCTGTACAGAATTGATATTGCTAAAGCACAATGAGAACTTCTGCTTTAGCAATATCACAGAAGACTGCAAGTGCCTGGGAACACAGGTAAGTACTAAACTATTAAAAAATGGTTTGACTACTTAACGGGGAATGGCAGCTGGGGACTCCTGAAACCATAACCACAAAAGCAGGGTGTGATGATGATTGTACTTCAAGTGTCCATTTAATTAAATTTTATTTAATAGCACTTGAGCTAAATAACGTATTGACAACTTGGTTCCTATACCACATCTTGTACAAATGTGATAAACACTGCAAAAAAATAAAAAAAAACAATCAAACATTTGCAAAGTTTAGTGTAACATGAAGCATTTAAAAAATCTTTATATATTGCTTTGTTGATTGTGCCCAATGCTTTTAAGAAAGGATATCAACATATTTTAGCTATTTTCATTAGACGTGAGTTGACATTAAAGGAAAAGTCAACTCTATGTATTTTTTTTTATTAAATTTTTTTAAAATAAAAAATAAAATAAAAAAAATGTAAATGTTTCATTTTTGTAGTGCAAATAGGTGCAAACATTTATGTGGAGTGCCACAACAGCATTGACAAGCGGTTAAGTCGCAATCATGATGGTACATTGTCACGGCATAGATAGTAATTGGACAATTTTTGTATAAGAAGAAATAACAGTATACCATGCTAGATACACTTGTCTGCATTGTTAAGTCAGGCTTATTGAAAGTGAGAGTATTATCTACCTGTGCTGCCCCTAACAAAATGGGTTAGTGTGGTGTATGTCAGACTGAATAAACACGTCGCTTGAGAGTAGTAGCTACTCATTAACAGGTTTAGTTGTAATATTATATTAATTTTGGGCAAACAGGTTAGGAAAAGTTGTTAACTTGCTAGACAAACGATATATATATATACATATACCGCTGGGTGACTTATGACTTAAAGGTAGGCAGACAATGTAATAGAGCAGCAGGAAATGCTAGCAGAATGCTTGGTTGTATAGGGAGAGGTATTAGCAGTAGAAAGAGGGAAGTGCTCATGCCATTGTACAGAACACTGGTGAGACCTCACTTGGAGTATTGTACACAGTACTGGAGACCGTATCTTCAGAAGGATATTGATACCTTAGAGAGGGTTCAGAGAAGGGCTACTAAACTGGTTCATGGATTGCGGGATAAAACTTACCAGGAAAGGTTAAAGGATCTTAACATGTATAGCTTGGAGGAAAGACGAGACAGGGGGGATATGATAGAAACATTTAAATACATAAAGGGAATCAATACAATAAAGGAGGAGACTATATTTAAAAGAAGAAAAACTACCACAACAAGAGGACATAGTCTTAAATTAGAGGGGCAAAGGTTTAAAAATAATATCAGGAAGTATTACTTTACTGAGAGGGTAGTGGATGCATGGAATAGCCTTCCAGCTGAAGTGGTAGAGGTTAACACAGTAAAGAAGTTTAAGCATGCGTGGGATAGGCATAAGGCTATCCTAACTATAAGATAAGGCCAAGGACTAATGAAAGTATTTAGAAAATTGGGCAGACTAGATGGGCCTAATGGTTCTTATCTGCCATCACATTCTATGTTTCTATGGGTATTGGTGAGATAAACTTAGTTTGAAAGTAAATGGTGCATCACTGTACATTGCTTGAGTAATAGGTAGCAACTCCTGCCACCATTCAGCTAACACCACATGTGGGCCATGATAAAAAGTTCTCAGTGTTGAATGCTAGCCAGCCTCCTGCCACCTCGGTACTCCGCTGGGAATGACATTGTTGCTGTTGTCGAGTGAGTCCATAATGGTAGTGCTGCGACCGCACTGATTCCCCATCCCAGGATGAAATGGGAGTCTCTTCCCTGTGTCTATGGGTCCCTCTGCGATGTGCGGTAGTACCGTGGGCTCTCGGGAGCTCCGTTCTTAGGAAGCCCCTCTGGGTATATGGGCGATGGGTAGGGTGTGTTCCCTCTTGGACCCCTAGCCTAGAAGGAGACAGGGCTGTCCCAGCAGCTGTGTGGGCCTGCGGTTTGACATAAGGGGTTGAACGGCGAGGATGGCTGTGATTGAGCAGCAGCCATTTTATATGCATCTTTTTTATTGTATGACGTATCTGAGAGAATAATTAATTTCCACCTTTTGAATGAAAGTGATATTTATAAAGCGAGTTACTGCAGTTTAATCCCATTTTAATGATGGACCAAGTATGTGACATCAGATGTAGTCATGAGACATCTACTGGTGCAATTTTTCTCAACTTCTTTTTTTTACTTTATATAAGTTAGTGATAATATTTTATATTTTAGTTTTCTAGATTATGGCTTCTTTTTAGATGTCCCTCTTTTAGTGGGCCCGGCATCCTATTTGTTTTAAATGCTGCACGGAACACTAAAGAGAACATGTGGAAGCAGTTAAATATGCTATATGTGGCGAAGGGGTGTCATGACTCATTATATCTCTGTGTCTTCAGATTGAATGATAGCATGGAAACAGAAGGGAGCAGGAAATGAGAGGTAAGTAGGTGTCATTCTCTCTGTTTGTAATTCAGCAGACAGCAGGGGTGAGGACAAATAACTACTACACTGTGCACTCTGAGGTTGAGTGTACTACAGCAAGGTAATCAATTTTAAACCATTATATGATAAAGTAAAAAAGTGTGTTGGCTTCTTTCTAAAATCTGAAGCAGCAGACACAAACCTACATTTTAGGACCAGCATGTGCAACATTTCCTTTAAATTTCATGTCATGGTCAATGTGACAGTGATCTGATTTGCAATGATTTGGAACAGAATGTAGTTATATTTCTGGTTTAACCATATTCGCTGTGAAATATTCAGCTGGAAAATAAGTTCTCACAACAAATAAATAAAAATTGATGTCCTCCCATAGGTGGGTGTTACACGTTTGTTACTCTCACCTCTAGTCCGCCCCAACTCCTCCTGTGGTCTTCACCAATTTGTCTTGCTTGGGGGAAAATCTCCTCCGTGCTGGTGTATGAACAGAGTGACATCAGTCAATCTGTTTATATATACATTCAACACTGGGTAGGGAGTTACTATAGCAACCACAACTCATGGTTTGGAGGGCAATAGGGAACTGACAATGGTCCATTATTGATGATGTAATAATCAAAGAATCAGTGTTACTAGTGTTACTAATTAAGGGCTTATTGCTGATGTTGTCTCTGGTTTTTAGCTGTCAGCAACTGTTCTTTGACGTGCCTGTCCCCACTGCTAGTTAGTAGCAACTTTTTTCCAACTGCAAAATGTCACCAGTAGCAAGAGGTCATAGGGTATTGCATAAGGTGTGCGCCCTAAAGCACAAAAGCACACGCCATGTATATATATATATATATATATATATATATATATATATATATATGCAGTGTGTGTGTGTGTGTGTAGGTGCTGTGTGTGTTTGTCAGGGTGGTTTGTGTGTGTAAGAGTGCTGTGTGTGTGTGTGTAAGTGTGCTGTGTGTGTGAGGGCACTGTGTGTGTAAAGGGTGCTGTGTGTATGTGTGTTTGTGAGGGTGGTGTGTGTGTGTAAAGGTGCTGTGTGTGTGTGTGAGAGTGCTGTTAGTGTGTGTGTAAGGGCACTGTGTGTGTGAGGGTGCTGTTAGTGTGTGTGTGTGTGTGTGTGTGTATGTGTAAGGGTGTTGTGTGTGAGGGTGTTGTGTGTGAGAGTGCTGTGTGTGTAAGGGTGCTGTATGTGTGAGGGTGATGTATGCGTGAGGGTGATGTGTGTGTAAGGGTGCTGTTAGTGTGGGGATGCTGTTAGTGTGCTGTATGTGTATGTATGTGTAAGGGTGCTGTGTGTGTAAGGGTGCTATTAGTGTGGCTGTGTGTATGTGTAAGAGTGCTGTGTGTGAGGGTGCTGTGTGTGTAAGAGTGATATATGTGTGCTGTTCGTGTGTGTGCTGCTTGTGTGCATCGTGTGGGGGTGGGGCGTTTAGTTAATACCTCCCCTCCCTTTTTACCTTTTGTAGGGAGGGGGGACCGTGCTGCTGCCATCCCTGGTGGTCCAGTGGTGAGTGAACTCTAGCCTGCGGGGCTAGAGTTCACTCTACTCTCGCGAGATCTGAGCGTTGTTTTCAATAAGATCTTACAACATGGTGTCTTTATTTGGTGGTTTTATACTTACTGAAGAATGTAACATGTTTTGTGCTAATGACATATGACTCAATTTTGATTCCATTTAACAAGCAATGGCTAGAACTTCATTGTTGCATCACTAGATTGCAAGCACCATGCAAATACAATCCAGAAAGCAAAGTACTACAGGTGGTCCTCATTTAGCGGCCTACCTGTTTTACGACGGCTCGCACTTATACCGGAATAACCAATTCCTCTTGCACTTGCAAGGCACCTTCCACCACTGTGACAACAACAAAGGTAAAAATAAACCAAAAGTGGCCCTTTAGATGTGACCACAGCAAAGCATAAACAGAGGAGAATCTCTGGAAGCAGTTTAAGCAGTAAGTAATACAGTTAGCATGTGAATCTCCCTTGTTAAAATTAGTGTAGGATCCACCGATGTTGGGGTACTGTGACCGTAGCACAATATGGCTATATGGTGGAACTGGATCCCCATATTTGTTTGCTCAAAAAGGTGATACTAAGTAGCTTTGTAAACTTAAAAACTGTATTTTTCCATAATCTTTATTTTGTATATAATTTGTTTTTTACGGCAGCCCCGTCAATTACCTATTTTCTATATATTCAAATACCATAGAACACAAAATGTTAGAATGCTAACTGAAAAGTACCTAAACACAAACATTAATTAGCACTTTCTTGGAAGTGATGGTAGGTATCCAGAAACAGGATGGATAACAGGTGGTCCTCCAGACTTCCATGTTCTACTTGCTCTTGGTAATCCCACATTAGCACATGTAATGAATACCTACCCCACATTGATTTGCTTTAAATTGCATTTTGTACTGTACTAAGTAGGCATCATACAGCATGTGATCAGAGAAGAATACAAATCTCACAATATACTCCATGGTATTAGGCTTATGGTATTAGGCTTAAAGGTGACTGCCATTAGGAGTGTCCATTTCCCTTCAACTTTCCATACTTTCTTTAAATATCATGCTAATTAAAACAGTAGAATCAGTGTCTCCCTGGGACCCTTTTTCTCTGCTAGATCTCATAAAGTACAGAGTACCACTGTTGCAGCACACCATCCTTCATCTTTAAGGATAACTTCTTTGCATTGTGGTTCCCAGTAATTATAATCCACAATTCATCTTTCAAGAATTAACAGAATATTGTAATTTACAAGGCAAACTGAATTGCTTATTATAGCCAATTCATAAAAATAATAATAGTTGTTGCATGCCCAAAAACGTTCTAAATAATCTTATTCTGACTTTATACAAAATATTCACTCTACATGGAAAAGCCTGTGTAACTTTTAGAATTGTATGACATTAATATGTAAACACCCTGACAAGTGAATATTATATCAAAATTTTACATTAAAATTCCTGTGTCTAAACATTGTCCATGTTCTTATTTGTTCATAGTTTCATACAAATATAATCCCCAATGTAAAATATATAAAAACTCTCAGACTGAGTTTATTTAGTTAACTGCCTTGATTATTGGTTTTATTCAGTTTTTAATTTTTTTTTTATTTGTCTGTGTGCTGCCTTTTTCTGTGATCCAAGACACCAAGTGGCACTACAGCCCACCGTCTGGGAAGTATTAAGTGATAAGGAACCTATGCTCTAACTCGTGTCTAGATAGGCTTTCCTAGCTTCATTCCTACTATTATAATCCTAAAATATATGTATGCACCTCGTGAATTTTTAAAGTAAGCTTGCCTTTCTCATCTCTGAATAATAGCATCTATCATTATTCCAGACATGCCAATCTTGTCTGTAGCTTGTTATTATTATTTTTAATTTTATCAAAAAATGTGGTATTACCAAATGTCTTTGAACTGCTACATTGTGTTCGTATAATGTGTCTTTGATTCCTATCTCACGTGTCATGTCATTATATTTACTTCAATAAAAAATTGATTGACAATAAAAACTCTCCGACACAGTATATTGTGTATCTGTTACTGAAAAAGGATATTCTGAATGTAAGGATGCCTCGAAGATTACTTGCTTGTGGACCATGGGAATTAATTATTTAGTCTGTCTAGCTGTAATTACAGGGTCTTCATCTCGACACCGCTCACCTCTTAATTTCCTCCCCTGATATATGAATAATCTGGCAGCTTCTGCCATGTTGGTTTATCTCATTCTGAATGTCTTCCCTTGGTTCTTCTGCCTTCCTCTACTTCTTCTTCTGGTACCACGCAGTATCTTTGGCTAGTGCATATTAATAGCCCCCCTAAATACTTGATTCAGTGAGTATAACCTGTGAATCTGTTAGTGAATGTTACATTCAGTTCTTCTATTCCTTAATCTCCATTTACACCAGTAATCTAAAATATATTATGTTTATTAAACAATAGAACTATTTAAATCTATCAAAGCTATTTTACTGGCTGTATGTGTGTATAGTGGGAATGGTGGTGTCCGTTGTCTTTTGATATTGCCCTCTTCTTAAACTGATTCCTACACAACACATACATAGCCACACTGCCGCATGGTGAAGATAGTCCCAGCCAATGAAACCCTGACTTTGTGTCCAGTCAGCTCTGGGTAGACAAACTCTAGCACATGCTCCAGGTATCTTTAGGAATCAGTGTTATTCTCAATATGACATATCTGAACTTCCTCTGTGAACCCTTCAAGGCAGAAGTTGTGTGTGTCCTTGAAGCATTGTTGCAGTGCTAGGTTTATGACCTTATTCTATAATTTTCCAGTTAAGAAAATACCTCCTGTTTCTCTTGTTACAACCCTGGTTGTTGTCATTTAAGAAAGATTGTCTAGAGGGGTCTTTGATATAGGTGCTGAGGGATAACCGCTGGAATGTTGGGTTTGGCTGAGATATTTCTATGAAATGGTTTCGTTTTTTTGGTAACCTAACATCTTCTTGGCCGTCAGCTAGACTTTAAAATTCAACTCAAGAGTTATACTTTTATAACAACGGCAGACTAGCTACTGTGCGAGCCACTCTCTGGTAGTATTTCCATCATTACTATGCTCCAACCATGGGTAGAGTGTGTGCCATTTTCCTCTATGGGTAGTTTGTCTTCATTGTATTTACATATAGGTATATGTTATCAGACTTCTTCTTCCAGTAAGTACCTGTTTTGCTATAAATTAGTTGGGGAAGCTTCAAGGAAATCTTGATGGGCAGTTTGCTCTTCCAATCCCTGCCGTTCACTAAACGTGTTTTGGAGTTTGGATTGCATTTTATCTTCAGTCTTAGCTCCCTTAAAATACAGAATTCTGACATTTTAGCTACCCCAGCTATTAAGAAATGATAGCTCTGAAACGATGTGACACACATGTTGTAATATGGTCTCTTAATGAAATATGCAATCCATACCTGATACGATAAAATCATATAACCATATTTGTTTAAATCCTCCATCTCAAGATTTACTGCTCATAAATGTTATAAGAGAAATAGTATTCATATAAAACATGGATAACCTTTTGCCTAAACCTAATCTTAATAGATATTTAACGTTAGAATATTAATACTTTAAAAATAACGAACTTACCAAACTGCAACTCTTCCTGACTAATTTTGCTATATCTGAATTTAGGCAATGAACTATAAATGAACCAGGAACCTATTTAATCTGATGGGTTATTCCAATAAACTCAGAATTGATTTGGACCTCACAGTGGTGTTGTGTCTGGGTCAATTCTCTAGGCCTGTAGATGTGATGTGCTGATTGAAATTCATGGACTGCAACTGTTAATAAAGAAAAGAAGCCCAAACAGTACCCAAAGCACACCGAAGTGTTGTAGCTAGAATATATACCACTTTACTTAACCAGAACAACATCAACTTGAAGAACTAAATATATGCTTTATCTATTTTGTCTATATAAAGCTTTTGAAAAATAATTTAGCGCTCCGATAATAGCCAATTTTAAGTACCCAAAATACTGTTTTTGCTACATTGAGTTAATTCTATCAGGAATTTACTATGTTAATTCTAAAATGGTTTTAATATTATAATCAAAGTGTTAGAAACAGCTATATATACATTTTGTGATTGAATAAAGTGATTATTTTTTCTTACATTGTTGGCCATTACAGGGCAGCTGTAGCTTTTATATCAAATATAAAATATATATATATATATTTTTATAAGGTGGTCATCATACTAGGAAAGATTTGCAAAAACTGTGAAAATAGGAATAGGGAAACACTGGAAACCTTAAAGGACCACTATAGTGCCAGGAAAACATACTCAGGGTCCCACTCCCGCCCGGCTCTGGAAAGGGGAAAGGGGTTTAAACTTACCTTTTTCCAGCACTGGGCGGAGAGCTCTCCTCCTTCTCTCCTCCTCCTCTCCTCCCCGTCGGCTGAATGCGCACGTGCGGCAAGAGCTGCGCGCGCATTCAGCCGGTCGCATAGGAAAGCATTTACAATGCTTTCCTATGGACGCTGGCGTGCTCTCACTGTGAAAATCACAGTGAGAAGCACGCAAGTGCCTCTAGTGGCTGTCAATGAGACAGCCACTAGAGGCTTTGGGGGAAGGCTTAACCCATTAATAAACATAACAGTTTCTCTGAAACTGCTATGTTTATTAAAAAATGGGTTAACCCTAGCTGGACGTGGCACCCAGACCACTTCATTAAGCTGAAGTGGTCTGGGTGCCTAGAGTGGTCCTTTAATACACCCTCCATACACACATACAAAATAAATCCCTGGTTTTGATACAGATAGACATAATGTAAAAATATTCAAGATGTTTCTTTACAAGTAATGGTATAGATGATTTTCTCTTTAATGTATCTGACAGCTTTGTAGAAAAGGAAAAGGAAGGTGAGTATGAAGAGCTCGATAAATTATTTGAAATTGAAGATAAGCCTGTGCACTTCATGTCAGTAGAATTTAAGTATTTCTTGAATGGTGAGAATACAGATTAGGATTGTATTACTTGTGATAAGGATATTCTACTTTCAACCATAGTGTTATTTGGAAATTATCATTTTCACATGAAACCGAGTGTTGTATGAAGATAACAACAGTTACATTTTTTAAATATTATTTCTTTTTAACCCAAAGGCTAAAAGGACAAAGTGACAAAGTTCTCTGTTTCTTCTAAGATTATAAAATTCTGTGGTCATTATGAAATAGTAAAGGGACACTATAGGCACCTAGACCACTTCACCTAATTGAAGTGGTCTGGGTGCATTTTGCCAGGTCCCTTAACCCTGCAATGGTAATTATTGCAGTTTTTACCATTTAGGGTAAAAACTCCACCTCTAGTGGCTGTCTACGAGACTTTTGGTCACCTAACTGACTCTTGACGTCCTCACGCTATGCATGAGGAGATGATGCAGGGGGAGCTATAGTGTCAGGAAAATAATTGTTTTTTTCCTGGAACTATAGTTTCCCCCTTATCTAGAGATAACACAGCAAACAGGACTGGAAAGACTGGCTAAGGACAGTAGAAATGTACAGACTACTACATTGTCTTGGTAGTTAGAATGCCTTGCCCACATTTATTTTCTCACAAATTGCATTTTACACTGTCCAAAGTAGGCAATATACAGCAACATACAGAGCAATAGAATCTTACATGTTTCATGCACTTGTCTATATGTAAGTTCCTTTGAGAATATTTATTCCCCTTCCATTTCCTGTACGTTGTTTAAATGGAAGCATTAAGTTAATTAAAGTAGAGCATTACATTTGAGACTTTGTTCCTACATAGCATTGCTGAGATGGATCATTTTCCTGTGTAGGACTTCATAGAGAGGGGAGTACACCTCATCAAGACACTTTCATCTTCTAAGGGTAATCTGTTTAACAAATTGGACCTCAGCAAATGAAAATTCATCCTTCATTTATTCTATTCTTGATGTCTGTAATGCATCTACCCGCGTTGATATAGCCCCTTTTCTCTTTCATTTACACAATACCCAAAAGATATCCCCCTTTCCTCACCGTCCTCTTTAACAAACATTTTCTCAGCTCCACTTAAGGGCTACTTGAACCGCTACTTTTGCTAATTTTATAACATTCACAAGGAGAGAAAGAGATGAAGCCGTAGGTTAGGAGTAGGCAGGTGAGACCTCCATTACTAGGTAGTTTTTATCCGAAGCGCCCTGTGGAACTGCACCTTTGGTGAAGCTATTTGCAGCATAAGCCAGAAGACCTTTTATTATAAACCAATTCAAGGAGTTTGAATCTGGACCTAACTGTATTGGTTTCCCAGCATAGCTACTTCACTCTCTCTACCCATATGATTGGCTTTAATTATACCTTTGAACTGCTGCATCTTTTTTAAGAAGCAAGATATTTATCGGGAAATGAAAACTACATTTGAATCTCTGTTTTCTTTGTAAATTGCAATACTAATGTTCTTGGTATTCTCTATCATGCACTAATTGAATGTTAAGTGTTCAGCATAGTGAAGAGAATTGTTTTAGCTTGTGTGACAGGGTCACTGGGGTAGGTTAATTAAGGGCAGGTACATAAACCAGCATATGGAAAGTGCACTTTTTCCCTGCTTCTATGGTTAATACTTGTAGCATCTTCAGCTGCTACTTAATTACACTGCCTGGCCCTATTTAGCCGACTGAGATTTTATCGCTAGGTTGCTGAACATAGACACATAGAGAGTGTGAAACTGAGCTTGAGTGGTAAGAAAAATGATGTGCTGTTCAATTATTGTTTTGTGGTTGGGACCCAGCTTAGATGGCCAGTACTGGTAGAAAGGGAAAACATATTTTTAGTAAGTCTCCTAAAAGAAGTAGGTTTTGTAAATAAATATCCTGAAATATCCTGAAAAAGCATTGGAGTGGCCAGACACACATAAACATAAACACCAGAATTGTACCAGCAAGCACACTTGCGCTACTAGGCACACACTACAGGGCATGCCACATCCACACCGTCACAGACATTCATGCACACTATGACAGAGAAACACAATTCATTGAATTAATTGCCTTGTTTTTTTTTTTTTATTGACAAACAAATATAAATTACCTCTGATTTTTTTCTTTTGTAGATATTAACCTTCAGTACCTTGTACATTGCTGTCATTACCACAGTCTGTGACAACGCTATAGTGCCCTCTGATTGCTTGTTCTTTAGAGTTATGCATGTTTGTGTAACTGCTTGTCACAACATGTTTAAGGATAGATTACTAAAGGCTTGTTCAAAATAAAGTACTTAATTTTCCCTTGGTGAGATTATTATTATTATTATTATTATTATTATTATTATTATATTATTTATATAGCGCCAACAAATTCCGTAGTGCTTTACAATGGGTGGACTAACAGACACATAATTGAGATCAGACCACTGACGTACAGGAACAGAGGGGGTTGAGGACCATGCTCGATGAACTTACATGCTAGAGGGAGTGGGGTATAGTGACACAAAGGGTTAAAGTAGGGGAATTAAATAGTTTGTTACAGAAGGGTTTATTGAGTGCTTGGTAGGTCATTTTTGACAGTTGCAGGATAGGAGTCGTGGGGTGGGGGATGAGAAACCTGCTGACAGTTTAATTGATACGCTTTAATGAAGAAGTGAGTTTTCAAAGATTTTTTAAAGGAGTGGAGGCTGGGTGAAAGTCTGATTGAGGAGGGAAGGGAGTTCCACAGAATGGGTGCAGCCCTGGAGAAGTCTTGAAGGCGAGCATCAGAGGTGGGGATCCGGGCAGAAGATAGGCGTAGGTCTTGGGCTGAGCGCAGGGGTCTCGACGGGACATACTTGTGTATGAGGGAGGATAGGTGTGTTGGAGCAGCATTATGTAGGGATTTGTAAGCAAGCGCCAGAATTTTGAATTGGGCCCTATATCTAACTGGAAGCCAATGCAGGGACTGACAGAGCGTGGAGGCGTGGGAGGTGCGACCGGACAGGAAAATAAGCCTCGCAGCCGCATTCATTATAGATTGCAGCGGTGCAAGCTGGGAACATGTAAGACTGGTGAGAAGGGGATTGCAATAGTTTGTTCTCAGTTATTGGGGGATGCCCTCTATTAAGACCTGTTAGGCATAAGAGCTGTATCACTTGGCCAGTGAACCACTTTGTAAACAGGTAGATAAATCCATTCCTGCTTTGGAAGATGGCTGCAGGCAGATGGGCCTCTCCTGTTTAGCATGAGGTGCAGAAAGAGGGTTCTGTCCTGTCAACACATACCAGCCTAGCCTTTGGCTTGATCTCAGTTTTAGAAACAATATTTCTTTAACATGGCACTCCCAACTATTGGCAGTACATCCTAGGGGAAAGTGGACCCTATGCCAAATGTGTCCTTACATAGCAATTTAAATCTCCTCAAATGGCAGGCCTCACCAGTCTAGAAAACCAACGCTGCCATAGTTCATAGCCAGGAATAGTTAATTATGAGAAGTATGGAAATATTTTAATTATTTCTCTCCAACCATGACAGCAAAATCTATAAAATTATACAGATGATAAGGGGACGGAGTAAAAATATGCAAGAAAATTTTTAATTGAAAAGAGCTGCATCACAAAAACCTGGTGGCCAAATTGAGCATGAGCGGAGAAGGCATTATTAAGTGGTACTAGATAAAACTGTTTAGATAAGTGGTTACTCTGACAATGCACCCAAGGGGAGCAAACTCTTCTGAACCTGTTGATGAAGAACTCTAATACCCGGTTGGATGACTGTAATGACCAATATTTTACAGAATCCAGAAGGAGTAATAAAAAGCCTGGAATATTTTTTTCCATGTTTAGAGGTAACTGATATTTGACCAAAGGATATGCTACTCGTCTTGTTCACAGGACAAACAGAACAAAAAGAGGCTGCACAAATAGTTGCTGTGTGCACAAACCAAGGTGCTACTGATATTTATTTGGAGGACAAAATATCAAATTCCTTTATCAATGCATCATGTCGCTTTATCAATGCATCATCTTATTCAGGAAGGGATATGATTCATAAAAATAGAATGAATGACCTAGATATCTGGCAAGTTTTAAAAAGGGTACTCCATGGCAGGAATTGACCATTTCTTTTATTTGCATTATTGATGGCATTTAAAAATGCAAAAACAATTAATATAAAATTCTAAACTATATAAAAGACACTTGCAAAGACACTAGAAATTTCAAATGTGGGTAACACCCCCTCCCCAATTCCGATTTTAGCATCATTTTCACCTTATAAGAAGTAACTTGGCCAATCATTAGAGTGTCATTCTGGTCTACATAATCTGAACCACTGGATATGTTTAACCTAACAGTACAAGGGTTAAAGAACAAATTTGGTACTACTGTTTATCCTCGTAAATAAGACATCCTCTGAAAATAAGCCCTAGTTGCTTGTCACTAGTCACTAGCTCGCTAATCGATGTTCGAGGAAGTTTCCATGCCCTACTAAACTGGTCTATGTTCGGGGGAATTCCCCCAAATGTAGACCTGCTTTCTTGCACATGCTTACTACCGTTTCCCCCTGGAAATTAAGACATCCCTACGAAAATAAGCCTAGTGCATTTTTCGGGGCAAAAATTAATATAAGACCCTTTCTTATTTTCAAGGAAAAACGGTAGCTGGCTAACTCTGCGTGCAGAAATGAGAAATATGACAGTCACTTGTCTATTTCCATAGATAACTTGCCATCTGTGACTGCACACAGTGTAGGGAAATTGGCTATTATTTATTTTATTTTACTATGTTTTTCCCTTTGGTCATGTACTTTGGGATTCAGGAAGGTCCCCTGCCATATTGTTTGTGGTAGTAATGGCTTATCTAGACACCTAACAGGCAGATACCATTGCCTTTCTCTTCAGAGAAAGCATGACTATACCACAGAGAAATGTAATTAACCTTTGCCACAGGAGTATGAACTGGAGGTATTAACTAAGGGGCATAAGACGGGGTAACAGCTGGGCAAAAGTAAAATGAGAGACACAAGCTGGAAGAAACACTAATAGTGGAATATAAACCTCTTATCTACTTTCTAAATTCACACCCTTTTTCTTTTTCAAATACATTCCATATCCCTCACTTGTTCTCTCCACCTCATTTGCTGTACTCCAGGGCCTTTACAGTATTTTCCTCTGGTTTCATGCATGGGTAAATTGAATTTTTCTTTTTTTTCCCCCTTAAGGGAATTTACTGCAATTCAAAGACACTTAGAATTGTAAAATTCTACAACCCATCACACTGAATATTATTAAAATCTTTGCAAGAAAAGAGAAAATCACGACATATCTTCTTCCTTATGGTATATTTTTATGTGACATTAACAAGCAATAACATTTAAAAAGCTTTTTTTATTTTAACCAATTCACTGCTAGAAAGGCTTTTAACATACATTATTAAATCATCTCCACACTAATGCAGACTGAACATTTGGTCTACTTTAATTAAATTTTCAATGGATAACTCTATGGAAAAAAATCTGTACAACCCCCAACTGACACTATTGATATGGTGACAACGAGACAGGATTCCAGGATTTTACTATTATCATGACGGAAAGTCATGATTTTATTAAAGACACGAAGGCGAGTATTATGCTGCACTCTTTCTTTAATTCCCTGAAACAAATCTCGGCTAAACTGGTTATGCTGTTTTGCTTGATTTCATGCAAAAGAGTATCAGATGTTAGGGCACTCAATGTCGATGCTCGTTCTTTCTCCCCAGAAGGAGTTGTTTTTGACATTTCACAGAAGACAAAATCGTCTTCCCGGTCGGTCTTATACCTGGCTTTTCCCATGAAACCACAGCTCTGTCCTGTGGCTCTTATCTGTAGGATAAGGATGTCGCTGATTGGATGTTCATGTTACTAAGCGGATAGTGTCATTATTAAGTTTATACCTGTTTTTCAATTTATTTCTTTGCTGCTGAGGGAATTAAAGAAAGAGTGCAGCATAATAGGAGTCTCCGTATCTTTCATAGAATCTTGGTATATGTCACGTAACTCCTCCCTAACTTGCTGGAAAGAGAGATTGGGCCCTTAGAAACAATCTTTGTAACAGAAAGGATAAAGCTAAGGAATGATAAAAAAAAACAAAAACAACAACAAAGTATAGTTTAACAATGTGTTAGATACTTGAAATGGCCAATCACATAAACAATACGTATGTATGCAGTATAAAGATGTCTAAAGAAGGGTACCCATGTTTTAAGACATTTCAACCTTATGACAAACAGGGTTATTAACTAAAATGTAGATCACTGAAAATTCAGAGAAAATTCAACATTTGATACCAAAATAGTTGAAGTTCCCAACAATTATATATAAAAATACTGTAGTGTAAGATACTACCACAGATTTTTTTTTTTGGCCTAAAGTTTTCTGGGAATCGTTTAATTCACAAGATATTGTCTGCTTAACACTTACCTTTCTCCAGCGCTGGGCTCCCTGGGGACTCTCCTCCTTCTTCTGACGTCATCGGTTGAATGCACATGCGTGGCAAGAGTCACGCGCGCATTCAGTCAGTCCATAGGAAAGCATTCTCAATGCTTTCCTATGGATGCTGGCATCTTCTAACTGTGAAAATCACAGTGAGAAGCGCAAAAGCGCCCCTTGTGGCTGTCAATGAGACAGCCACTAGAGGCTGGATTAACCCTAAAGTAAACATAGCAGTTTCAGTGAAACTGCTATGTTTACAGCAGACAGGGTTAACCCTAGATGGACCTGGTACCCAGACCACTTCATTAAGCTGAAGTGGTCTGGGTGCCTATAGTGGTCCTTTAAAGATAAAATTCATTGGTAAAATTGGGCAAAAAATTATAATGTAACCCAATGAGGAATGTAGAAAACATGAAACTATGCTGGTTGTAAGACAAATATTGAATGTGATTTGTGCTCAAAATTGGACCTGAAACTAACTGTCAGACTGCTTATCAACCCATAATCCCCTGTATTTTGTCTCCTCCACACTTTCATGCCACGTGTATTTGTGGCAGTTATAACCATACCTGAAACAGAAGAAAATCGTTATACCAGAAGGTTTTTTAACAATGTTAATGTGGGCCGCATGCAGCCCATGGGCTGTGAGTTTGACATGCTTGTACTAAGCCAAAGAGACTATGTAACATGGCCAAATAAAAAATATAGCACGGGGAAATGTAGGCCTAAAGTACTACATCTAAGTGAAAATTTTAGCGTGGCCAAGTGTATTAAACTTGAACGAAAATGCAGAGAGCCCGAACGTAGTAAGCCAAAGTGACTATGAAATGTGGCTGAACATAGGCAGAATCTACTAAGTCAGCATGAAATTGTGTGTGGTAACCTAGCAACTATTTTCCAAAAGTCGGCAGAACGTCAGGAGGTAACTGGAATGGATTTTTATTTTTAATATATATATATACAGATATATTAGATTAAAAAGCTGAAGGCTGGCTGAGCATCATGGGAAACGTAATATACAGACATGTGCAATGGCAGTTTAGACGTTGTTTCCTAGGGTGTTTGTTGACTTGATTACCAACCAAGATTCCCTGCTCTCACTCTCTAGCCTAACACTGGCAAGCCGGATTTTGCTGGGTTTGTCTGGTGGGTATGCTATGTGCATCAAGAGCAGGATTAACCATGAGACCACTTAGGAGTTATAAAGGGGCTCTTGAACTAAGAATTTTCTTGGCCCTATTAGCCATCCCTATGAGAAACAATCTTTGTAATGGAAAGGATAAAGCTAAGGAATGATAAAAAAAAAAAAAACAACAACAAAGTATAGTTTAACAATGTGTTAGATACTTGAAATGGCCAACCACATAAACAATACGTATGTATGCAGTATAAAAATGTCTAAAGAAGGGTACCCATGTTTTAAGACATTTCAACCTTATCACAAACAGGGTTATTAACTAAAATGTAGATCCCTGAAAATTCAGAGAAAATTCAACATTTGATACCAAAATAGTTGAAGTTCCCAACAATTATATATAAAAATACTGTAGTGTACGATACTACCACAGATTTTTTTTTTTGGCCTAAAGTTTTGGATGAGATGAATATCCAAATGCTGAAATATTGGCATTGCTTGTACGGATAATTGAGTTTATTCTAATGCAATGAATATAAATGCCAAGAACAGGTAGGCTGCAGCAAATCCTGGTACAACAATTTGTTATTTCCACTGTCTAGGGGTGGAAACTCCAGTATGAGGACATTTTAGTACGAGGTGGAAAAATAGGGAGTACCTACTCAAGTATGAACATATTGTTCATTGTATAGTGTTTCATTTCTGAATGGGATGAAAATAAATTCAAGCACAGGTTATCAAGTGCAGTTTGTGCACATTATAATAAAAGGTTCTAAGCTATATCATGAAGTTATAACTTTGTGTCTAATACTATCGTTCCGCACACTGAATCAGAGTGGCAACCTATTAGGAAATACTGCCATGGTTAAGCAGACAATATCTTGTGAATAAAATGATTCCCTGAAAGCTTGCTTTGACCTTGAATATATTGTATGTAATAATCATATCTCCTCAAAACCTGTCCACAATTTGCAATCTTCCATTATTTAATTAATTTTGTTGCCTATCTTTAAACACTTTCCAGTTCCCTTATGTCCCTTATGTCTATCCTACAAATCGCTGTCCAAGACTATATTTAATTTGTGAGGTCATGTTTTACCAGGAATTGTTTTTAATGTTAATTATAGAAAGAATACAGTATTATTTGGTCCACTTACAATAAAAAAAATTACAACAAATAAGCCAATTTCTTAGAGTTTGATGCTGTTGAAATTGGAAATTGGCAAATTTATGCCAAGAAATTCAATTTACTAAATGGGGTAACGTTGCCCCTGTGCCAGTAAATGATGGAAACTGCAACAAATTTATAATTTACTAAATTACATTACAGTTTCACATGCCAAAAAAGCCATTTTGTGGTGTAAATGTACCTGGTTTAATTGGGTTCCAATAGAATAGACCCTTTTGTAAAAAAAAATAAAAAAATCGATGTATTTATTTTTAATAGAGAGGGACAAAAGTTCCTATCCTACTAATTACATGCTGGGGTCTCAAAAATCTCAACATGTATTTTTTTTATAATCTTTACTGTGTATAGCTGCAAACAGTGACAAATCGCAGCTATAATTACAGACTCACACCAGTCAAAAAGATTGAGCTTAGTTACACTTACAAAAATACAGCCTGCAAGTCTTGATAGTGAATTGCAAACTGGCTGATGAGCGTAACTGATTTTAGAAGCAGTGCAGAACTTTACTCCACTTAGTAAAAGGGCCATGTAAATCTTTGTTATGGATTTCAACAGCAGATCATAGACCAGAGTTAAGCTACAACCACCTATCATGGTTAGCTAGTCTCTCGTCATTATTTTGCAGACTGATGGAACAAGTATTGTGCTTTGAGATTGCTATTGAACAGGAGTAAGCCACCTTAGGCACTCCAGATGTCGTGGACAACATCTCCGATAATGTTCTTACATCCAAAGCATTGGGGGAGATGTAGTCCACAATATCTTGAGTGCCGAAGGTTGCCTAAGCCTGCTATAGAAAATAACTTATTAGCAAATAACTACTTTACCTCACTGAAGCTACAATCTGTGCCACAGCTGCAGAAAGCAGATTTTTGCAGTTCCCATTGTGTGTAGAGGGCTTAACTAATTGTCAGAACACAGATTTTCCACTTCACTAAATGACTTAGCCATCTCATTAAATATGCAGTCTATTCCAACGCCATTCTAATTTTAATGTAAAAGGTTTGTGCCTATTTATCCTTTCTAACTTTGGGAACAAAACAGATCACACATAATGTCTTTTATTACCCTTACCTTTCAAGTTGAGCCTTTTAAATTATTTTAATGGTTGCATTAATTAGACAATTTTAGCAAATGTATTTATATATATATTGTACCAGCGCTTCGTGTCTTCTCTTTTTGTGCTATCTTTATTCCATCACAAGTGTCAAAATGTTTTCGCATCAAACTATCATCAGGACTGAAGACTGAAGATCTGAAGTTCTGGAACAATATATTTTTAAACATTGCCAGGCACATGGAGCAAAAGGCACAAAAAAGTAATGTGTGTTTTATGCATATGTGGTCACAGGCCAAGGACATACAATAACGTTTCACATACAGGAGTAGCAGCAGGTCGGTTGTGATGTGCTGAACCCAAACAACATTGAGGCCTGAAAAAGAGGGCCCACTTGTTGGAAGAGCGTAACTGATTTTAGAAGCAGTGCAGAACTTTACTCCACTTAGTAAAAGGGCCATGTGAGGTGGGTGGGATCCCTCAGTTGGTAGCTGGGAGGGGGTAGATATAGGTTGGCAAACCCCCTCCTACAACTCCAGGCATGCTGCCTTTACACTTGTGGTCAGGGACAAAAGCTTGGTATATAAAATGATGTTTGAGCTACACCAGTAGTAGCAAGTCCGTTGTGGTGTGCCAAAACCGACCAACAGTGAGGCCTGAAAAAGAGTATAATTAGGGTGAGGTGGGTGGGATCCCTCAGTTGGTAGCTGGGAGTGGGCAGATACTGGCAAAACCCATCTTACAACTCCAGGCATGCTGCTTTTATATTTGTGGCCAGGTACAAAGGCAGAGTACATAAAATAAAGTTTGAGCTACACCAGTAGTAGCAAGTTGGCTGTGGTGTGCAGAAACCAACCAATGGGAGGGCCTGAAAAAGATTGCTAAAAATATTAATACTACCTAAACTCGGAACTACAAAATTAACAAAGCCTCCATTATGATTAGGCCTATTTGCACCTTGACTGATACAGCAACTGTTACCAAAAAAACTTTCCAGTTTGTTAGGAAGATAAGCATCAATGACTTAAAGGACAACTGTAGTGCCAGGAAAACAAACTCTTTTTCCTGGCACTATAGTGTTAATAGGTCCCCCCCCTACCCTCAGGGTCCCACTCCCGCTTGGCTCTAGGGGGAGGAAGGGGTTGAACACTTACCTTTCTCCAGCGCCGGGCTCCCTGGGGACTCTCCTCCTTCTTCCGACGTCATCGGCTGAAGGCACATGCGTGGCAAGAGTCACGCGCGCATTCAGTCAGTCCATAGGAATATGGATGCTGGCATCTTCTAACTGTGAAAATCACAGTGAGAAGCGCGAAAGCGCCTCTAGTGGCTGTCAATGAGACAGCCACTAGAGGCTGGATTAACCCTAAAGTAAACTGCTATGTTTACAGCAGGCAGGGTTAACCCTAGATGGACCTGGCACCCAGACCACTTCATTAATCTGAAGTGGTCTGGGTGCCTATAGTGGTCCTTTAAAGATAAAATTCATTGGTAAAATTGGGCAAAAAATTATAATGTAACCCAATGAGGAATGTAGAAAAAATAAAACTATGCTGGTTGTAAGACAAATATTGCATGTGATTTGTGCTCAAAATTGGACCTGAAACTAACTGTCAGACTGCTTATCAACCCATAATCCCCTGTATTTTGTCTCCTCCACACTTCATGCCATGTGTATTTGTGGCAGTTATAACCATACCTGAAACAGAAGAAAATCGTTATACCAGAAGGTTTTTTAACAATGTTAATGTGGGCCGCATGCAGCCCATGGGCTGTGAGTTTGACATGCTTGTACTAAGCCAAAGAGACTATGTAACATGGCCAAATGAAAAATATAGCACGGGGAAATGTAGGCCTAAAGTACTACATCTAAGTGAAAATGTTAGCGTGGCCAAGTGTATTAAACTTGAACGAAAATGCAGAGAGCCCGAACGTAGTAAGCCAAAGTGACTATGAAATGTGGCTGAACATAGGTAGAATGTACTAAGTCAGCATGAAATTGTGTGTGGTAACCTAGCAACCATTTTCCAAAAGTCGGCAGAACGTCAGGAGGTAGCTGGAATGGATTTTTATTTTTAATATATATATACAGATATATTAGATTAAAAAGCTGAAGGCTGGCTGAGCATCATGGGAAACGTAATATACAGACATGTGCAATGGCAGGTTAGACGTTGTTTCCTAGGGTGTTTGTTGACTTGATTACCCTGGAACTAAGAATTTGCTTGGCCCTATTAGCCATCCCTATGTGAAGAATGAAGGAGTGGGCCCAAACTGGTAACCTACCAAGGACCTCGTGAGATCTTAATCCTTCTCTGTGTTTATCAAACTTTAGAATTAATGATAGAACCTGTCAGAGAAAGGAGCATTCACCAGGGCCCTGCTTGGCCACTGCTGTAAAAGAGTGAAAACACGATGTCTTGAGTAGAGGAAATATACTAAATTGGGGTGGTCTTTCATGCCAAGAAACCCCTGAAGCTACAATGGTGCTCGCCATTTGTTTGCCACCATTGATTTTAAAATGAAATATATAAAAACACTTTAATAGCAAGATATGACCCAGTACCCAGATGGTTGGATTACTTACAGAGATATGGTAATTTGCCTACAGATGGCAGCGCTGAGTCAGGCATTACTGACAGTCATGTAATGCTGTACGGGACAGTGTTAGACCTATAATTATTAAGTAAAGAGATTCTATTGCAGCCTGGGGTCCTCTGTGCCATCTTACCTTTTAGTGTTAAAGCATTTTGAACCGTTTAACATCAAAGTAGTGTCTCCAGGGGCCCTGTCTGCCACCTTTTATTTGCTGCTCTGGCTAACGCAGGAGCAATGATAGGCTAAGAAAGTCGGGTGATGCTCTCAGCCTGTCACTGGTCGCCCATTGCAAAGTAAAGTACATTTTTAAATGGAGCAGCAAAAAAGAGGTGCAAACCGGTGCCTCGGGACACTACTTCTGTGCTAAATCGTTTGAAAATGGGCTCCATAGGGACTGCCTTGAGTTCTCCTTTAATGCACATTCACCGCACGTGTCATCATGCTTAGGCTGTAACATGTCACTTACCCATATGTAATTTATATCTGATCATGTATCTAAATGGGAATGTTTATTCAAACAGTTAAGCAATTATCGACTTTATCATGCTTAATGCATTCGTAAATATATTTGTATATAAAATACACATATACATATTCACATATGAGCATGTATACACACACACACATACACACTCACTGACAAGCATACAAAGACAGAATAACTGACATGCACCACACTCTGCCATTCACATTCGATAACATGCAAAAGTTTGGAGGTCATTAAATATGTAGAGGTCAAGCTGTATCTGTAGGAGTGTTAACGCTATAGGCAGGGAGCAGAAGATAACCTCTGGGCCCCAGGTGTCATACCGAGCCTCATCATCCCACCAGCTCTCGCCACCGCCCTCGGTACTCACACATCAGATCCATCTGTTTGAGGATGAAAGGCGGCACTTAGATACCAGGGTTTAATTCCTGCTGAATGAAGTTCACTCTGAATGTGCTACACATCTAACAGTTGTCTGTGACACTGTGAAACTGGGAAGGTAGATGCGATGAGATCAGGGGAAATCCCAAAGCATGAACATAGATGGGGTACATTAATGCAAGTGGGGCTTGTGGAAGGCGGTCAGCATTTAACAACTCTGACGAGGACTCACAGAATACAGAGTGTGTTTGTGAATCAACTGCATTATAAAAATATAGATTTTTTTTTGGGAGGGGGTGAGTGGGTATAGGCTGCCCTAGTACTCCCCCCTTAGACTCATGAATGCATAAAATTCAAAGAACGAGACACAAGGAGCAGCTGCTGACGGATGTAATAAAGGAGTTAAAATAAACAGTAAAATGCAAAAGCCTATTCAGCTGCCCCTTTAAATATGTCGACCTAGGCCTAACTGTCTTAGTTGTAGATAGATCGCTGGGTGAGACATTCTTTCAGGGGTTAAGCAGATAATTTATTAATTGGGGTATGGCTAGTGGCATGCCTAAAAGGTCCTATCCTATAGAGTTTTATGGAAGAAAAATGAAATGGCTGTCGGGCGGTTTTTACTGTCTGCATTTTAAAACACTGAATTGGAAGAATGCTGTTATTTCCACCTTTAGATGTTTTTATGCAATGTGTGAGGTTGAATGCCCCCGTCTATCAATATAAAATTCTGATACATCAGAATTCTGAGACATTATTCTCTTTATTTCAACTTTATTGCAACATATTGTCCTGTGCAGCAAGATTTATATATCACTGATTTATTAGAAAAAAATGAATAAACATTTTTATGTCTTATCATTTTGTAAAAGCAACAACCTGCAGATCAGGCCATTTTTGAACCATGTTCGATTTTTATTGGATGTAAAAATGCTTTCATTAAAATACAGTCTCCCTTGTAAAAACGAAATTAGACAAGTTCAGGGTTTTTTTTTTTAAAGTAATATAATCAAAATCATGAAAAGTTGCTATTTTTTTCTATTAATAACTTATATTTTAAATAGTGTAAAAATGAACTAATGAAATAAAACTTAATGTTTTCTGAAAGCCACAAACTGTCACATAGAAATGGAAAATTACGTATCTCAATGGTGCCCTATTATGCCAGGGAGAGTTATTTTAAGTTCCCACTAAATAAAATAAATGTTATCCCCACACTTCAGTGAATGTAAAATTTGGAATGATGATGTATTCCCATAACTCCCCTTGTTAATGTAAAAATAAATATATTCATCAAATCTATAGTTCGCCAATTCACATATATCCTTACAGTCTGCCTAATTACAATTTTTTTTTTTACTATTAAAGATAGTAATCCCTCAGAAAGACAATTGTATCAAAACTTTAAAAATAAAATCTGTTAAAATAATACTCCCTGCTAGAACGCTGCTTGCATGCAGGGGCTTTATAGGAGGACTTGAATCATAATTATTAGTAGCATCTGATTGGGCCAAGATATTCCACGGTGGTTTAAATGTATACAGGTGGAATATATAACATCAAATAACTGATAGACAAGAGGTGAAGGTAGTCCTGCTCACACAAGCTTTCAATGTAATGAAAGGCCATGGAATTGACTGGCCAACGCCAACTAGCCACATTGCGCAAGAGCTTCCCATGCCCTTTCACTAATTACATTGCCCACATCCAGCTACACACAAGGTTTGTAAATGGAGGAAACCATTGTTTTGTTTACCCCTAGTTAATGTGTCCCTATCTCATTGGCAGATGATATCACAATATACCCTACCCATACCCTACATGATGAACAGGCCCACCAGATGTTGTGGACTACACCTCCCTGCATTATGGGAGATGTAGTCCACAACTTCTGGAGTGCCAAAGGTTGCCTTTTCCTACTCTACATTATATTACCATTTCCTCCGTGCTCCTGATTCCCGTTATTCTCCTTGTCTACACTACTCCAGCGTCAATCACTGTAAATGCAAGTGACCTGCCTATTCATCAACACCCTCCTGTACCACAACAGACCTCCTTCTTCAGTCCTACCTGTGTAAACTCATCAATTTAGCGTTTTACCCTTTACTACACAGCAACCGCCAATTTTAATCAAGTGTTATGACACCCAAACGCAATTGTTTAATTAGCTCACTGATGTAAAATCATTAACCAATAATTGATTTATAATAATTAATGTAAAAGCATACTTGGTAATGGTGATATTTGAGAAACGTTAAAAAAAATGTTTGGAATTACAATATTCTATATGAACGTCTCATCTGTCAAACAATTCAATTTCCCCTCCTCTCTTAAGCTAAGAAAAACTCCTGACTAATAATAATTGCAGGTAAAATGAAAGCACGAGATGCCATATGAGTAATATGTAGAAACTTGAGTCTAGCACTGAACCAGCAATCAATAGACATAGAGCTGCTGAAGGAAAAGTAAGAAATTAACCGCTAGACTGCAGGTGTTTGAATTAGGCCATTCGCTGGCAGAGAACAAAGGGTTAAGAAAATAATGATGTATGCAAGAGGCAGCTGATTGTCAGCCTCTGCATTAGCAAACCCATTAATACAAATAGGTATTACTACAGAGAGAGGACCCCCCCCCCCCGTACATACAATGGATGACCCAGTATGCCACGTGAATCGTCCGTGTTCTTTGTTATAGAACCAATCGGCAATCATTCACATCCTGGTCATTTACATTTAAGGTGATGAAAAGGTGTAGTTCTGCTGAAGTCTTTAACCCCTTCGCTGTCAGAAGTACTTGCTCTGCATTGCATTTTCCTACCATTGTTATTATTATTATATTTATATAGCGCTAACAAATACCGTAGCGCTTTACAATGGGTGTACAAAGGGACGCACTGCTCCCTGCAGTGAAAAACAAAAAGAACAAAATAATTTGCACCACTTACCAAATCGCTCCTTTAACCAAGAACTTTTGTAAACGTGCCGCCCTTGTTAAAAAACAAAGAAACAAAAAAAGGGTTTTTTTGTGTGTAACATATATGGCTTTGATTGCATCTTTATGAACATTGTATTTAATTTATTCTTTATATTTTTAAAAAAAAAAAAAGGTTTTGTTTTTTTATAACAGTAGCTCTCCAATGTAGCTTTTCTGCTAAGCAATATTCTGATACACCTGATTCTTGTCTAATAGCAGAAATGAACTAATTATTATTCATGTGCCTTAGATGTAGAGCCTCTGACAGTTTTTTCCCATCCCCCTGCATGTTAACATCCCAGTAAAAAAAAAAAAAAAAAATACACATTAACCCCTGCTCATCAACTCCATGCAGAGATGGAAATAAAGGAAATCAGGTATCACTCAATTACATACAGATATATTAACGCACACGGAACAGGTACAACAAACACTGAACACATTAATGCAGGAGAAATACTGCTTGCAATCAATCCAGTCATCCAACATACACTCATAGTTATAGAAGACACATTGCAGACGTTTTAGCATAACCAAATGCTTTATTTAACTTGCCAAGCAATTCCCAAATCTGTATACAGACGGTAGCAGCCTAATATCCTACATTTATCCCAGACAAGCAGTGAAGTGCACGCACTGATCCCTGGTACCCTTGCTTATTCCTGAAAATGTAGCACTTCCCTGCAGACATCTGGTGTCACTGTTGTCTATAGCTATTCATCTGTCCTTCTCCCTCTCTCATCCTCCGCTTTCTCATTCTCTCCGTCCTCCACACCGAAAAAACCCTGAGACCGAATGGGAGTGCGAGAAAAAGAGACACACAGCGAAGAAGCAACACATCTCACCTTTAATTTTCTCTCCTACTGGATTGAGCTCATTGGTTTGGAGCAGGAAAAAAAAAAGATATCTACTTCATTTTTTCCCCAGTAGAGCTTTGAAAGAAAACACACAGTGATATCAGTGTGTGCAGATTAAGACATTTTAATTCCTTATTCCCATGAGGACAATCTGTGCATCTAACCAAAAATAGAGAACAAGAGCGGAGAGAAGATGATCAAGGATGGGGCATTTTTCTGCAGTTAAAGTGTCTGGCTGATTTTGTGACCCCTTTTTAGAACAAGCTTCTAACAGCCCCCTCCTCAGGAGAAATCTACTGCAAGGATTCTCTTCCATGCAAAGGTAGGTGACTGCTCGCCCACCTAATACTGATACTGCTTAGCTCACCTGAAAATATGAAACTTTCATGTATTCACTTTTCGTCACCTGAGGATTTCTCATTTTGTTGTCTGTGTTTCTGGTTGTCGATGCACCCTAGAGTTTTACTCCCTTGTACCTTTACTTTCAAAGAATGTATGCAGGAGTGATTATTTCAAGGCTGTATTTACTCTTCTAAACATTGCCCTATTTAATCCCACAGTTCCCATAGCCTGTTATTTGGGAGTTTCATACCCCTTCGTGATGATGTGGCAGCTGTGGTGTGCTTTTTTTTATCCATTTGATCCACTTGACCTGAAAGACACATGGTCTTGTTCCCATTGATGTATCTGCTGGATAATCTGCTTGAGGTTCTTGTCTTTGATTTGGACAACATACATCGCAGCTGGGTTTAGCCTGTCTTTGATCAGTCCCAGGAATAAAACAGTCAAGAATTCTTCTACCTTTGAACAAGCCGAGTATTGGTACCACTAGGTTTCAGTTTGTGTTATTTTCCCTAACACCATGTGTACTTTGGCAGAATGTTTGCATACATAAGAGTGCTGGATTGGGAAAG
Organism: Pelobates cultripes; assembly: GCA_933207985.1. NCBI lineage: Eukaryota > Metazoa > Chordata > Amphibia > Anura > Pelobatidae > Pelobates > Pelobates cultripes. The sequence goes on from OW240919.1 coordinate 92,787,591, forward strand.
CAACAGTTTCAATGTACTGAAGTATTATGTACCTAGTATTTAGTATATGTCATCTCCAGAATTGGGTACTGCTTCTTGATTAGGACATGGGCCATCATGATGGTTCTGAAGACGATTATGTGTATTTCAGATGTAAACACAAAATACCAAGCACAAGATGTAAGTCCTTTATGGGTTTTATTTCCACGTAAACAACACAGCTTTTTAGCTCGTGAAATTTGAGGTTTAAAAAGGCTCATTGTAAGCAGAAACAGCAGAAACACAATGTTGCTTGTGGAAATGAAGCCCTAAAAGGACTTACTTGTCGTACCTGGTTTTCTGTGTTTATTGTTAAATTGGGGAGTTCGGCAACTCCAGACATCATGGAACCAGGGATTTGTCTGTTATATACTTGAAGTAGTACCATCTCTTTCTGTGTGTACTCTATTTTAGTTAGTCATGAAAACATGACTAGCCAAGTTTGATGCTTGTAGATAGGAGCAAGTGACTATTTTCAAGATTGGATAATCACTAGTGAGCTTAACGTTTGCAAATGGAACAGAACCAAACTGCAAAGCCGCGGAGATAGAAATGATCCCAATTTGGGACTGGGAGACAAATGATCTGATAAAAATGGGTCACTCGTACCTCTGCTTCCTGAAATGTCCATAGTATTGGTCTATGAGTGATAAGGAGCCAACTTTGGTTGTTTAATTGTTTGTCCTGTGTTAGAATGACAATAAGGGCTATTAGGGCAAACAATAACTTTGAGTTCTTATATGCTATTGAAGTTACCTGTGAACTTAGCTTTGTAATGAGACTTTGGGGAGCATTTATGATGAGTAAGATGATAATGCATTTATAGAAAAGCACAGTAACATCCAGCTATATATCACAACAATATAGCAGTAACAGATACACAATGTTCCATGACGAAGAATGCATAAAGCAAAGTATATATCTTTTAAGGTTTATTGGCAATAGTTCTTAATACCGTCATACAATTTTCAATCTAATACTGAAGGTGGAACAGGATTTAAGGTTGGTAGAAGTTACCCATGAATCTTTTTGCCTTATTTTATCATTGTTATTGATACAGCACTGCACAAGGTCAAGGAGAACAAACTGACTGTCCCACAGAGCTGACATCCACAATTTAAAATTGTAGCAAATAAAACTGGACTCTGAAAAGAAACCAGATAAAGATTTAAGCTGGAATGTGCAAAGTAAAAATAATTTAATTTCAACTTATTTTCTGTTACTATGTTTGGCACTTTGATAACTTGGTGATCAAAATGTACAACATACTCCAAAAATGTGCACACACACAGACGCACACAAATACACATACAAATCTATACAGACACACACATATAACATGTAAGGTATATGTAAGCTAATTTAAATTGTTAAAAAAACAAAACTAAACAAAAAACAACAGACACGTTTCTAAGTTGCTATATTACTCAAAATGGTGAAAGATTAAATATTTAATTTCCAACCCCATTGGCAATGAATGGGTTAGACACTAAATCCAATAGATTTCATTCACTACACAGTAGTGAAAAACCCAAATTAAAGCCCTACCTCCCAATGATAAAGTGGCTAATTTAAAACAAAAAAAAGCTGGAAAATGTCCACATCTTAACTATATTGGTCTCAATTTTGCAATCTGTTTTTAAATGACAGTATATTATTGTATAGTGAATAATCTACCTAATGTATGAGAAGGAAAGTGTTGTGATGTAGTGATTAGATGTACCCCTTAAGGACACATGACATGTGTGACATGTCATGATTCCCTTTTATTCCAGAAGTTTGGTGCTTAACGGGTTAAGATAGAATAAACTTCACAGAGGATAAAAAATATATTTTCAGACAGGAAAGAAATTTTGGCTATGAAGAATTAGCACTTTTTATTCATTTCTAGTGAAGGTGGTAGATGCATGGAATATACACCCAGGAGCAGAGGGGGAAAAGCAAAGAATACACATGGGATTGGCTGCGTCATGCCAAGTAGGAATTAGATGTAAAGAGTGGACTGCTGTTATGTAATGTCTTCATATTTAGTGTGTTCGTTTCTTCATTTAGCATGTTAATCTTGTTTTATATATATATATATGTATATATGTATGTGTGTGTGTGCGGTTATATGTGGCTAGTTTCTTACAGATTTGATCCCAGCCGATAGTACAGGTTCCAGGTAACTCCTCCTTTTTTCCTCTTGTTTCCATGTAACCAACATATTATCTCTAGAAGCAGATGGTGGAAAATGAACGCAAAACAAGAGGGTCCATTCAGGAATAGTCTCTCTTGGTGTCCATTTAATTACATTTGTTTAGAGAAAAATCTTCAGCATAAACCCAAATATCAATAAAAGCTCAGGCAATCTCCTGAACCCAATGGATTGAAAGATGGACAAAAAATAGATTTTCTTGAGAGATGCAGCTAGTGTGTTTATCTAAATGGAGACAGACAAGCAGATTGATTGAACAGGTGGGGAAAAAAATAAATCCAGATGAACATCGGATAGGTAGACAGCCTATAAGGTTAAAAAATCATATGGAGAAAAACAGATGGATAGCCTAGGACTGAGATCTATAAATAGATAAATAGATAGGTGGGTGGCTTAAAAAATTGACTTCAGGCATACACGCTAAAGCATTTGTTTATTTGTGTTGCGATTTCTGTGTTTGTCTGTGTTCTAAATTCGAAGCATAAAGAGTTCCTCTAGTGTGTTTTCTTGCACCACTCAATACTGCAGAAAATGTGGCATGTGAATTGGACCTGTTCACTGATGACGTGTTGCTGTTTCCTCCTCCAGTTGTAAATTAGTGTGTGTGGACACACAACGATGAGTCAAAAAGGATTTGTGGGAGAATTTGGGAAGTGCAGCTAAGCAGCATAGTAAATGGTAGTTTGATGTAATTATAATAGTACATTACATTAGATAGGATGTTGTTGGTGAGACGCATGGATATGCACTTTATATATGGATATAGACATAATGAGACATAAGATAACATGTATTTATTGTCTGTCTATCTATCTATCTATCTATCTATCGTCTATTTTTTTTTACTTTTTAATTAGTTTTGTTAATATGAAATACTCAAAAAGTTCTGAGCCAGCAGAAATGTTGTCAATAGCCCTGGCTCTTTGGCTTCTAAGAGTCGTCAGACACTGACCTACTATTCCTTTAATACTGCCAATGCTTAGTATATTTCAGTACCGCCAAGTGTCATTGAGATACATCTTAGGTGCCGCTCACCACCTTTGTAACCTTTGGTAAACCCAATAAAAGTTGGGAACAAAGCAACAAGCTTGCTTTTAAAGAGAAATGGTACTGCATGAATAAATTACGAGTGCATTGCCTTTAAAGAGAAACATGGGATGGGATGAGTTTTTACCAATATCCTGACAAATTTAGTGTTAAAATTAAAATGGCTGCAGCAGTCATTCATACCCTTTATAAAACATTGCACTCATACCATGAGTCAGAAGCAAAAGATACAAAAATGATCACAAGTTCTAGAGACTGGAGAACTGACTTAAAAAATATATGTTAAAATAATTTTACCGGAGAAAATATGAAGCTAGCAGTTGCATTTGTCTTCCAGCTCAACATATTAGACCTAATTTTGCAGATAATGTTCCACATCCCCACAACTCTCTGTTTGGCAAATAGACCCCTTGAGAAGACACACAATTTATTAAACAGCTGTAAGCTTAACAGACGCATTGAACACAATTACCTAACATGCAGCTTGCAGTACAAGTGACACCTCCCTGTATTTTTTCAATGGGCTGTGAAGCTGTGAACATCTTATTAATAAAGTGTTACTCTCTACACTTGGATGAAATTAATGCAACACTAACAGTAGATTAACAAAATTAAAGCACATCATTTCAGCAGGTGATTTTCACCTCCCCTGCCCTTTTGTGATTGGTGGAGAGCATAGATGTAGATAAAAAAAAAATTGATCTAATTAGATGTATACAAATTCTGCATCTGTGTGAGTCTAAAAATCTCTGCCAAGTCAGGCTTGGCTCATAGTCTGATGACTAACGATCGAAAGCAAATGTAACACCATATAAACGGGATTCTTTCATTTGGTGCAAGCAGCAAAACAACATTGTTTGGAGCTGTATGTGAATGTTTATGTATCACGGAGTCTCCCAGATGCAAGAGAATTTATCAGAGAAAATGTTCGGTTGTTATAAAGAAGGTTTTTTTCCCCCCTAATGTTAAATTAAAAAAGGAATACTTATTACATTATTTGTGGCCAGATTAAGAGGCTGTGTACAGCATTTCCATTTTTGTTCTTGATACACAGGTGATTAAATATTGAACGTGCCTAACATCTGATGTATGCCTGAATACACAATCACTTGGGTAGGTTAGTCTCACAAATCATTGCTAGATTCAATTGAAAGAAAAGAGGCAGATGGGATTAGAGTCAAGCCTATAATAGATGGTTTAGTGACCCATAGTCCTTGCCCTTTCTGTGATACAGGCCAAGGGGATGTGGTCCATAAGTAGGTTGGTGATAAGGGAACAAAAGCAGGTAAATAGACAGCAAGGTGGGGAAGCCAAACATAACTGTCTAGATCCCTGGAGCATAAAACACCGACTTGGAAGCCCTGCAATAACTTGCCAAAACTAACAACTTCCAGCAAATATTTGTGATTTAATACATCAATGCAACACAGTTCCAGACTGGTAGTGGGTGACAAAATACTGTAAAGGGCACTGGATATACCTTATACATCAGCACTGATTAATGGTAATGAACTTTTTCTGGGGCTCTATCAAAATGATCTGATAGCCAGAGTTTATAATCATTTCAGTCTGACCCAAGTCTGGCCATGGCATTTATTTATTGTTGTATTTCAATATGGTAATGTCATGAAATACATCTAATCACTACATAACAATAGGGTGCACCAGGGGGTTAAGAATCAGAGTCCTAACCCACTGGAGCAGCCTATTGCTCTATATTATTGTTTGTTCTTTAGGGTTGTTAGGAGAGACTAACCCGTCTAGGTGTGCTGCCTTCCCTACCTCTAACTTAGCGCTATTACACCTCTTTTTCTGCTGTTTTTTAATCACTACATAAACCTGCTTTCAGGTACAGGTATTTAAAAAAAATCATTTTTGTAAGTTGGGTTTCTGCTTCCACCATAATATCACTTCCTTAAGATGGTGAATATTGCTGTTCTGTAGTATGTAGAATTCCCATAAAGAAAATGAATGCTCCATGCAGGTTGTTTCATGAGCTGCCTATCACCATGCAGTGATATTCAGCATGAATGAAGCTAAAATATTAAAACCTAGGCATTATAAAAAAAATTTAAATGTGCTCATTGTACTTTCCATTTTCAGAGAACATATCAATAGACATCCCTCATCACCCGATCCTGACATTTGAACTCTTTGGACTTGGTCCTCAAAAATTGAGCTTATCTTGCCATGAGGTCTTGGCAACATCAGCGTGATGGTTGGGCCCTTAATTACTTGGACTCAAGAGCTTACTCCTGTTTGGTGTAAAATACCACCTGTTTATCTCAGCATTACCTCCACTAGTAAAATAATTGTAACTGAATTTGTGGCATGTGCTAGAATCATTGACTCTTTCAAAGACAGTTGCAAGCTTAGCGTTGAGGATAAGGAAATCTTGGTGCATTCACTCAGCAATTTCATTTCTCATGGAATCAGCTGCACTACGATGATGAAAGCCATTAAGCATGGACAAAGATATAAAATTCATCTCAATGATGTTTGAAAGGAGTAATTACTTGTGCCTCTCGATTACTGGAATAATTATTTGAAACAACTAAAATCAACACTAGGTTCAACTAAAGACTTTATATAAATACAAATAAATTGTATTAAATATATAATTAAAATATATATATATATATATATATATACATATATATATATATATATACAATTCAATAAATAATTAAAGACTTTAAATACAAACCTGCATTCCTAATGCTATAATGTAGCTAATCAGAAATATGCCTCACCCCCTGTTTGCAATACAAATTTTACTTATCTGTTTCCAGTGCCGATGCTCCCTCAGCGCTGCATGGGTCCACCTCCCATGATGTCACAGAGGAGGCCAATGTCCAAACAAGTGCTCCTCATAAAGGAGCATTGGAGACCTTATGTGTATGTGCATGCGCATTCAAATTTCCCAATAGGAAAGCATTGGATCAATGCTTTTCTATGGGGGCCTCTGTGTCATGGATCTGAGTTTTACTCTGTCAGTGCAGTGGATTCATGTCTAGTGATTTTCATACTGTCAGCCACTAGAGGTGAACTTATCGCTGCAATGTAAACATTACAGTTTCTGAAAACTGGAGACTTGGCGGCACACCTGGAACATTTCTAAGTGCTGCCGTAAAGACCAAAATATATATAAAATACATATTAGGGAACAGCACACACACACAAAAAATATTAATAATAAAAAAATCCAGTTTTACATTTTACAAGGCTTCTTAAAAATCACATGTCTTAGCAAACAAACGTGGGGTTTGAGTTACACCATAATGCCATATTGGGTTAAGCCAACCACTACGTGTTTTACAGCGCAGTGAGATGACATTTTCTGGGTGACTATAGAGTCCCTTTAAATTATTTGAATATAATGGGTCCTAGTCACTACTGGAAATCACTTACAGAATATAAAAATTGACATTAAGGATAAACACACATAGAAAACTGAAGACAATATAAAAGTATTATAATCATAATGAAAAACAACAGATTAGCAACGTAAAATCATGGATAAATATCTCTATATGACTCTTGTATGCCCTACGTCCTAAACATTGAGCTAACTGGGCAAAAGCTGAGATGGCCATGGGTCAAGGCTGACAGGGGAGATTAAAGGATCTCCCCTGCCAGCCCATGCAGAGCTGGCAATATTGAGCTGGGCAATTCGGAGTGTTGCTGCAGGTTACCATGGCAACACTGAAACTGAAACTGAACTCTGCCTGCAACCGGATGAGCTGCAGGCTTGAGTAACTCACCCACACCAGACCACCAGGGCTTGCAATGTCTCCCTTCCTGAGAAAAAAGTTTTGTTGCTTTTTTTAAATAATACAAAGAAAATATGCATATTTGCTCCCAACCTCCCCACTCAATATACAGGCCATATATTTATAACATCCAACACAGTCTCACGCTGCACCCCTGACACACACACTGCACATCTCACAAACACATTGCCCCCCTGACACACACACTGCACCCCTCACAGACCATGAACACCTTACACAAACATTGCACCCCTCACACATACAGTGAGCACCTTGCACACACATTGCACTCCTCACCTACTCTGCACCCCTCACACACACTCAGTGAGCACCTTACCCACACATTGCACACCTCACACACACTGAACACCACACACTGCACCCTTCACACACACACACACACACACACCTCACACATTAGATCCCCTGTATGCAAAAAACACAAATTACGTTCCCTAAACACACACCCTACAGCCCCTACACTCACTATGTCACCTATACAATCACATACACTACAGCCCCTACACTCACTATGTCAGCTACACTAGATGCTACTAAGGAGCTCTAGTAATCTCTTGCATGGATTATTGTAACTCTCTCCTAATTTGTTTTCCCAGAAGTCACATTGCCCCGCTAGAGTCTGTAATGAATGCTGCAGCTAGACTGATTTTCCTCTTCTGTCGTTCTTCTCACTCCTCTCCAATTCTAGCCCCTCCTATATCTCTTCACTGATCCGTAGGTATGCCCCTTCTCGGTCTCTCCGCTCTGCACATGACCTTCTCCTGTCTGCTGCTCACACCCATACGGCCAACTCATGCTGGCAGGACTTCTAGCGGGTGGCTCCTTTCCTTTGGAAGAGCTTGCCCATGACCATCAAACTCTCCCCTAGTCTTCAATCATTTAAAAAGTACCTCAAAACGCATCTCTTTAGGAAAGCTAATGGCCTCCCAGAGTACCCTCTGCCTCATATACCTGTCCCTTACTCTCTCCTAAAGGTCAGCACTCTATTCTCTCCTCCAACTCTGCTTCACTCCATCATATTTGATTGCTACCTCCTGTTCTGTTGTCTTTTACACCCCTACCACCTATAGACTGTAAGCTCATTTGAGCAGGTCCCTCTTCAACCTGTTGTTCCTGTAGGTTTTTGTAATTGTCTCATTTTTGTTAAATCTTCCCCACTGATAATATTGTAAAGTGCTATAGAATCAGTCATGTAGCTCTGTTGGTAAATATGAAGAATTGATCCAGAAGAGGCATTGATTTTTTTTCTTGGCTACGTGGTCTGCAGAGCAGGGATGCTGTTTTTTGAGGGGCATTGCAGATCTTGGTGCTGCAGGAGTAATTTTAACTGCACATCCCAACTCACAGAGCTAAACTAACTTCAGAGTGCCCCCTGTGGGGCTGAAACATTAACAGCCATGGCTTGGTTTTACTATGAAATGATACCTGGTGGCTACAGTACATATCTACAGGCTGCTTCTGAACTATGAGCCCATGAGTTAGGGTCTAAGTACATAATGTCCATAATGTCATAGTGAGCAAGATGCTGTACTTTGTGGGCAAAATATGTCCATTTGGGGAAAGCTATGCCTTGATATCACATTAGTTTTGTGTTTAATAATTTAAAAATGGTAACACTTTGAGATTTATTACACAACCTTCAAAGACTTTAATTAGTAATACATTTGTAATTGCTGTAAATACAGGAGAAAATATATTTCCTTTTAAAGTACTTTTTAATTTATATAACCTGCAGACAAAAAACGACCTGTTTACACCTTCTTTTGAATTTTTCCTGCATACTTTTTATTATGATTATTTTATTCAAATCTCTAGTTGAACTAGCATTGTAAATTTTGTTTGTATATTTAACATATTTATATTCCTTATTAGAATGTTCAGCATTAACTAATATGTAGTTCATATTTCAGGAATCTGTAAGTCAAAAAAAAAGTACATTTACAAGAAAGGTTTTAAAAAAACATTACTGTATTATGAGTGATTGATACAGAGGGAATAAATGCCTAATGGTTCATTAAAAGCTTTCTGGCGGTGGCTGGTTTATATAAACATATTTTCTGCACACTGATGGGCATTGGCCCTTATTACCACTGTACTAATTAATCAATAACTCATACAGTAATAGTCAAAAGTTTGAGTACCCCTGTGTATAAACAAGTTTTCCATGATTACCTGTTCTTTTAAATGTGTATAAACACTCAATACTTCATTATATGCTTTTGTGTAGTTAATTATATGTTGATGCATACAAGTTAATTACATTTAAAACTATATTTTTACTGTAAATTAAAAGTCACCCATCCCTGCACATTTAATACAAGACTTACAGTTTTTAACAAAGACCTTAATTCCTGGGGATTGTTGAGGGGCTTTGAGGCCAGCCTCCTCCTCACAGACTATGGACCATGTCCAGGAGTTAGGTTAACAAGGTGTTGCTGGGACCCATTCTTAAATCAAGTGCCTGACAGGGAGATACCCTGAATCACTATGAAACTATTGTCCAGTTTGGTACTGTGCCAAAGTCCATAAAATCTTTGATTGGGTGTTGCTTGGTCCCCACCAATCACAGTGGTCTTTCGAGAGAATGTTGGGGAGGTGAGAAGGCATCTGGGGATACCAAAGATTTGAGGGCATTCCTGTCAAGTCTGGGACTCCAGAAATCCTTTTTCTGAGACTGGGTCAAACAAGTTGCATATGTGGAACTCTGAGATGGAGTGATGGATGGATGCGACCCAGTCAAACGTTAAAGCGTTGTTGCTTGGATTCATGATCTGACCACTTTTTGGACTGACAAATTGCTGAGGTTATAAACTATCTGGGGATGTCTGATGTCTGAGGAAATGGGGTTTCCATGGACTTGGTAAACATACAGCCAAAGGATAATATCATTTACCTGAGCTGAAGTAATTAAAGGGACACTATAGTCACCCAGACCACTTCAGCGCAATGAAGTGGTCTGGGTGCCAGGTCCCTCTAGGGTTAACCCTGCCTGCTGTAAACAGAGCAGTTTCAGAGAAACTGCTATGTTTACATTTGAGGTTAAGCCAGCCTCTAGTGGCTGTCTTCCGGACAGCCACCAGAGGCGCATCTGCGACGCTGGAGGCATATTATGCCTCCATCACGCAGAGCGTCCATGGACACTTTGAATGCGTGCGCGGCACTGACATGGCACGGCACTGACGCTCCGCTGACGTCAGATGGGGGAGCTGACGTCGGCGGGGGAGGAGAGGTAAGGGAGCCCGGCGGTGGAAGAAGGTGAGTAACTGAAGGGGTTTTAACCGCTTCAGCACCACGGGAGGGGGACCCTGAGGGTGGGGCACCCTCAGGGTACTATAGTGTCAGGAAAACCGATTTGTTTTCCTGACACTATAGTGATCCTTTAATGGTTATCATGCCAGACTGGGTGGTACCAGGGAGGGTACAGTCATTGCTTTGTGTGTTACTCCTACTTTTCCAGTGCACATTCTCGTGTATATATAAATATGCAAGCTGTATCGGGGTAAGGGCTATACTCTGTTTCACCCTTCATCAAGGTCTTGGTTGTTTCGGTAAGCTGCTATAATCACTTAAGGTATCCTGCTAGAAAAGGAAGGAGATAGATGGAGATACTCAGGCTAAATGCCGAGCTCTGTTACACAGTTGTTTTAACATCAACTGTTGAGAGAATATTTTGTAAAATTAGGCTAAGAATTGCTGCAAAGATTTGCCTTGGCTAAAGTACACAGAAAACAGAAGCTTAAATAGTGACTGTCCAGCATATTTTTATGATACCAAGAATTCAAGGTGGGGAGGACATACATCCTTGTTGTGTTGCTCCAAATGTCAAGTTTAGTGGAGGTGATCCAGGGTTGGCTTGTTGGTGATAGATTATTTTCTTCCAGGAAGTTGAAATAAAAATTATTTATAGTAACGTGCTCAAACGTTTGATTCTGTGCATTCCATTTTTAAACAAGTTTTGTAACTCAGCAAGAAAGGAATCTATTTAGAAATCACGAAGCAACCAAAAGTCGAGTGGTCACTGTGAGGAAAGCTGAATTTCCATAATGAGGTAGTACAAACATTTCAGCTACAACTATTCCTGAGAGCAGGACTGCCAGTTAATAGTTTTACATTTTTTGCTGTATTGTTGTTTTTTGTTTTTCTCATTAGATAACTGGTTAGCATAAATGTATACATTGCCTGAAGGGACACTCCAGACGCTTACAAAAACTTTAGCTTGCTGAAATACCTTTTGTGTGAAGAGTGTGTCCTCTTTTTTAAATATTGCAAAAAGTTCAGATTTCAATAGAAATTGACACTTTTATAAATTAACCTGGTTACACCCCCTTGGCTTTCAAGCAGACAACAGGTAATGTTACTTCCTGGTTTCGTTAGCTCAATGCAGCTGACCTCAAGAGGCAGCAGTTACTCAAATCACTTGACTTACAAAAGACTTCTCATTGATCTGTATTGGCAAAGGCAGCAGACAAGAGATCTGCAGGTTTTGCAAGCTGTTTCTAGATATATCCCAAATGAAAACATATATAATTAAATGAGGGCATGTTTTTTATTTGGGCTATATCTACTAAACAGTGTCCCTTTAAATGTTACTCTGCAAGTGAGAGGATCTGAAATATGAGAATGCCAAGTGTTGAAAGGGATGTGGATAGGACATATCTAAGGGATATAGTGATTTACCCCTAAATAGCAGAGAATTGAGCATTGTGACTTCAGAGACATGATATATAAACAAAACCTGCTTCATTAAGCTAAAGTTGCTTTCTTGAGTATAATGTCCCTTTAAGCATAGTTTCTCAATGTATGTTGTCAAGGGTTTTGTCAAATTATCAGATGCTATATCTGCTGTTGGGCAGTATTGCATCGCAATAAACCATTTCTGGTAAAGGTTTATTTATTGCATGACATCTAATGTCAATGTGATTGACATTTCTCTGTTTACGCCATCTTTATACATTCTGGCATTGCCAAGCCTCTAGACATTAAGCCTTTGTTTTTCCTTGAATGCATCTGCTATGGAAATATATTCTTCTGTAGAAGAATGTGCCACTGGTACTTTCTTGCAACTCTGTCTGATAGGACCATTCCCATATATAAACTGTGGCCACTAAAATGTCTGATCTTATTTGTCTCTAGCCAAATGTGCATATGTATATTCTATGAGTCTAGGATCTCTAAGAGCTGATAAGTTTAGTTTTAGATGATTAAATCATTTGAGATATCTTACTACTCTCTTAAATTCAATCTAGTCTCTCTGACTGGGAGACCTTACTTATGTGTACACTATTGCTACTTCAGATGCAATGTCAGGTCTGCAAGTTGTAGCTGGTTACAAAATCTTATCTACTATGGTTCTATATATTGTTTTGTTGGGTAAAATCTCACTTCCAGCAGTCTCTGTGAGGAAGTTTTTACACATGGCTTTAGCTGCAGAATGGGCTTGCTTGAGAATTCTGTTAAATCTAGAATTTTGTGCCTTTGTCTGAAAAGATAACTATCGTTATCTCTTTCTACTTGCCTTTCTAGATAAAAGACTGTTTCCCATTCTTTTGACATCTACTTCTTTGTTCAGTTATGTAACAATCTTGTAAAGTCCTGCTGTCTTTAACTGCACAAGGTCATATACATAAACTGGTAAATAAGTTTATTTTCAATGTATTTGTTTAGTAAATATATATAGGTCTGCTCTACTCTGAATGATGTTTTGTTTGTGGGCAATTTCACATGTCTCATACAATGCTCTTGTAGCTTGTTCAAATCCATATATTCCTTCCTGTAGATCTTTATTTGTTTCGAGTCGTTCAGGATCCATCATGCAAAGTTCTTCATCTATTGTACCATTCAATAAAGCTGACTTTACATCTAGCTGCCCTACATGAAAGTGTTTAGATGCTGAAACAGTTAGTAATGTTCTAATTGTACAAAACTTGACTACAGGTGTAAAGGTAACAATCTCCTGCATACTTCTGAGTATATCTATTCCCTGCTAGTCTAGCTTTGTAACATTTTGCATCTGCATCCAGTTTTAGTTTGAATACCGACTTGAAAACTATGGCTTTTATACCTTTAGGTAACTCAGTGAAAATTCATGTTTTATTTTTTTTTTTTAAGGATTCCTTCTTTTGCGGTTTTTTTTACTTACTTCTTACTTATTAGGAAGTTTATCAACATCACTCCAAGATGAGGGTTTATATATTGACGATGATATTGCAAGGCAGGACAGGATAAATGAGCATCTAGAAGTTCTAAAGTTTTTCAGCTTGATCAGAAATATCTGGTTCAGCAAGATCACTAGAGGAACACCATAGTCACCCAGACCACTTCATCTCCATGAAATCACCCAGACCACTTTATCTCTATGGACGAAGTCCAGGAACCCTCCATAAATACCCAGACGATTATTGTCACTGTGAGGCGGGGGCATGGGGAGTTCCAGTAGCTTATTGGAGTTGGGTTAGCTAGTTGTCCTCTAACCCTGCAATGTAAAACACTGCCGTTTTTGAGAAGCTTCAATGTTGACATTGCAAGGTTAACTTCTCCTCTAGTAGAGGCACCTTCGTGACACAGACCAAGTAAAACATGGCCACATGAAGCAGAAGCCTTACAGGAAAGCATTGACTCTCTTAAGTGTAGTCATGTGTTGCTAAGGCCTCAGCCTGTGAATTCTGTAAGCATAGTAGACCGCTTCTGCCTGGCTATTGCACAAGCAGCTCCTATAAATTAGTGTGTGTTTCTCCATTTTATTTAAGATTAAAATCACTTATTGCTGGTTCTTTAAAATAAACAACACTTCTCATTTTTACTTCTCCTGGTTTCAGGATTCTGTAGCCATTACATTCTCTCTTGTATTCGGTCATAATGCCTATCTTGCTGTTGTCAAGTTCAAACTATTTATGATCCCAAAGCTATGATATATTTAATGTTAGGGGATCAGCCAAACCAATGTTCAAATGGAGTTTTATTTGTAGCTTTTGTAGATTGTCTGTTTTGAAGATATGTAGCTGATATAACTGCATCAACACAGTGTTTATGTGGCAACTGTGAATCTGTCAGCGTGCACCTGACCATCTCCATTGAAGAGTGATTATTTATTTCAGATACACCATTCTGTTCTGGACTGTATGATACTGTTTTCAAGTGTTCTATTCCTTTTTCTTTTAAAGGGCTCCCTGAACACTTCAGCTCATTGAAGTGGTGCGGGTGCAGTGACCCTGTCTCTACAGCAGTGTAAAACATTACAGTTTTTGAGAAACTGCAATGATTACTTTACAGGACTAAGACTGTCTCTGATGACTGTCTGGTGACGATTCCTGGACTCTAACAGAGTTTAGCTCCATTAAATGATGCTGAACGTCCTCAGGCAATGATTTCTATGGGGACGGCCAAATGCACTCGCCGTGCATGCACATTAGATCCCCCTCATCAAATGATGTCAGAGGAGGCAGAGCACTCACCAAGCTCTCAGGGACATCAGCTCTGGAATCGAGTAAGTGACTTTTTTAACCCCTTATGTGCTGGTGTTGGCATGAATGAGGGGGGTCCAGAGGGCACTATAATCTTAGGAATGCAGATTTGTTTTCCTAACACTATAGAATCCCTTTATATATGCTGTAATGAGGTGTCACGTGTACTTACCACCACTGACTGCTAGAAATACTTGAGGTTTTTTCCCAAACTGGCTCTCAACATTTGTAACATAAAGCGTCAACTACTCTGCAGTTTCTGCTTTGTCTTTCATGGATTCATGAAATAGACCTGCAGTTTTTAGAATAATCATCAATAAATGTTACTTATTGCCCACAAGAAATGGGCAGTATTAGATCACATATATCTGAGTTAATGAAATGCAGAGGCTGTACTATTTTTCTTTCTTTTTTTTTTTGACTCTCGGAATAAGGGGCCTTCCTTATTAGACAACAATAACATGTTTCCCTGTTGTTATCCTTTTGACAAGGTGTTGTCTTTTCCTCGTGCCAAACCTTTACTCTGTAAATTAGAAAGTCTCAAAGTCTAATGTTTGTGTTTTACCACTTCCTGGCTTCTCAGCTCTGCTTACCGACTTTTTAAGACATGCTGTAATATATTTTACACAAATATTCTCTCTAGGTTCCAGTGCATGAATTACTGAATTGTAGCTTACTGAAAGACTTGATAAAATCAGTATCACTTTGTCTTCTTCGTAAAATTCCCTTCCAGAAGACTTGAACTGATCAAGTAATTCAGTTAATGCTGTTCTAGGTATTTCTCCCTTAGACAGCTTCATATTGACCAGTTTTCTTGATAAATAAAGTCTTCCATTTAGACAGCTACTTCCAGCCTTCCTATAACTCCTAGGCAGTATTAAAATTGTTGGGAATTCATAGGGAACTTAATGTGAAATTTAAGGCTAAAAAAGCAAAATGACTGACTAATTGGACTATAACTTTAAAATTCATGTTGAATTCCTGACAATTATCAGTTTAGTGAATTTTCTCTTTTTGTTATACCACTGGATTAATTCTTCATCAGCTGCTGGTGGGGACACTCCCACTATGTCCGAGAGATCCTTTCTCATTAACTTATTCTGCATTCAGAACCTCCATACTTTGTAGCAATTTGGTGATTTGGAGATGTGAGAAAAGGCACAACAATTTCCATAACATCCACAGTCCCAGTGCATGTGGCCATCCTTGTTTTTCTTCTCTAGCAAATAACCTAAAAGTTGATATTTTGCAGAGTATTGGCACAACAGCAGCATGTAGAAGTCAGGGCAGGGCATATGAAGATCTCACAGCAAAATGGCTGTAGAGGAAGAGAGAGAGGGAAATTGGGAAAGATAAGAAGACAACACACATCCTCTCCAGAACCAAATGAACCTTGGGGGACAGACAATCAAATGCAAACAGGCCGAAACCGGCCATCAGGCTAACTGGGGAAATGCTCAGTAGGCTGTGATGGCCATGAGCCGAGGCCAAGAGGCATGCCGAGGCCAAGAAGCATGCAGATCCATGCCGGGCCAGCACAATGTAAGGTAGAAACATAGAAACATAGAATGTGACGGCAGATAAGAACCATTCGGCCCATCTAGTCTGCCCAATTTTCTAAATACTTTCAATAGTCCCTAGCCTTATCTTATAGTTAGGATAGCCTTATGCCTATCCCACGCATGCTTAAACTCCTTTACTGTGTTAACCTCTACCACTTCAGCTGGAAGGCTATTCCATGTATCCACTACCCTCTCAGTAAAGTAATACTTCCTGATATTATTTTTAAACCTTTCTCCCTCTAATTTTAGACTATGTCCTCTTGTTGTGGTGGTTTTTCTTCTTTTAAATATAGTCTCCTCCTTTACTGTGTTGATTCCCTTTATATATTTAAATGTTTCTATCATATCCCCCCTGTCTCGTCTTTCCTCCAAGCTATACATGTTAAGATCCTTTAACCTTTCCTGGTAAGTTTTATCCCGCAATCCATGAACCAGTTTAGTAGCCCTTCTCTGAACCCTCTCTAAGGTATCAATATCCTTCTGAAGATACGGTCTTCAGTACTGTGTACAATACTCCAAGTGAGGTCTCACCAGTGTTCTGTACAATGGCATGAGCACTTCCCTCTTTCTACTGCTAATACCTCTCCCTATACAACCAAGCATTCTGCTAGCATTTCCTGCTGCTCTATTACATTGTCTGCCTACCTTTAAGTCATCAGAAATAATCACCCCTAAATCCCTTTCCTCATATGTTGAGGTTAGGACTCTATCAAATATTCTGTACTCTGCCCTTGGGTTTTTACGTCCAAGATGCATTATCTTGCACTTATCCACATTAAATGTCAGTTGCCACAATTCTGACAATTTTTCTACTTTACCTAAATCATTTGCCATTTGGCTTATCCCTCCTGGAACATTAACCCTGTTACATATCTTAGTATCATCAGCAAAAAGACATACTTTACCTTACTTATCAAGACCTTCTGCAATATCACTAATAAAAATATTAAAGAGAATGGGTCCAAGTACAGATCCCTGAGGTACCCCACTGGTGACAAGTCCAAGCTTTGAATATATTCCATTAACTACAGCCCTCTGTTGCCTGTCAGTCAGCCACTGCCTTACCCATTCAACAATATTGGAATCCAAACTTAAAGATTGCAGTTTATTGATAAGCCTTCTATGTGCAACAGTGTCAAAAGCCTTACTGAAATCTAGGTAAGCAATGTCTACTGCACCACCCTGATCTATAATTTTAGTTACCCAATCAATAAAATCAATAAGATTAGTTTGGCATGATCTCCCTGAAGTAAACCCATATTGTCTCTGATCTTGAAATCCATGTGTTTTTAGATGTTCATTAGTGATGTCCCTAACGGTTCGCCGAACGGTTCGCCACGGATGGCGAACATATGCGCTGTTCGGTCCGCCCCCTATGTCATCATTGAGTAAACTTTGACCCTGTACCTCACAATCAGCAGACACATTCCAGCCAATCAGCAGCAGACCCTCCCTCCCAGACCCTCCCACTTCCTGGACAGCAGCCATTTTACATTCATTGTGTAGCTGCATTCTTAGTGAGCTGTCCAGGAGGTGGGAGGGTCTGGGAGGGAGGGTCTGCTGCTGATTGGCTGGAATGTGTCTGCTGACTGTGAGGTACAGGGTCAAAGTTTACTCAATGATGACGAAGAGGGGGCGGACCGAACAGCGCATATGTTCGCCATCCCTGGCGAACCGTTCGGGACATCACTAATGTTCATCAATCCTATCCTTTAACATGGTTTCCATCACTTTCCCCACTACTGAAGTAAGGCTTACTGGCCTATAGTTGCTCGACTCCTCCCTATTCCCTTTCTTGTAAATGGGCACAACATTCGCTAACTTCCAATCTTCAGGGATTACTCCTGTTAACAATGATTGGTTAAATAAATCTGTTAATGGTTTTGCTAGTGCACCACTAAGCTCTTTTAATAGCTTTGGGTGTATTCCATCAGGTCCCATTGACTTATTTGTCTTTAATTTTGACAGTTGAAATAGAACCTCTTCCTCTGTAAACTCACGTGTAATAAAAGGTATTGATGGGCCTTCACGGGCCAGTTGGGGCCAGTGGTCCCATCCACTCACACTGGGCTGCTGTGAATAAAAAATGCCCAGGCCACATTTTATTTTCCAGTCTGGCCAAGTAAGCAACAGAAAATCCACCAATACATTCAAACAGGGCACCAGTGACTATAACTAATATGCTCAAAGCTAAATTAAGTAAATAGATATGGAAGAATGGCAGAAGCAGGAGTGTTTGTCTCTAAAAACGTATTAAAAAACTTTATGTCGCTTCAGAAAGAGATTGAGTGTACTAAGGAAGATGAGGAGCTTGTTTAGAGCAGAGCGCACAAGGGAGGTGATGTAAGTTTTGAGAATTCATGATTCTTTCATGAAAATCATTCTCTCTGCTTTTTAAAACCCATCCATAAAAATCCATAATTTAAACATGGTAAAATGAGAAACAACCTTTCCCTCTGGATCAGAAAACTGTTTTTGAGACCTCAACATAGTTACTTGTATCTATCTGTGCTTTACTAATAACTAAATGTATCTTAAGCTCTTTGCTGGCAAATGGGTTGGTACAGATCATCATGAACTACTGTCTGCAAGATAAAATCATACTAAGAGGACAACCACCAGTTGGGAAGTGGCTATTCCACAAATTATAGAACTTAAAGGAACACTCCAAGCACCATACACACTACAGCACACAGTAGTGGTTATGGTACCACGAGTGCACTAGTACCTTTCCCAGTAGTCACATTGTTTTAGATGACTCTGACTTCCTTCCACTATTGTATATCCACATTGCATATACTGGATGGCCCATTCAAAAATCAACTCTAACTTTGCTAATATACACTTTAGACTCGCTATATGATACTTCCCTTTTGTTTCTAAAGGGCCCTGCACACAGGCAGTTGGCAGTTTGCAAATTGGCATCAATTACCAAAGGAACATTTTTTAGGTCAGCTGACATGACATATATCCTGCTATCAGAAATATCATTATTCAAATCAGGATAATTGTGCAATTCTAATAAGCGGTTAAACTTACTGAGTAATTGAGTCATTTATTTTTTTGCCAATATTGCTGTTGGTTACTGCTTGTTTTCTAAATGCTGACAGTACCTGATGGCTTAGAAGGAGATGGTTGTATACCATATTGAATGAGTACACAATTAGGATAAATGATGGCCTCATTCTTTGCCTCCATATTTAGATTTTTTATTTTTTAAACTCAATGAAATACACAACATTGACTAGTTAGTTTGTTATCTTTGTTGTCACATTAATCCTAAAAAGAAATCACAAGAAAATGAAACCTGAACAGGTTAATTTTGTTATCTAGTTTGTTACATAGAGCCTAAAAATAACCTGTACAAAGCTTTAAAAGGCTGCAATCTGAAATGACAGATCTTGCAATTTTATGTACAGCAATGGGTACTAAGTTTGCCCTTGATTATGCCAATTTGTTTATGGGATATATTCATATATAATAGGTGTGTTAAAATTTCAGCTTGGTAAACTTTTATATTAAAATATAAAACAAGAAAGTATGTACTTATCTTAACATGAATACTTTGTATGGATGCTGCTGTGAGCAATAAATACAAAAGACATACTATATACATGTATATTAAATTCCAGACATTTCTACATGCCCAAATTTATTTTATAATATAAAGTAACAAGACACATTTGACTGAAATTCCAACCCAGTCAAAGTACCGTATATACTCGAGTATAAGACAAGTTTTTTGGCACATTTTTTGTGCTGAAAAACCCCCAGTCGTCTTATACTCGAGTCAATGTCTGTATTATGGCAACTTACATTGCCATAACTTGTATTGAGCCCGGCGGTCCTGTTGGGGGCTGGCAGAGAGCTGTAACTTACCTTTCCTGCAGCTCCTGTCAGCTCCCTTAGCTCTCCTGCGTTCTGGTCAGCTCCCCTGTCGGCCCTAATGCAAGTCTTGCGAGAGCCGCGAGGTAACATGGCAACTCTCCATGCGGCACTCACACCGCGAGACTTGCAGTGGGAGCTGACAGGGGAGCTGACCGGAACGCAGGAGAAAGAAGGGAGCTGACAGGAGCTGCAGGAAAGGTAAGTTACAGCTTGCTGCCAGCCCCCCTCCTACACAGCCCATGCCACCAGACCACCAGGGAGTGAGAGCCCCCCTCACTGCCATGTATCAAGCAGGGAGGGGGGGACGAAAAAATATAAATAAAAATTTAAATAATACAAAATAAAATAAAAATATTAATAATATAAAAAAAATATTAAAATAATAATAATTTTAAAAAAAATAATAAAAATGCCCACCCCCCACCAAGGCTCTGCATCACATACACAAACACACTCTGCATCACACACACACACTGCATTCATACACACACTGCACTCATACACACACACACACTGCATTCATACACACACACACACACTGCATTCATACACACACTGCACTCATACACACACACACACACACTGCATTCATACACACACACACTGCATTCATTATATACACACACTGTAAATAAATATTCAATTAATATAATTCTTTGGGGATCTAATTTTATTTAGAAATTTACCAGTAGCTGCTGCATTTCCTACCCTAGGCTTATACTCGAGTCAATAAGTTTTCCCAGTTTTGGGGGTAAAATTAGGTGTCTCGACTTATATTCGGGTCGACTTATACTCGAGTATATACGGTATATATTGAGACAAAATAGGTACTAGTATTTATCCTACACCTGACAAACCTTGACACCAGGGAAAGCTACAGGTGTCAAGCCTTGTCATTTCCCCCACCAATCTCTAGTGTTTATATTATTGACTAAAGAAAAGGAAGAACATTTAGCCAAAGCAAAAGACATAGCAAATGCAACTGAAGCCCTTATCCCTTATTTCAAAGATATTATTATTTTGAAGTGATGTGACCCCCTAAAAAGAACAGAACTTTTGATATAGCAAGTAAGCCAGTAACCAACCTCATGCTGATGAGTAGCATTAACAGCTGTCAGTGAGTGGTTCGCTGGCTTTGCTCCTCTTCCTGAGTTGTTTCAAAGCTGTGGTATGCAGCAAACACATTCTCCAAGGAATCCATGTATAAAGTGGAATTGAGGCAAAAATGTAGTTCTTTGTTGAGCTCATTTGCATATGCCTACTCAGAATCCCTTGCAGTAGTGAGAGCACTGTTAAAGTGAGATTTCTGTGGGGAAAGCAAGTGTTATGGCTTGACTGGTGTGTGTATTTGTGTTTAGCAATGTATTAACTATCCACTTACTTCAGGTTGAAGGGGTTTTCATCCACACTTTTTTCTCCACCACAACTATATTGGTATATATATATATATATATATATATATATATACTGCTTAAAAAAATAAAGGTAACACAAAAATAACACATGCTAGATCTGAATGAATTAAATATTCTTCTGAAATACTTTGTTCTTTACATAGTTGAATGTACTGACAACAAAATCACACAACAATTAAAAAATGGAAATCAAATTTTTCAACCCATGGAGGTCTGGCTTTGGAGTCACACTCAAAATTAAAGTGGAAAAACACACTACAGGCTGATCCAACTTTGATGTAATGTCCTAAAAACAAGTCAAAATGAGGCTCAGTAGTGTGTGTGGCCTCCATGTGCCTGTATGACCTCCCTACAATGCCTGTGCATGCTCTTGATGAGGTGGCAGATGGTCTCCTGAGGGATCTCCTCCCAGACCTGGACTAAAGCATCTGCCAACTCCTGGACAGTCTGTGGTGCAACGTTATGTTGGTGGATGGAGCGAGACATGATGTCCCAGATGTGATCAATTGTATTCATGTCTGGAGAACGGGTGGGCCAGTCCAATGCCTTCGTCTTGCTGGAACTGCTGACACACTCCAGCCACATGAGGTCTATCATTGTCTTGCATTAGGAGTAACCCAGGGCCAACCGCACTAGCATATGGTCTCACGAGGGGTCTGAGGATCTCATCTTGGTACCTAATGGCAGTCAGGGTACCTCTGGCGAGCACATGGAGGGCTGTGCAGCCCCCCAAAGAAATGCCACCCCACACCATTACTGACCCACTGCCAAACCGGTCATGCTGGAGGATGTCCCAGGCAGCAGAACGTTCTCCACGGTGTCTCCAGACTCTGTCACGTCTGTCACATGTGCTCAGTGTGAACCTGCTTTCATCTGTGAAGAGCACAGGGCGCCAGTGGCGAATTTGCCAATCATGGTGTTCTTTGGCAAATGCCAAACGTCCTGCACGGTGTTGGGCTGTAAGCGCAACCCCCACCTGTGGACTTTCGTGCTCTCATACCACCCTCATGGAGTCTGTTTATGACCGTTTGAGCAGACACATGCACATTTGTGGCCTGCTGGAGGTCATTTTGCAGGGCTCTGGCAGTGCGCCTCCTGTTCCTCCTTGCACAAAGGCGGAGGTAGCGGTCCTGCTGCTGGGTTGTAGCCCTCCTACGGCCTCCTCCACATCTCCTGATGTACTGGCCTGTCTCCTGGTTGCGCCTCCATGCTCTGGACACTACGCTGATAGACACTGCAAACTTTCTTGCCACCGCTTGCATTGATGTGCCATCCTGGATGACCTGCACTGAGACACTTGTGTGGGTTGTAGACTCCGTCTCATGCTACCACTAGAGTGAAAGCACCGCCAGCATTCAAAACTGACCAAAACATCAGCCAGGAAGCATAGGAACTGAGAAGTGGTCTGTAGTGGTCTGCAGAACCACTACTTTATTGGGGGTGTCTTGCTAGTTGCCTATGATTTCCACCTGTTGTCTATCCCATTTGCGCAACAGCATGTGAAACTGATTGTCACTCAGTGTTGCTTCCTAAGTTGACAGTTTGATTTCACAGAAGTGTGATTGACTTGGAGTTACATTGTGTTGTTTAAGTGTTCCCTTTATTTTTTTGAGCAGTGTAGATATATATATATGGCCAGGGACTAAGTATTTAGAAAATTGGGCAGACTAGATGGGCCGAATGGTTCTTACCTGCTGTCACATTCTATGTTTCTATTCCTGGCAGGATTGACTAAGCCTTTATCCTTACAAGGTAGAAAAAATGAGTACCATTAAATTGGGTAATAGTAACATTCCCTGGATGTTGGGCAAAAGTAACATAACCAGGAAGTACTTGGAAACCAATTGTTGTTCCAGTGGAATTTGCAGGCCAGTGCAACACTTTAAACTCTTTGGCATGTTCCCCAAACCATTCTTGATCAATTTTTGCAGTGTGGCAGGGTGCATTATCCTGCTGAAAGAGGCCACTGCCATCAGTGAACGCCATTGTCATGCATGAGCGTACATGATCTGCAATAATCTCTAGCTAAGCGGTACTTCTTAAAGTACATCCACATGAATGCCAGGACCCAAGGTTTAGTAGTATTCAGTAGTTTCAAACTTTGATGCACTATGTGTTATGACACCTTTCTATCATGGCCAGTGTTACGTCTTTCAGTAATCTCAGCTACAGATGCTCTTCTGTGTAATCAAACAAGATGACAATATCCTTCGCTCTCCACATTCATCAACGAGCCTCGAGCGCCCATAACCCTGATGCTGGTTTACTGGTTGTCCTTCTTTGCACCACTTTTGGAAGGTGCTAACGACCGCATACTGGGAACACCCCACAAGACTTGCCATGTTGAAGATGCTCTGATCCAGCCATCTAGCCATCACTATTTAGCCCTTGACAAAGTCACTCAGATCAATGCACTTGCCCGTTTTCCTCAAATTTAAGAACTGACTGTTCACTTGTTGCCTAATATATCCCAAACCTTGGAAAGTGCCACTGTAATGATATCATCAATATTATTCACTTCACCTCTCCGTAATGTTGTGGCTGATCGGTGTATATATATAATAATTAAAAACATCAGAACTGTCAAAATAAAATATATAGATTATCTGATAGCATATTCAGTAGTTTAAGTCTTTTTTTGGACGGTCCTAAACACCGTAGGGCGACATAGAACGTCCCGCCGTCCTTGGGACTTACCAGGTCCCTGCCAATCCCACGTCGGCGATCGCAATCCCAGGGGCTGCCTTTTAGTAGCCACTTAGTCACAAACACTGGCCAAAATTTGCGTTTTTTTTTTCATTTTTCACACACATACAAATTAGAATGCTAACTTTGGCCAGTGTTTGTAACTAAGTGGCAACTAAAAAAGACTGGACATACCCCATTGGTAATAACTTGGGTTGTCTACTTTCGCAAATGGTATACTATCATGGGGGTAATTTTCATTCCTGGGCTACCATAAGCTCTTAAAGGCTACATAACCAGTCTGGCAAATTTCAATGTCTATAAACTAAAAAAATGTAATGTGCTAAATTTGACCCTGTAACTTTCCAAAACACCATAAAACTTGTACTTGGGGGGTTCTTTTTAACTTGTGAGACTTCACTGAATATAAATATGTGAATTTTATTGCAGTAACAGCTAACAGTATTATGACATTCACAGTTTAAATGCCACGCAGAACTAAAAAAATTCTTCCCTTTTCACATTTTTTTAAATTTTATTCATATTAAATGATGTTTAATATATAAATATTTGATGTTACATGAAAGTCCTGTTTCTCCTGAACAAAATTATATATAATAAGTGTGGGTGCATTTAATATGAAATAAGTGAGTTACGCCTGAACAGACATATAGCGCAAATTCAAGGTTTTGTTTGCGTTTTGTTTTTATCAAAACTTGTACAACTGGAGCAGTCCTTAAGGGGTTAAATAGTAAAAACGGACAGCTGAGAGTAAGCACATAGATATACTGTGTGCTGCCGTGTTATTATTGGGAAACGCACAAAAGAAACAAAGAGAAACATTTGAACAGTCAGTGGTAAAATAGACAGAATTTTCTAAACAATATCAATAACAAAATGAAAGAAATGAAAGTAAATGCAATCACAAATGTAGACAGCTGTAAGGAAATAATGTGGTTTAGTTAAAATCTAAAGCAGACGATGTAAATGTTGCACAACAACCAGCATCAAACAGCAAAGCTTTTTGTAATTGTGGGCTAGATAACAAATGTGCCAAGCAGGCTCCGACTGGCCATTGGGCATACCGGCCGCAATGGCTATGGGCCGAGGACAGCAGGGGAGATCACAGGATCTCCCCGACCTGCCCATGCAGGGCCGACACTATTAGAGTGCCGGCCCTGCTGTGTGCCTTCATGGAAGATCTCCCTCACCAGCCCACAGGCACTGTAACACTGCTGCTGGCTGGGGAGGGAGAGGAGGACCCGATGGAGCTCTACCCTGCAGCTCCGCCGGGTTCCTCTTGCAAAACTGGAGCGTTACCGCGGTTACCATGGCAATGCACAGATTTCGCGAGAGTAAACTCTACCCCAGGAACGGCAGGGTAGAGTTCACTCACCACTAGGACCACCAGGGACTTCAGTACGGCCCCCCCTCCCTTCCCAGGCTAAAGGTAAGAAGGGAGGGGGGTTATGAAGTTTATTTTTTTAGTTAAAAAAAAACATATTTAATATATTTATATCTTGCCCCCCCCAAAACACACAGTCCCTCCAGACATATTCACACACACAGCACACACACACTAACAGCACACTCACACTAACAGCACACTCACACACAGCACACTCACACTAATAGCACACTCACACACACACAGCTCCATCAGACACACACTAACAGCACACTAACAGCACACAAACACTGCACACTTTCACACACACACACACACACACTCACACACAAACCACACATCACACTCACACACACAGCACCATCAGACACACACAAAGCACACTCACACTAATAACACCCACACACACAGCACCCTCACGCACACACAGCACCATCACACACACACAGCACCCTCAGACACACACAGCACCATCAGACACACACAGCACCCTCACACACACACAGCAAACACACACTCACACACAGCACACACACACTAACAGCACACACAGCACACTCACACTAACAGCACACTCACACAAACACTGCACACTCACACACAGCATCCTCAGACACACACAGCACCATCAGACACACACTAACAGCACACACACACAGCACACTCACACTAACAGCACACTCACACACACAGCACACTCACACACACAGTACCATTAGACACACACAGCACACTCACACTAACAACACCCACACACAGCACACTCACACACAGCACCATCATGCACACACAGCACCCTCAGACACACACAGCACCCTCACACACACACACACACACACACACACACAGCAAACACACAGCAAACACACACTCACACACACACACATATATATATATAATATATAAAATCACCTTCAGTAAGTTAACAGATAAAGAAAATTAGACACATAGAATGTGATGGCAGATAATAAAAATATCACTACGCACCCCTCTTACACACACACTGCACCCCTCTTACACACACATGCTGCACCCTTCACACATACACACAGCACACCCAACACACTGCGACCCTCACACATACAATACATCCAAATATAGTCCAGCCCTGGTGCCAAATATCCAATAGATTGTTGAAGTGTTATGACTTAAAGCCAGCCAATCATAATTTGCAAAAAGGCAGTACAAATAGACTTTAGTGTATTAAGAACGGGGGGATTTGTATTTGTGGAAAGAGAATTTGAGACCCTAAAAAACTGAATTATGGCTGGTTTTTACCAGCAGCTGTAGTCTGTTCTAACTGAATAGGATGTGTTAAAAGGTGATAAAACAACAACAACATAAACTAGAAAAATGGTCAGAATTGTGGCAACTGACATTTAATGTGGATAAGTGCAAGATAATGCATCTTGGACGTAAAAACCCAAGGGCAGAGTACAGAATATTTGATAGAGTCCTAACCTCAACATATGAGGAAAGGGATTTAGGGGTGATTATTTCTGATGACTTAAAGGTAGGCAGACAATGTAATAGAGCAGCAGGAAATGCTATCAGAATGCTTGGTTGTATAGGGAGAGGTGTTAGCAGTAGAAAGAGGGAAGTGCTCATGCCATTGTATAGAACACTGCTGAGACCTCACTTGGAGTATTGTACAGAGTACTGGAGACCGTATCTTCAGAAGGATATTGATACCTTAGAGAGAGTTCAGAGAAGGGCTACTAAACTGCTTCATGGATTGCGGGATAAAACTTACCAGGAAAGGTGAAAGGATCTTAACATGTATAGCTTGGAGGAAAGACGAGACAGGGGGGATATGATAGAAACATTTAAATATATAAAGGGAATCAACACAGTAAAGGATGAGACTATATTTAAAAGAAGAAAAACTACCACAACAAGAGGACATAGTCTTAAATTAGAGGGACAAAGGTTTAAAAATAATATCAGGAAGTATTACTTTACTGAGAGGGTAGTGGATGCATGGAATAGACTTCCAGCTGAAGTGGTAGAGGTTAACACAGTAAAGGAGTTTAAGCATGCGTGGCATAGGCATAAGGATATCCTAACTATAAGATAAGACTAGGGAGTAATGAAAGTATTTAGAAAGTTGGTCAGACTAGATGGGCCGAATGGTTCTTATCTGCCGTCACATTCTATGTTTCTATGGTTCTATATGTAACAAGAACATTCAATCACAAAATGTTTGTTGCTGTATCTGGCATATCAGTGTTATACATGTTAATTTCATGCATTATTCCTATGCTTATCATTCCTATGCACATATTTACACCATGTGTCATTCTAGCATTAATTTTGACATGGAGCTCTCCACATTGGTCGCCTCTTATATACCCCAGGGCTTGTGTAATTTCTGATGCTAAGAGGCAATCTAGAATCATTGGCCACACATATTCTGGTGTCACAGACGTGACGCTGACCAACACAGGTTCCTTACCTTGGTGTGGTTCCCAAGTATGCATTCCTTGTATAATTTATTTGGTTCCTAACCTTGGCTTGTTTGACTGTTCTTGACTTCTGTAATCCTGACATCAGATTGTCCCTTGTTATTGTCAGTACTACTTTCCACTTAGGCTTGTCTTCTGGTCGCTCTGTGTCTGCTTGCAGACATTCCGTCTATCTGTACTCTGAGCCAATGTGATCAATCTACGGACCGTAGATGTTATGGTTAGACTAGCCTTCACAATGCTGTAGCTTTATGTCACACTATAACAGGTAATTCACTATATTTACATAATCACAGTTCATTTTTTTCAGGAATAATAATTTGCATGTAACCCATTTGTATGTTTTTCCTGGCCTAATGCAGAATAACATGTAAAATAAAGCACTCAGTCCACAAGACAGATTACTATTTTAGTGCTTTTATTCAGCCACTATTAATTGTGACTCAGTACAGAATAACACTTACAATATGTGTGGAACACCTAATGATTAGAGGTTTGCTTCCTATATATTTGTCCAATCTGTTGTCTCCAATTTCTTTTGGAAGTATTCCTCCCACTGGATCTTGTCAAGTGAATTTTGTGAAAGAAGGACATTTTATCCAGGGATTAGGATGGTCTACTTCTTTATGATTGGCTAATGCCTTTCCAAAATGATATCTTACACTGCAATGAATATATTAAATCAGAGGTTGTCAATAAAGAAATAAAGAAACATCCTTCTTTCTGTTAAATTATTTGAAGTTTATGCCCCCTAAAATATTCTTATGACTTGGTCTCATCTGGCTTCAGTTATACTATCCGGTTCCTGGCTTCTGTGAGATTCAAGATCCGGGGGCAAAAAAGACCTTATATTTGCATTTTTCCTGTTACCTTACCACTATTCCCTGGTTATGAGTCACCTGCTAAAGCATCATGGAAGTGGTGACATTTAACCATTTTCCTTCACCAAGCTAAGGTTCTAGCAGCAACCGAACTAATGCTGGTGTACATGGATTGGTGGCACTGGAGCCAACAAGCTGCAAGAAGCCCTTTAGTTGATCCTCATACTTGGGACTACTTGGGAACACTCTCAAGAACTGCATTCGCTTAGATGGAAGAGTTGGCTTGTTATTATACAAATTGTATCATGACGCATTCATACATGTTAATCCTTTAAATTTTGAAACTGTTATTGCTAAATCATTTGCAATCTTCATATTTTTGACGTTTCCAACAGGTTATAAATGCAAGTCTATCAATTAATTTTTTTTCATGTATATTTGGTGGCCTTTACTTAAGATCAAAAAATTGATTACTTGATTGCTCGGCTTAAAGAGCAGTTTACTGGCACTGGAAGCAATTATTTGTCCCAAAGTTGCAACATTTGCAGTAAGCATCTATTTTCTCAAAATTCTGCGAATCAACAAAGCATACAAAAATGTACTTTTATTGTATTTTATTGTGTTTAATATTCACATTCACGTCAAGGACTACTTTACAGTTCTGTACAAGTTTACTTTTGACATTTTTCTAATATCTTTATGAAATTTAATTTCTCTCTTATTCATTCTGTGTATTCAAACATAGCTCACACTGTATTTTGAAAGTGTTTTTTGATATGGTACACATATTTAAAATCCATCATATAAACGGAATAAAATTAAGTACAATTGAAAACTAAAAATGTCTTTATTAGATGGAATAGAGGTAAATGTAAAGTAGGCACACACAGAGGTTTTTAAATATCTAACACATTCTCACATTCTCTTTTAGCTAAATGTGTATGATATCCCCCATGTGTCAGAGATGTGAAAAAGTAGAAAAACACTCTGGTATTGATGGACTTGTGTTCAATATGTTAAAAGTCCTTAAAATGCTTTCATACATGTACCAGTATGTTCTGTTACACACTTTCGCACCTTCCTGCCTAGCGACTATCTGTTGCCTTTCAAACATGTTTTAAAGGGATCATGAATGTTGGACTTGCTTTGTTTCAGAAGCACAGGTCATGCATTAACTTGCAGTCTTTGGTTAGCATTCTGCTGTGCCAACAAATAATTGAGTTTCTGACTTCATCAGCTCTTAATATCAATTTTAAACAGTGTCCGTCGCATTTTGTGGAGTGGCCAGGGTTTTCCGCCCTCCGCAGTCTCATGCACTCTAAAAGGATCGGCATGTTCTACATTCAGCCACTCATTTTCTGCCAAGATGACCACGTTGCTGTTTTTTAAAGAAGGCATATACAAATGTGTCTCTAACGGGCAAAGTGTAGACAAAAGTCAAATGTGCACTTCCAGGCCGTGTAGCCATCAGTAGACATCAGTGTAAAAACTGAAAAAAACTGAGTCACTAATAGGGGTATGAGAGTGAACTGTAATGGTGAACCTCACAACACCACTTAACAAAAATAAAGACAATACTTATAGAGAGTATAAGAAAACAGAGCTCCACATAA
>OW240919.1:92818063-92847866 GCA_933207985.1 Pelobates cultripes
ACACACACACACAGTCAGACACACACAGTCAGACACAAACACACACACACAAACACACACAAACACACACAGTCACATACACACACACTCTCACATACACACACACAGTCAGACACATACACACACACACAGTCAGACACAAACACACACACACAGTCAGACACAAACACACACATACACAGTCAGACACAAACACACACACACAGTCAGACACATTCATACACACACACACACACAGTCAGACACATACATACACACACACACACACAGTCAGACACATACACACACACACACACAGTCACACACACACACAGTCAGACACACACATTAACTTTTTTTTTTTAATTTAAATCCCCCCCCAACCTCCTTACCTTTGGGAGTGCTGGGGGGGGGGGTCTCTCTCCCTGGTGGTCCGGTGGTCCAGTGGCTGCAGGGCTGACGTCATCTTCCGGCTCCCAGCCTCACTCTGCGGCGCGCGAGGGAGCTGAGCAGTCAGCTCATAGGAAGTGCTCCCTCGCCAGCGCCGCCCGCCTGCTGCCAGCGCCGCCCGCCTGGGATGTCTGTTAGCCGCAAGGCTAACTAGGCATTTGCCCTGGGCATTTGGGGGGCGGCGTTTTTGCCGCCCCCTGAAAAATGCCGCCCAAGGCAAATGCCTTGTTTGCCTCGCGGCTAATACGTCCCTGCCTCTGTGTTTGGGAGATAATTGAGTTGCTGACGGCTAAATTAATTATCTCACGGATACAGAGTGCCTAACATAAAACATCCCCAAAACACAGTAAAAACACACAGGAATCCCACTTATCATACATCCCCAGATAGCCCTTGCTTGGGCACCAAAGTTGGCAAATTAAAAAATCTAAATCTCAATGAAGCCCAGGCTTGGACTAGCCTACGTAAATATTGACTAGGGAACAACAGTACCAGGGGCCATGTTGGCCGAAAGACTATGTTGAATATGTCTGTTGTCCCTATTGGTGTTTGCAAGTGCAATTGTACAATGGTTGAAAACCACCACTCTAACATAATGTTTGACAGTGCTTGCTTTCTAAACAATTCAGTAACATGAAAATGTCAGTAATGAATTTGGACTAATAGTAGTATTGATCGTGAGAAACATTTATGGTTCTAATGGAATGTCAGGGACAAGTGTTATTGTGCAAAACTATAGTCATACACCTGGTCAACTTTGTTATACGTTGGTTGTCTCTGAACCTTTCTTTGTGTTTGTGTTCCTGGGTTTCTTGGAGTATGTGGACATAAAAGCCACAGAAAGATGTTGGCCTCCCTAGAGTTATCTGATGTAAACAGTAATTTCAAATTAAGCCAGACCAGATGGCTAAGGGCAAGAAAGGAAAAATAGAATTAAAGGATTGAGTGATAAGGTAATAAGCCCCCCGCACTCTGCATGTCAGTAGGCTTGCACTGAGTATATCTGTTCTGAATATTTTAAGTATTATGGAGTGTTATGTATTATTCTATCATTATTCTGAAGTATTTTGAAATAAATTGATTGTAGTTCTGATGTAAATTAATTTTACTCAATTATTCCAATAATCTAGATTCAGGAATACAATTTGACTGAACTCAAAATATTCACATAGGCACCATTTGCAACCTGAATTTAACTCTTGATTTTCTTTTTCTTATTTAATATAACTGAGTTTTCTTAGTTAATATAACTGAGTAACATTTTACATCTATGTCTGCAATTATTGGATATAGAGGAGCTCATTATCTCAGGGCAGTTGATTTCTCAAGAAATATAGTTGCTGATGAAGGCACTGCTTGCTGAAGAACTTTAACTTTGTATAGTCATTTCAGTCCATTAAGAAACCATGTAGTTGATTTGATAAGTAGTG
The DNA here is from genome assembly GCA_933207985.1 of Pelobates cultripes. Classification (NCBI taxonomy): domain Eukaryota; kingdom Metazoa; phylum Chordata; class Amphibia; order Anura; family Pelobatidae; genus Pelobates; species Pelobates cultripes. The sequence continues at coordinate 92,819,923 of OW240919.1, forward strand.
GTAAGAAGCAATGTACCACATATTATGAATACTAATAATAATGCATTAACAGGATATTGCAATCAAGTCTCTCATTAAAGAACGGTGACACGAATGACTACTTATTAAGATGTTTCATCTTTACTTTTTTAATACGGTAAATCAGCATAAAACAGAGGGATGGTGACAGAAGAGGACAAAGATAAGGAGATTGATAACATTAGTTGGAATGAAGTACATCTGATCTGCTGGGCACACTAATAGACCGGGCCAATTCTGAACGTGATATAACCTGGAACTCTCTATTATTTTGGTTTCTGTGACTAGATGATATCCTGGATATTACACTAAAGTTACCAAATATCCTGCCCCTTTCTAAGCTAATGCTTGTTTGGAAATGCTTCACCAAGAGGACAATCCACTTCCATGACACTGACATGCTGGCTTCATTTCTAGTGTACTGACATCAGGATCAGGACAAAGTATATGTTGTGTAATAATGACAGCTTCTACAGCAACATAGTTGCTATGATGAGAGAGTGTAGGAATATTCTTCTGCTCTCCTCAATCACTCAGTCAACATAGAGGTCTATGCCATTATTAGATTTGGAGCTATACTAAGCTCTTTACTTACTGACATAGAGAGTAGCCTTGATTTTGCAGTTAAAGTCGATAAAGAATAAAACCACATAATAATTCAAACAGCACTATTTTTCTGTAGGGCACAACTCAGTTTAATTAAGTATCACCTTTGAAGAAGCACCCTTAACTCTGCCATGTTATTAAATAGTACCACTGCAGACTTACTCTAGTTGGGTCTCTTTATAATTGTCATATTTTATCACTACCTCTGTTTTACTGACACTATCCTACAAAATCTTTTTTTTAAATTTTTATTATTCATAGAAAAAAAATATTCTGTAAATTCTGCTAGCGCTATGTATAGATGAAAAAACATGAGATACCGTAAACAGACCTGTAAGTGCAAGGAATTCAAGCTCCCTCCTTCCCCCCATATTCATGACCATGTAAGAGCTCTACAAGCAAACAAATCAGTCATTGTCAGAATATGTCTATTTTATTATCTAATCATAAAATAAACTTTTGTTTCTGTAAGAATTGGTATTTTTTGTAACTGCTCATATTCCACAGTGCATGTCTCAACAAGCTTCATAAGACAGAGGAAAGCACTAAAGACAATCAATACGATTGATAAGACTTGTGCCAGAGCTGAATTTAACTCCATCGTTGGGTGAAAAAATGTCTGACAATAAAATTACTGACTGTATTTGTAGTCTGCCGTACCAACTAAACAATCCCTAATTTAAAGGAAAAATTAACCTTTGGTAAAGATTTTTTTCCCCAATAGAAACTGGTGAAAGAAAATCCCATGTAATACATACTGCTAGCTCTAGTTCACTAATCCATCACTGAGCATGTATAATAACCCTAACCAGGGCTAACTTAACACTTTCAGTATTGTAGCTAAGATTAAGAAGCGACATTAGTAAAACATTGCTGTTTGTTAGTATTAGCAGAATATGTATCCTATAGCCTTACATTTAGATACAAGGGCAATTGAATTAGAGAATGGAACTTGAAAAAGATGTCTAAGCATCCTTAGTCTATTAATAAATAGTTTTTAGCACAGCATGGCTTTTGGTTAGTATTAGGAGACAAGGTATCGTGCAGTAGTACCTTTACACACAAAGGGACATTGCGTTAAAGAATGGAACCTGGAAGCCCTATACCCTTGTGTGAAATGGGTAAAGAAGTCTAAGCATCCTTAATCTATTCATAGATGGGCTAAAAGATTTGTGAACTGCCTAGGCAACACAGGATGAGAGGAAGGGATAGAGACACCCTCTTCTTCTCAGTAAATACAGTTAGAGGGGGGAGGGTTAGCTTCTTAGGTAGAACAGTCACTTCAGTTAATGAGGGGGCTCTGTCAAAATCATTTTTTGGAAGAAATAGAAGTAAGTATGTGGCATATTATACCATGCATCTGTGCTCCTGTCACTGTCTAATGGCCAAACGTGCTTTGATATAGGCAAACATTGGTACCAAGAAGAACAGTGGCTATTATTTTATCTCTTGCTTAGTGAAAAATAATAATGAACCTTCCAGCTATAACTGATAGTAAGGGCTTTTGTATTCTTACTTAGCATTTCAAAAATATTCAAGAGGTAAATTGGCTCACGAGATTTTTGAGTTCCTTTGTCATCTTTAATCAGATCAAACACAACACAACTTGCAAGCACCTAATAATAGGTGTGATAAAGCCATCAACCAGAATCTTGGAAAATAATGTGACACCTAGATGTCATAATTTACTTCATTTTATAAAATATGTACTGTTTTGAGCAATGGATTTGATACCCCCCTCTCCCTGTAGAAATGCTGATATGGCCTCTTTCTATTATTTAGTTATTCCTTTGAGGCTCAGTGTAGAATAGTGATAGGGTAGAGGAACCATACAGAATCATGCAACATCCAGCTTCATAATGATTCACAGAGGCATGACATAACATGTAATCCATTGCATTTCCCATGGATGTTTCTCCAATGGCCAATATAGAAATATCAAAAGCACTAGCTGTCCAGTTCTAAGTAAAATGGATAAAGCAGTTGAGACTGGATCATAGCCAGATAGTGGTACCACATTATCATTATTTAGGTTTTTATTAGTGTCTTATCCATTGCCTTAAGATTTTTCCTCTTAAGAGAAGAGTGAACATTTTTAAAATTCTACACATATTCTGCACTTTCCATGGATGGTACTGTGCACAGACACAGATATTTTTCTATAATATGTTTTTTTGTTTTTTTTTAACAATGAGGCCCAAATATATAAGGTAGAGGGATGAAATACACATTCTAACCTTATATGTTCTTCAACGTGGATAACATGTAGCCTTTTTACTCTTATGCCAATTTGTAAACACTACAGCCTCGATTTAAAATTGTTAAATATGTTTTCAAATTGCTTAATATATTGGGATTTTTTTTTATATTTATATTTTTTTAATATTTAGGTTTTCGTATTATTATATTATATATTATATATATATATATATATATATATAAATAATTTATATATATAATTTAATTTTTGTGTGTATATTTGCATATTTTTGGATATTTTAATATTTTGAAAATATCATTTGAAAAGATTATCCAAAAATATTAACTTGAGGCCTATGTGTAGTAGGTGTCATTAAAAAAAATCTGAATATAAATAATGTAAGATTGAAAAACATTAATAAGTGGACACTCATTAAGCAGGATCTGAGATGTGTGTTATATTGGACATGATGGTCTTTCCTACATGAACTAATTCCTTATTTTTCTCATTCTCCCAGTTATTCCCCTTGCTAGAGGAACAAACTCCCTCGTAGTATCTAATCATACATCTATTTCATGAAGCTTATCAAACATTTTCTATTTCACCTTGATACATTTCTGATCTTTTTTCAACAGACACTCTTAGTTCAACTCATCTTTTTATAATTATTTCCCCATCAATGCATCCACTAGCTAAATACAACAATATATCCATCCTCAGAATGAATTTATCATTAACTATGGTTCCACATAGAAAGTGATAATATACCTTATTTTGTGGTAGTTGAGGTAGGTAAATATAATTTTGCCAAATAAAACCCCATACCCTGAGGATGAATGCTTTTGTTGATATATGTGCTTCACTTCACAATTTTTCTCACTTGATGGAAATACATCTGTATAACCTACATTGAGATTTTCGAAAGACTACTGATAATTTGTTTTCTTTAAACCAAACCAAAATGTTTTCTTACTCTTCAGCTTTATAACATGGGCCTCTTAGTCAATTGTTCAAGGTCTTTGGAACACCTTCTGAGGACCTATTTGTCATAGCTATATGTACTACTGTTTTTTTGTTTGTTTTTTATGGACACCTGCTTATACTTGTTTGGCCACTAATCTCTCAATCTATGTTTTCATTAAAGGTGTTTTCTCAAAGGATGGACGAGTCGATTTCAGGCCCACCCTCGCCGTCCATGGCCTGGCAACCTGTTACTCAATCTCCTGGATCCAGGATACAAATATCGGATGCTACAGATCTTGGAGTTACTGATCAAAAGCCTCAATTTTCTCCGGATGCTCCAGCTGCTGAAGAAGGGGGTTCCCAAACAGACTTGGATTTGCCATATCCAGATTTAGCTCCTGTGGTCTTCTTTTGCCTCAAACAAACTACCACACTTCGATATTGGTGCATCAAAGTGGTTTGTAATCCATATCCTTTTGCTCTGCAATTTCAATTTTGATGCATGCTATTTGGTAATATATTTGCTGTTTCTTTAGAGTGGTTTACTGGAGGTGTTGACGTTCATGTTTGAGTTGGTATGTAATAGATTGTGAAGAGTTAAATGACCAATGGCAAGCAATATATTGTTGGGTTATAACTCTCACCATCAGCGCAAATTCCATGGCTCAATGCTAGCCAAGGAGATTGATGTATAGCCACCACAGTTTGTCACCATAAACAAAAGCAGGTTTATATTTTTTTGGCCAAAAGGCTGATCCAGGCCAATATGTAATAAGAAGAGAGCACAAGGGGTAGAATATAGTGTCGCATGTAAGTAATTGATGGAAGGAACAAAAATAAAGCAATTACAGTGTATGGAGCTAATAATTAGTTCCAATTTAGTGTGCCTGGGCATTATAATCTACGCCTGTGGATATATACTTGGTGTCTTGGTCCAATGAGGAGTAGTCCAGGGGTATAAAGAAGAAACAGATAATTACATTAATATAGAATAATATTTCAGATATGCTGGATGGAGTGAATAAATATCAGTGCACACTCACATTTTTTGGAGCCTTCTGATGGCTCCTAGTGAATAGCGTGGAGTGGAATAATCCCCATTCTTTGTTATGTATAGGTTTCCCACTCTTTTATGTATGTAGTAGAAGTCTTCAGCATGGTGTATAACGATAAAACAAAAAATATAGTGCTCACGGTGTAGGTAAAATTATTAAAATAACTGAAAATGTACTCACAGATGTAGCACTAAAAGTGGATTTACTTAATCCATAGTGCGTAGGTGGTATATTCCCCACCAAGGAAGAAGGTGTCCAAACATTAGGATAAAAGTAGTAAGGTAATAGAGATTCACTAATTTTATTGAAAACATCTCATGGAAACAGATAATAAAGTAACATCACAAACTAAAGAGTTTCACCTATTTTTCAGGTTTCAAAAGGCAATTTTAGTTTTGATGCATGGTATTTGTAATATATTTGCTGTTTCTTTAGAGCAAGTTTATTGGAGGTGTTGATATTCATGTTTGAGTTGATATAAAATATAGAGTATCATTAAATGACTGATTGCAAGCAATCTATTATCGGAATATAATTCTCATGATCAGTGCAAATTCTATGGCCCAATGCTAGCCAATGAGATTGATGTACACTCACAATTTGCAAACAAAGACAGCAAATGTCAGGTTTATATTTTCTTAGCCAAATGGACACTTTTATGTCTCTCTAGTTCTATATTTAGAGCATATATTTATAAAGTAACAAGCCCTGAGGTACACAGTGCTTTGAAATTGTGCTCTAATTTCTTTTCAAAAAGTACTTTAAAATGCCCTTTCAAACAATCAATGGGTGTGCTTCTGCACTGCTATGTGATTTGGTAGCACCATTACATAGCGACAACTGTATATTTCTGTTTGCTGATTTGTAATCTGCACTCCAGGAAATATCAAAGAATTTCTAAAGAATGTGTAGCATTATATTGTTGGAAAGACTATGCCTTATAAGTACACAAACATATATTAGTTTGCATATGATAATAGAAATTGGGGGTATTGATCATACTTTGGGACTTCTAAACACCATAAAATTCTGCTAGAATGTATACAGGCTGTTTTATTATCAGGGGCATAAGATGATGTGACAAACAATGGCCCTATAACAGTGAAGGTTTTCAGTTCTGACTAGGCTTCTTTCAGAATAATGAGATTGGGTACAAGAGTCACTTGACTAATACACTCGGTGGGCACTCGATAGCTTAAATCATGCAATGTCATTTGAAAAAACGTCAAATTCATTAAAAGAACATTACAAAACTGCCCATTAATATGGAGGCATTAATAATGCCAAAATAGTGAAAAGTCATTATTTGTTTGTGTTATGTGATATTTTTCCACTGCTTGGACCCTGTTTGCGTCAATGAACTATACAGTCAGATCAAGGGTCAGCAACTCATTCACTAATTTTGAGATATGTTTCCATACGTAATCGATAGATGAAATTGGTAGCTGAGATCTTAATTAGATCCCTTCAACCAAATGAAAAAAAAAAAACCTCCCTCATTGCAACAAAAGTGAGAAAGACTTGCATCCTGAACCTATGACTAGATACAGATTGTTCCACTGTTAGCCGCATTCAGAGCTAGGTTTACCTCTCCTATTCTTTTTCACAAACCCTCTCTCAATATTACATGAGCATCCCTCTATACACTTCTCCTTCCTCCCACGTAATTCCTATTTGCAAGCTCCCCATAAATTCACCTTTTCCACCTTTCTTAAAAGACCTATCTGCCTCATCATATCAGTTTGCTTTCCCAAATTAACCTGCAATATGCATTATATCATTAAAACACATCCTCCTGTCATTATTACATATCTACTACTATGTATTGTGTCAGCTGGACTTCTCAGGATCTCTCCCTCTCTTCTGACAATCTCCCTTTTGACATGTAGGATTTTTCCCTAACCATGCAGCTCAGGCTTCTATATGGTATGTGATGTCAATATTGGCAAAGACCAGACACATTATGAAGCTTCACGGTATATAAATAACCAAAGTCAACAACATGTACAGTAGTAGTTACGTCCTGGAAGCCTCTGCCTCACAGTGATGGTACTTTGCTAGAGGATCATTGTGAAAGAGACCCCTGGTCAGCTAAATTGTGCAGTGGTTAAGTGTGTATGTTCAAAGATGGAGCCTGGTAAAGACCCAAAGATCTGCCCTCTCCTATTCTCTGCAAAGGGGAGATATTGTCAAGGAAGTCACCAATTCACATAGCATGTACAGGCATTAAGAATAACTAAATTGTGCAGGGGTTAACAGGGAGGTCGAGAAGAGTTTAAAGTGACTCTATCACCTTTTTGATTCTTTGTATTTTACAAAGACCTAAGATGGTGACTGCTCAGCTTGCATTGTGGTGACCAGGAAGGCAGGGGATGGTAGTTTTTTATGGTGCAACCACCCTCTTCAGCTTCTGGAGCCGGTGTCAGAGTTATACACTGTTGTCTATGGAAGCAGGAGATTCAATAGACAAAGCCTTTTTCCCCTCAGCTGTCACTAGTGATGGCGGAGGGATTCACAAACATGACAGTGGTAGCTCTGCTTCTTGTCAAGCTTTGTTATGTGTAGGAAAAATACTTAAAGGACCACTATGGGAACACCCAGACCACTTCAGCTCAGTGAAGTGGTCTGGGTGCCAGGTACTCTTAGTTTTAACCCTGCAGCTGAAAACATAGCAGTTTCATAGAAACTGCTATGTTTACATTGCAGGGTTAAACCAGCCTCTAGTGGCTGTCTCCTTGACAGCCACTAGAGGCCGCTTCCGCAGTTTACACTGAGTAAATTGCACTTATCTGACGCTGGACTTCCTCACAGAGTCCAGCGTCAAAAGGGATCCCCATAGGAAAGGGGGCCCCGAGGTAGGAGGACTCTCTAAGAACCTATAGTGCCAGGAAAACTGGTTTGTTTTCCTGGCACTATAGGATTCCTTTAAGACAAGTAGTCATTACTTTATCTTATGATATCTTTTGAATGGGATGGAATTCCAGTGAAAGTTTATCGTTACGAAATGCTCATTGTTTTGGTGGGGGATGGTGATTAGAGAGCCGTGCTAAGAAAAGGACTCGAAAAAATTTGTATAATCTGAGACCCAAGATGGCAACTGCATGATGTATTATGAGAGAAAGTGGCACTTACTGATGACACGTTTGGCGACCCTTGCTTGTGGTGCTATAAAGAAAAATCAAGATAGAATCACAAGGATTTCAGCTTTTTAAGATTAGATTGGGGTTGTAGAGAGAGAAGTGTTTTACAGGAAAGGGAACACAGGAAGTTCTGACAAATGTGAACCCCAGAATACTGAACTCTGTTTAAAGGAACGCCATAGCATTAGGAATACAAACCTGTATTCATCATGCTACAGTGCCCCTAGCTGCTGTTAGATCTAGGTATAACGTCCCTTATTTCCCTTTTTCTCTAGTGTTGAGACAATCTTTCTTTTGCTTACATTTTTCTACAGTGTTGAGACTACCTCAGCACTGCCAGACAATACACCTCCTGCAACTCTTCTAACTGTCTCGTCAATAGTCCAGTCCTATGCTCTGAATAGATATGCATTGAAAACTGATGTGCATCCAAATGCATCTTGTACTAAAGTATTGAATCCAATGTTTTCCTATGAATTGCAATCTCATGTGACCAAGTTGTAGAGGATGCAACTCTAGGGGCTGTCTCTTTTACATTGAGATTGTTCATCTCTTTTCTGGCTAGTAACCATCGGTCCAAGAGGGGGTTATTTTTGGGTATCTTGCTCCCTAGTCCCAGGTGACTGTAGCACCAGGCATCATACACCAACATGTTTGCTTTCTACTTAAACACTCAGTAAAAATAATTAATTTCAAGGTAAATTGATCCAAATTATGAGAGGATGCCTGAGATAAGATGTCTTGCCTCAACTGGAATGTAAGCTCTTCAGTAAGTTGCCAGACAATCATATTACTAATTACAGTGCTGTACTAGTGCCAATGTCTATTGAACACATTACAGATACATATGTACCTCTCCGTTAAACCACGAATCGTGGAGAATTGACAAGGATCTGCAAATGGTCTTCCAAAATAGCCAAACTGGAAACATTGTATAACTGAAGTGTTTTACCAGCTTACCTGTTTTACCTAAAATATGCAAGTTCTTTTAATAATTATCCGCAACTCCACAACTTCAGTAAGGCAAATGGCTTTTGTGACATCCCTTTTTTTTTAGAAAAGTATATACAGTTTAATTGGCAGCCAGGTGGGTGTAATGAAGTTAGTTTATAAAAGTGCCAATTTCTTTTGAAATTTTTACTTTTTCTAAAATGAAAAAATGAAGACACACTCTTCACACACTTCAGCAAGTTAAAGGGCTTCAGTGGTCTAGAGTGTACCTTTAACCAAGTCGTTATACATTCACTGACTAGCAATATGAGTCTGCTCTAACACAACCCTATGTTGGCAGACAACCAGGTATTTTATACATTTACTTCAATTGAGGTTGGTGCTTATATAATTGCATTTGATGTTTCAACTTTTGGCCTGAATATTAGTAAAGTGCACATATTATTTTAGTGCTTTTGTGTTTTGATATAATTCAATGTGCAGTTAATGATTTCCATTCGTATAGCCTTGCTTCCTCTTACACATTGTCCCAAAATAGACCTCCTTTTTAGAGTATCTTTCAGCAAAGTCATTGGTTTTTTTTTTTTTAAATACTATAGTTTTCTTCCCAGAGGAAACCCTTGCCTTCTGTGAGGTTGCACTAATTGGGTTGAGCCTTGTAGTCTTGCTCTTATTGTATTTTGATAGCAAGACTTTTGGTTGCTACATGTATCTGTGTGCATCTAAATGAACTCTGTCTCCCTACCCATGGGACTGTCTCACGTCTATTATATGTATTCTGTCTATGCCCTATCACCCTGCCCTATCATGTGGCTCACACAACAGATACATATTTAGTTTTGTTCTATCTCTCTGAACTGTCTTGCAATTCTTGGTGTATTCATCTAGAGCAGTTCTCTATTGTTAACATGAACCCTAACTATTACAAATAACTAGGTTTTGGTTACAGCTGACTCATTAAAAACATAATAATTGAAACCACCCAGGTACAGATAGCACTGCATTTTGAATTGGTATGTAAATTTACATTTACATTTAATTATTTGTTTATTAATTATTGCTTTTTAAGCCGTTGAGCCACAGCAACCCGGAGGAGAAACATTATTGCACCCAGGTTTATGGCCCTGAATTTGATGCTTGCTTTCTTAATTCAAAAATTATAATCTCTTATATTCATTAGAATTACCTCCCTGTACAAGTAAGATGTTGGCACTTGGCACGCGGTGAATGGCATTTACCAATCACCAATGTGGTGCTAGCTCCCCTCTTCCCACCGCCTGTGTTGCTCAACGTTTTGAAAACTCAGCTTATGGTGTTTTCTTCTTCTAACGTGGAAAATCATGTCAAAGAGTACTAAATGACTACTAAAGACAAGTACAAAATATAGCTCCAAGCAACACATTGAAGGTAGAGAGATAAATAGCTAAGATATGATTCTTAAAAATGTTTTTCAAGTGATCTCAAAATTGGGTTTCCAGAATAGCTGCCAATTCACATTTTATATGGGACCTATATTGAAGACAGCAGAGCACATTAGAGACATTTATAACAGTGCTAAATGTTGTTTTTGCCAAGCAATTTTTATTTTGCGGTTATTTCATTAATACATTTCAAAGACAATTTAATGGCAATTTCACAAAGGCTGCCAAACTATATAACCGACCTATGGAGTTGGCTAAGGATAACAGCAGGAATTCAGCACATGCACAGATATTGCTTGCAGACAATTAACTTACAAAGATTTCAAATTAAAATGGCTGCTGGCTTTAGTGACTTTTGACACACATATTATGTTTGTTATATTATTCAGTAATTATATATTTTTTTTTAACAATTTGTGATATGGTTTATTAGTGAAATAAATGTATATTTATATAAGAGTAGGATGCCTTAAATGTCAGTGGCTCATGACAGTCATCTTCACTTTGTGAGCAATTTTCTTTGAATAAAAATAGAAGATAATGTGTAGCTGTGGACTCGTGTGCTAAATTTTGATGTTCAAACGAACACATTTTCAGAAACGTTGACAGTGCAAGTTGCAGATGTGTAGGATGTGCAGCTCTGGAGAAGATCTTTTAGTATTGTTCAAAATTGGTCTTAAAAGACAAAATAGCTGGTGGACCATATGACCTAGGTGTCCAAGCACAAAAACATGGACACAGCACAGATAGTGCAGTTTAGCACGTGTAACAAGATGTAATATAGTTCAACAGTGAAAAATTGCAGTGATCAAGTTCTACAAAGTATTTGAACTAATCAGGCTTGCTACCCTTCCCATATGTTAATCAACTCACATCATTAAACTACGAATCATTCAACTCCACATATATAAACATATATATGCAATATATAGTCTGTAAACATGAAAATAACCTTTTTGTGTATACGAGAATTAGCACAATACTTCAGAGGTAGTGATATTATGGATATAATAAAAATTTTACAAATAAAAAAAATCTAAAACATATGAAGAGTTGTTTATTAAACCCCCCATTGAGATTGTTGTTCAAGATAGACCCTTGCACACATACAGCGTACATAGAAAGATGACGTTTTAATCCCTTCTAGCTGAGGCTGCATGGCAGGATGTCAGTCTGTCAAAATGATATCTGCATTGTATAAAGGGACTAGGATAACACTGGATACAAAGCACTTGGGATTTAAAATGTGCATGGGATAAGAATGAAGGTAGAATGCTTGTACATTTGCTTCTCTGCAATTCTAAAATAGTCAATGTTCTGTATAAATGGTCCTCTGCTGATCCTGTACTAAGCTGCCCTCCTCTCTCCTCCATAAGAAGTGTGGGAGCTCAGTTCCCTCTGCAAATATATTACCCGTTTACAATAATGTCAGTAAATAGCAGTCACAAGCGGTCGCTATAAACAGCTGATAGCTTGTAGCAGCTACAAATTACCTCCAGATTTACAACATTGTTGCCAAATTATTGGAGTCTATCATTAATAACTGCAACTGATACAGTTACCAATCGCTCGCCATATTTGGAGTTTGCTGGTAAAGCAGAGACACACTGCTGAGTATGCAAATTTCACCCAGTGTGGCAAGTATCGACGGGCAAGCAGTGGCTGACCAGTAAAAGGCAGCAACATAGTTGAAGCAAGGCTTTTTGTTTCAATAAGATTTATAGGGATCTGTCTCCATCAGGCCATAGACTGGTGTTAATTATTTGGGTTAGGAGTAGTTGGTAGTGACATGGTTGTAAACCAGTCGTCAAGTAGAGAGTAAAGACTCCCTTAGAGAATAATGGAGAACTTAGCTGCTAATTAGAGAGAGAATGGTTTTCAGTAGCAACAATTGATATCTTCTTTTTATCATTTGCAAGCTAAGTAGCCCCTACTCTAGTAGTGACAGGCATTTTAGAGAGCAATGGCTGGCATGTCAAAAGTAGCGACAAGATTGGAAATGAGCCCATAGTTTAGGAATGGAGATTCCATCAGTTCCCACTAAATGTGAGCACTGAATATATGCAACTTTATGCTAGGACACCTTGAAGGTAATTGGCTAGTAAGTTAGTTTTGTTATTAACTTACTGAATAATCATAGAAGTCAGGGGCAGACTGACCATTCAGGCACTCGGGAAAGGAAGAGGGCCTACGAGAGGCCCTATCATACCATTCTTGGAAGCCATCTTTCAATAAGTATAGAGTGCTTGGACTCGGCAGCACCTGGGCCCACACCAGAATTCCTTCTGTGAGCTCACGGCATTTCGAAGAACACCGGATTTCACAAGAGCAGATACACTGGACCACCAGGGAAGCAAGGAATTGTACCTGCCACTGGACCACCAGGGATCACTGGACCACCAGGATTGTTGGTGTTTTAAAAATGGGCAGTACTAATGGATATACTGACTTACATCTGCTGAATAATACAGTCCTGCTTGTCTATAGCAGAATATGAAACCAAACTACTCTGGCTGTATGAATTGGTGTGAAGGCACAAGCTCAGTATAGGTGACTAATATACAAGTCCAATGTAAGCAATAGTTTCAGGGTCTTGGCAATCTTGTTATAGCCTAGGCAAGGGGTAGGCAACCTTTTAGAGGTACTGTGCCAAAAAAAGATCTTGAAGTCCCTTCGTGTGCCGGTCCTTTTTTTTTTTTTAAATTGAAGTGTGTATGTTGAAATATTCTGCTTGTATCATTTATACGTGCTGTAGTTGCTGTGTAAAGATGTATATGTGGGCTGTTACATTGTATATGTTCATGAGTAGTTTGCGTGTGTGGATGACATATCACATTGTGTGTTTGGTGGTGTGTGTATGTGTGGGACTGCTTGTATGTGGATTGTCAATGGTGTTGTGTTTGTTTGAACTGTGTGTGTGTGTGTTTGTATGTGGGCAGTTTGAATTATTTGTATATATATCTGTGTATTAGCTGATGTGAAGGCACAGTCAGTATGCAAATGTCCAATATAAAATTTCTATCTCTAAAGTGCTATTAAGACTCAGTATATGAAGCTGAGATTAGTTCCTTGAACATATTGGTATTAATACACAACACCAGTGTATGTGACCGATATAAGCTCTGTGTATGAAATGGAAGAAAGACTAAGCCTAGAGGGACAGGTGGACACGGGTCAAAATAGAGACTGTCCCTCATAATTATAGACAATTGGGAGATATGAAATCATGACATGTAATGTAATTTTTTTGTTTCTGACAAAAGTTCTCCAGTTGTGAAAAACTGACAGTAATAAAGTTTTACATGTTATTAAGGAGGGACATGCTTAGCAGCAGTGGCGTACATACCAGGGTCGCAGGGGTCGCGGCTGCGACCGGGCCCGGCCCACCAGGGGGCCCGGCCGCCCCTGCGACCCGGTATGTACGCCATTGGGCCAGGGCTGCCCCCCGAGGCTGGCCCTGCTGTCACCCGGCAGGCGGGCGCGCGAGGGAGCACTCAGTGCTTCCTCTTCAGCTCCCTCGCGCACCGCACTGATACCGGAGCCGGAAGATGACGTGTCAATGAGACAGCCGCTAGAGGAAATAGGGGAAGGCTTAACCCATTCATAAACATAGCAGTTTCTCTGAAACTGCTATGTTTATGAAAAAATGGGTTAACCCTAGCTGGACCTGGCACCCAGACCACTTCATTAAGCTGAAGTGGTCTGGGTGCCTAGAGTGGTCCTTTAAGTGTGTGTGCATCTGCATGCACTGGCGTACATGCAGGGGTCGCAGCCCTGTAACCCCTGCGACCAGGTGCCCACCGCCATGTGTTGCGGCCCGGCCCGCGCCCCGGGGGGGGGCCCACGGATCAATTTTCGCACCGGGGCCCCATGGGTCATGTGTACGCCACTGCTTAGCAGTATGCACAATTAACTTACTGCTAGACTAAATCAAGTAATTAATCATTATGATTCTAATGGAATCTAGCTGTACTAAATGAATTATTTTTTTGTGACAGCATGTGAAGTCTACATAATGCTAGGTAGCACTACACCTGGGCCTACTTAAAACATGTGAACAACATAGCTGTCTGGAGAAAGGTGAGTTTACAACTTGAGCTGGCTAAATATACAGAAATGTCATTGGTAAACTTGTAGTGGAGGTAGCAGTCTTTCTATAGGCAAATCTATACATTTGCTGGCGGATTTGCCAACACACTGTGTTTCTACCGGTAGGTAACTATGTCATATACATGTTTGGGGACAGGCTTACATTAATTATACATACCTCCAAACATTTCTAATGGACAAAGAGGGGTGCATTAATAATGTTACTTTACAGGTGTGGTTGGAGGTGTGCAGGAGCAGGGCTGATTTATAAACACATCAATTGTAGTTTAGGACACATCACTGTGAGTATTATTTCTGTGGAGCTGTTATCCACGTACACAGACCTACAATATGGAGCTCCTAGAAAAGAGAAACTTTAAGATAGAAAAGAGGGACAGAGGGATTTGAACCCAAAATATGGACTTTCCCTTCTATATAGGGACAGTTGAAATGTATGAGAATATGCTATATAAAATTTGGATATTGAGCACTTTAATATAGAACGTAGAAATAATGTACTTACTAAATTCAATTTAATAAGGGAAAAATATAAATACATTTTTAAAGTAATATTGTTGCTTTTATTTATCAGAACAACAATAAATATTAACACATTTTTAGTTTAAAGTGATGATGTATCAATGTCTTTGAAATGCCAACATTGCACTTGTTGAAGCTGTGTACTCTTCGGAGCCAACCTACATGTGATATCAACCTTCCAACATTCATTTCAGAAGGTGAGAGATCACTAAGCAAGCTGGGTGGGATGCTATATATAATGTTTATAAACTATTTCTAAATATAAACAAGTGCACGTTTTAAATCCAAGATATAGTAGAAAGAAACACAAATCTGTAATGATTACTTCAGCTAGTAGGGGACCAGAGCACTGAGTGACACAAGCATACAGGGAGATGCAAGGTGAGTAAATCTTAGTTATTCACTATTTAAAGGAGGAGGGCATAATTCTAAAGGTTGGAAAACATTCTAACATTGGGAATAGATGTTTGATTCATTTATTAGTAATACATGTTCCTTTTATAGTGAAAGCAACTGAACAGTTAGTTTTCAGACAGCAGTTGGTCTTATCTAATTGTTTGGAACACCAGCAGGTGGGAAGAGATGAACATTCACATATTTGCCCTTAATGTTTAGGGAGTTAACACTTTATTGTCCCTTTAATTCTCATAAGATAGATAAGGACATACCTTACCATGAGTAAACTTTTTATTTTTTTTTATTTTTTTTTACGGATAACAGCTATTGTATTGCTGATTGTCCATAAGCATGCATTTTACATTTAATATACAGCGTAAAAATTAACGGTGAGTTGAACATGGATGGAGTATGGATAGCTTTTTAGGTTTTTACATTTGAAGAGAAATAAATGAATCCTTTTATGTAACACATGACTTGTTCAACATTACTATTTTGTTTCTGAGATCCCATAGAGCGTCATTCATTGTACTCCACTACGGGTCAGTACAGTTAAGAACTGATAGCCCAGCAGGTATGAAAATATTTTTTGAATGGGTCTAATTGCAGTCACAGCAACAGCTGGATGATGAAACTCTGTTCACAGACATACATTATTCTATAGAAAGCAAAATAAGACAAGACTGAATAAGCGCTAAAAGTTCAGAAGATAGTCATCGTAGGCAGTAAGCACTGAGTGTAGATCTCTAGACCCCACATGTTGAAGTAATTATATAAAAACAAGGTTGTGCCAAATATGAAAATAGTAGATACTATAGACTATAATAAAAGGGATACAATTTATATGAAAATGTGTATAGAGTCAAAAGATGTTTCTTTGATGGTCTGGATTCTTAAATTATGTAGTCCTTCCTTAATAGGTATATATAAAAACCAGGGAAGAGAAAATAATTAACTGATAGTGTAGTATCTTTAACAGTGAGTAGATTATTGAAAGCGTTTAAGTGCCCACTCACATATTATGGAGCTTGGAGCTTGTATACAACATTGAATATAGTTGGTGGTATAATGACCTTAATGGCTCTCAATGATGTGTATAAAAAGATAAACACATAAAGATACAATAGTGCAAAAGTATTAAAGTGAATAAGTGCTTCTTAGAAAATAAGAAATACACTCACATAAAAAGGAACTCTAGTTTAAATTCCACGTTTTCGTGCTCAAATCATGTGACTATGCTATAAGAGTATATGTACTTGTATAAAACAAACTAAAACAGTGTAGTATGTAAAAGTTTATATCTTACTAACTAACTAACGGGTTTGATAAAAATACAAAACAAGAGTTTTTCAGGCATATTTTCGACTTATCAGATGATCATGTGATGACAATCAGAATTTGTCACACGACCGGACCTCGAGGAATCTAGGGCTATTAGCCCACAGAGGTGCACACAATTATGTACCGACTAGAGTCTTTAAAGTGGGTTAGAACTGTAAAAAATATCAGGCAGAAGTAATAAAAAGGTATTAGGCCTAAAGAAATAATACTTGTTATGTGACTCATTGCAGCAACCCTTTTAGAATAGGGAAACAGCACGAACAGAGTCTGTGGAGTGCTGACAATGATAAAAGAGAGGCAGTCTCTGGATACAAATATTAAGGGGGTAGTTAGCCAAAAAAATAAAGGAATAAAAATATTTAAGGAAAAAAATTAATTATATTATAAATGTATAAAAATGTATGTGTAGTACTGACAGTGATGCAAAAGATAATGAGAGGCAGTCTCAGGATTCAAATATCAAGGGGCTACTTAGCCAATAAAAAAGGAGAGTAAAATGTATGAATTATGAGATATAAATAATTAAAAAGAGAAATAGAATATTTTTTATTTATTTATTATTTTTATTATATTATAATTATATAAATCGTATTCAGCATTCAGACCTTCTGGATTTAGTGTTTTTAAATTATAAAAAAAAAAAAAAACTAATCTCACTCGTGCGTAAACATTTTCTTAGATCTCTGCCTCTCCAAGATTTTTGACATTTTTGGATTCCAATCACATTAATAAATTTAGGGTAATTATCATATATATGTTTTGATAATTAGGGATTTTATAAACTTTGCTTATAATTTTGCAGTGTTATGCTTGGCAGACTTTTAATCATTTTGATGTCATTCCTACATATTGAAGTACAGTGGGGCATTGTAGTAGGTACATTATATCTTTACTATTGCAGGTAATAAAATCCTTTATTTTCTTAGTTTTCTTAGTTGTATTAGAGGTTAGAGGTGAATTAGAAGATTTAATTTGTACTGGGGGTCAGTGGATTTGCAGACAATGCATTTTTTACACTTAAACTCCCCTCCCCCTCCCCCAGTAACATTAGATAGGATGTCTGTTTTAAAGCAATGTTTCTTTGCATAATTCCCAGTCAAGTAGGTTTTAAGGCTCTGCATATGATGTTAGATCTAACAGTGATAATATATTGTAATACTTCATCTTTTTCTAATATGTCACAGTGCTTTTTGGTTATTTTTTATTTGCTTTTGTTATTAAAATGAAAAATAATTTGAATATTTGGAGTGTTATTTGTATTTTAATTTTTAAATTAAGAGGTTTTTTTTTTGGTCTTGTTCATCCTCTTCCTCAATTATATCATCAAGTGTCTTACTTTGATATTTTTTTTCAAAAAAAATTATTTTAAATCATCAATATATCGGAAGTAGGAAACCAGGCTCTGCTTCCAAGCATACTCCGCTAGATAGCACTGAACTCACATTCTGTTATGAAGAGGTTAGCATAGTTATGAGCAAATCTGATCCCCATCACTGTCCCTTGTTTTTGTAAACCATGTCTAACAACCCCCAACAAAAAATACTACGTATAATGATGTATTCAATTTGTAATTGCATAATTATATTTTCTTGGGTAAGTTTTTTTTTGTTTTTTTTTACAACTTTGCATCCCTTCGTGATGGGGAATACTTGTATGTAAGGATGGTACGTCACAGGTTACCACAGGTATTTCTAAATTTTGTATTTTTTCTATTTTTTATTCTTTGTGGTTCCTGGCATATCCAAAGAAGCTTACTACTCTGCAATATAAGAGGTGACACCCTTGATATGGTGTATTTGTTCCAGGAGCTGGCTAACCGAAATGGTTTGAGTACAGTAACAGTGATACTTCAATGAGAGTATAATTAGGATTAAAACATATTGATAAGAGATAATAAAAAAATAGGAAAAATGATTGTATATCGGATTAGGTCTTAGAAGGTCAAGGTGCAGCAAATGTGTATGGTGTGTATGTCTTTAAATCTGCTAATGGCAGAATAAATGAGATATACACCAAATAGTATACTTTGTAAGAAATATGTAAACCATTAATGACAGAAAGAACAGTATATGGAACTGCTTTCTGCAATGCAATACAGGCTAGGTATCGCTAAAAAAAACACTTAAAAGAAAATGATAGTGAAAACTGGGTAAAAGTAACAACCAGTTTATTAACACAATATTAAAAATATATTAAAAATACAAGCCAGGAACGATATACAAGGATATTACCAGCAAAGTAGAAATCTGTAGTTGGAATTTGCCTCAGGGACCGGCTAGGATTGATGAAGATAGTGTGTAGCAAACAATCTGTATAGCTGTTGGCTGCCGGTGAGGATAGCGTGCGTCTCAGACCTCACACTGAGAGACAAGCGCTACAGGCTAATCGGTCCGAAGATCGTGAGAGTTTCTCGGTAGAGGTGATGTTCTGCTGGCTGGAACAATAACTGTGCCCGTATCCTTACTATTTGGTGTATATCTAATTTATTCTGCTATTAGCAGATTTAAAGACATGCACACCATACACATTTGCTGCACTTTGACCTTCTAAGACCTAATCCGATATACAATTATTTTTAAAAGTTTTTCCTATTTTTTATTATCTCTTATCAATATGTTTTAATCCTAATTATACTCTCATTGAAGTATCACTGTTACTGTACTCAAACCATTTTGGTTAGCCAGCTCCTGGAACAAATACACCATATCAAGGGTGTCACCTATTATACTACATTTTTTGGATAGGTTTTTGGTGAATTCCTGTCTGTATCCAGTTTTGAGCAGCATACCATCAGTCCGACTCCCTCATCCCTGTGTGTTGCAATAGGCATACCAGACTAGTTCATCACTACTCTGCAATACCTACACCTGATCGCCTATGGGAACAGTACCACCAATGCTAATCAATGTGAGCAGCTTTACTGCTCCAGAAAACATGAGTAAATTTCTACTTTTTATCTCAGTTTTAATGGTACAGAGAGAACTATATGTTTTGCTTTTATGTACGCTACTTGGAAATTTATGGAAACCTTATGTTTGAAAATGTAGAGCTTTATACATAAGAACTCTATTTGTGAGTGTATCTTATTTTTTATTTTGCACAATATTCACTTTATATTGACAATTCTGCACTATTGGAGTTTTTTTGTTATGTCATTTTACATACCATTGACATGGTTATTTATGGGAAGCCAACACTTACAGACCCTAATCTGCTTAAGAGATATATAACATGTATTACCTGGCCGTAGAATGGCCGGATTTAACGTATAGAATAGTCAGAGAGAGAGTCGAGGTCAAGATGAGGAGAAAACAGGACAAACGAAAAACATGCCAAAGACAGTAACACAGAGATTAGAGAGTCGGTTAAGCAAGACAAAGTCGATAACAAAAAATCCAAAATACAATAAAGTGCACTCTTAGCTCAAGATCCACAACAGGGCAACATGCTACAGGATGCCATAGCTTTATATAGCCAGGGCACTAAAAACTATTGGCTGGTGTAACCATGGAGAGCCTGAAGACCCGAATGCGGGCGAATTTTAAATGTGGGCACTTTGTTCGTTCGTGCTGATTGAATCGGCACTTAGAGTTGCGCAGTTCTGACATTGACGCAATTGTACACAAATAGATGCGCACGCATAGCATGCTGCGTATGACCCACCATCGGATCAGGTAAGTATTACAACCATACTGCAAGTCATCAAGGCCACAGCATCTACAATCTGAGAAGTAGATATTGTATTTTCCCTTGTATAAGATAACCCTTTTTTTTTTAGCCCTAAAATTAAGAAATCAATATTTTAAACAGCAGATAGAACAACTTTGATATTTACAGGTGACTTTTGAGGAGAACAACACACTTCTGATTCTCATGTCTCCACTGTGCTATGGTACTCTGTGAAGTTAATGGCACTATAGTGCATGCTGGGAGACTACAGCTCCCACAATACAGCAGGTGGTGTGAGGGCATGCTGGGACATCACAGTAGCATTCTCTCTGCTCCCTGATCCCCATTGAGCTCCGTTAGTGGTAAGTGCTGATGTCTGCTGCAGCTCACACACATATAGCGACCTCTTCCTCCTTCCCACAGCATTCAGAAATGGATCGTCGGAAGGGAGGCCAGGTATATGTGTGGGCCGTGGCAAACTGAAATGCAGCAGGTGCCATCTTAACTTGGGTACCGCACACAAGTGTTTGTTCTTTAACCTCTGCAGTGACATTCCATGTATAAGACGACCCCCAATTTGAAACAAAAAAAATGAGAAAAAAATACATTGAAAATACAGTATATCCATAAGTAAGGGTTGTACCACGTTGAGCCAGAAAAATTAATACTGTATTTCTTATTCTCTAAGAATCAATAATTCACTATAATACATGAAATTCTGCACTATTGTATATTTGTGTGTTTATCTTTTTATATACATCATTGAGAACCACTGAAGTCACCATACCACCAACTATATCCAATAGTGAGGGTTTTAGCGCTACATGGCTTTACTGCTGGAGCATTTAGAAAATAAATTGAATTAATTTTTTGCCATTTCACTGTATCTTTTGGAGCTTTACTAATAAGGAAAATACACCATGTATTAATAGCAACCCACATATATTGATGTGCTTCTCACATTACTTGGCCTACATGTTGCAAGTCAGTTGCTGTTTAGCAAATAGACTCCTATGTGATGCTTTGTTCTATATTTATTCTATTTTTCTTCCCTCTTTTAGCACTCACACAGGGAGGTTAATCACAGGCTATCTTAAAGAATTATTGCATGGAGATAGATAACACTTATTAGCAGTGGTCATGCCTGATTGCCCTCGCATATTGTCAAATATAGGCTCTTGTGATGTCACAGAAGGGGAATATGTCTGTTGCGCCCAATATGGGTTTGTTTAATAAAAGGAGCGTGCTGTGGCTTGCTTTTATGAAAAGATCTTTGTTCTCACTGTTTCAAAAGAAAGCTTTGCTTTCTCTCTGATTGCTATGATCAAACGAGTGTCATCAAAGCAGAGCAATGTTTACCCCTCCTGTTCAAGCATTGACTCCCTATCTGCTCCTACTCTGCAAATGGAGACATTGACATTTACCTCTGCTCACATTTTACTTTTGTTTAGATTTATGCAAATTACCTAGAATAGATACCACAGATCTTTCACAATAGGCAATATTAGGGGTGGATTTACTAAACGGTGCTTAGTACGACTCTATAAAGTGGTCATACGTTTCATGTATGACTCCTGCTTTCTAAACAACTTGCCTTACGTTTGTCTTAATGAGATCTTTTTCTGATTAACCTCCTTCTCCCAGAAGGATGAGTAATGCTCATCTTGCAGATTTTATATATCATAAATGTATCATTAAAATATTTTGCACGTTTCCTAATAGGTAGAAAAAAAGTACTCAGGTTATTAGCACATAGCTTTACATTTTGTGTGCTAATTTCAAGCATCAATCCCTCATCTTACATTAGCTGTTATTTAATTAAGAGTGATTAACATAGGGTCGGGAAATAGATGCCTACATAACAGTTTCATATTGAAAGGTTTACCCAGTGTTTGTTTCTTAGCTCTACTCATTTGATTTTCTTATCTATACTGTGAAGTTTCAGTATTTGCAGTGCATGGGTTTACCACAGGGCCATGCAGCAATAAAACTCCCAATTATGGGGCTAAATATTGCTGCCTTGTTGGGCATGTGTATAAACCCAATGCTTTGCACTTATCACCAAAACTGGTTACTTCTGAAGGTAAACTTATCAAAAAATGGGAAAACTCTTACTTTGACAGAAAGCCCAGTCTGTCACAGCCCTGCACATATTCCTTCTTGTAACCTTTTAAAAAGGACCTTATAGTTACCAGAGCAACTACAATTTAATTTAGTTGTTCTGGTGTGTATAGGATGTCCCTGCAGGCATTTCAAAAAAAGGCAGTGTTTACATTACTGCCTAGGAACACCACAATGTGCGGTACTGATGTTCAGTGCCTTCCCGTAGAGATGCATTAAGTCAATACATCTCTGTGAGGAGATGCTGATTGGCGTAGAGCTGCACATGCGTGATATCCTCCAAATGCTTTCCTATGGGAAAACATTTGATTGACTGAGTTCTTTAAATTTGATGATCTCAGCCAAGGGGCGGAGCGTGGGCAGGGCCAGCCGCGAGGAGACACGGGTAGCTTTTGAAAAAACTGAGTAAACTCACCTTTTTAACTGAAGGTAAGGGGGGCCGAGGGACTAAACAGTTGCCTAGATCTATGCACATTTGTATTTCTGACACTAGTGTTCCTTTAAGGGTTTTAATGCTAATTTTGTCAGACTTGCATAAGGGTTTTATGTTTTTTTCATTTTACAAATTGCAGATTTCAATAGAAAATGACACTTTTCTAAATTAACCTGTTTACACCCATTGGCCGCCAGTTAAGCAATCAGTCCTGTTACTTCCTGGTTGTTTAGTTCAGTGGAGCCAAACTCAATGCCTTGCAGGGACTTCTCATTGAGCTGCATGGGGAAGTCTGTGATTGGACAGCCACAGAAAGTCTGGGTGTGGTTAGAAGAAGCAAGAGATCTGCAGCTTTACAAGCAATTTTTTGTGTATGCCTCAAATAAAATTCAAAAAAAAGGCATAACTAACTAAATGCATGTTTTCATTGGGAGTATTATCAACTAAACAATCATTTTATTTTTAATTAGGACAGTGTATATCTATACCTACCTGGTGTGAAATGTATCCTTTATATTTAATTGTGGATGGGAGGCTTTGCTTTGGATAACATGCTTGTAGACTCTGTATGAGAACTGTTAACCAGAGTCACTGTAATCAATATTCATTAATCTCAGCATTTTCTTCCATATTTAAGGTGTACAAATTAAAATCAAATGGACAGTTTTCCCAGATTACATTCTGTTTGTTTACACAGATATGGGCATTCTTTGAGGAGATCTCTGAGCTAGCCTAGTGGTAAATTCATGATAATAATTGTCTAATTTCCAATCTAGGTTAAGGCACCAGAAGCTTGTAAAAAATAATTGAGTAGAATACAAAAATCTCTAAGAAAACAAAAACAGCAAAAAAAGAAAATCTAAAAAAAAAACCCCAAAAACATTGCCACCATTACATTGAATATTAGTCACTTTGAGAACTCAAACTATATAAAACTATTAACCAGAAAGGAAATATCATTATTTATATTGATTCTATAGGTGACTTTACCAGCTGTATGCAATCTAATATACAACTTGGTCAAGTAAGACTCTATATTGTTTTATTTTTGTTAAAAGTGTACTCTCATAGATAGACCACACCCCCTAACAGACCATGAGGTAGCTCTCTATGGTAGTCTCAACTCCTGGATGTTTCTCTGCTTTGAAGGAGGGCGGAGCAAAGTAGCCGAGGCGATCGGACCCACGTTCTTGGAACTCTGAGCTAAACAGAGTTAAACTTCAGTATTCCAGGACTTAAAACCCAAAATACAAGCGGGAACCGAAAGCTGAGTTTCCATATCTCTTAAGAAGGCTTATGGGAGCATTGCTGTCAACAAAGCAAGTTAAGCAAATTACGGTTGATGGGGTATTCCAGGTCCCTAAACCTAAGAGGGCTCTAGAAGTGGTACCCAGAGATAACGTAATGAAATTCCAAAAATGCAGTGACAGGGCTATGGTACAAGAAGCACTTAAGGGAAAATCCCCCTATGCATTCGAAAATATGACTCTAACCTTCTACACCAACCTCTCTGGGGGCACTCTACTGTGGTGGAGATCACTGCATGCTTTTACCACTTTCCTTCGGAACAACAAATCCACTACAGATGGTGGCTGTCCCGCACGCTCATTCCCAGTACACGACATGCAGGAAGCAGCAGCACTCCTCGACACCCTAGGCCTTCCGTGGGATGCTTTGCAGAGTAATGGGCCTCGAGGGGCAACCACGCAGGCACACATGTGGGATCCTGCGAGAAGCACACATTTATTAAGCAATGCGCTTACACTAGGGTTACCACCTGAGGCGAACACCTCTCACACATAAACCTGTCAACATAAGGGTCCTAGGCCTTGAAATGCGGAATGCTTTTCCGTTCTCTACAGTAATTTTTTGTTTTTTGTTTTAATTCTTTCTGTTTAGTAGGTAAATGTTTATAATGCATCGAGGGTCCCATAAGATAGTCCAATTCCTCCTACTCCCCACCTCAACTCAGTGGTTGTTAGATTGATGCCCACTCTATTTCAAAGTGAGGTGCCTTCAGACCTACTCACTAGCAACACTAGCTATCTAATTCGAAGCACAAGACACGCCAGCACATACTAGATGTCTCTTTTACTCTCACAGTGCGATAGCAGTCCCATTTACATAATGGGACAGAGCCAACATACATATTCATATGTTCAGTATATCTGTTAACTAATCCCAAGTGCCCAAGTTCTTACCCTCAGGGTACTAGTCTAAGATGGTTGTCTCAAGACATACAGGGAGTGCAGAATTATTAGGCAAGTTGTATTTTTGAGGATTAATTTTATTATTGAACAACAACCATGTTCTCAATGAACCCAAAAAACTCATTAATATCAAAGCTGAATATTTTTGGAAGTAGTTTTTAGTTTGTTTTTAGTTTTAGCTATGTTAGGGGATATCTGTGTGTGCAGGTGACTATTACTGTGCATAATTATTAGGCAACTTAACAAAAAACAAATATATACCCATTTCAATTATTTATTATTACCAGTGAAACCAATATAACATCTCAACATTCACAAATATACATTTCTGACATTCAAAAACAAAACAAATCAGTGACCAATATAGCCACCTTTCTTTGCAAGGACACTCAAAAGCCTGCCATCCATGGATTCTGTCAGTGTTTTGATCTGTTCACCATCAACATTGCGTGCAGCAGCAACTACAGCCTCCCAGACACTGTTCAGAGAGGTGTACTGTTTTCCCTCCTTGTAAATCTCACATTTGATGATGGACCACAGGTTCTCAATGGGGTTCAGATCAGGTGAACAAGGAGGCCATGTCATTAGATTTTCTTCTTTTATACCCTTTCTTGCCAGCCACGCTGTGGAGTACTTGGACGCGTGTGATGGAGCATTGTCCTGCATGAAAATCATGTTTTTCTTGAAGGATGCAGACTTCTTCCTGTACCACTGCTTGAAGAAGGTGTCTTCCAGGAACTGGCAGTAGGACTGGGAGTTGAGCTTGACTCCATCCTCAACCCGAAAGGCCCCACAAGCTCATCTTTGATGATACCAGCCCAAACCAGTACTCCACCTCCACCTTGCTGGCGTCTGAGTCGGACTGGAGCTCTCTGCCCTTTACCAATCCAGCCAATGGCCCATCCATCTGGCCCATCAAGACTCACTCTCATTTCATCAGTCCATAAAACCTTCGAAAAATCAGTCTTGAGATATTTCTTGGCCCAGTCTTGACGCTTTCAGCTTGTGTGTTCCTGCCTTGTGTGGTGGTCGCCTTTTCAGCTTTCTTACCTGGCCATGTCTCTGAGTATTGCACACCTTGTGCTTTTGGGCACTCCAGTGATGTTGCAGCTCTGAAATATGGCTAAACTGGTGGCAAGTGGCATCGTGGCAGCTGCACGCTTGACTTTTCTCAGTTCATGGGCAGTTATTTTGCGCCTTGGTTTTTCCACACGCTTCTTGCGACCCTGTTGACTATTTTGAATGAAACGCTTGATTGTTCGATGATCACGCTTCAGAAGCTTTGCAATTTTTAAGAGTGCTGCATCCCTCTGCAAGATATCTCACTATTTTGACTTTTCTGAGCCTGTCAAGTCCTTCTTTTGACCCATTTTGCCAAAGGAAAGGAAGTTGCCTAATAATTATGCACACCTGATATAGGGTGTTGATGTCATTAGACCACACCCCTTCTCATTACAGAGATGCACATCACCTAATATGCTTACTTGGTAGTAGGCTTTCGAGCCTATATAGCTTGGAGTAAGACAACATGCATAAAGAGGGATGATGTGTGGTCAAAATACTCATTTGCCTAATAATTCTGCACTCTGTACATCCCTACAATATTCCCAGCATGCATCATAGTTCTCCCATCTGCTCGAGATAATTGGGAAGTAATTCACTATCTCCCAGAGTAGAGGCAAACGCTATTTGGCAATACAAGTCATAAACACATAAAATAGTGGAATCTCCCGAACGGCCGGCATTCGTATGCTTTTGTCGATTGAGAAGGGGAGGTCGACGGCTTCAGCGGTGTTCGGTTGAAAAAGTGTCCGCTTTCAGTTCCATGAAATAACCGTCGAACACCGCTGGTCTTTCGCATGGTTAAAATGGCCGCCGCCTCGTGGTCGACATACGAACGACGACCACCCGGTATTCAGTTTTAATTGAGAAGTGTCTGTGATTAACCGCAACGTTCTAATTGGGATCAATAGGTTAACCAGCAGCACACTTCTCTTCTGGGTGGCCGTCCGTTCGGTAGTTCCGTTCGACAAAAAACAGACATTCCCTTAAACAAAGCATACTGTGACAAACTTACTTTCCTGTGTGTGTTTGTCCAGGATCTTTTGGCAACCGCACAGCCCTCTAGGGTAAGAAAACCAGGTCAAGACAAAGTCCAGTTTCAAAAAGGCCTCTGGCCTGTTTATTTTCTGTTGTTGTGAAGTAACAGGATACAATGAACAGCAAATCTTCTTTCTCCACAAAAACACCTTTTTTCTCCTCCAAAACACTTCCCTCACTTCACCCTGCTTTAACTGCAGTTATATAGCTGCTCACAGCCCCTACAGGTGAGGCTAATGACCTCGTTAGGCAGTGAGCCAGAACTCTATGGGAAACCTGGCTGGACTCATGCACAACCACTCTGACAGTGGGTGGAGAATCGGCCCACCCTGCTCTTCCGAATACTCCACCCCAGGGACCCAAATAACAACAGAGGAAAAAAACCTACATTGAAACTTCACTTTCCCTGGGGCTGCATGTGCTTACCCACATGTCAGGATATTGGCTGTGCAAAAGTCTGGGTGCAAGATATACACCCCTGACCACCATCCCCAACACTCTGTTACAATACGAATGGGGGAATTCATGCAAACGGCAAAACAGACAAACACAGTGCTTTTAGTCCATACAGATGGGTCTGTCACATAGATTATCTAACTCTTCAGTTTGTCCTGGGGGCCTATAAATCACACCTACACGAGTTACTGTGTGATTACCAAATTCTAACTTAGCCCAAACGGACTCTATGTTT
>OW240919.1:92847966-92930038 GCA_933207985.1 Pelobates cultripes
GGTCAAGATGAGGAGAAAACAGGACAAACGAAAAACATGCCAAAGACAGTAACACAGAGATTAGAGAGTCGGTTAAGCAAGACAAAGTCGATAACAAAAAATCCAAAATACAATAAAGTGCACTCTTAGCTCAAGATCCACAACAGGGCAACATGCTACAGGATGCCATAGCTTTATATAGCCAGGGCACTAAAAACTATTGGCTGGTGTAACCATGGAGAGCCTGAAGACCCGAATGCGGGCGAATTTTAAATGTGGGCACTTTGTTCGTTCGTGCTGATTGAATCGGCACTTAGAGTTGCGCAGTTCTGACATTGACGCAATTGTACACAAATAGATGCGCACGCATAGCATGCTGCGTATGACCCACCATCGGATCAGGTAAGTATTACAACCATACTGCAAGTCATCAAGGCCACAGCATCTACAATCTGAGAAGTAGATATTGTATTTTCCCTTGTATAAGATAACCCTTTTTTTTTTAGCCCTAAAATTAAGAAATCAATATTTTAAACAGCAGATAGAACAACTTTGATATTTACAGGTGACTTTTGAGGAGAACAACACACTTCTGATTCTCATGTCTCCACTGTGCTATGGTACTCTGTGAAGTTAATGGCACTATAGTGCATGCTGGGAGACTACAGCTCCCACAATACAGCAGGTGGTGTGAGGGCATGCTGGGACATCACAGTAGCATTCTCTCTGCTCCCTGATCCCCATTGAGCTCCGTTAGTGGTAAGTGCTGATGTCTGCTGCAGCTCACACACATATAGCGACCTCTTCCTCCTTCCCACAGCATTCAGAAATGGATCGTCGGAAGGGAGGCCAGGTATATGTGTGGGCCGTGGCAAACTGAAATGCAGCAGGTGCCATCTTAACTTGGGTACCGCACACAAGTGTTTGTTCTTTAACCTCTGCAGTGACATTCCATGTATAAGACGACCCCCAATTTGAAACAAAAAAAATGAGAAAAAAATACATTGAAAATACAGTATATCCATAAGTAAGGGTTGTACCACGTTGAGCCAGAAAAATTAATACTGTATTTCTTATTCTCTAAGAATCAATAATTCACTATAATACATGAAATTCTGCACTATTGTATATTTGTGTGTTTATCTTTTTATATACATCATTGAGAACCACTGAAGTCACCATACCACCAACTATATCCAATAGTGAGGGTTTTAGCGCTACATGGCTTTA
This sequence comes from Pelobates cultripes, assembly GCA_933207985.1. NCBI lineage: Eukaryota > Metazoa > Chordata > Amphibia > Anura > Pelobatidae > Pelobates > Pelobates cultripes. The sequence goes on from OW240919.1 coordinate 92,849,176, forward strand.
CTGCTGGAGCATTTAGAAAATAAATTGAATTAATTTTTTGCCATTTCACTGTATCTTTTGGAGCTTTACTAATAAGGAAAATACACCATGTATTAATAGCAACCCACATATATTGATGTGCTTCTCACATTACTTGGCCTACATGTTGCAAGTCAGTTGCTGTTTAGCAAATAGACTCCTATGTGATGCTTTGTTCTATATTTATTCTATTTTTCTTCCCTCTTTTAGCACTCACACAGGGAGGTTAATCACAGGCTATCTTAAAGAATTATTGCATGGAGATAGATAACACTTATTAGCAGTGGTCATGCCTGATTGCCCTCGCATATTGTCAAATATAGGCTCTTGTGATGTCACAGAAGGGGAATATGTCTGTTGCGCCCAATATGGGTTTGTTTAATAAAAGGAGCGTGCTGTGGCTTGCTTTTATGAAAAGATCTTTGTTCTCACTGTTTCAAAAGAAAGCTTTGCTTTCTCTCTGATTGCTATGATCAAACGAGTGTCATCAAAGCAGAGCAATGTTTACCCCTCCTGTTCAAGCATTGACTCCCTATCTGCTCCTACTCTGCAAATGGAGACATTGACATTTACCTCTGCTCACATTTTACTTTTGTTTAGATTTATGCAAATTACCTAGAATAGATACCACAGATCTTTCACAATAGGCAATATTAGGGGTGGATTTACTAAACGGTGCTTAGTACGACTCTATAAAGTGGTCATACGTTTCATGTATGACTCCTGCTTTCTAAACAACTTGCCTTACGTTTGTCTTAATGAGATCTTTTTCTGATTAACCTCCTTCTCCCAGAAGGATGAGTAATGCTCATCTTGCAGATTTTATATATCATAAATGTATCATTAAAATATTTTGCACGTTTCCTAATAGGTAGAAAAAAAGTACTCAGGTTATTAGCACATAGCTTTACATTTTGTGTGCTAATTTCAAGCATCAATCCCTCATCTTACATTAGCTGTTATTTAATTAAGAGTGATTAACATAGGGTCGGGAAATAGATGCCTACATAACAGTTTCATATTGAAAGGTTTACCCAGTGTTTGTTTCTTAGCTCTACTCATTTGATTTTCTTATCTATACTGTGAAGTTTCAGTATTTGCAGTGCATGGGTTTACCACAGGGCCATGCAGCAATAAAACTCCCAATTATGGGGCTAAATATTGCTGCCTTGTTGGGCATGTGTATAAACCCAATGCTTTGCACTTATCACCAAAACTGGTTACTTCTGAAGGTAAACTTATCAAAAAATGGGAAAACTCTTACTTTGACAGAAAGCCCAGTCTGTCACAGCCCTGCACATATTCCTTCTTGTAACCTTTTAAAAAGGACCTTATAGTTACCAGAGCAACTACAATTTAATTTAGTTGTTCTGGTGTGTATAGGATGTCCCTGCAGGCATTTCAAAAAAAGGCAGTGTTTACATTACTGCCTAGGAACACCACAATGTGCGGTACTGATGTTCAGTGCCTTCCCGTAGAGATGCATTAAGTCAATACATCTCTGTGAGGAGATGCTGATTGGCGTAGAGCTGCACATGCGTGATATCCTCCAAATGCTTTCCTATGGGAAAACATTTGATTGACTGAGTTCTTTAAATTTGATGATCTCAGCCAAGGGGCGGAGCGTGGGCAGGGCCAGCCGCGAGGAGACACGGGTAGCTTTTGAAAAAACTGAGTAAACTCACCTTTTTAACTGAAGGTAAGGGGGGCCGAGGGACTAAACAGTTGCCTAGATCTATGCACATTTGTATTTCTGACACTAGTGTTCCTTTAAGGGTTTTAATGCTAATTTTGTCAGACTTGCATAAGGGTTTTATGTTTTTTTCATTTTACAAATTGCAGATTTCAATAGAAAATGACACTTTTCTAAATTAACCTGTTTACACCCATTGGCCGCCAGTTAAGCAATCAGTCCTGTTACTTCCTGGTTGTTTAGTTCAGTGGAGCCAAACTCAATGCCTTGCAGGGACTTCTCATTGAGCTGCATGGGGAAGTCTGTGATTGGACAGCCACAGAAAGTCTGGGTGTGGTTAGAAGAAGCAAGAGATCTGCAGCTTTACAAGCAATTTTTTGTGTATGCCTCAAATAAAATTCAAAAAAAAGGCATAACTAACTAAATGCATGTTTTCATTGGGAGTATTATCAACTAAACAATCATTTTATTTTTAATTAGGACAGTGTATATCTATACCTACCTGGTGTGAAATGTATCCTTTATATTTAATTGTGGATGGGAGGCTTTGCTTTGGATAACATGCTTGTAGACTCTGTATGAGAACTGTTAACCAGAGTCACTGTAATCAATATTCATTAATCTCAGCATTTTCTTCCATATTTAAGGTGTACAAATTAAAATCAAATGGACAGTTTTCCCAGATTACATTCTGTTTGTTTACACAGATATGGGCATTCTTTGAGGAGATCTCTGAGCTAGCCTAGTGGTAAATTCATGATAATAATTGTCTAATTTCCAATCTAGGTTAAGGCACCAGAAGCTTGTAAAAAATAATTGAGTAGAATACAAAAATCTCTAAGAAAACAAAAACAGCAAAAAAAGAAAATCTAAAAAAAAAACCCCAAAAACATTGCCACCATTACATTGAATATTAGTCACTTTGAGAACTCAAACTATATAAAACTATTAACCAGAAAGGAAATATCATTATTTATATTGATTCTATAGGTGACTTTACCAGCTGTATGCAATCTAATATACAACTTGGTCAAGTAAGACTCTATATTGTTTTATTTTTGTTAAAAGTGTACTCTCATAGATAGACCACACCCCCTAACAGACCATGAGGTAGCTCTCTATGGTAGTCTCAACTCCTGGATGTTTCTCTGCTTTGAAGGAGGGCGGAGCAAAGTAGCCGAGGCGATCGGACCCACGTTCTTGGAACTCTGAGCTAAACAGAGTTAAACTTCAGTATTCCAGGACTTAAAACCCAAAATACAAGCGGGAACCGAAAGCTGAGTTTCCATATCTCTTAAGAAGGCTTATGGGAGCATTGCTGTCAACAAAGCAAGTTAAGCAAATTACGGTTGATGGGGTATTCCAGGTCCCTAAACCTAAGAGGGCTCTAGAAGTGGTACCCAGAGATAACGTAATGAAATTCCAAAAATGCAGTGACAGGGCTATGGTACAAGAAGCACTTAAGGGAAAATCCCCCTATGCATTCGAAAATATGACTCTAACCTTCTACACCAACCTCTCTGGGGGCACTCTACTGTGGTGGAGATCACTGCATGCTTTTACCACTTTCCTTCGGAACAACAAATCCACTACAGATGGTGGCTGTCCCGCACGCTCATTCCCAGTACACGACATGCAGGAAGCAGCAGCACTCCTCGACACCCTAGGCCTTCCGTGGGATGCTTTGCAGAGTAATGGGCCTCGAGGGGCAACCACGCAGGCACACATGTGGGATCCTGCGAGAAGCACACATTTATTAAGCAATGCGCTTACACTAGGGTTACCACCTGAGGCGAACACCTCTCACACATAAACCTGTCAACATAAGGGTCCTAGGCCTTGAAATGCGGAATGCTTTTCCGTTCTCTACAGTAATTTTTTGTTTTTTGTTTTAATTCTTTCTGTTTAGTAGGTAAATGTTTATAATGCATCGAGGGTCCCATAAGATAGTCCAATTCCTCCTACTCCCCACCTCAACTCAGTGGTTGTTAGATTGATGCCCACTCTATTTCAAAGTGAGGTGCCTTCAGACCTACTCACTAGCAACACTAGCTATCTAATTCGAAGCACAAGACACGCCAGCACATACTAGATGTCTCTTTTACTCTCACAGTGCGATAGCAGTCCCATTTACATAATGGGACAGAGCCAACATACATATTCATATGTTCAGTATATCTGTTAACTAATCCCAAGTGCCCAAGTTCTTACCCTCAGGGTACTAGTCTAAGATGGTTGTCTCAAGACATACAGGGAGTGCAGAATTATTAGGCAAGTTGTATTTTTGAGGATTAATTTTATTATTGAACAACAACCATGTTCTCAATGAACCCAAAAAACTCATTAATATCAAAGCTGAATATTTTTGGAAGTAGTTTTTAGTTTGTTTTTAGTTATAGCTATGTTAGGGGGATATCTGTGTGTGCAGGTGACTATTACTGTGCATAATTATTAGGCAACTTAACAAAAAACAAATATATACCCATTTCAATTATTTATTATTACCAGTGAAACCAATATAACATCTCAACATTCACAAATATACATTTCTGACATTCAAAAACAAAACAAAAACAAATCAGTGACCAATATAGCCACCTTTCTTTGCAAGGACACTCAAAAGCCTGCCATCCATGGATTCTGTCAGTGTTTTGATCTGTTCACCATCAACATTGCGTGCAGCAGCAACCACAGCCTCCCAGACACTGTTCAGAGAGGTGTACTGTTTTCCCTCCTTGTAAATCTCACATTTGATGATGGACCACAGGTTCTCAATGGGGTTCAGATCAGGTGAACAAGGAGGCCATGTCATTAGATTTTCTTCTTTTATACCCTTTCTTGCCAGCCACGCTGTGGAGTACTTGGACGCGTGTGATGGAGCATTGTCCTGCATGAAAATCATGTTTTTCTTGAAGGATGCAGACTTCTTCCTGTACCACTGCTTGAAGAAGGTGTTTTCCAGGAACTGGCAGTAGGGCTGGGAGTTGAGCTTGACTCCATCCTCAACCCGAAAAGGCCCCACAAGCTCATCTTTGATGATACCAGCCCAAACCAGTACTCCACCTCCACCTTGCTGGCGTCTGAGTCGGACTGGAGCTCTCTGCCCTTTACCAATCCAGCCACGGGCCCATCCATCTGGCCCATCAAGACTCACTCTCATTTCATCAGTCCATAAAACCTTAGAAAAATCAGTCTTGAGATATTTCTTGGCCCAGTCTTGACGTTTCAGCTTGTGTGTCTTGTTCAGTGGTGGTCGTCTTTCAGCCTTTCTTACCTTGGCCATGTCTCTGAGTATTGCACACCTTGTGCTTTTGGGCACTCCAGTGATGTTGCAGCTCTGAAATATGGCCAAACTGGTGGCAAGTGGCATCGTGGCAGCTGCACGCTTGACTTTTCTCAGTTCATGGGCAGTTATTTTGCGCCTTGGTTTTTCCACACGCTTCTTGCGACCCTGTTGACTATTTTGAATGAAACGCTTGATTGTTCGATGATCACGCTTCAGAAGCTTTGCAATTTTAAGAGTGCTGCATCCCTCTGCAAGATATCTCACTATTTTTGACTTTTCTGAGCCTGTCAAGTCCTTCTTTTGACCCATTTTGCCAAAGGAAAGGAAGTTGCCTAATAATTATGCACACCTGATATAGGGTGTTGATGTCATTAGACCACACCCCTTCTCATTACAGAGATGCACATCACCTAATATGCTTAATTGGTAGTAGGCTTTCGAGCCTATACAGCTTGGAGTAAGACAACATGCATAAAGAGGATGATGTGGTCAAAATACTCATTTGCCTAATAATTCTGCACTCCCTGTAGTTTACTACCCAATCTGCTAAATCTTCGCTACTACTCTCATATCACTTAAAATGATGCTACTTATATGATGTGCCATGACAAAGTAATGTATATTTGTTGAACTGCTTGTTACAGCTGTCGTGGCTAGAAAAGCCTGTCAGTCTTCGCACAACAAACATAAATAATTTTTTTTTTTAAAGTGTACTCTCGTGTTTTTGAATTTTATGTGTTCTCAATTTTATGTGTTTAGTTTTTCTACGTGGCAGGATTTTATGAGACATTTCCTATATTTGACATTTACAACGTTTGTCTATTTTTTCATCAATTGAGGAGCAAATTGGGCGTTTTATTGATGTAGGAAATTTAAAGGGTAAACTGCCTTTTATAGAAACATAGAAACATAGAATGTGACGGCAGATAAGAACCATTCGGCCCATCTAGTCTGCCCAATTTTCTAAATACTTTCATTAGTCCCTAGCCTTATCTTATAGTTAGGATAGCCTTATGCCTATCCCACGCATGCTTAAACTCCTTTACTGTGTTAACCTCTACCACTTCAGCTGGAAGGCTATTCCATGCATCCACTACCCTCTCAGTAAAGTAATACTTCCTGATATTATTTTTAAACCTTTGTCCCTCTAATTTAAGACTATGTCCTCTTGTTGTGGTAGTTTTTCTTCTTTTAAATATAGTCTCCTCCTTTACTGTGTTGATTCCCTTTATATATTTAAATGTTTCTATCATATCCCCCCTGTCTCGTCTTTCCTCCAAGCTATACATGTTAAGATCCTTTAACCTTTCCTGGTAAGTTTTATCCCGCAATCCATGAACCAGTTTAGTAGCCCTTCTCTGAACCCTCTCTAAGGTATCAATATCCTTCTGAAGATACGGTCTCCAGTACTGTGTACAATACTCCAAGTGAGGTCTCACCAGTGTTCTGTACAATAGCATGAGCACTTCCCTCTTTCTACTGTTAATACCTCTCCCTATACAACCAAGCATTCTGCTAGCATTTCCTGCTGCTCTATTACATTGTCTGCCTATCTTTAAGTCATCAGAAATAATCACGCCTAAATCCCTTTCCTCAATTGTTAAAGTTAGGACTCTATCAAATATTCTGTACTCTGCCCTTGGGTTTTTACTTCCAAGATGCATTATCTTGCACTTATCCACATTAAATGTCAGTTGTCACAATTCTGAGCATTTTTCTAGTTTACCTAAATCATTTGCCATTTGGCTTATCCCTCCTGGAACATCAACCCTGTTACATATCTTAGTATCATCAGCAAAAAGACATACCTTACCATCAAGACCTTCTGCAATATCACTAATAAAAATATTAAAGAGAATGGGTCCAAGTACAGATCTCTGAGGTACCCCACTGGTGACAAGTCCAAGCTTCGAATATATTGCATTAAAGGACCACTCTAGGCACCCAGACCACTTCAGCTTAATGAAGTGGTCTGGGTGCCTGGTCCAGCAAGGGTTAACCCATTTTTTTATAAACATAGCAGTTTCAGAGAAACTGCAATGTTTATAAATGGGGTAAGCCTTCCTCCAAAGCACAAATCACAGTGAGAGCACGCAAGCGTCCATAGGAAAGCATTGTAAATGCTTTCCTATGCGACCGGCTGAATGCGCGCGCAGCTCTTGCCGAGCGGGCGCATACAACCGAATGGGCGGAGAGGAGGAGGATCGGAAGAGGAGAGCTCCCCGCCCAGCGCTGGAAAAATTTAAGTTTTTACCCCTTTCCAGAGCCGGGCGGGAGGGGGACCCTGAGGGTGGGGGCACCCTCAGGGCACTATAGTGCCAGGAAAACGGGTATGTTTTCCTGGCACTATAGTGGTCCTTTAACTACAACCCTCTGTTGCCTGTCACTCAGTCACTGCCTTACCGATTCAACAATATTGGAATCCAAACTTAAAGATTGCAGTTTATTGATAAGCCTTCTATGTGCAACAGTGTCAAAAGCCTTACTGAAATCTAGGTAAGCAATGTGTGCTGCACCACCCTGATCTATAATTTTAGTTACCCAATCAAAAAAATCAATAAGATTAGTTTGGTATGATCTCCCTGAATTAAATCCATGTTGTCTCTGATCTTGAAATCCATGTGTTTTTAGATGTTCAACAATCCTATCATTTAACATTGTTTCCATCACTTTCCCCACTACTGAAGTAAGGCTTACTGGCCTATAGTTGCCCGACTCCTCCCTATTACCTTTCTTGTAAATGGGCACAACATTCGCTAACTTCCAATTTTCTGGGACTACTCCTGTTAACAATGATTGGTTAAATAAATCTGTTAATGGTTTTGCTAGTACACCACTAAGCTCTTTTAATAGCTTTGGCTGTATTCCATCAGGTCCCATTGACTTATTTGTCTTCACTTTTGACAGTTGAAATAGAACCTCTTCCTCTGTAAACTCATGTGTAATAAATGACTCATTTATCTCAACTGAGGTCCTTTCATAGTCATTTGCCCCTCCATGTTATCAGACATATGTCCGTGAAACTATGCTTAGCACTTCGCATCACCATTCCGGTACTAGTACATATTTCTGGTTGGCAACTGAACTAAGCTAGCTGCCATTTAAAAAGCAGATATTCAGATATGGGACTTAAAAATAGTTTTCCTCTCCATTCCTGCAATTTTACTAAAACAGCTCACTGCTTCACAGATCTAATCATGCACACTCAGCAGTATCCCTATACCCCTATTCTGAGTTTTGATATGTTTTGGGGCACTGATAAGACGCTACTCTAGCAGATAGTTAAAAGGGTCTGAGATCTTTCTTACAGCTCCCTGAGGAGAGTTGGATGTGGGATAGGTGTTGGAGAGAGGCCGTGCACGATGACTCACCAAAAAAAAAAAAAATGGACTTCTGTGAGAAACAGTTTCTATGGAAACAGTTACCCGAGGAAAAAGACTGGGCAAAATTCTATGTGAACCAGTTTTAACCCCTTTGCTGCCAATGGGGTACTCACCGAAGAAGGATATAAAAGGTCTGTCTCACAACTGTTAGTCTTTGACACACAAATAAAATGTTTAGATACATTTAAATGAACACATTAGTTTACACTAACACATGAGTCATTACACCAACATTAGAACCAACCTACACAGAGGAAAACATATATTAACATACAAACCGACACATGTATGGTATACAAATATCATTTGAAATCTGTCAGACACCCTGCAGCAAACTGTCAGTGAGACACATACACAGTAACACTCTTCATATAAATACAGTAAATTAGATTCAAATAGCAAACCTGAGGTTATGGATTCAACCAGTACAGTAAGAATACAGGAAACATAAGCCAGCAATATAGAATGAAACATGTAATACTTCAGGTAGAGCAAGGAGCAATTCAGATTGTATCAATCCTGTATGGTAAAAACTACATGTCGTTTTGGCACACAACCTGTATTTGTTCAGGTTCTGCCTTATAGGGTTGATCCTATTTGAATATACTGTTTTGGGGATTTCAGAGACTGATAAACAAGATGCTATACTATATGCACTGTCTTGATAATACACAAAAATATAAATAGACATACAATTATTTAGTATCAACAATTCAGTGGCATCACTAGTAAAATTCACAACATACCTGGAGACACCATCAGAATAGGGGACACTCGTATGCCGCTTCTGTCTGTTGGCTGTGCGCTGTGTAAGTAACTAATTTGTAGGCTAAGATTGGGCTTTTGGAAAATCTTGGTGGGCCATATGAGGTCGACCAGTGAATGTGGCACAAAGAAGAAACTCAGTCCCTTTATGGGCTAGTGAAAGAACAAAGATCTTGCTCATTGTCCTTTGCACCATTGGGTAGTGAAGGACAGGGAGTATCTGGTCACTACCTCTTGTGATTTGCCCCGCGACCTAATATCACTGAGAGCTTTGCCTCGGGTTCCAACAGCTATGTTCTCAGTAATGTGGGTTCTCTTGCGAAGAAACATGGTGTGCATCAGCCGGTACCCTTGCTGATGTGGTCTGGTACAGGAAGAGGTCCATTGGGGGGGACCTCCTCCTGCATCAATTAATGCATGTATATTTGCTGTACAGAGTTGTTACATTGGTAAAAGTCCTCTGCCTAATTTATTTGATCTTTAAGATTTCCTTAAGCTTTAACCTTGCTCTACTGAAATATAAAAACCCCATAGTGCCAGGATAAGGCTAGCTGATGCAAACGCTCACTCTTCCATACACAGCTTATATAGAAAGCACAGCATGCCCACTATATTTAAAAGAAGAAAAACTACCACAACAAGGGGACATAGTCTTAAATTAGAGGGACAAAGGTTTAAAAATAATATCAGGAAGTATTACTTTACTGAGAGGGTAGTGGAAGCATGGAATAGCCTTCCAGCTGAAGTGGTAGAGGTTAACACAGTAAAGGAGTTTAAGCATGCGTGGGATAGGCATAAGGCTATCCTAACTATAAGATAAGGCTAGGGACTAATGAAAGTATTTAGAAAATTGGGCAGACTAGATGGGCCAAATGGTTCATTCTATGTTTCTATGTTTCTATTATTATTACATTAATTCTAATTATGGCATTTTACATATATTTCCAAAACTGAAGGAACCATAGATTTCAAATGCCCATGAACACCTTTGGTGCATCTTTGGTCTTTAAGGGATTCTAGTAAATATTTTTTTTAATCAATTGAGTCAATTAATAATTATGACTACAACCTTTTAATAATAATAATGGTTATCTTGTCACGATTACGATATGACCCAACATGCAGAACTATGTAAAACATAATGAACAAGGATAACGTATACTGGGCCTTAGAATGACCAGTCTTAACACAAATAAATGGATGCACTCACAAGATGATGAAAGTAGAAGAGCATTCATGAGGTGCCTCCCCAGATAGCATAGGGGGGTAGTGGTTCCCCTTTCCGGTGTAAAACGACCAATGGAACACGGGAGTCCAGGTAAGTAGTAGTAAAAAAGCAATTATTTTATTTTCTTAAAAGGTGAACAAACACCATAAGAATAAAGGTTAAAAAGTGCAGCAATAGGTCCAACGCGTTTCGTTCACAACTAGAACTTCATCAGGGACCGCACAGTAAAAAATCACAGACAATATCATAGATTATAAAATAAAATAACATCGAGGATGTTATTTTATAATCTATGATATTGTCTGTGATTTTTTAACCTTTATTCTTATGGTGTTTGTTCACCTTTTAAGAAAATAAAATAATTGCTTTTTTACTACTACTTACCTGGAGTCCCGTGTTCCATTGGTCGTTTTACACCGGAAAGGGGAACCACTAGCCCCCTATGCTATCTGGGGAGGCACCTCATGAATGCTCTTCTACTTTCATCATCTTGTGAGTGCATAAATTTAAGCGCACTATTCACTGTATTTACTGTATTACACTATTGTGTGTTTTTTTTCCTTTTTATGTTCCCTCTATAGACTGTACAGCCGTATCCCATTTCTGTTTGTGGTTCTATGCATATGTAAATATCGTTTGTTGTGGATAACGATTCTGGGAGGCTGCAGATTGATTGAAGCTAAGTAATTTATTTGATTAGAGCACTGAGTTGAAGGTGTTTGTTTGTTTGTTTTAACACAAATAAAGAGTGGTCAAAATACTAGCCGAGGTCAGGAGAACAGAAAGAGACACAATGAGGAAACAATCCAAAAGTCAAGGCTACCAGAAATACGGGAAAGTCAAAATACAAGCCAAAGTCAAATACCAAAAGAATAGGCACGCACTCTAGTTAACCAAGTAGAGGAAACCACGACCTGGCACTGACCAAATGCTATTTTGAGTTTAAATAACCCTCCTAAGGCTATGATTGGTTGTACATAGCCTTTGACCCCAAAACGTGTGTGCGTGTTTTTTACGTGACATCAAATGCACGTCTGTGCCATATTTGTTGAGGACGGAGGCAGGGCTACATAGTTTAGTTAGACCGCAGTGGCCAGCGTTTATTAGAACGCCGCACCAGTCGGGGATTGCTCCATGAGGGTGTTGAATGGCAAGCTTACTTGCCTTAGGTAAGTTTTTTATTATTTTAACAGTGTGACCACAGCGGTCAGATGCGGCCACGCTGTATGGAGGCGCGGGGGACGTGACATATCTCTACTTAACATTTTTAACCACTTTACTTATATTCCAGCGCATTATCTCACTAAATGTTTTTTTCATCCATATTTTAGTTGTTTTTTTTTTTTGTTATTCATGACTTCTCTTTAAATTGTAGTGTACTGAAACCTGAAATTTAAAATGTAGATTAGAATAGCTAATCTGTGACAGTAGCAGAATTGGGGAACTTTTCTAGTTTGGTATTTAATAATCTATAATTTGGTGTTAATTGAATAATGATAAAAATAATTTATGGAGTAAATTTTTTTGAGATATTGCTCTTTAGGAATCAGCTACTGCACATGCTTTTTTCCTCGTATTCTTTCCTCTTAGAGAGGTAAAGGAAAAAAAAAGATATGATAAAAGCTACAACACCATGCTATCAGCAAATAGTAATTGCCTCTCTGGGGATTGAACTAGTTAGTTGTAATTAATATAATCTGACTAGATGTTTCTTAACATGACAGGGTAAGGGATGTTAGAAGAACATGTTTATTACTATATTTAGAAAGGTTTGTGGCTTTTCCTCCATGTAATCGGAAAATATGCAAGTGCAAATCTATATCGTCTAAATATGACCACTAAATTGGATGCATGCACATTCGGTTTCTCCACACTCCAAAGTACAATATTGCACATTTATAGAATTCAGCCTCACACTAGGGTTTGTTTCATAGATATGTACAACATGTGTGCTAGGTGTGACCCTAATACAGGCCTAAATGTTCCTCTCTGTTCCTCTCTGTATCTCATTTAATTCCCCAACGGCAACCAATTAGCCAATAATATTAGGTATCAGGTGACAATAAACTGCTTGTAGGTTACCTCATTATCTTCAGAATAAAAGTCATGAAAATTGCAAACAGTATATGAAAATCTATAATTCAATAGAAAATTGGAAAGAAGTTCTGGAACTGGTTAAAAAAGTGTACACTCCATTAATTTACAGGAAGTATATCTTAAGTTGACGAACCGTTGGTTAATTGACCCTCTACGTATTAGCAAATTCAATAAATCTACTCCAGATTGCTGCTGGAGGTGTTCTCAGGCGCAGGGTTCAATATACCATATTTGGTGTCACTGGGAGAAATTACAACAGATTAAAGTTAAAGTAGAAGAAACATTAGATGATATCTTTCAGACAGAGTTTACATTCAATCCACAAATGTGGCTTTTCCACCTAGAGTTACCGAAGATGAATAAGCACTGTAAATACTGAGTGGTAAATATTTTACTGGCTGTTAAGATATGCATTGCTAGAGATAGGCGGAAACTGGACCCTCCGGAATGGCATAGAATAATTAATCAGGTTATACATCAAGCACATAAGGAAAGATATTTTTTTATGATAAACTGGAAACTTCCTTCCTATAAGGAAATTTGGTCCCCTTGGCTAGAATATATTAAAGAGACTTAGATCCCAGATGGGAGAGTGCCTAAACCCTGGCACACTTAATATTGTCAACAATCTCTCTCTTCCTCTCCTCTTCCCTTTCTCTTCTTTTTTAATTTAATTTTTTTTATTTAAGGAAGGAAAGATTAATTATTTTCATAGAAAGAGGAGGAGGAATTCCAGTGCTCGGGAGAACACAACCGTTACTAGAGGATGCATGGTACAATGGGTTATGAATGCTTTTTGGTGTTAATCTTATGTATTTTTTTATAGGCTTGTATCTATGTATGTAATGGAAAATAATACAATTTATATTCAGATAGAAAAGATATAGGAATAACACATGATGATTTAGGTGCTCCATTTTTATTCCTGGAGGGAAAGCTAGCTCATAACACTCCATACCAATATCTGATGTTAAAGAAATAATAATAATAATTGCAAACAGTATCACTCATTATACATATTTGTTTAGTAAGTTTTACACTTATATTTGAGTTTGCTGAAAAAACAAAATTGTCCATTAAATCTGGGATATCAATAACTATTTGCCTCTAAAACAAAAATTCAGAGTGCAAACTCTAATGAGAAATGCTGTGCATGCCTGTAATTGTTTAGTACAGGCAACTCAAATCCCCGGAATGTTGATGACCTACAACTTTCAGAATTCTTTGAATACAATAGATAGCCAGAGAATCATCGGAGTTGGGGATGTCTGGTTTAATGACACATTGAATATACCAGACTTTGCTTCTACAGAAGGAAGTATTCTTGGACGAAGCACGTTACCTTTGGTGAAGCTATCTCCTAATCTAGCAATTCTCAAGTTTTTGGACCAAGGCACCCTTCAGTAAGAGACATACTGCCAAGACATACCTATATTTTTCTTTAGGACCTTATTGGTAACTTATTTATGTCACAGTTACTTGAAGCCTTATTATAGTGATATACATACATCTAGCAAACATATAATTTGTTTATTTTAAGTAATTTTCAGATAGGAATCACAGTTTTAATGCGGACACAAAAATGTCCATTAAATCTGGGATATCAATAACTATTTGCCTCTCTTAAAAAAAAAATTTAAAAAAAATTCAGAGTGCAAACTCTAATGAGAAATGCTGTGCATGCCTGTAATTGTTTAGTATGGGCAACTCAAATCCCCGGAATGTTGATGACCTACAACTTCTAGAATTCTTTGAATACGATGGCCAAAGAATCATGGGATTTTGAAATGTCTGGTTTAATGATACTTTGAATATACTAGACTTTGCATCTACAGAAGGAAGTATTATTCGATGAGGTACATTAGCTTAGGTAAAGCTATCTACTAATCTAGATTTTTTGGACCAAGGCACCCTTCAGTGAGAGAAATACTGCCAAGACATGCCTATATTTTTATTTATGACTTTATTGGTAACTTATTTATGTCACATTTACTTGAAGACTTATTATAGTGATACACATACATCTAGAGAATATCTTTTGTTTGTTTAAAGTAATTATCAGATAGGAATCACAATTTTAATGCTGACACAAAAAATAATTTTAGGGACTGCACTCAACTTACTACGGTCATGAAGTAATGGGGAGATGTATCAAATGTTTCTGTTCTAAAAAGTGGTCTTAAGTACTGAACATAGGTCAAACCCTGTGGAAACCAGTGGAACCAGCAGCCACATATGCACTCATGACTCCTCCTGTTTTACATTTTTGCACTACTTTTTAGAACAGAATACCTTGATAATTCTCCTTCGCTTTGTTTGTGACACACTCTGAGGTGGCTGAGGCACACTGGCTGAAAACCACACCTCTACTATATACTTTTGAATACTACTTTGTAAATTTTACTTTAATGGACAAAGTGAATATAATTTAAAGAAAACATAGGAGATTAATTAAAAGGTTTACTGACAGAAAAAGTGGGTCAAAGTCCTAAACTGTGCAAACCAATAGTGTCAGTTGTAATTCTTAGACTTTTTAAAACAATGCTCTCTATTTCTTTTTTTACATATTTATTTATTCTTTTCAGATAGAACAAGTATACATGCTGGTTTTAGTAGTAACAATGTACAGTCAGAACAATAGAAACAATAGTTTCTCAATTGCATCATGAAATAGCAATAAAACAATGGCTGTGGAGTATTGTAATATATCATTGCTTTTATTTCCCAGAGTAACCATAGTTTAGATGTTAGCCTTTGAACAGTGCTGGTGGTCTAACTGGTGAATGCGCATATTGTATATATACAGGGTTGGACAGTGGGTCACTAACCATGGGTAACCATTTAGTTTTGGGTCTGAAGTACTTCAGTGTCCACCGAGAGGTTAATCTACAGAGTCTTAATGGTTGAAGCAAGACCTTACTTGCAACTAAATGTTTTCAGAATGTTGAGTAGTATGTGGAGGGGCAGTGTGGGGCATTGGGTAAATGTAACTGGGAAACGATTTAAAAGTGTGAGAAGGGGGTTGAGGACTGAGATAAAGAAAAAAAAAAGCCTCTAAATGATAATGATTAATGGTAAAGTAAGTGGAAGGGAGAATTATAAGAACAATCAGTTTGAGATACCAGAAAAAGGCATGTGTCCGGTCCTGCCCATGGTTTGACCTAAATGGGTGGGGAGTATGTGAGGATAAGATCATAAGTAATCAAAGATGCCTTAGTGGCCCTTTATTGGGAAACCTAAGTTTGTCCCATTATGATGTTCATATTTACATGTGTCTCCAGAAGTCCCAGATTTTGTGAAACATTTTGGGAGAACCATGGACATGAGATGTTAACCTATTCATTTCTAGTGCTTCAGTTGTCTTTCATTTTACCATTGCAAGGGTTGGTATATGAGATGAGGACCATTTTTTTCAATTGATCTGTGGCTTGATAATGCTATTCTGGCTTCTAATTTATTCACAGTACTTGTGAATATGTCTGTAGGTTTGGATTGAAGTTCATGGGTCCATCAGGTAAGTCTTACCTAGTAGTTTTATTAATACGTTTGTACTTTAAGCAATAAAGGTTTGAGCTTTGGACAAGTCCACCAACAATGTATGAAAGAGCCCACCTCGCCACAGTTCTTCCAACACATATCAGTGAGAAGGAGGTGCATTTCTGTTAGTTTGAGAGGAGTCATATACCAATGGAACATTCTATAGACCTGTTCTTTGTGATTTACATGTGTGGTGAGGGATGTTAATAGCTTCCATATCGCTAATCAGTCAGTGTCTTCCTCTGGAGTCTCAAGTACTTTTCGCAGGTCATGTTGTATGGTAGGGTAATTTGTGTGGTGTGTGTAGCCATTGTAATGTATAGGTCTGAGATTTGTCCCTTCAAGTTGGGTGTCCCAATACATTGCCGTTGGAACTCTGTGAGAGGGGGTGTACCTGCTTGTCTTACTACTGGTGTGGCTGTTAGACTATGAAGTTGCTTATACCTAAAGTAATAGAATGCAGGGAGCATGAAGTTATATGATTATTGGCCTGATTCCTTTTTGGTGTGCAGACCAAATGAGGTCAATACATCTTCTAGTGTTGTTAGATGCCTGTCACCTTTGAATAAATCCTACCTGGCCTGGATGGATTAAGTGCTCAAAGAAAATGTTCAGTCAGTTGGCAATGCTCAGTCTGTAGGTAATTAATTTAATGTCAATGTTTAAGAGGGATATCGTACGGTAATGTCCAGGATCCGTATGATCCTTACTTGGCTAGGGGATGAGACAGACATTAGCAGCTAAAATGACTTGGGGAAGTTTAGAGCCTTGAATTAGGACAATAAAAACTGGGCACAGTCTAGGTAGAAGTAAAGGTCTGAAGGTTTTATAATAAATCACTGTGAAACCATCAGAACCTGGGCTTTGTGGCGTTTGAAAGTGCCTGTCAGGATTATAGTATGATTCAGCACGTAGAATTGTGTAACACTGGAGACTAAAAGATAATGTATACCGGGCCTTAGAACGGCCGGACAATGTACCAAAGAATAGTCAGAGAAATAGCCGAGGTCAGGGGACACAGAAAGGGACACAACGATAAAGGAAAGCCAGAGTCAAATTACCAGAATAACTAGAATAAGGAAAGCGCTCTCGGACAACCACTAGGGAAACCACGACAGGGCAATGAGGACAGGTATTTTTAGGTTTAAATACCTGCTCTACTTTTCTGATTGGCTGAAATCGCTCTTTGACCCCAAAACGTGCGCGAGCGGCGCATGCATGACGTCGTAAGCACGCCGACGTTGTCAATCATATTTTGCCGTGGGTCCGCAGTGGCCGGCATCCATTAACATGCTGCAAGTGTTAGACATGCAGATGCACAGCCGCTGACCACAAGGTGAGGAAGAATATGTTACATTACCCCCCACCTGAAGACCGACCACCGGGCAGGCAGGACCAGTCTTAAGATGAAATTTAGCATGAAAATAGCGGATCTTGTGGCTAGCATATATATCAGAGGCTGGAACCCAAGAACGGTCAGCCGGACCATAACCTTTCCAATCTACCAAGTACTGTAAAGTGCCTGGAATCAGTTATGGAAGAGACCTCATACTCCTCCTGTCCAGAAACAACCAAGGGACGAGGAGGGACACTTGGGACAGTATATTTATTGCAAACAAGAGGTTTGAGTAAGGAGACATGAAAGATGTTAGGAATTTTCAAGGAGGCAAGAAGGGCCAGAGAGTACGAAACGGGATTGAGCCTCCGAAGGACACGAAAAGGCCCAAGGAACCTAGGAGAAAATTTCATGTTAGGGACTTTAAGCCGGATGTTGCGCGAAGATAACCAAACTCTCTCACCCACTTGGTAAACAGGGTTGGCCCCCCACCATTTATCAGCATAATGCTTGAAACGATCAGCAGCAGTCCCCAGGTCGGAGTGAACTTTGACCCAGGTATCACGAATAGACGGTCATCTAAAGCAGGAATAGCCGTGTCAGAAAAAATAGCCGGGAGGACAGTAGGGTGCCGGCCAGTATTAACAAAAAATGGGCTATGTCCAGAGGAGTCATGGTCAGCATTGTTCCTAGCAAGCTCGGCCAATGGTAGTAATTCGGACCAATTGTCTTGAGTGCTATTAACAAAACAACGCAAATACAATTCCAAAACTGGTTAGCCCTCTCAGCCGTACCATTAGTCTGGGGGCGATAAGAGGATGAAAAGGACAGCTCAATCCCCAATTGCTTATTAAAAGTTCTCCAGAATCGGGATAAAAACTGAGAACCTCTATCAGATACAATATTGTGAGGAATGCCATGCAGACGGACACCTCACGTATAAAGATCAGTACCAGGTCTTGTGATGACGGCAATTTTTTGAGTGGGATAAAATAAGCCTTTTTAGAAAAACGGTCCACAACCATGAGAATAGTGGTATAACAATTAGAACTAGGAAGTTCGACAAATCCATGGACAAGTGAGACCATGAAACCTCAGAAATGTGAAGAGGTTGCAACAAGCCACAAGGGAGTTTCTGAGGAACTTTAGAAACTGCACAAACAGAACAAGCCTGCACATACTCCTTAACATCCTTCCTGAGGGAATCCCACCAAAATGATCTCATGATCGCAGATGTGGATTTATTAAGACCCGCGTGACCAGCAGTCACGTTGTCATGGAACACCTTCATGATATTAACCCTTTCACCCAATGGAACGAACTATTTGTCTTGAGGTTTATCGCAGGGATATCAGAAAACAGGGAAGTCAAAAACAAAGCCAAAGTCAAATAACCAGAATAACCAGAACAGGGAACATGCTCTTGGACAACCACTAGGGAAACCATGACAGGGCAATGAGGACAGGTATTTTTAGGTTTAAATACCTGCTTTACTTTTCTGATTGGCTGAAATTGTTCTTTGACCCCAAAACGTGCATGCCGATGTCGTCAATCACGTGAGCGGACGTGGGGGTATATTTTGCTGTGGATCCACAATGGCCAGCGTCCATTAAGATGCCGCAAGTGTCAGACATGCAGATGCATGGCCGCTGACCGCAAGGTGAGGAAGAATATGTTACAGTGCCTAGTGCTATTTGCAATCTTTGCACTGTTACCTCCACTGCCTTGCTTTCGTTAGCACATGAAGGCACAGTTGGAAGCTGAAGGGAGACTAAAACCTGTTCTGTGAGTGTGTAATGCTGTAGTTTAGGAGAGTAGCATTATATTGCTTGAATGTATGGACAAAAGCTTGTGGGCAATCTGTCTAAGCCTCTCAAGGGAGGTTATTTTTGATAGTTTTTTAGTTTCTATTTTACGTTTTAGACATTTTACCAGCAAGGCATTGGCTTTATTGGCTTTTTTCATAAAGTTTTTTTTCTCATCCACAAGAGAGTTTTGGACGTATCTGAGGTCAGTCTTTTGAGGGCATTTCTAACTACAGTTAACCGTGTTAGCTTTTGTGGTAAGGGAAATGTCTTGTGTAAATGTTGTAAACATTTCAGCTCAGTCATTGCATCAGTGATTTGTTAAATACAATGTGTCTTAAGGTGTAAGTGCAAGCTAATAAGCTTCCCTCTTATCAACGGCTTGTGCTGCCCAATTGGTAGATGTGGTGGCTTCATTAAACTGAAAGTATTCTGTCAAATCTTTAAGTGTAAACAGAGAAAAGTACTAGGCGCTCACTATAATATTTAGCAGAGGATGCAGAGCAGACAGCAGTAAACAGTACAAGGATTTCCAGACCTTGATGATATATAAAATGCAAAAAGAGATAGTAAACCACACCCAAGATATATGTATAAATGGTTATACGTACATAGGTATATAGGTATCCAGATGTTAAATACAATGACCTAAAAAAAAAAACTAAGATAACAAAATAATAGTGCAATACAGTAGATATAGCGTATATGTGGTGGATAAATGTGTCACTACCACTCACTTTCTTATGAGTTACTCAGAGCTCTGCTGTTTAGCGCATGGACGGAACAATCCCTGTCTAAAGATATATGATGATATGATCACCACGAGTGTGAAAGCAAATGCATAAGAGAACTCCAATGGTGAAGTAGGTACAGGTAGATGTGTCAAATGACTATATAAAAAACTATATTCACATTTATTTGATCCCACCTCTTAAGGAGATAACTTAGGTAGTCCGAGCTGTTATGTAGGGGGCGTTGTGTCACGGAGGAAGTGACGTGACACAAATACTTCTGGAGCAGTTCATATCCAGAAGTGGCATCGGCGGCCATGGTTAAAGAGGGCAAAGGGAGGGAAAAAAATATATATATAAGAAAACATGTGTATGGGAAATGGTGTAAATAGATTATTCGCATAGACTTATCTACTAAACAGATATGTATATAAAACAAGATATGTTTAATAACAAAAAGAATATAATTCTTAACAACTAATAGGCATAGTATTGTAATAAAAATGAGGGATGGCATAAAAAAAAAGATATAGGACAGAGTGGCATTCGGTATGAAGAGAAAAAGTGTAAAACAAAAAAAGCAATCTAAATAAATATAATAATACAAATGTATATAAAAATAAAATATAAAAAATGTAAAAAAATTAAAGATATTGGCACTTTTCAGTATAAAATACACGAAAGATATATATATATATATATATATATATATATATGTATAAATTGGTGTATATACATATATATATAGTAACTATAAGATAGTATGAGATGAAAAAAGAGGTAAAATGGATAAAAAATTTATTTTAAAAAAGGGGATTATTTTTTTTTAAATTGAATAAATCAAATTCTGCATTAAGATCGTTAGGCTGAAGAGTGTCCATATAGTAGACCCACTCCATTTCTGTCTTTCCTATCTTCTTGATATTACCTGTGAAAGTGAGGTGTTTAGGATTATTCTCGTGCATACAGAAATAGGATGATACAGAGTGGTTTTTAAATCCTTTGTCAATATTTCTCTGCAATTCTTGTTTTGAGTGGCCTAATGGTATGTCCTATATATTGAAGGCCACATGGGCATTCCAATAAATAAATTATATTTTTATTGTTGCAAGTAATTATATCTTTAATGTTATATATTTTTTCCGGCATTATTAGAGTTAAACGTGGTTCTTACTTTATTTGTTGGATTAGTTCTTCTACAGGCTAAACAACAATTACACTTGTAGAAACCTTTTTTATCCTCAATCATAAAGTTGTTTATTTTATGCGGACTTATTTTTGGATAATTCTTTGTAAGGTGCATTTTTAAATCGGGTGCGCCTCTGAAAACTATTTTTGGTCTCTCTGGAATTATCTTTTTTAATATTTTATCTTTTTTTTAGTAAGTGCCAATGTTTGTTTAAAATCCTTTTAAGTTGTTTGCTTTTAGTATGATAATCTAGCACAATGGGTAGAGAGAAGTCCTTTTTTCTTTGTGTTTTTTCTTTATGTATGAGTTTTTTTCTAATAAGGGATAATGTTTGGATAATAGTGGACTCTATTCCCTTCCCTTGATTGTGGCCTGCGGAATGTTGGTCCACTCATCTTCAATGACTGTGCGAAGTTGCTGCATATTTGCAGGACCTGGAACACGCAGTTGTATACGCCGAATCAGACCATCCCAAACATGCTCAATGGGTGAATTGTCCGGTGAGTATGCTGGCCTTTCAAGAACTGGGATGTTTTCAGCTTCCAGGAATTGTGTACAGATCCTTGCAACATGGGGCCGTGCATTATCATGCTGCAACACGAGGTGATGGCCGTGGTTGAATGGCACAACAATAGGCCCCAGGATCTCATCACGGTATCTCTGTGCATTCAAAATGCCATCAATAAAATGCATCTGTGTTCGTTGTCCATAACATACGCCTGCCCATACCATAACTCCACCGCCACCATGGGCCACTCGATCCACAACATTGACATCAGCAAATTTACCCCTTTTTTTTTTTTATCAATTTCCCCCTTTTTAAAAAAAATTTTTTATGCATTTTACCTCTTTTTTCATCTCATACAATCTTATACTTAAAATTTTTCTTTATATATATGCCAATTTATATATATTTACCTTTTTCATGTATTTTATATTGAAAAGTGACAATATCTTTAATAGTTTTCACATTTGTTTATATTTTTTTTTTATATACATTTGTATTATTATATTTATTTAGATTGCTTTGTTTCTTTTTTTACATTTTTTCTCTGCATATGGAATGCCATACTGTCCTATATCTTCTTTAATGCCATCACTCATTTTTATTACAATACTATGCCTATTAGTTGTTAAGAATTATATTCTTTTTGTTATTAAACATATCTTGTTTTATATACATATCTGGTTAGTAGATAAGTCTATGCGAATAATCTATTTACACCATTTCCCATACACATGTTTTCTTATATATATATTTTTTTTTTCCTCCCTTTGCCCTCTTTAACCATGGCCGCCGAGCCAATTCTGGATATGAACTGCTCCAGAAGTATTTGCGTTACGTCACTTCCTCCGTGACACAACGCACCCTACATAACAGCTCGGACTACCTAAGTTATCTCCCTAAGAGGGGGGATCAAAATATATCTTGGGCGCGGTTTACTCTCTCTCTGTTTGCAAATCTTTAAGTGTGTCCACTAAGTACTTTTCATGAGGTAACAATGGATTTAGTCTCCATGTCCATTGTCTAATTAGATTTGGTATCAAGATAATTATAGAAATATCAGCCTGGTCAGACATGGATATTAATCCTATTTAACTATTTAATGCATTGAGTCAGTTGTGGACAAATCAGAAAGAAGTCTATTCTGGAATAGGATTGAAGGGGATGAGAGTAGGAGGTAAAGTCTATTGTTGAGGGGTGGTGGGCTTGCCATATAGCTAGTAAGTTGATGATGGTCAAAAATTGGGAATTGAAAATTTTGTCATTATTCGGTCATGAGGATGTTCCACCCTGGCCCATGCTGTCCACATCTATGTTATAGACCACATTGCAGTATTCCCTATGATTAGGTAAACTGTGGGTAAACTAGTCAGATGACCCAAAATAGTACACCAGAAAGTTGGATATGTGTGTTGAGTGCATAAAAGGAGCAGAACATAAAGTAATGTTTACCTATTTTTAAAGTAAGGGTAAGGTCATGAGGATGTTCCACCCTGGCCCATGCTGTCCACATCTATGTTATAGACCACATTGCAGTATTCCCTATGATTAGGTAAACTGTGGGTAAACTAGTCAGATGACCCAAAATAGTACACCAGAAAGTTGGATATGTGTGTTGAGTGCATAAAAGGAGCAGAACATAAAGTAATGTTTACCTATTTTTAAAGTAAGGGTAAGGAATCTGCTGTGGGGTCTGCATAGGTAGTTAGGTCAGTAAGAGGGCAAGAAGCTCGGAGAACTATGACTACCCTTTGGATTTCGCTTCAGATGAGTCGACAAGAAAGAATTGTTTGTAGTTTCTATAAAGGAAAATGTCTTGTACAAGTGAAGTGTGTCTCTTGGATCAACAGCTTGCAATCTTTTTTTATTTATATATTTTCTGTGTGCTGAATCACAGACGCACTATATCTGCTCCAACTCATAGTAATATCACACCATTGCAGTCATAAATGCCGAGTAAATAAAATGTCTGCTATATGTGCACATAGGATGCCACCGCCACTGCCACTGTCAGGGGAGGTACAAGCGTTTTTGGAACCATGTTTGAGCTATGATTCTGGTCCTTCTCCTCCGTGCTTCATTATATTCCCTCGAATTTAACATGCTTACTTTCAGAATTGTGATGCTAACTGGCACCCCTCCAGAATAATACAAAAAAACAATCAACACTGAAAACAACAGACCATCTCCCACCATTTAGTACTTTGCCCCAGAACAGTAATTGTTTTGTCTTGATAAATATAACCACTAGATGCTGGATATGGACAGCTTTACACACTATAAGAGCAAAGTGTGAGTTTAACTGTTTGAATACTGCAGGTCTGAATAACATGTCAGTGCTTAACAAACATAGCTGCCACTCAGTTTTCATTATGTCTTTTATTCTATTTCTATCCTTTCTCATTTCTCTTACCTTTTCCCGTCTATTTACTTATCCACATCCTATCTAACCCCTATTCTCACCCCCTCCTTATCTCCCTCTGGCTCCCGCTACCCCACTGTCTCTCCCCATCTCTGATGACATTTCAGACTCACACTCTGCCTTAGAGGGAGGATAGACTATAATAGATCCAGCGGGAAGAGAAAATAAAAGACATAAAGGGAACAGCTGATCTTTCCTCAGCACTGTGCTCAGGTTCATGCATTCTGCATTGTCCATAAACGCTGATACAATAGATAGCTTTCAGAGGCATTATCACAAAACCTACAGGGGAGAGCAGGGAGTGGGGGCAATAGTCTTTCTTATACCTGTATCTCTCCATTCTCGCAGAGGATTGTTTACAGAGCTAGAAGAGAGCCATAAGGTAATATTAACCGTATGTTGGACTTTATGACCATGAAAGACGGCACCACTTAAACTATGGTAACAAACAACAACACGCTTGTTCTTTTTTTGAAAATCTATTTTTATTAGACATATTGTTTTTTTTAAGAAATGAGTTGTCATAAGGTACAAAAACAAGAAACAGCAGAAGACCTCTCCATTGTAACCACAATATTACATATTACAAAGTGCAAAATACAAATCATGAGTAGCAGGCATAACACACTTATTCACACTGAATTTTTGTAAATGATCATATGGTAGCTGTTTGAAGCTGGAAAAAAACAAAATCAAGAAATGAGATAATATGTTCTTGGTCATGCGGTAGGTATTTGGATCTGTGGGACCTTAAACCCAAGTTATCTGTAACATTTGTATTTGCCTCTCCGTTTAGATCGATCTAAAGTAAAATAAAAGAGAAGGCTTTTTTCATTATTGGCTCTGCTGTTTGCCGCACATTCAAATATTAAAATTTGCTTTTCTGAAGCGTCTAAAATCCCTCTTGGATGTGGACACCTATGATACTGGAGTCACTGTAATATTTGTAAAATGATATTGTGCAAAAACTTAGATAGCATAAGGTTTCTAAAGGATTTGAATCCACAGATGGGATTTAAAAATCTTAAAAATCTTTATCCAGTTCACTAGGTGGGGGCGGAAGTAAGATGCTATTAAAACATTTAAATTAAAGAAATGCTTAAGCCTCATGGCTTTGCCATTATTTACTGCAAAAATGTAAACAGCAGCTTAATCTCCTTTTACTGAAATGCGCAGCATTTTAGGTCTTTGTTGTGGGTTAAGGATAACTAAGCATTTTAGATCTTTGCCGTGTGTTTACGTATTATGTGTTATTACATAAACTGAAACATGTGCTTTGCCGTGGAAAACAAACTGCTTTGGTCCATTCGTACTGATTAATCAAACACATTTAGTCTAGCCTTCACTTGTTTCCTTAATGTTTACTTTGTTAATGTCCTAAGAGAACTCTGTACATCGATCAGGACTAAGTGAAGTAATTACCTAATTAATAAGCAAGCAGGAGCAAGCTAAGACCGTCCATGTCCAAAATGCTGTCCAATGCTAATAAGCTGTCAGGTCATCAGTAGACTGAGACATTGAAGATAAATAGATCTTAAATCGTATTACAAGAAATAAATAGTATTAAAAGAAAAGACATGGGGGCTCATAATACATTCCAAAATAATATCAAACACATGTAAAAAAATATATGTAGCCTACCTCTAGAATGTAAGCTCATTGAGCAGGGTCCTCCAACTCTCTGTTCCTGTACGTCCAGTACCCTTTGTACAGTGCTACGGAATCTGATGACGCTATATAAATAATAAAATAATAATAATAATAATAATAATGTGACTTCCTGGTACCGCTGCATGATGGTCATTGACTATTGGTAGATACAACGATGGGGATTAGAGATATACCCGAGAGCTTGTTGGCAGGTCATTAACCCCTAAATAGCCCAGTCATGTTTCTCTACTAGGATGCTGTTCTTCTTAAAATGGAATGCCACAACCTATCACTTTAATTTAAAAAAATGCAAATCATTTGTTTAAAATGTGGGCTGCACAGTTAGCTTACAAACATAGGGAAAAAAAGTAAATGGCAACTAATAAAATTATATAAAGTTACTCAAATATCTCTCTTTTTTATTTTTGTTCTTTTATGATTTGCAAAACGATTTGAAGTAAATTTGATATGAACTATTAGAGACTATACAGTGTCCATTGTCTTGAAATATTTAATACAGGTTCTGATATATTATTTTAGGAGCACAAACAGCATTTAATTACTATACAGTAGGTATGACAAGAAAAACCATACATAATAATCATCAGACACTTAGCTTATGCTTTTTTGTAAAAAAAAACTGCTGGAATTTTCAGAAATTCAGATTCTACAAATACCAGAAAAATTTCAACTTTATGACTGAACATGGGACACTGTAGGCACCCAGATGATTACATCTCATTGAAGTGGTCAAGGTGCAGTGTTCCTGTCCCCCTTAGTCCTGCAATGTAAAACACAGCAGTTTTAGAGAAACTAATACTAAGACCGCCTCTAGTGGCTTTCTACCAGACAGAGTTCTACTCTGCTCTGCACGAGGACATCCAGCGTCAAGGAAAACCCCATAGGAAAGCATTGAGGAAATGCAGATTAGTTACCCCTATTGGGTAGCGTCAGAGGAGAAGGAGCACAGCCCAGTGTGAGGGGCATCAGCACTGCAATCTGGTATGTGAATAAATGGTTATTTAGTCATTTATATCACAGGAAGGAAGGGGGGCTGCAGGGGGCAGAGAAACACTTTAATGTTAGGAATACACTAAAGTGTTATTTAAATGTAGCTTACTGGCTAATGTGAGTTCCACATATCTTAAATGCACCATGTATGTAGATGTTGTATGTGATATGGATGCTGTACACATTAAATATAGTTGTATATTATGTGATATGGTTGCATAATATACGATGGATATCAAATGAGTACCTGATTGTTATTGGATGCATTTCTGAGATAATGGTGTTGTGTGTGTGTGAGTTGTATGCAAACTGTATGTCATGAAAATTTTCGCAACCTAGATTACTATGTAGGGCAAGTGCACTTTTTTGATGGATGAGGTTTGGGTCAGTAGATAAGTATTTGGAGATGCACAGCAACATACAGTGAGGGAAAACATTTTTTGATCCCCTGCTGATTTTGAACGTTTGCCCACTGACAAAGAAATAATCAGTCTATAATTTTAATGGTAGGTGTATTTTTATCAGTGCAAAATCCAGAAAAAGTTATAAATTAATTTGCATGTCAATGAGTGCAATAAGTATTAGACTCCTTCGACTTAGTACTTGGTGGCAAAACCCTTGTTGGCAATCACAGACCTCAGACGTTTCTTGTAGTTGGCCATCGGGTTTGCACATATCTCAGGAGGGATTTTGTCCCACTCCTCTTTGCAGATTCTCATTAAGGTTTCGAGGCTGACGTTTGGCAACTCAAACCTTCATCTCCCTTCACAGATTTTCTATGGGATTAAGGACTGGGGACTGGCTATGCCACTCCAGGACCTTCATGTGCTTTTTCTTGAGCCACTCCTTTGTTTCCTTGGCTGTGTGTTTTGGGTCATTGTCATGCTGGAATACCCATCCACAACCCATTTTCGAGGCCCTGGCTGAAGGAAGGAGGTTTTCATCCAAGATTTTATAGTACATGGCCCCGTCCATTGTCCTTTTGATGTGATGCAGTTGTCCTGTCCCCTTAGCAGAAAAACACCCCCAAAGCATAATGTTTCCACCTCCATGTTTGATGGTGGGGATGGTGTTCCTGCTCCAAACATGGCGAGTTGAGTTAATGCCAAAGAGCTTGATTTTGGTCTCACTTGACAACAACACTTTCACCCAGTTCTCATCTGAATCATTCAGATGTCCATTGGCAAACTTGTACATGTCCTTTCTTGAGCAGAGGGACTTTGCAGGCGATGTAGGATTTCAGTCCTTCACGGCGTAGTGTGTTACGAATTGTTTTCTTAGTGACTATGGTCCCAGCTGCCTTGAGATCATTAACAAGATCCTCCTGTGTAGTTATGGGCTGATTCCTCACCATTCTCATGATCAGAAGAAACTCCACGAGCACCAGACTGAGGAAGACTGACAGTTGTTTTGTGTTTCTTCCATTTGTGAATAATTGCACCAATTGTTGTCACCTTCTCACCAAGCTGTTTGGCGATGGTCTTGTAGCCCATTCCAGCCTTGTGTAGGTCTACAATCTTGTCCCTGACATCCTTGGACAGCTCTTTGGTCTTGGCCATGGTGGAGAGTTTAGAATCTGATTGATTGATTGCTTCTGTGGACAGGTGTCTTTTATACTGGTAACAACCTTAGATTAGGAGCACTCTCATTAAGAGAGTGCTCCTAATCTCTGCTGGTTACCTGTATAAAAGACACATGGGAGCCAGAAATCTTGAGGATTGATAGGGGATCAAGTACTAATTTCACTCATTGACATGCAAATCAATTTATAACTTTATTTGACATGTGTTTTTCTGGATTTTATTTTTGTTATTCTGTCTCTCACTGTTAAAATACACCTACCATCAAAATTATAGACTGATCATTTCTTTGTCAGTGGGCAAACGTTCAAAGTCGGCAGGGGATCAAATACTTTCCCCCTCACTGCAAATAGAATGTAATTTAACATTGTCAAAAATGCAAAATAACAGATGCGGGCAGGCCGCTCTCTGGACTTCCCTGGGGCCGAGACACGGCCTATAGGGGCGAAATGTCCATATACACAAAGCATACCCTGAGGGTGTGGAGGAGGGCTTCGAGGAACGGGAACATGTCACCGTACCCCTCTCCCCTCCTACCACTGACACACAACAATGACTTCCCACCAGGACTAGACCGAAGACATCCTTCCAGACACATCACCATGCCTACACCACATCCTTCAGGGAAGTAAATGTAAAAAACTAATGGATATGATGGGGGAGACACCCCCGACCTTCATGCACCACTTTAGATACGCCCAACTGACCAACTTCGTCCACACACTGCCACAGGGATCAGCGCTCACAAGAGACCGGACTACAATGGAGGCGGTCTGCGCACACCCGGACCCACTCCCGCATGGAGTATCCTTCCTATACTCCATGCTACAAACAGAAACCCCATCTGAGACACCCCTCTTCATGGGAAAATGGGAGGCTGCCCTAAGCAACACACTCACAGACACGGAGTGGGAATCCATCTGCTACCTCACACACCATTGCTCAACACATAGTAAAACACAAGAAACAGCCTACAAATTACTAACGCAATGGTATAGGACACCACACCTCCTCCACCAAACAGACCCAGACCACTCCAGACTATACTGAAGATGCGAACGAGAGGAAGGCACCATAAAACACATCTGGTGGGATTGTGAGATGAGCAGACCATACTGGGAGGGAATACATAAAATTCTAGGGAAATTAACGGACGCACAACCCCTCCTGGAACCGACAGCAATGCTCCTACATCACACATCTGTTCCCCACTCTAAGTACAAAAAATCCAAACAAGTAGCCAAACAAGTACTCCCCCAATTCTGGAAACAAAGCGTAACACCTCCGCTCACAACCTGGTTTAGCCAAAATGGAAGATCTTAGGAAAATAGAGGAACTGACTATGACGGCCAACACCACCCCCACGACCTACATGGACATATGGACGTACCGGATCCTTGAGACAGCAAAAGAAGAATTCCAACTGGGACTCAGAACCGACGGACACCACAACACAGACAGATAATACCCAGAACCCACACTCCAAATGACAGAGGACGACAGACAGCTGACCCACCCAGACCCCCCTCCGAATGCCTTCCCCCTCCCCTCTCCAATGACCCACACTGCACACCTAACCCAACCTACTAAAATACACCTACCCCTATAAGGGATATCAGAGCCACGAACAGAGGTTCACACGGAAAAGCACGAACCCCCCAACTAACCGGGAATATAACCCCCGCAGCACAAACGACAGACAAACACGATAACTTCCAACGAAAACCTCAGGGGTAACATGCAATGCACACAACCACCCATCTGGAACCAGGGAACCCAAAAGCCACAACACAGACACACCCCTAAATACATACACGGCACACGTGAAGTTAACGCAAGGGACATACGCGCCCAACCCAAGCAAGACTGCACAATCCAGAATGAAGGGACCTGCGTGTCGCCTAACAGTAGAGGTTGGAATGGAAGCCTGCCAGCCCCAGCATGTATGAAGTACGAACTGCAAATGATATGTAAGAACCGAATAATAGTTCATGAGCACTGGAGCACTGTCTAATCTTATGAAAGGTATTAGCGATATTATGAAAAACGCTGTGGTGATCTAGTCAAAATAGGTGCCCTTTTGCTCAGCTATGAATGCAGATAGTGGATTTTCATTATACACCATTGCTTTGGTATTGCTGTGCAGAATCGGGGGATATAATGGATCTGTGACTGACTCTGTCCTATCTGTTAAACATTACAAAGAGCAGCATAGCTCAGTTGTTACTAAGCCACACAGGGTTCGGTGCGGATTGGGTCTCTCCCGGCTCTGTGCTGTACATGTCGCTGTGTCACCTCGCAGTGAGGATAGGCTCTGTCCCAACATTCCATTTTGTCTTTTTGTAGGAAGAGAGTGTACAGGGCAAGGGTTTCCTTCTTTTTTTTTCTAATGATTGCAGTTAATGGATCTCATCCTAAATATTCCAAAAACATATGTACTATGTTCTACCTTTAAACAATGAAGGATATTTGTAAATGTGGTTTAATTCAATTATAACATGTACAACTACATATATTATAAGATGTGCATAAAACGCGAAACAAGGGACCTGCGAGTCCGTCAGCATTGTGGGCCTGCGAACCCGAACGGATAGTAACATTTTCTTCTTGAAAGTAATTCACCCTGGAGACCTGCGAGTCTCACTGTTTCCTAAAATTGAACAACGAATAAAAATAATATTCTCAAAAAAAATGCAAAATAAAATACTAAAAATATAAAACATTTCAGTGTGAGGCTTTCTGGCATTGGACTTTCTGCCAAATATATAAGAAACAATAAATACAGTTTCTATTATAATATTACATGTCTTATAAATATTAAATGGCCTATAGAACCAAGTTTCATTTGTCAAGCACCATGTAGCAAAATTCTGTTGAGTTGCCAACATCGTATTTTTAGACTATTCAGTAGTTGGTTACTCAAAACATGGCCTCTATGCTTCTTGTCTAGTTTAAAGTAATTGCAAAGAGTGTGTCACAGGTGAAACACTCCCTAAATGGTTAGCTTTAGAGTAGGAAATTATACTGATAGCATATTTGGCTCGGTTTTTTTTTTTACAGAGCCAAATGAGCTCTGAGGTTGTGGGACAAAGTAAAATTTGTTTATGGCATACAGCCCAGTAGAATTGTATATTTAGTTCAAACTGGATTCAGAGCTGTAATTTCAAGCAATAATGTGTAGATGGTTGGTTCTCTGGAGAACGAGAATGGGTAATTTACATGGGAGCAAATACGAGAAATCACGAGACAGCAGAAAATCACATTTTATATCTATTATTTAAGATTTACAAAGAGTCGTTTAAATAAAAACCTCATATTGATTCTGATGACAGAAAGACACCTACAAGGCCATCAAGTGTCTCATTCCTTAACCTGAAAGGCACATTCTACAACCTTTGTTGTGTTTAATCCTTAAGGTGGCAACATTTCTACTCAAGCCATTCTTTAACTCCAGGGAAAAAACATGGGCTCAGGTCATTTGGTTTTTACAAATTTTAGAGAGTTGCATTTCTAATGCAAATATGAGGCTAAGCTCAAGGTGATACTTTAAACACCATAATAACTACAGCTCACTTAAGGGTGGTTTCACAACTTAACTGAGTCCCGCTGGGCACTTTCCGCCCTTCCCTGTGTCTTGAACCTACTGCCGCTGTAGTAAGCCTGGCAGTGAAGGGCCGCACTCATTGGCTGAGACCAATGCATTCTTCAAAGGTGTGTGACTCGACAGAGATTAGCGTAGTGGTCCTAATTGGAAGCTCCTGGCTATTTGCACACTGTGGCACAATGAGTATTTTTGATTTCTTGCTTTTTTTCTTATAATAATAGATATTGTGCTTCAATTTGTACAGTAACCCCTTTACTCTTAAAATGTCTCCAGATGGGTTAAAAAGGGCTGACTCAAGGTTAGAAGTATAATGTTTCTCAGGAAGTTAGCAGAACCCGTAGGGCCAAAATAGAGTGGTTAATTCGGCTTTTTAACAATAACTCAAGGTCATGACTTTGGGCTCCCTGTTTTCCTAGGCATAACTGTTAATTAGATGTAAAAACAGCTTAAGGGCTGTTCTCTAGTAAATAACCATGTGGGTAATTATCACCTTATAAGTTATATTAATTAAACGGGAAGAAATATACAGGTTGCTTGGCATGAATATAAATAGTCTGTGTAAGTGGTCGTAATAGCAGGCGTACAACAGCAGCCCTATGTACAGGCGCAGGCCTCGATTTAATGTTGTTGGATCAGATTTTCAAATCATTTATTATTTTTGGATTACTTTTTTACTTTTAAACAATAGAAGGCGCTTATCGGTGAAACAGGACTTGGATGGAAAGATTTTGCAGTGAATTTCTTTATAGTTTACTGTGATACTGTAATTTGCAACTTTTTATACTTTTATCTTGTAATAAAACTATATCTTCATAATCTTCTGTGGCTGCTACTTCGAGTTCTCGAGTTCCTAGAACTCATAGGGGGGTTGATGTTACCTATAGTTAATATAAAAGTTGTTCAAAACAGGTGCCAGGTCTTAACCAAGTTTCCATTATTCCATGTGGTTACCAGACTGAACTCAATATTGTGTACTATCAGTGTTCACATTTTATTATATGTGTATGTTTATGTATTATTTTAACATAACTATGCAATTTTATTAATTCCTTTATTTGACCTTATAACTTTCCAAAACCCCATAAAGCCTGTACATGGGGGTTCTGTTGTGCACTTGAATCATTACTGAATGCAAATATGAGTATTTCAGAGCAGTAAAAAATATTACCACAGTGATATCATTGGTGAAATGGCAGTGTTTGTGACTAAGTGACTTCTAAAAAATATTGGACATACCCTATTTTGAATACCCTGGGTTGTCAACTTCTGCCACTGGTATGCTGTGATGGGGGTAATTTTTATTCCTGGGTTGTCATTTGGTCTGAAATGCAACATAGGCCTGTAACGGACCGTTTTGCACACAAGGGGTAAAAACCGTTTAGGCGATCGGCCCCCTTTCCAGAGATACAGGCACAGCTACTGCAGAACATCAAACTCCCGAACTGGATACAAAATGGCACTCCAACTCCCGAACTGGAACCTCCCAAATAGCTGCTAGCAGACGAACAGGAAAAGCACCCAAGCGGCTTACACTCCTGGCAATCAGTCTCTAACAGCATACAGTGAATCCCCCCAAGAACGAGACAAGGCTCTGTGTTGAGGGTCAAGCAGTGGTCTGAGGTGCTGGCACACCCAGCCTGGTTTTTATTACAGTCTTGCAAATACAGGACCGCCCACAGGGAGGTATAAAACAACCAATCACATCACAGTTACATCCAACATATTCCCTCCCCTTATCCTGAGAGGAAACTCAATTACACATACAGTTAAAACATACTTTCTACCCAACTTTCATAACTCTAAAACCATACATCACATTCACATAAAATTACATATTCACAATCAATCCATTCAGGGGAACAACATATTAAAAAATGGCATGAATCAGACCAGGGGTTCAAAAGTTAGTAAAAAGTCCTTTGTGACTAAATGAAGCATGGCTTTCTGGCCCAAACCAGTTTCAGAGTCTTCTATCCTGGATATAAGTAATTCAATTATCTCCCAGGACAGACACAAGACTCCATTAAGCACATGGTTGCAAAAAGACACAAAACACTTTAAAATACATAAAGTCACATTTATACATAAAACACAGACATTTAACATATCCCCAGATAGCTCAGGTCTGAGTGCACATTATTAAGTGAATGGCGCTCAGACCACACAAATACAGTTTAATCGCCATGGAGCCAAAGTCTTAACAGTCAGTTTATACAAATGGGCTCCATGGGATTCCTATCTGGGGTATAACACATTCAAACAAATCTACCGAACCCCAGGCAGAAAAGCACGAATGAAGCTTTTCTGCAGGGAAAAAATATGTCTTTTAACAGGGGGCCATAGTCCAAAGGCAGCAGGCGAGCAACCAGGCTTCTCCAATGCAATGTGGCGAGATTGGTCTCGTCACAAGGCCCTGCAAACAAATCTGGCAAATTTCAATGTGTAAAAACTTAGAGGGGGTAATCCATATATTTGACCATGTTATTTTGCAAAACACTATAGAATCTGTACATGGGGTAATGTTGTACTCATGAAACATTGCTTAAAGGACCTCTATAGGCACCCAGACCACTTCAGCTCAATGAAGTGGTCTGGGTGCCAGGTCCATCTAGCGTTAACCCTGCAGCTGTAAATGTTTACATATAGGTTTACATATAGGTTAATCCAACCTCTAGTGGCTGTCTCATTGACAGCCGCTAGCGGCGCTTCTCACTGTTAAAATCACAGTGAGAAGACGCTGCTGTCCATAGGAAAGCATTGAGAATGCTTTCCTATGGACTGACTGAATGCGTGCGTGGATGACGTCGGAAGAGGGAGGAGAGTCCCCAGCGCCGAGGGTGCCCGGACCTGAAAGGTAAGAATTTAACCCCTTCCTCCCCCTTCAGCCTGGTGGGAGGGGGACCCTGAGGGTGGGGGGGGGGGGACCCAAATACCCTATAGTGCCAGGAAAACGAGTTTGTTTTCTTGGCACTATAGTGGTCCTTTAATACAAATATGTATATTTTATTGCTGTAAAAGCTACCAGTATTATGATATTCACAGTTAAAATGCAATGCAGAACTTGAAACAAAAAACATTTCTTAATTTCTCACCCTTTTTTAGATTGTATTAATTTTAAATTATGTTTCATGAATAAATATTTGATGTGAAATGAAAGCCCTATTTCTCATGAGCAAAACTATATATATAATATGTATGGGTGCACTTAATAAGAAAGGTAAATTGAGGTTGAACAGACTTCTAGCGCAAATTCTAGGATTTGTTTTGGTCAAAACTTGGACAATTGCCTCCATCCTTAAGGTTAAACAAGACAAACAGTCACGAGCATAAAATCATATACATTAACCGCTTCAGGACGGAGTCAACAGTGCACGTTCTGATCAAAACAAAACGTAAACAAAAATTGGAATTTGCGCTATATGTCTGTTCAACCGTAATTCACCGCTGTCACATTAAGTGCACCCACACTTATTATATTTCATTTTGTTCAGGAGAAATAGGGCTTTAATGTATCATTAACTATTCATATATGGAACATAATTTATTATGAATAAAATGTAAAAAAATGTGAGAAAATAAGATTTTTTTTTTAAATTTGTATTTCCGTCTGACATTTTAGCTGTGAATGTCATAATACTGTTAGGTTTTACTGCAAACAAATGCACATATTTGTAATCAGCGGTGTCTCACGAGTACAACAGTACCCCCCCATTAACAGGTTTTATGGTGTTTTGGAAAGTTACAGGGTCAAATATAGAACGTTCCATTTTCATATTGAAATTTGCCAGATTAGTAATGTTACCTTTGAGACGGTGTGGTAGCCAAGGAATGAGAATTACCCCCATAATGGCATACCATTTGAAAAAGTAGACAACCCAAGGTATTGAAAGTGGGGTATGTTTAGTCTTTTTTAGTAGCCACTTAGTCACAAACACTGGCCAAAGTTAGTGTTCATATTTGTTTTTGTGTGAAAAAAGCAAAAAACTAATATTTGGTCAGTGTTTGTGACTAAGTGGCTACTAAGAAAGACTGGACATACCCCACTTGCAATACCTTGGGTTGTCTACTTTTGCAAATGGTATGCCATCATGGGGGTAATTCTCATTCCTGGGCTACCATACGCTCTCAAAGGCAACATAACCAATCTGGCAAATTTCAATGTCAAAAAAAATGAAATGCAAGCCTTATATGTGACTCTCTAACTTTCCAAAACACCATAAAACCTGTACATGGGGGGTACTGTTATTCTCGGGAGACTTCACTAAACACAAATATTAGTGTTTTAAAACAGTAAAACATATTACAACAATAATATAGTCCATAAAAGTGCCGTTCTTTGTAAAAAATGCAAAAAACTTAACTTTTACTTAAAATATCATCATTGTAATACAATTTACCAGTTTGAAACACTAATATTTGAGTTCAGCGAAGTCTCCCGAGTAAAACAGTACCCCCTATGTACAGGTTTTATGGTGTCTTGGAGAGTTACAGGGTCAAATATAGTGCTTGCAAATTAAATTCTCTGCACTTTCTCCCTGTGTTGTCAGGCATGTCAATCAAATTTTAATTAACCAAATCACATAATTATGTTAAAAGATTATTTAAATATACATGTAGAATTTTAATATATATGCATTTATAGGTATTTCAATTCTACGTGTATACTAATGTAATCTTTTATGTAATTATATGTATTTATCTATATATTTTTATATTTGCGGTTATTTTGTATTTTATATATAGATAGATATATATAGAAAGTCATTCTAAGTGTATTTTGTTACCAATATATATATTAATAACAAAATACAGTTAGAATGAAATTACATATGAATATATAATTTATATTAAATTTAGTTTCAATATTTTATTATTTATTTTATTATTTTATTTATTTATTATAATATTATATATATATATATATATATATAATATATGTGTATATATCCATTATAAATATATAATATATATCCATATTATATATATGTAACGTCATTCTAAGTGTATTTTAATATTAATATATGTACTTATATTAATATTAAAATACACTTTGCATGACGTTACATATATATAAGATGTATATATATATATATATATATATATATATTATCTATAAATACATTTAATTTATTTTAAAACCTGTTTAATCATCTTTTTTTTACTACTTCCCACCAGCAGGGGGACTGTCTGACATTTCAGACAGTCCCCCTGCAGGCAGATCCACAGCCAGCTATAGGGGGCCATGTGATCGCACTTTGAGAGCGATCACATGGCCCCCGGGGGCCTCATTTGCCGGGGGAGGGCTGCCTGGGCTGTCAGGCAGCCCTCCAGAAGAAGATCGCGGCGGAGGTGAGTACCGCGGACATCTAGGGGCTCAAAGCCGTTACAGCATTCTATGCCGCCGCAACGGCTTTAAAGCCCACTTAATGCAGGACAGCATAGAACGCCGTAACGGCGTTAACGGGTTAACATCAGTGCAGGTATTTTGTAATAATAATTTGCCTTTAATTATGATATACAATTGATCTTGATGTTTTCTTTTGATGTTTTTTTAAAGGGAACTATGGTCACCAGAACAACTATAGCTTAATGTAATGGTTTTGGGATCTATAGCCTGTTTCTGTAGACTTTTCAATGTAAACACTGCCTTTTTTGAGAAAAAAAGTTGAATTCTGTATATTGCATGTTGTTTCAATTGGTCCTAGCAGCACCCTTATGACAGTTGCATGTTCCCTTTCTGACTATACACATTTAACTCTATTTCCATGCAGACATATCCGGTATATTAAAAACGAAGGATTCACAGGTGTGCCTGGAGTGTGTCAATGTTCAAGGCGT
Source organism: Pelobates cultripes (assembly GCA_933207985.1). Classification (NCBI taxonomy): domain Eukaryota; kingdom Metazoa; phylum Chordata; class Amphibia; order Anura; family Pelobatidae; genus Pelobates; species Pelobates cultripes. The sequence goes on from OW240919.1 coordinate 92,886,854, forward strand.
GGGAAATGTATTTATCCTGCATTCTTGACCTGATATTCTTGCTATCACTTTCTTGCACAATTGACATTAGTATTTGTATATGGTACGCAGGATCATTATTGTTTAATTTGTTTCAAGCTTATGTTTTAATAATGTACTTTATCCTGTCTCTATGTAAAAAAAAAAAAAAATGTAATTTCTAAAAAAAGGAGACTGTGATATCTAAACATGCACATTCTACATCACATACACATTGAGCAGCCAGTGCTTATAAATAGAGTGACCCTGTGATACTCAAAAGCAGACTGTTACGCAGATACAATTATACATCCATGCAAATAGTGATACCACATGCACTGATACGATCAATCATACATACACATACCAAAAAGGCATAACCAAATACTGTACATTTATTTCTGACGTTTTTGTATCCTTCATGCCGATGCAGAAAAAAGTAGTTGGTGCTCTGCTTTTGTGTAAATGAGATACAGCAACAATAGAAACAATGTATATTATTGGATTGTTGTCTTATTCTGTTCTTTTACTGCATGAATGAGATACATAAGAGTAGATCCATACTTGACATTAATATAAATAGATATTAAGGCTAAGGTGTGAAAATACATCAGGTAAATTACCTTGCCTTTGTTTTTTGCTCGCTTGTATACAAACTTTTGTCTTTTCGGAACATGTGTAGCTAAAATAACATCTTTGTTGATAAAAACCACTCAGCTGATATCTCAGCCAATGAGCTTAGTTCAGACAGAGGACTTCTGGCTCACCATCGGCACTAGTGGAGGAGGGGAGCAGCAAAATGACAATTTCCCTTTAAAGTGCTAAGTATACATATATAGCATCGGAAAAGTTGATCATCTGTATTTTATTTCACACAGTGCTGTTTTCCTGATATGTCTACACATAATGCTGATTATCCACAAATAGATGCACTCAATGGTGACAATCAACTATAGCGTGATCTTGGTATCCACAGTGGGATTCATGGTTTATTTTCTGTGTGTAAATCCGTGTAAAACCTACATATATTACACTATATGGATTACTGAACAGCTTATTCCACAATCATAGAGCTTATTGTGAGGTTCCTTTAACATCAAACTGAGGTACACAGCAATTTATAGCTATAGAAGTAAAGGACCCTACTTACAACTTTAGCAACCCCATAAAAGTAAAAATATATAATTAACCTTACCTGCCTTGTGTGTTAGAGCATCAAAGTGACACTCACAGAAAATACAGGAATACTCACAAATAGATAACTGAAATTCGGTCTCAACATCTCCAGTATCCTCAGGATGACCAAATGGACCTTGAACAAGATCCTTTCTTGTGCCCTACTTCATGCACAGACTCTGGGGGTTAAGCTGGCAACCCTCATTAAATCAAGAGTTGAGCAGCCCTTTGTACTGCAGGTAAAATAGAAGAATAAACAAAGATTCCCTTTATAACCATGGGGTGTTTGATGACTAAGCCCTCTCCTTTCATTGCGTGTCTGCTGGGTTGATTATACAGTATAGGGACCAAATTGCCTCTGTTCCTCCATTCATCTGCTTGTGCATTCTTTTTAGGGGTGTAGAAGAGATCCCATGCCACCCAGGCCCTTATAATAATAGCTAAGGTCACAAGGTCTCAAGTTCCTGATCCAAAAAGTTACTCCTTCAAAACAATACAATGTCTATGTGATCCCCAACCCCCTTTAACAATTATCAACAAGACCAGATCTAATCTGGTGGGCAAGTTAGGTATAACAACGAGAATAAATAACAATGTAAAATAAAAGTTAACATGAGGAAAGAAAAATGGAGTTCACATTAAGTATTAATATTTACGAATAATACAGACCAAGGTAAACTATATATTTAAAACCAAAATAAAGCAATGTAAGCCCAAATAAGGTCCCAATGTAAATGGAGTAAATGTAATTACCTTACATGGAATCAGTTCCATTTGGGGAAATTACAGATTTATTTATTATAAAATATGGGTTCCCATGTGACATAGGACGGAAAAGCAAACACTTTTCAAGTCACTCAGCTAAATTCAAAAGTCTCCAGTAGGAAAGTACAGGATCAGAACCCAAAAGGTTTAGGATTTGTGCCAAAGTCTAATCAAAGCATAAATAGCTTTTATAGAAAATGACGGTGAGAGAACCAAATGATATGACATTCAATATGGGCAGTGATGTTGAAGTATTAGGACTCTAGGAAGGTAGATCAAATTTTGTGGTTTTTAAAGCTGCGATTAAACAATCAGACAGGTACCGCTCTGCCATTTAGCAAATTCAGAGACATCTATTGAACTGGTGGATTGCGAAGTGTGATCTATCACTCCAAAATAACATTTAGCATTGTTCCAGAGACCTGTGGCAGTGAGTATTTAAACACCATGTGCAATGCATGGAGACCACAGGATAGTATGCAGATGTTTAGCCCAGGAAATCCATTTCACTGACATTCTGATAAAAAAGTTGTTCCTCTCAGTGGTGATCAGATCAGTGTTAATTTTGTCAACTAACAATTTAAGCAGATTTTAGTTGACTTATATTTATGATATTTAGCCAACTAAAATTAGAATAAAACTAAATTGACATGTGGAGGGGCTTGGGGAGAAATTGAGACACATGAACGGCTGGTGGAATGAGACACGTGGGGAGATAAGATGCATGGAGGGGCTGGGGGAGAAAGAGACAAGGTGCTGGGGGAAGACAAACACAAATGGGTCTATGGAGAGAAAGAGACACAGAGGGGTGTTGGGAGGGGGGCAAAGAGCCACAGAGGTGCTGCGGAAGGGGCAAAAGAGACAGACAGGAGTTTGGAGGGGGGTAACACCCAGAGGTGCTGGGGACACATAAAGACACAGAAATTTTGTGGAAGGAGCAAAAGAGACAGACCAGGTTTTGGGAGAGAAACACCAAGAGGGGCTTGGGAATAGGCAGAAAAAGACAGATAGGGCTTTAACCAAACCAATTAGATTTTAGTTGTGTTTAATAAAATCTACTGGATTTAAACTAGACTAAGACTAAAACTAAAACGATTCAGATGACTAAAATATGACTAAATCTAAAATGTATTTTTTAGTCAAAAGACTGACTAAAACTAAATTGAAATTTGCAAAATTAACACTAGATCAGATATCTGATATTGAGTGTCGGAACAAAGGACAGATGACTTTTATTTGCAAACTTCAAAATTAGAATTTTTAGGATCTGACCTGTTGGAAAGTACTGAAACTCTGTATTGTAGGTCATTTCATTGTATTGCTGGCTATTGATATTACACAGCTGTGAGATCTTACTAACACCTAATAAGAACTGGCATGAATGAAGGAGCCAAATCTACTAGTTCATAGAAAGACATTCTTCTTGTAATTTAGGCCACACAGAATAGCTGTACACTAGGAGTGTCCGAGTGTGACCTCAGAGAATGCCTAGTATCCGCATTAGATGCAAGTAGCGCAGAATTTTCAAACCTAACATACATTAAAATAAATGTCCATCACTCTTAGTCAAAGATACCACACATGTCCCACCAGAACAACTACATTGTGACGAGACCAATCTCGCCACATTGCATTGGAGAAGTCTGGTTGCTTGCCTGTTGCCTTTAGACTATGGCCCCATGTTGAAACGCGTGATTTTCCCCTGCGAAGACACGAAAGCCGGGTCATTCAGTGCTTGCCCTGTTTGAGCGGTGATACCCCAGATAGCTATGCCATGGAACCCATTCGTATAATGAAAGACTATGGGAAAGACTTTGGCTCCATGGCAATTAAACTGTATGTGTGTGCTCTGAGCGCCATTCAGTAATAATGTGCACTCAGACCTAAGCTATCTGGGGATATGTTGCATTTCTGTATTTTATGTAATAAATATAACCTTGTGTATTTTATTGTATTTTACTGTCTTTTTACTGGCATGTGGTTAATGGAGTTTTGCCTCTGTCCTTGGAGATAATTGGATTACTTCTCAATTATCTCCAGGATAGAAGACTCTGTGGAACTGGTTTTAGGCAGAAAAGCCATGCTTCATTTGGTCACAAAGGACTTCGATCTATCTTTTGAACCAATGGACCAATTCGGATGATTTTGACATATGTTTGTATTTGGAGTATGCTGATTCTGAAAATGTAAGTTTGTGAATGTGATGTATACTTTTCAAGTTATGAATAATGTGGAAAAACTGTATTTCTCTGCCGGTGATAATTACATTATCCATTGTGTTAGGTAATTGTATCACAGGCAGAGGGGAGGATTTTGTGTGGGAGTGTCTGAGTGTATTGTATGTGTTTATTGGTTGTTTTCCAAAACCTTGTGGGTGGTACTAATGTGTAAGAATGTGTATATAAGAACAATAAACCCACAGCTCTGTCTGTTCCTGCTTGACCCTCAAAACGGAGCCTTGTCTCGTTCTTGGGGGGATTTATTGTATGCTGTTCCAGTTCGACTGCTAGGAGTGTAAACCTATTCGTATGGTTTTTCCTATTCGACTGTTTACAGCATTCGTATGTTTGAGAGCATTCATATGCTTCTCCGGTTCGGTGGATTGGTGTCTACAGTAGCTGCCTGTGTCTCTGGAAGGGGAAGATCTACTAAACGGCGGTTTAACCCTTTTATGCCTGGGGGTGCCGTTACATACATCAATGTCTCTAACCAGACAATTTTTAAATTAATAGTATCACGTATCTATGTGTCAAATTTACAAAGCGCCAACTTGTTGAGCTTAAACATAAATTTAAAAATCTAGGCAAAATAGCTTATTTGGAAATATTCGCCAACGTATTTTTGGTCACATTTTGTTGTCTAAAGCTTACATTTCTATTCAATTCTATAATTCAGTGTTTAACAAATATACCTCTGTGAATGAGGGGCCTACAACACATTTTCCATTTTACGTTGTACACATTATTATTTATAAAGCGGAAACACATTCTGAGGACGCTGTACAACTTAGGTAGCATATTTTCTCTTTTCCAAAATTTTGCCAAAACGTTGCATATCTTCGGCTTTCTTTAACCCCCTCACTTTTACTTTTCCTCTCTTCCCCTCACACCCAGCCATACTAAATATTTCAACATCAGCTGTTTATATATTTATAATGTTCAACTCTATTGTAAATAGAATTAGAGACAGTGCTTGTTCGTACAGGTTCCTGCTATATCCCCAGAGGTCAGTTAGTCTGATGATTTTTAACCGTAGCACTACCAGAGTCTCTAAGGCGACAGCCATACAGCGCATACAGTTTCTGGAGACTATTAAACTAAGCCTTAAAGCTATTTGTGTTTTGTATTCCATAGAGAGAGATGATAGCAATGCTTATTAATGCAAAATGAAGATTTAGCACTGTGTTCTGTAGCAGCATTATCTGAATCTGTTACCTGTTACAGAGTGTCTACATAGAAAGTGGAACTACTCCAGAAAAAGCAAGGACTTTTGCTTACTTGGGCTTAGATTTTATATTTTCATATGAATTAATATTTCTGTAAAAACTTTTTTTTTAAATTATTTTTTTCAAAACATATGTATTAAATACAAAATATAATCAATATATCCAAACATATCATTAAACTATTTTTATCCAAAAATATTAAGTAATTTGAAAAGCCTATCCAGAAAAAGAAAATATTGAGCTATTGGCGAGAAATTTAGTGGATTTATAGAACCATGTTTTTCCAAAAAGAATTAAGGAACAGTGAGATAATCAGCGGAAATGGTTGGAAATGGATATAAAATAGCATTTATTGTACTTATTTCTCTGTGTAGATTTGGATTAAGGTATTAATATAATAAAAGATAAAAGCCAAATAGTCGACTTTAAACAGCATCAAATTAAAGAGTGGGGAGAAAATGTTTTTCTTTATACTGCATCAAACCCGATATTTTTAAAGGCAAGAGCCCCCAGAACAGGCAACAGTCAAACTGTAGTCGATAAAGTAGCTAATACAATACAATGTTTGCAGATTGAAACGGCAATGTTCCTTTGTGTACGCATGATTTCTTTATAAATAATGCAGAGCACATACCACATCTGCTTTGTTCCTTTTGTGTCTGACTTTTTTTTCTTTTCATTTTTTTTATAGTTCTTCTAGTAACCCAGTTTATATATTCATCAATGACAAAGGGTTTTATATCTCAAAATTTACATTTTGGGTTTTATAACTGTAACATGCTTCTTTATGGGGCTTAAAGATCCGTACTCACAAGCAAATAAATATTGTCCAGGACTTGAAGATATATCATGAACCGGGAGGATTTAACAAATCTGATATCTACTCATGCATTCAGCACGTTGGAATATAAACTGCTGTTAGTTATATCTGGAAGTGCAACGGAAAATAATGAAATTTATATTGATAGGAGAAGATTGAAAGTTATAAAATAATCTAAGACAGATGTTCTCAACCTAGTCTAACCAATTTTTAAAGTATGTTTAATAACCCACAGCAATAGAATAGGTAAAATATCTAAATGTTGATCTGCTGGTGTCCCTTAAATGAACACTATAGTGTTAGGAATACAAACCTGTATTCCTAATACTATAGTGCCCTCGTGTGATTAGTTTCCTGTTTGCTGAAAAAAAGCTGGAAAAAAAAGTTTTTTACTTATCTTTTATTCCACTTCTCCTCCCTCAACATTTTTCTGGAGACATCACCTCCAGTGTGCTGGTCCAATCCAATGCTCCTCATAGAGGAGCATTGGGTACAAGATTTGCATACACAATGAGCACTGAATGCAATGCTTTTTTATGAACTGCCTTTTTTGCGTTTTATGATGTTCTACAAAAGGGCAATATTTGACATTGAAGGCTCAGAGTGACGGGGCCACTGCACACAGGCCACAACATTGAGAAGAAGTGTTATGGGTGGCTTTAGTGGTCCATTAAATATTGAGTGGCATCTCATATGTGGGTGAAATTTGTGCAATGACTGAATCAATCTTGGTGAGATTTGGGCAAGTGTTTTGTTTTTTTGAGGGCATATATTTGGTAAATCTATGTGGATGTATCTTGGATTGGGAAAACCATTTTACTCTCCTGTACACAGAGATAATAGGTAGTTTGATCCAAGTGTCTTTTGCTGAAAAGTTTTGCAACATGTAAAATAGGAGGACTCACTATTGGAATGTGCCTGCTGATTATACTGGTTTCCATGGTAATTGCACCACTTTTTGTTCCACATTTTGTTTTTTGCACAATTTTCAGAACATGACATCTTAATAAATCTCACTTTTCATTTTATTAATGCAAACGCCTATAAAAAGGAGGATTATCACTATTGTACTTTGCAAGGCCACTTAGGGATAGTAGGTAATGTCACCAGGTGCCTGTTGGGAAGGGATGTTGGGGAACACAACTTTGCTGCATGCCCCTTTATTAGGTGGTAGTGCAGTGGGATTGCATAGAATACCTGACTGTTCAGTACTAGTACGTATTTGTTTCCGTCTATGCTTTGAATGAGATCCTGAAGATCATCAGCTGCACTTAGTACATGGGTTAAGTGGACAGGACACATAATAGAAAGGTGGGATATGTCCTGACAAATAGCTACCTCTCTGTCAGTGTTTTCCTATCGGCTTAAGCCACTGGTATTTCTGACACCTAACCATGTTCATGAGTATGTGGTTGAAATAAATACAGATTTGTTAATCACAGCTCCTTGTGTTTATAAGACAACAACATTTGTAATTTTAAACAATCATAGAACTGAATGAAATAGTCTTCTGCATCCTCAGTTTGTTTTAAGTATACATTTATACACAGATGAAAAGACAAAGAACAAAATAAAATCAGATACAAACGCAAACAAAAAGATAAACAATGTATACAAAAAAACAAAAAACAAAACAAATAAAGGGCACATATATACTTAAGATGTATTAATATAGGGTAAACCTTTTTTCTAATGTGATATATTTCCTTTTTCAAAATGCCACGTCCCCGCACTGCACGTCTATTCACAAATTTTCTTGTAGAAAGAAAATTCAAATAAATGTATTTACAAAATCGTACTAGTTCCTTATAAGAGAGTTCCTAGATTCCTAGACACACAAATTCAATCTGTAGTAACCATAATGGCCACAAGGAGGAGGATGGCACCCCTAAAAACAGTTTAGGAATTAAATTATACATTGAACACTATGAGCAGTCAATGAGCACGGCACCTGTAAGTCTGTTTATCTTGTGCCATACCTCCAACCTCAGAACAGCATTCATGAAGTCTCCCCATAACCCCTATGATTTATTTATTTTTGCAATTTTTGCAATTTTAACACACAAATATAAAATCAAAGATTTCATGCAATGTGACCTATCTGAGCTGTAGAAAAAAAAAAGAGAGAAAAGAAAAATAATCCCAAGTGTTAAACAAATGTTAATTAAATCACACCCAAAATTAATTTGAAATATTAATGTGTTTGAATAAGATTTGTGCACAGCGAAAAAATTTGTTTCAGCTGAACCACTTTGTCCAAAAATATTTTTTTTGGGGGGGAGAGGAGAATTTTAACTATATGACGGATTAGCTTGTCTGAATTTCATTAACAAAAAAAAGATTCTGGAAAAATAAATCAGACAAACCAAGAGAGCATGACAATGGGTCAATCAGAGTACTGCTCCCTCCTGTCTCCCTCTATTGGCCTTAATGTTTGCAGTTATTTAAAAAAAAATACTTCCCCGCCTCACGGGCTATGAGAAGCTTGTGACTGGACCGCACGAGGCCCCAGTGGCATTGGAGGGGATGCAAAAGATCAGTCCTGGGAGCTTCATCTGGCGCTGGGTTCAATGTGAGTAAAAATCTGTTATTTGCAGGTTGGAGGGCAAATGTAGGGGAATACCTTCTCTATAGTGTCCAGTAGGGTATTTTACACTGGAAAGGTCCTCCCTCCAAAAGGGTTGGAGTAACCCTTTAATCAAAAAGGAAAACGTAGAAAAATAAAATGGGTCATACATGAATAAGGAATATATGTGTTATACAAAAATCTTTTTGGATTTATTAATTAAACTGCATTAACTAAATTTGCCAAGGACAATATATGGGAGTTTAGGGCCTTTTAAATAACAATCCAATCACATGTGTCACATTTTATGTTTGCAAGTGTTCCTTTTTTATTAAAGATCATTACATTTTCATGGTTTTACATGTATAAGTATTATTAAGTAGGACAACCTCCTTTCGCCTTATTTGGTGAGCGATTCCTTCTTTTTTCCCCATAGTTTTAATATTTAGCAGCACTAGAGAAAATGATACCAAATAAACATGCAGATTGATAAATTCATTACAACCACAGGTGGATGGATATTTGCGTTCACCAGAGAGACACACCACATGTAAACACTTGTCAAGTGAGAAATCATACTGGTGTGTTTTGATTGACAGCTCGTCAATAAAAAGCAGATAAAAATAATGGGCCAAAACCATAACAGAAGGCCAAATATTGGTGCAACTCATTTTGTATTGAAAAAAACTAAAACATTTTCTGCAAAAGAAAAGGGTTCAATGAGTTGTTAGGACATGGGTTTGAAATATATACTGCTTGGATAAATTAAAATCATTGCTGCCATGTGGTACACAAGCCTCCCCTGAAAATGTCAGTATGGTCATCTTACTCATAGACCGCATGTCAAAAAAGATATACCTCTAAACCGGAAAATCAGTAATGATTTTCCCAGCATTCTTTTGTGATCTGTCCTGGATATATAGCATATACTGTGGCTATTATATCTGCAGTCCACGTAGTGCAAGGTGAAATCTGTCATGTATGATTCTCAGTCAAAGAGTGATTGACAAATCAGAATGATGATCCATGATAGTAAGACACATAATTAGGTTGGTATTTGAAATGCATCTCTGTGCTAGACTTTCTTTGGGATAATAGTGAAATAACCCACAGCTGTGCCAATTGTCATAATATCCTTAAATAAAAACATATAATTCTTTCATTAACACAAATTAATCTACCGCAGCAGAGGCATTGTGATATCCACTTTCTTAATATGACTTTCTTTTTTCCCTTGTCACACTTTCATTAATACGTTCTTTGTGTGATCAGACGCATCTCTGTGCATTAGCATACGGGATTGATAACAACAAACATGACAACCTACTTTTTCAACCAGACAGCTACTAGAGGTCTCTGCTTTTACAAATGTAAGCATTGTCATTCCTTACAAATGAGAGTGTTTACATTTGTGAAAGAAATGGGGCAGAAGCCACAAGATGCAGTGATTTGGGTTCTTTGACTGTCCTTTGGGAATGTGAATTTGTCCCATTGTGAATGTGATCCAACTGAACACCATCCACACACCTCTTGTGAATCCATTGTGAATTTTAAATACATAAATGAGAAAAGGAAAGTAAAACAAGGAGTAGTTAGATTAAAAACAAAAGAAGGAAGGTATGTAGGAGAGGATAAAGGTCTAGCTGACTGCCTCAATGAATATTTTTGTTCAGTATTTATAGATAAAAATGGAGGAAAGGGACCACAGTTAGGAAAAGAGACAATTGAGTCATTTGTTACATGTGCGTTTACAGAGGAAAAGGTTGTATTTCAACTGTCAAAAGTAAAGACAAATAAGTCAATGGGACCTGATGGAATACACCCAAAGTTATTAAAAGAGCTTAGTGGTGTACTAACAAAACCATTAATGGATTTATTTAACCAATCATTGTAAACGGGAGTAGTCCCAGAAGATTGTAAGTTACAAAATGTTGTGCTTATTCACAAGAAAGGTAGTAGGGAGGCCAGTAAGCCTTACTTTAGTAGTAAGGAAAGTAATGGAAACCATACGATTGTTGAACATCTAAAATCACATGGATTTCAAGATCAGAGAAAACATGGGTTTACTTCAGGGAGATCATGCCAAACTAATCTTATTGATTTTTTTGATTAAGTAACTAATATAATAGATCAGGGTGGTGCAGTAGACATTGCTTACATAGATTTCAGTAAGGCTTTTGACACTGTTGTACATAGAAGGCTTATCACTAAACTGCAATCTTTAAGCTTGGATTCCAATATTGTTGAATTGGTAGGGCAGTAGCTGATTTACAGGCAACAGAGGGTTGTAGTCAATGGCATATATTCGAAGCATGGTCTTGTCACCATTGGGGTACCACAAGGATCTGTATTTGGACCCATTCTCTTTAATATTTGTTATTAGTGATATTGCAGAAGGTCTTGATGGTAAGGTATGTCTTTTTCCTGATGATACTAAGATATGTAACAGGGTTGATGTTCCAGGAGGGATAAGCCAAATGGCAAATAATTTAGGTAAACTAGAAAAACAGTCAGAGTTCTGGCAGCTGACATTTAATGTGGATAAGTGCAAGATAATGCATCTTGGATGTAAAAACCCAAGGGCAGACTACAGAACATTTGATAGAGTCCTAACCTCAACATCTGAGGAAATGGATTTTGGGGTAATTATTTCAGATGACTTAAAGGTAGGCAGACAATGTAATAGAGCAGCAGGAAATGCTAGCAGAATGCTTGGTTGTATAGGGAGAGGTATTAACAGAGAGAGGGAAGTGCTCATGCCATTGTACAGAACACTGGTGAGATCTCACTTGGAGTATTGTACACAGTACTGGAGAACGTATCTTCAGAAGGATATTGATACCTTAGAGAGAGTTCAGAGAAGGGCTACTAAACTAGTTCATGGATTGCAGGATAAAACTTACCAGGAAAGGTTAAAGGATCTTAACATGTATAGCTTGGAGGAAAGACAAGACAGGGGGGATATGATAGAAACATTTAAATACATAAATTGAATCAACACAGTAAAGGAGGAGAGTATATTTAAAAGAAGAAAAACTACCACAACAAGAGGACATAGTCTTAAATTAGAGGGGCAAAGGATTAAGCATAATATCAGGAAGTATTATTTTACTGAGAGGGGAGTGGATGCATGGAATAGCCATCAAAAGCTGAAGTAGCAGAGGTTAACACAGTAAAGGAGTTTAATCATGAGTGGGATAGGCATAAGGCTATCCTCGATATAAGATAAGGCCAGGGACTAGTGAAAGTATTTAGAAAATTGGGCAGACTAGATGGGCCGAATGGTTCTTATCTACAGGGGTGCCCAAAAGGTAGATCCCCAGATGTTTTCAAACTACAGCTTCCATGGTGCTTTGTCATTCTAAAGGCATGCAAAGCATCATGGGAGTTGTAGTTTGAGAACATCTGGGGATGTACCTTTTGGGCAACCCTGCTCTATTACTTTATTATGCTTATAACTACTCATAGTTCCTTCATAACCTAGGTATTTGCCACAAGTGATCACATCAACACCATTTATCTCGTTATCTAGAACCCATGCACTATAAATGACTACCAGAAGTATTTTATTTCAATTAAACTCTAGGGATGCATATCTCTTGCTCATTTAATGCTAGCTGTTAAATACTCCTGTCTGGCTTGTGAACTCTACCTACTTTTGTTTATCTCTGTGGCCCATGGTTAGGGCCGGCGCTTTCTATAGGCCAACTAGGTAGCTGCTTAGAGTGCTGCTGAAAGGGGGGCGCCGGCAGGAGCTTTACTACTCTGCTCATTTGGCCATCCCTCTATGTTTGAATAATTATACAAATCGTGCCGCCGGCCATGTTACTGGGAACTAGGGAGCACTTACATTGCTGCTGACTAGCGCCCAGTGTAACACTGGTCCGGCAGGATCCACTTCAGCCTGCTCAACCAGGCCCTCCACAAGGACTCCCATTGCTGCAACACTGCGAGGGCACTTCAATTTCTCACTCCTGCCCCTTGCCCTGTACATGGGGACAAGTGGGCAGGAGCATAGCAGGGGCAGCCAGGAACAGGGAAGCAGCCAGGAACACACAAAAAGCTGTGTTTGTCTGTATGGGTCAGTGTGTGTCTGTATGGATCAGTGTGTGTGTGCACGTCAGTCTGCATTCATCAGTGTGTGTGTATGTGTGTGTGTCAATCTGCATTCTTCAGGGTGTGTGCGTTAGTCTGCTTGGGTCAGTGTATGTCGGTCTTCATGAGTGAAGACCGAGGAGAGAGAAGAAGAGAGACAAGGTAAGCCTGCAATAAATATGCTATATACTTGCATTGTGAAAATAGCAATATGCTTACCATGGCTCCAATACAGAAAGGTTAAGGTAATCGCCTGGGAAATGGGGCGGCAACATTTTTTTTGCCTAGGGCGGCACAAGTCCATGCATTGGTCCTGCCCATGGTAAATGTATAATTGGAAGTTCAGAAAGACAGTGTTATGAAGCTACTTTGTTAAAGTGTCCAGGTTTCATTCTAGTCTACACTAATACCTGGTCCTAGCTGTGGTATTTTTCCTCAAACACAGCATCTGACCTCCATATATTTGCTGTCCAGCCAGCCATGCTGCATTTGTGAATAGAGTAAAAAGATAATGTGACACTCAAGCCAGTATTCGATATTAGTAAAAGATGTATTACTAGTTCCCATCACAAATCAGATTTAATATGAAGGATTGGGAGATAAACCTGCAAAATAAATATTTCCCAGGCGATTACCTTAACCTTTCTGTATTGGAGCCATGGTAAGCATATTGCTATTTTCACAATGCAAGTATATAGCATATTTATTGCAGGCTTACCTTGTCTCTCTTCTTCTCTCTCCTCAATACTTGTAGATCACTTCTGTGCCAAACTTGTTTTGAGTACAGATTTCGTCATCCTTAATCTTGCATGGACTGGGACTAAAAATCCACTTGGAGATAATTTTAATTTCTCTGGCCTTCTCTAGTCCTGTTCTTGTCCCCCATCCTGACCTTTCACTGGCGATTTAGTGGGGTAGCCAGGTTATCTAGCTGGTGGCAAATTTTCTATTTCTGCTCTGTGGTGGCCTTGATATGTGGGAGCTATAGATGCCCAAGTAGCATCCTGCTCAGGCCTTTGATAAATCACTATTGTGTGCAGTGAGAAGAGTTGTGAAAATGTGGCAATAGGCACCCTATCTCACTTGGTATAATGGAAGAAAGCAGCATGGGGATTGAGAATAACCAGAATCAACCAAGCAGGTGCTAAATGAAGTAAATAGACTCAAAGCAAAGATTCATGTACATCTACCTGTATATCCAAACAAAACAACAAAAATAAATACAAGTTCTTCCAAATACCAGATAGAAGAGAAAATAATCCAACTGAGTATAGTCCACAACTTTCTTACATCCAATATTCTTAATTACAGTAGGATGGGGCTAGGTCCACAGTCAGGTACATACAAATACAAAAGAAAAACAATCATGCAAATTGCTGTACGCAAAGTGACAATAAATTATGTGCAGCTAGAGAATGCTCACTCACATTTATTAGAGCTTATGACCATCTCTGGTATTTGTAGCATGCAGTGAAATATATCCAACAGCAGGTGGGTATTTTTTGTGTTTGCCAACCGTTGGGCCAATGGTGGATAACACACAGGTCCTCAAAAGAAAAGTAGCAGGCAATAACGTATTATTGTGAAAAAAAAGCTGTAAAAGAAATATAAAAAATACACTCACAATAAAAGAGCCCGTAACACAGGCTCCCCGAGCAATATATGTGGACACTGGGAAGGGTAAGTCCGCATAGACTGTAATCCTGCAGTTGTCTACATGTACGCTGGGGTAATTTCTGGAACAGGCCATAATGGCCGATTTCACTGCTGTGTCCCGGGTCACTGCAATAACGTCTCTGGGGAGTCCACTGGGGCGGTCGGTGCCTTCCTTATTCTGAAGGCTGCCATGAAGTGCGGTGAGTCTCCTTCCCCTCTTACCCCCATTGCCCATGTCACCTTGTGAGCAAAGTCCAGTAGGGCTTCTGGCCCACTGTTTCCGGTGCTCCTCGGATTCTGACATTTTTCCGGTGGTGTCTTGCCTCAAGTGATGCCACCATACAGGAGAGGCTTTGGACCTATTGTGTGAGTGTTTCCACTTGGGAGTGGGTGTCTTTCAGACATTGCTCCCAATTTTCCTCTCTGGACAATCTGCTACTGCAGCCTGGTCATTTTTGTCTGCACCCCAGCTAGGTCTGCCTTCCAAACTGCTCTTAGATCCTGGAGGAGTTTTTTGATGTCCCCTTTCGTAGAGGGAGAAGTGTCTAAGACTGAGTCTACCCCTAGGTATACTCCTCTGACAATTTGTGGCAATCTCTTGTCGTCCATGGAATCGCTGGAGTTGCTTGAGCCTTGTGGCCTCCCCGGCGCTATTTGTTTCGGGCCTGTGGTCGGTCAAAGGTAGTCAGTTGTCTGGGTGATTTACACTCTCTGGGCGAGCCTTTTTTTATGCTTGCGCCCCATTGCACTTTGGGGGGGTGTATAACGGACTCTGTGGGTTCTCGTTTGAGGTTTTGTCCTCAGCAATAAGGCCTCTTTTTTGGTGTGTGGAGCCAGAGCACCACACATGCACATCTGCTCTGTGTCTCAGCTAGCCACGCCTCCAGACAAAAAAGTGAAATCTAACTCACACTTTTTTGAGCAATTAGATTTGCTCAGGATGAACAGCTTTGGTGATATGATTCCCACTGAGAATTCAATGATTCCCAGCCACAGACAAATGTCTTCTTGAAGTGCCAGTAACAAAAGTTCAAAATACAACTAGGGCATGCATGTATGTATGTCTTTTGTTCCACATTAGTATTTGGGGCATCCACAAACATACTTAATACTTGATGGATATAAAGTTCCATTTGTTCATTTGCATGTGATGGCTTCTAGCAAGTTGCTGGATATAGTGGCAGAAGCCCTGCCTGTCACAGCAAGGGCGATCGTGACACTGCCCATTTCCACTGCAACTGTTATCAGGATTTGACTCCTCTGACTGAATTAGAATTTCACGGAAATATCAGCAAAATAAGTTGTTCACATCGATTCTTTATGAAAAACTCAAATGTGGCAGTTGCTTTAATACTTTTTAGTTTGTCTTGCGTTGTAAGCATTTCCTTCACGTATTTTATTCAATTGTTGGTACTTATTGTTTTGTTTAGAATATTTGCAAGATAGACTGTTGTCTAACAAGAACATATTTTTGTCCAATATCACTTTCTTTAACTTGTAGAATTTGCCCGCATTTTACTTTCTTTCACCAGTTCTTTATCACCTTTCCTTGTTCCTCTCACCAGCTCTTCTACATGTTTGCTCGCCTGTCTCCCCTGAGCCCCGTCACCTGTCCCTTCCATAACTGTCACTTGTTCCTCCTGTCACTCTCTATCTATATCCTGTGACACAGGGACACAGCTTAGCACAATGCTCCTGTATTTCAGCCATCTGTTCTCCCTGAGATACTTTGCCTGTTGTATTTTTTTTTTTATTATTGTTTCCCAGAGATTAGTGCACAATGTTCATTTACCCAGCAAGTTTGTTTCAGTGGCCAATTCTACGGGGAGCTGGGATTTTAAAGGGGAAATGTCATCGTGGCAGAGTTAAAATATAGTTCTTTATATTACTGAATCTGCTGCACTGTTACTAAAAGGTCAATTGTTTCTCTGTTTTCTCTCTTGCTGTCTTTTTATGTGCCATTTCTTTCATCACGTTCCGGTATCACTATAAATTTAACTTGTTCATAAAATTCACAATGCGGTATTGTCCTTAGAACTACGCTAATAAGTGACACGTCTCCCGTCTATAAATAAAGCGAACTTGAAAAATATATATTTAAATAATGGGAAATGTTTTAGTTTGTACTAATGGTAGGTGCCATGTCTCCACAAGCTTTAAAAATTTGTACACGTTGACTAGCAGTAGATATTGTTTTCACTAAATATGTCTTTCATTTAACTATAGCAACAAAATAGCTCATATAATACATGTATTGCATGATATTTTAATGGTTCCAAAACCTTGTGAGATTAAAGTTTTGAAGAATCCTCAAAGTTTAGTAGTTCTATTTCAACAGGTTTAACGCGTTTGAGCAGAATTATCATTATCACTAAATTATCATTAATCAACAACCCTACATTTTCTTACCTGCAGACCTCTCAGCCCCACAGGCATCTCACTATCAGAAATCGGGTTTTCTCCTCCTTCAAGTTTTTTGCTGTCAGAATGTAATTCTTGCCCTCAGTCTTCATGTCTCCGGCCCTCAGTCCACAGGTCAATTCTATTCAGTAATCTCTTTAGCAGGTCAATTTCCATCATATGGTGTTTTCCCCTGTCTACTGTTGTTTTATGTTTTCCATTTTCCATTCTCTTCCCATACTTTAATTTACCATGCTCATAATCTCTTTTACACATTTTCTTTCCATTCCACCTTTCCCCCATTTCCCCTTGCATTCCTCTCCTCTTACATAGTCTCCCAATTTCCTCCATTGCTCACCCAAGTTCTTGCATGCTTCATCAACCTTCAAAAAACATTTTTTTTTATTATTCCTCCAGCTTTTAATGGATATGGTCACTTTCTGTACTTTCTCTTATATATCCTCCCCTATTTAACCCATGCTGTTCCCACTCTTTTCCTTGTTCTGCCTCACTCGTATAATTGCTTTAATTCTTCCATACTTGTATACCCATTTTTCAGTCGTTCTCCACACCTCTCTTAGATAATTCTCTATACTTCCCCCATGTTCACCTACTCTGTCCACCTTTCTGCTATGCTTACTGTCTGTTGCCCGGCAAAATTCTACTGCTTCATTTTTATTTTGACATAAAATCAATTTAAAGGACCACTATAGTGCCAGGAAAACATACTAGTTTTCCTGGCACTATAGTGCCCTGAGGGTGCCCCCACCCTCAGGGTCCCCCTCCCGCCCGGCTCTGGAAGGGGGAAAGGGGTTAAAATTTACCTTTTTCCAGCGCTGGGCGGGGAGCTCTCCTCCTCCAATCCTCCTCTTCTCCTCCCATGCGGCTGAATGCGCACGCGCGGCAAGAGCTGCGTGCGCATTCAGCAGTCACATAGGAAAGCATTATCAATGCTTTCCTATGGACGCTTGCGTGCTCTCACTGTGATTTTCACAGTGAAGCACGCAAGCGCCTCTAGCGGCTGTCAATGAGACAGCCACTAGAGGAATTGGGGGAAGGCTTAACCCATTCATAAACATAGCAGTTTCTCTAAAACTGCTATGTTTATAAAAGAATGGGTTAAGCCTAGCTGGACCTGGCACCCAGACCACTTCATTAAGCTGAAGTGGTCTGGGTGCCTAGAGTGGTCCTTTAAGAGCTGAAGAGTACATATTCAATATACAATAGGTCACATTTAAACTGCTCGATTCTGCCATGCTTTCCCCCTACTCATAAATGCTTTTCTCTCCCATACTAATAATATTTTTTTTCATTTGCATTTAATTTATCTCGCGTTATCAAATATACAATATGACAGAAATGAAGGTAAAGATAACAGGAAAGAAAAAGGTATTTTATTAATTGACACTGTGGTCTCCAAAAGCACTTTGGCTCTCATGTCACATTATTATTAGTAGTAGTAGTATTTATGTAGAGCCAACATATTTTGCAGAGCTTTACAATGTTGTAAAAGGGGACATTTAACAATAAACGAGACAATTACAAAATGTTACAGGAATAATAGGTTGATGAGAACTTGTGAAAAAAATATATATTTTTTTTTAATTAATCATTATTGAAGCAAATTTTTCCATATACAACAAATATACTGCACCTTGCAATCAAATTCATGAGATATGCAGCAGACAAATAAATAATTACATAATTACATATATTATTGAACATATTACATCATTATACATCATCTAATTTTTTTAAACATGAAACATGACCACATAGTGTCCAAAAACAGATACAAACAAACAAACAACAACAACAAAAAAACCCCAGTAGAAATACCTATCACCCTATTCCGAGCAGGAGAATTACTAAAAAGAAAACTTAATAAAACATGTAACTGTATCCATATTAATATATCTCTTGACATTTTCAGTTCATTTTTAGTACACCATAAGTAAATTATGATTATATAGTTTTAGTATAATTCAGTAGTATTTTATATAATAATAAACTAT
This sequence comes from Pelobates cultripes, assembly GCA_933207985.1. Lineage (NCBI taxonomy): Eukaryota > Metazoa > Chordata > Amphibia > Anura > Pelobatidae > Pelobates > Pelobates cultripes. Next base: position 92,905,789 of record OW240919.1, read on the forward strand.
TATTAGATATGTCCAATATTAGTTTAATAAAAATAATCTAAATCAGAAGGAGTTTGTCCATATAGTCCCTTATATTTTTTTAACCATTCATAATACCAACCTTTTTTCTTCGATTTAAAAATGGTATTTTTAATCAAGTCATATTCCATTGAAATTTGGAACATGATTTGATTAATCAGAATCTGTTACTGAAACGGCTTTGATGATTTCCAATGTCTCGCAATAATAATTTTAACAGCAACTAAATAATGAGTGGCAAAACAAGTATCTTTTTGTATTTTAAGATTCCAATTGAGATGCATAAGAGCAGAAACAGCGTTTTCCAAAATTCTGTTGTCAGTCATAGTCGTAAAGAAATATTAAAAGCCCAAAACCATAGAGGTCTAACAGCAGGGCATGACCACCATATATGAACATATGTACCTGGATGACTACCACATCTCCAATAAGTAGGATCATAGGAATCATACATTCTAGCTAATCTAGTCGGAGTATAATACCATCTATAAAGAACCTTAAAGTGGCATTCAGACAAATTTAAACAGTGAATGTGTTTATTTAGTGACTTAAGGAGGCATCCCAATCTTCCAGAGGAATCTCCAGTTCCAATTCCTGTTCCTAGATCTTAATCAATTTATAAGGAGATTTCTTAAGACCTTCCAACATGGAGGCTGCAACAGATGTAACCTTTTTAATAGAATGATTACCATGTCAAAAATATTTAATGTACACCCTGGTCAAACAAGCTTACAGTAGAGTCTTCTGACTGAGGATCATGCAAATTATCAGCCAATTAATTTTCATCAAGCCAGGTGCAGAGTTCTGAAAATAAAACAAAAACCTCAAAACTCCCAACAAACGGCAAAACTCCATCAACTTATACACCAGGCCTTTCCAGCCAGTTGCCCTCCATATGTTGCTAAGCGACAACTCCCATGATTATTTTAATGAAACAGACAGCCAGGGAATCATGGGAGTTGTCGTTCAGCAACATCTGGGTGGGGGCGTAGTTTGGACAACCGTGCTATACACCATAACACCTCCTTATACCAGGGCCAGTTAACATAAGATGGAGCGGCAGATCCAGGCCCATGCTTATGGAATAGGCCTATGGCTTCACATGTGGATGTAGGGAAACAAAACTTGTGTGTACTGGCTGACAATTAAATTATATAAAGGACAACTATAGGCACCCAAACCACTTCAGCTTAATGAAGTGGTCTGGGTGCCAGGTCCAGCTAGGTTTAACCCGTTTTTTTTTTTAATAAACATAGCAGTTTCAAAGAAACTGCTATGTTTACCTATGGGTTAATCCAGCCTCTAGTGGCTGTCTCATTGACAGCCGCTAGAGGCGCTTCTGCGCTTCTCACTGTGAAAATCACAGTGAGAAGACGCCAGCGTCCATAGGAAAGCATTGAGAATGCTTTCCTATGGACTGGCTGAATGCGCGTGCAAGAAGAGGGAGGAGAGGAGGAGGAGAGCTCCCCGCCTGGCGCTGGAGAAAGAGGTAAGTTTAACCCCTTCCTTCCCCCAGAGCCCAGGAGTGGGAACCTCAGGGTGGGGGCACCCTCAGGGCACTATAGTGCCAGGAAAACGAGTATGTAAGCTGACTTTGCACTATGCAAATGCTCTTGCTGCTTCAGTCTCTCTAACTCTGTGGCATGTTCCCTCTCTTCTACACTCACTATATACACCTTTGCTCTGTCCCAGACTGTATAACAGGAGCTCCTGCCTGCTAGTAAGAAGGTTAGGAGTGGACCAGTGAGTGCTAGGGAACAGTCCTTTGAAAGCGTGGAGCGAGCGCATCATTAGATACCTTTAATGCCAAGCTCAGGGTGTTGATGGCATAGTGTGCCCTTAGTTGGCCAGCCTTTATGATTGGCAGGCAGCCTGACATGTATTCATGCCATGCTGACCTACAGTGAGGGAAAAAGTATTTTCCCCTGCTGATTTTGAAAGTTTGCCCACTGACAAAGAAATAATCAGTCTATAATTTTAATGGTAGGTGTATTTTAACAGTGGGCAAACGTTCAAAATCAGCAGGGGATCAAATACTTTTTTCCCTCACTGTAATTCCTCTGTCAGATTTTCAGGGGCATCTTTGCCCCTTTGGCCAGTTCTGGTTACGTGATTCGTGTCAGTGGCCCACCCTTGTACCCCGCCCACTAAAATCCTGCTTCACTGGACACTGCTGTTAGGGGGTATGGATTTACTCTAAAGATGAAAGCGAGAGATTAGCATAGGGTATGTGTTTTCTTAAAGCTATATCTTGTGAGTTTCCCTCAGGCACCACCTCCACCAGAGACGATTGGGAGGTATGACTGTTTTTAGTGTTTCTGTCAATACGATTCTATAAATAGGCCCATCATATTTGTCAGCAACAGGCCCACTGGGCTCTTAATCCAGCCCTGCCTTGTTCTTGGGGATAAAACTTGCACAAGTACTATACAGCCACTATCAACATCTCGTTTAAATAAAATAAAAAAACTGCAAGTAAATGGGAGTCATCAATAACATTTGTTTATAGTTGTTGATATGACAACAATGTCTGCTTTACACATGTGCAAATAGCTTCAGAAAACATCATCAGAGAATTAAGAGCATTTGTGTGTCTGATGTCATACAACCAAGAGCCAACACTAATCTTTCCAATTTGCTTGAATGGGAGACCAGGGATTATCCAAGAGAAACTGATTTCAGTAAATGTCATTGAGGTATTTGCATATTTTTATTTATTTAGTGCCATTTGCATTATCTTTGTGACAAATAAAGAAATAATATCCAGCAATATCCACAGATGATCAGACAGAGAGTGTATGCTGACAGCATCACTGCGCACCCAAGGCATTCACATACCTCCCAAGTGTCCCTACTTATGGAGGACAGTCCCTATTTTGGGCCCAAAGCCCAAAATAGGGACTGTTTTCTATCATGATGTCTCTTTTATAGGAGCTTACTGGATTATTCACTAAAGTCAATTATAAATTTAAGGCAAAAAAACAAACTGAAAGAGAATCTACAATCTACTTTTACTTTCAATTTATAGTTCCCTTTAGTTTTTAATCCTGACGGTATTCTAGTTTTATCATACCACGCTTCCACAGCAATAAAACACACGGTAATGTGCCTTAAAACTAGAAATCAGTCTGTGTAAATAAGATACATTGTTCTTAGTCTAAATTACATTTTAGCTGCATTATTTATTAGTAGTAAGCCATCTAAAATTTCTTGTAACTGCCCAGCCCCTAGCCACACCCCTATAAATAAAATGCTCTTTTTGTCCATTTGAAATGTTGGAAGGAATGCAATTGGTGGCAGTAAAGTGATCTCATTTGTATGCAAATAAAATCAGACGCTGTAGGTCGTACTCAGTGATTGTTAGTGACATAGGCAGGATGCATGCTTCACACACACATGGAGGGAAACCAAATTACCCTTTGGTGTTGTTGGAGTGTATTTAATCACAATGTTCATGATTTTAAGCATGGTTATAAAGGCCCCTAAATCACTTTAGCTTACTGAAAAGCTTTATGTGAGAGAGTGTGTCCTCTTTTTTCATTTTACAAAAGTGCAGATTTCATTAGAAATTGACAGATTTATGAATTTACCTGGTTACACCCCCTGGCTTTCAAGCAGACAGCCGTTCCTGTTACTTCCTGGTTTGGTTAGCTCAGTAAACCCAAGAGGAAGTAATTGCCCAGAGCACCTGCCATGGAAAGACTTCTCATTGCATATATTGGGAAGTCTGTAATTGGACAGCTGTGGAAGTCTGGATAGGGTTATTCACACCCCTATGAATAAAATGCATAATTAAATGCATGTTTGTTTTCATTGGTGAACAGTAATTTTCTATTCTGTATTTGGGCAGTGGAGTGTACCTTTAATACAAACATACAAAATGAAGCCCTGTGCTAAAACTCCCACTACTCCTGGGCAGCGGCAATGACTACAGTATTCATCAGCCCAACTACATAGAACAGAAACAAAAATTACCTGCACTCTATCCCAAATCCCTGTGCAAATTTAAATGACTGGAGTTTTTTAGCATCAGTCCAATGGCCATTTGTATGAAGAGGTTAAAATCGAATTCTGGGAAATAGTCCTCTTAATTTTCATGCTCCTTCTCTTTATCTGGCGTACTTAAGGAAGATCTCGGTTAATCGGCCAAATTCCCTTATGAGACATGTTTCATTTATTTGTCCAGTTCTCACCTCCAAGCCTTAAAAAATAAAAAAGCAACATTTAAACGAAATCCCATAGTAATAGCCAGAGATGCAGAGGAAGCTGAACTTTCTTTCAGGGGAAGACAAAAAAACATATTAAAGACATAATGGGTGCTGTGCTGCCATATTTATATTCTAAATATTGTCAGTGAGTGAAAATAATCATAATAATTAAAATTTTATTTTGTTGGTTCAAAAGCAACATGTTTAGACTAAATGAAGTTCCATAAATATATCTTTAACTCTTTCAAAGCTATGAAATATGATCATTTAATTTAAACACGTGATCCACATGATCATTTCTCCTAACATTGGTAGGTAAGGATTTGGAACACAGATGGGCGGGCTTGAGGGAACTTTACCAGTGACACAACGTGCATCACTGTTGACATCCACACTAAAATAGAGAGTCAGTCTTGCGTCAAGCACGCCACGCTGACTGACAATCTACCAACCATCCTCCATTGTTGAATACCACACAGAGAGCACTGCTGGAGCTTTCTCTGCAAGGTCCTCGTTCCCATAGGACAGTGCAAGTATGTCTAATAATACTCTCGCTCTGTGCTGTCCGGGGAAATCACAAACACAACTTACAAACAAAATCAAGGTGGCAGGACAGGAAACTAAAATAGGGACTATCCTGGCAAAATCGGGACAGTTAGGAGTCCTACATCTTGGTTAGAGCATATTTAGGACATTATAAAGTTTCCTTCTCTACCCTGTGGGTACACATGCTATGTATTGATGATCTATCTCCTAAATACGTTTTAGACTGAAATGCAGGCTAATCTGTTTTATACAAAAAACGCTATTCAACATAGAGAGTGGATCCTCTGGTTCTGCTTTTATCCATTTGGTTTGTAAATCATATTTGTACTAAGTTCTGGTGCATTGAGCTGTTTATCTGTAGTATTAGACATTTACATACATAAAATCTGTTGCATTCTTACAGTTTCGATTACGTTCTGTTTCTTCATTTGCTTCAGACAGCACTATTTTAGTAGTCACCCAGCATTATTCGTATTTGGTGTTTTGTTCATGCAATGTAAATGTGTTGTGTACTCTAGGTTTTAGTTTTTTGTTTATTGTTTTTTTTTTATTTCTTTAAATCATTCACATATCAGTCTCTTACAAAGCAAAATGAAAAGAATATAATCGTGTGTTCATTCTTTTGTGCAATGGGATATGATCTGTATGTACAGAGTGGGACCAGTCTATTATTAAAAAAATAAATAATAATAATAAATAACTCAGATACACCTAAATTAAAATATATATTGTCGGGGGGCGGGGCCTGACAGCAGAGCCGAGCAGACGTGTTTGTCTGAGGCTCTAGCACAAATAAGCCCAATCTGTTGCAATCCACACTGACAGAGGCCAGAACCGGACTTAATCTGTAACCCAAATGACACAGGACCGGGGGAGCTATAAGGAGATACCAAATATGTGGTGTAATTCACCGGACCCACGAACCGCAGAAGCCACAAACGAACACTTCACCATCAGTGAAGCACCCCTGTGTTCACTGTGAGCACCCCCCACAAAGGGTGTCACCGGCAGGCACAACAGGGGGAAACCCCGAGCGGCAAAGCAAAGATCATCAATGCGGCCGAAGCGCCGACCCCCTGCAGCTGCTCCGAGGGCACACCCAAGTCTACCACATCGAGAAGCTGGGAATCAGCAGAGACCTCTGCGACCGCATGACACAAGAAACGGGCAGCACAACAAGGGGCAAAATACCTCCACTACCCACTGTTCAAGCGGACTTGATCCTGCGAACCCGAGGTAGCAAGGTATGCAATTACTCCCAATATGCCCCGGCGTGGTACATTGGCCCAGACAAGGGCCACAACACTTCAACCTGCAGCACATAATCTGGCTACGGGACTTTGTGAACCCTCGGGCAGGTGTCAGCTAAAATGTCCCAACCGCAAGAATTCAAGGGCCACCCACCCCACCCATGGTCAACCAAGGGATATGGCGTGCAACCTCCACAAAACGAAAGCTATCCTGCTTCTTACCATCTGATGTCTCTCTTTGTAAATTACTAGTTGAGTTTACTTAGTTGATGCCAGTGTGTTTTTATCACAACACTTAATGTACCCCCAGTGACATGCTCGTTATCCCCCAACACTACACTATAGGACACTGCACCCTTGGCGTTGTTTAACATAGATATAAGGTACAATACTACCACCATGTCTATAACACATGTGCATATTAAGCTCTCTCTAACTCATTACAGTAAATGCAGACCACATAGAAGCACATAGCCTGGGACTAAATCCCATGAAGCTCGGACACCTCACATCGCGAGATAATTCTTAACCTATGTCACATTCACAACACTCGTTTAATCTCGCAAGCTACACTCATATAGTCAGCCGGAATAGCCTGATATGTTTATTACTTGATATGTTGTCGCACCACTGACTATTATCTTGTTTTCTCTTGATAACCCTTATGCAAAAATGTGCACCGATTTACTATGTCACAACTGTTATACTGTTATGTCTATTTCAATACATGTTACTGCTGTTGTGCCACAACATGAATGCTTGTTACATTAACCCATGCACGAAAAATAAACAATTTATAAATATATAAATATATATATATATATATATATATATTTATATATTGTCTTCTGTTTGGCAAACTGTTTCAGAAACTGTGCAGGTATCTAAATTACCAGTAACAACACAGTATTTCCTATCTCTAAATGAAAGTTTTCCTATGGGGATTTCGAAGATGCTGGATGTCTTTAATGCAACGTGTGAGAATGTCCAGCATCATTTCACAGAGTTAAACTGACAAAAGAGGACAGGGAGGGACACTGCACCCAGACCACTTCAATGAGGTGAAGTGGTCTGGGTGCCTAGAGTGTCACTTTAACACTGTCTTAAGTTGAAACAGGATTGGTGGTTGAACTTGTTTATATGTTCTAACCACTGATTCCTAGTTTTTATCATATTGTATGTTCATTCAATGCTAGGTTTGAATTCATGCTTTCATTTTGAAATCTTATTCCCTAAACTGTTACCTTTCTACTACTACTCTCGTCGCCCATGTTCCATTGAGATTGACTAAGAAGCTGCTGCTGTAGCATATCTGAGGATATAGATACTATGTTGTACATGGTACATTTATCAGTGAAGGTAGAATCCTACATAGAGATTGATATCCTACGGACCAATGACATAAGTTCCTGTTGCTGGGGAAGAGGCGGGGGGCTGACAATCCTTTCAAGCATTAAACATGCCACACAGCTTATTGGGTATCACAAAGAAAGACGCATTTCATATTTTTGTCCAACAATACTAAACACTTCTCTTCTCCTGACTCACAGCTGACTTCATTTAACTGGGGATTTAAAGGCTTACCTTTTTTTTTTTTATAGGCTGACATTTATTCCATCAGCCTCCTGGTTATTCTCATCACATGCATTTCTCTCTGTTTTATTGCTGTAAATTATACTTTGACTGCATACTATTGGACGCTGTTCTTACTTCATTCCTATTCTTTCATGGTTAGATAACAAACATTTATTTTTTAAGTATCCCTATGCTTTCCTATGTCTAGTGAGATGGGTTACCAATAATGTGTAATATATGGCCACCCTGGTTATATTCATAATCTGTCTCCACAGAACGTTGATCTTTTGTCTACTCACCCCCATTGTTTGTACTTGCTCACAAAATTCATGTTTGTCACTTTAACTGCCCCAGAAAAGTACTTGCATTTCCATGAAATATTTTTTGCTTTCCTATAATTCTCCACTTCACGCTAACTCTCTCTCACGTTTTGCTCTGCCACTTCCACCACTTACTCTCTGCAGTTGTTCCTTAGTGCCCCCTCTTTCTTGTCCCTTACCACATTTAAGTTCTCTGGCTGTTTCTGTTATTTAGATGTCTTGATGAGGATGTTCCCTGTTTCAATTTGTAAATCACTGGGTTTGTTTATAGAATTCCATTTTTTTTTAACTGTAAATTGGGAACAGATTATCTTTTGCCTTAATCCTGATGTCTCAATTTTTCACTCCATAACTGGATTTGTCAAGGGAGATAAGACTGGGGGATGGTTATTTAGATTTAAGTCCTTTTTTTAGCATACGTTGACATTACTTGCCGGACCGCCATGCACATGTCTCTTGCTCACTGCTGTCTAATCTCCTTCTGCTGCACAAATCTTTATGTAACCATAGAAAAAAAAAAGGAGAGAATCGGCTTATTCGATGCATCCCACCTTTGATTCAGAATATCCTTTAACAAGAAAAAATGTATCACATGGCTCTCACTAACCCACATAGTTTTGCTTTAAACCAATCTTTCTCAAAAATAGTCTTCCCACTTTCATATAAATGAACTGAAGATATCTTTGCATAAAATCCATTACAATTTTAACTGCAGACTCAACAGCTTACATCCATATGCATACAGTTCTGTGTTTAATGTATTGCCGCTATCTTATAACTAATTCAGGTTTTATTTTATTTTTTTAATCTGCTAGATTTGCTTCATTATGCACATCTGCAAATTTGTGGACAACTCATTTCCATATTCGCAACATATCAATATAATTGAGCTAAATGTACTATTCTTTTCTTAGAGACAGGGAGATTGAAGGACACTGTAGAGAAATACCGCTGCCGGAAATATGTTTGTGGAAGCACAGAAACGAATTAGATACATAAAATACATATATACATCACACGCATAAAAAAAGATCAAGGTGCAGTTAGGAGTTGGCATTTTATACAAAGAGGAAATACTAAATCCTGGTTGTCATAATGAGTAACCAGTATTTCAATACAAGCCACTAGAAGTAAAGACTAATTAATCATCAGATGGATACAGTGTGAATATATGTTGAGCATCTAAACTTAATTCCTGGTGCGGAGAATTATCACAACATGCAAAGTAACGTTTTGACTACTAAGTGGTTTTCCTCAGCTTTGTGGTCAAATCTTTGCTTTGTATGCACCAGGATACATGGATACGTTATTAACAAATTACTTTGTTTGTTACTGGATATAGTACACTGGCTTGGGTAGAACCGTGTACCCTTGATGGTAGGTGCGTTCCATCACTATTCTCATACCATTGAAATTTGTCCTCTTAATTTTTACTCTGAAAATCCAGTGGCCATTGGCAAAGGTATCAAATTAAAACCCCACAAAAAATAAAGTAGTACATTCTCCTATGCTTTAGAGTTCCTACCTAAAGGGGATAGAGACTGCCTCAAATGAGCACTTTGATAGACTTGCACAGAAAACTGATTAGTGTCACTCAATGATTCTACAGACCTGGCACTTATGCAGTCCTTTTGATAAGCTGAAAGGTGCCTTATAAAATAATTCCCCTATCATTAATGGCAATAGAATTAATGTTCTTTAAATACCAGTTGCATGAATAGCTGTTTGTCATACATTTCTTCTAGAATGGCTTCTTTCATAGCTTCCTGGACATCAACTGATTTGCATATGACATGATTGCTCTGAGACCTTGATTCATTTAGAAGAGAAATTGAAATATTTTAGGATGTTTATACATAATTTGTAAACACTGACATTTCTAGTAATATGTAACAGCACACTTGACTAGCCAGTGGAGCTAGCAATTGCTATTACATTATACTGGCTCTTAAGCCACTACAGCTCATACGGTTATTGAATTACTGAAAGGAATACTCCAAGCCCAATAACAACTACACAATTTTGTAGTTAGTGGTTATGGTGTTATCAGTTTCCTGGTACCCTACTATTTTAAGTAGTGAAACAATTTTAGAATGGTGTGACTTCTTACTTGGAGTCCAATGGGCGCTCCTTCCCACCTGCATTACTTTCACCAAAGAGACAGAAGTTCGTAAGTAGGAACTTCTGTTAGCTCTCTTGAGCTAAGCCCTTCAGTGTTAATTGCTCTCGGCTTATCAGCTTATGAGCTAGCCCCTGCAGCACCAGGCTTAGATAAGGCAGAGAGCTCTATAGTGGAAGTAGTGTATGAAGGGTATGGCGTCCAAACTCTAAAATGATTTGACTACTTACAGTGGGGAGATGTTGGAGCAGGCCATGCACCACAGCTATAGTGGTTGTGGTGGGTTTTTTATTTATTTTTATTTATTTATTTTTTTGCAGTGCATGTAGAATAACAAACGTGTACGAGGTACCCCAAAGGCAATCCTCATGCTTTTTAAACATCAGTAACAATGAGGTAAACTTTGTACTAACACAATTTTTTGTTAGGTAGTGTGGCACAACTGCGCAATGCTAGAGTAACAGAGGTTGAACAGTAGCATGAGGATTCCACAGTTTTGTATATATGTGTATAAATCAAGCTTGGCTGAGCAGTGTTCGTGTTAGAGTAGGTGAAATAAAACCAATGATGCTCCTCAACGCTAGTTTAGTAAAGGTAGTGTGGTCGTGGAGTTGTAGCTCGTTTTACAGTGTATCAGAAGTTGGTCTGTGTGTGGTGCCTGGACATGCTGCAAGGTACTACAGAATAGAAAACATTGTGATATCTCGCCTATTAGTCAAGGTCTAAACATGAATATTAACTGCTTGGTCAGGGGTTAACTGTTCGTTGTACCATCAGGATCGTGTTTTATCATTGTTGGCATTTTTACCACAGGTCCATGCAGTGTGGCATAGTCTATTCGAGACTTGTATGAGGCTTCTGAGTCTGGGTATTCAGCTGGTTGAGAGTTATAGACAGTCCAGGTTATAATTACCCTCGTGAAGCAGTGTGGTAGGTGCTTTAGCCTATACCCAGCGCTGGAAGAACCCTTGGGCTGTTACTAGTAGCCCCTTTATGGTGGTCGTAGGGCCCAGGTTTTCCGCATTGGGGACCAGCTCCGACAACTCTCCTCACTATGTGCTGCCTCCCATTCGCTTGTGTAGCAGGTTTGGTTGGGGAGGGGTTCTTGGTGTTGCGCTGGTAGTTAGGGTTAAGGTCCGATGCTTTATTAGTGTGCGTCTCTGGATTGGAGTTCCTGGCGTTGCTTGCATGCGGGCGGGAGCATGTGTTCTTGAGGCCTGGTCCCGCCTTGTGGCCCTCCAGTATCTATTTTGCCTAACGGCCATCTTGGGTGCTTGGGAGGCCTGTTGGTAATACCTGCGTCGCTCTGCTGGTCGCACCCATGAGGCCACCAGTAGGTCCTCTTGGCGGTGAGACGTCCCTCGGCTTTGTAGAGCCACCCTGAGGCTAGTGCAGATCCGATTTAATATTTCCATTGGAGACATGTGCGCCTTGGGGCAGATACTCTGCTTTCTCAGCTTAGGTTGGGCGGCTATTTTGGCAGTACCTCGTGGGTGGTTCTGGTGTTTTCAGTGATGCCTTAATGGGAAAGGCATAAGAGAACAAAAGTCATGAATATTTTTTTAGGTTAAACTCATAACTTATTTTTGAGTATAAAATAAAGGTAGAAGCTTTCTATTATATGTCAAATTATTGACTTTTATTGGTAGGAAATTAAATATTGTGTTATTCTATATGTCTCCTATAACTTCTTAAAAATGGGATATGGTTTATGAATCAAAAGCTATGAAAAGAAACCTTTGTTTGGTGCTGTGAATTGTGGATTGCCCCTGTCTCTTAGGAGCGATCACCTCTTATCACCTGGGACACTGCATCTGGAGGAAAATATGGGAGCCCTGTCACCTTCAAGGATTAGTTTTTGTTATTTATTCTTGGTTGCCATGGAGCCAGAATGGAGCCAGACAAAGTCCTACTGTGTGAAGGTGAACACCAGAGAGTTTTGGATGAAAATGGGTGCATTAATTAAAGAGATTGTAAAAAAGGCTGGAAAATGTCAATTAAAAGACTATGAAAGGGACAGTAGAAAGAACACAAAGAAAAAAAGTTAATGAAGCATGAGGTGAAAGAAAAAAATTAACAGGGTTTAACAGAAGATGCTCTGAAGTAACTGTAGTGTAAAAAAGAGATTGTGGAAGTGAAGAATCTAAAGGCCTAAGTGAGAAAATGAATATGTTCACCAGGGGTATTCAACCTTTTAATAACTACCGCCCACCTTTGCATCTTTGTTGATGGTAAAATTTCCTTATCGCCCACCAGTGCCACAATGACTAATTTTATAGTGCAAGTGAGATTTTTAATTATTTTTTTTAGAAAGTTTTAAAAAAAAATAATAATACTTAAATGTATTTGTTTATTTTTCCTATTTTCTATTCTACTTTTTTCTAAGTGTGTGTGAAGGGTGCTGTGTGTGTGTGGTGCAGTGTGTGTGTGTGAGGGGTGCAGTATGTGTGTGAGGGGTGCAGTGTGTGTGTGAAGGGTGCTGTGTGTGTATGTATGTGTGTGTGTATGCGTGTGTGTGTAAGGTGCTGTGTGTGTGTATGTATGTGTGTGTATGTGTGTGTGTAAGGTGCTGTGTGTGTGTGCTTGTGTGATAGGCGCAGTGTTTGAGAGGGCATTGTGTGTGAAGGGTGCAGTGTGTGTGTGTGAGGGGAACTGTGTGTGTGTGAGGGGTGCAGTATGTGTGTGAGGGGTGCTGTATGTGTGTGAAGGGTGCAGTGTATGTGTGTGAAGGGTGCTGTATGTATGTGTGTGTGTGTGTGTGTGTGTGTGTAAGGTGCCGTGTGTGTGTGTGTGCTTGTGTTATAGGTGCAGTGTTTGAGAGGGCATTGTGTGTGAAGGGTGCAGTGTGTGTGTGTGAGGGGAACTGTTTGTGTGAGGGGAGCTGTGTGTGTCTGAGGTGCAGTGTGTGGGGGGAGGCAGTGTGTGTAAGGGGTGCAGTGTGTGTGTGGGGGGGTGCTGTGTGTGTGATGGGAGCAGTGTGGGGTAGTATGTATGTGAGGGATGTAGTGTGTGTGTGTATGTAAAGGGTGCATAGGGTCTATGCTGTGTGCAGGTGGGTGAGATGTGAATATCTATCTTAATGTCTCCCCCTGCTTTCTTCTTACCTTTTTTCAGGGAGGGGGAACATAATACTAGAAGCCCTGATTGTCCAGTAGTGATATGTTAACTTTAGCCTGCAGCTCCTCTGGCTGCAGGCTGACTCTCCTGTAACTCCTGCGAGCACAGCACCATATCGGAGTGTTGTCATGGTAACATGCAGCAATGCTCCTACAAGCCTGCTCGCAGGAGGAACACAGAACTTCTCAGTCTCTTCCCTCCCTCTGCTGGAACTAAGAGACTCTGCTGGAACATATGTCTTTCTGAGCATCTCTAATCCAGAAAGCCCCATGAAGACTGCATACGCAGGGTCAAGAACCAACTCATACTAGGGTTTAAGATCATAGTGATAGATGCCTATCTATCTGATGGATGACTCTACCAGTTGCCAAATATAGTTAAGGACACATGAGTGGTTATCAGAATGTCACTCTGGAGGTTTACAACCCTAAGTCATTCATTTTATTACTAAAGTAGGGTATCGTTCTGATCAACAGAGTTCCATGCCCTCTAATACCAAGGTGAATCCTGTCAACTGAGAAGGTGATTTATGAAAGTAATTATAAACTTTAATTACCAACCACAATGCTCAATAAAACATCTTCTACCTGAAATAGTTCTAGTGACACATTGTTATTTCTGTCCTACACTAGAACTGACAAAGCTCATTCATTTCCCTTCCAACAAGATTAAAGTGCTGGGTATACCGGAGGGCACAAAACCACAATGTACTCTTCCTTTCGTCTTGGAAAACAGGGGTAAAAAAGAACTAAAAAATATTTCATTCGAGAAGTTTTCGTAAATTATGTGGTGCTAAATCCTAGCCATATTTATCAGTAGTTATTGCTCTGCTGACTAAGTACATTTTCCCATTTCTTTAGTAACGAACATTAATTTGTTTATTTTTTTGTACGTGTATTATCTTTTGTGAGCCAGTTTTTTTTTTTTTGCTCCAGAACATAGTGGAGTATGGGACATACACTGATCAGCCACAATTTTAAAATCATCTGCCTAATATCGAGTATGTCCCCCTCGTGCTGTTAAAATGGCTCTAATGTGTCGAGGTATGGACTCCACAAGAACTCTGAGCATACCCTGTGGTATTTGATACCTCCATGGATCGGATTTGTTGTTCCATCACATCCCACAGATGCTCAATCAGATTACGATTTGGGGAATTTGGAAGCCAAGACAACACCTTGAACACTTTGTCATGTTCCTCAAACCATTCCTGAACAATTTTTGCAGTTTGGCAGGGTGCATTATCCTGCTGCCATCAGGGAACACGATTGCCATAAAGGGGTGTACATGTTCTGCAACAATCTCTAGTTACGTGGTATGTGTCAAAGTAACATCCACATAGATGCAACGTTCCAAGGTTTCCCAGCAGAACTTTGTCCAGAGCATAACACTGCCTCTGCTGGCCTGCCCGCTTCCCATAGTTCATCCAGCTGCTATCTCTTCCCCAGGTAAACGATGCACACGCAGCAGGACATCCACCTGATTTAAAAGAAAATGTGATTCATCAGACCAGGCAACATTCTTCCATTGCTTCATTGTCCAGTTCTGATGCTCACGTTCCCATTGTAGGCATTTTCAGCTTTGGACAAGGGTCACCCTGACTGGTTTGCAGCTACGTAGCCCCATTCGCAGCAAACTGTGATGCACTGTGTGTTCTGACATCCTACTATCATGGTCAGCATTACGTTTTTCATCAATTCGAGCTACAGTAGCTTTGAGTGATCAGATCAGGTGGTCTAGCCACATGCATCAATGACTCTGACGCTGATTCACTTGTTGTCCTTCCTTGCACCACTTTTTATATATTAACTACTTCATAACAGGAACACCCCACAAGACTTGTAATTTTGGAAATGCTCTGACCCAGTCATCTAGCCATCACTATTTGCCCCTTGTCAAAGTCACTCAGATCTTTTCGCTTATGAATTTTTATCTGCTTCCAACACATGAAATTCAAGAACCGACTATTCACTTGCTGCCCAATATATCTAACCCATTTACAGGTGCCATTGTAAAGATTTAATTAATGTTATTCACTTCACCTGTCAGTTGTTTTAATGTTGTGGCTGATCAGTATATAACAAGCTGCAGAACCCAGACTATTAAAGGTAGCAATGCAATAGTTAATCTTAGTAGTAGCTTGATTTAACATTGTGTCTTAACACTGCCTAACCAATGCATTGTACATTGATGTCTTGATTATCCCCTGCAGTGTTTGTCTTTGAAGAAATCTCCTTTCATCTGTATTCTTATATAACGTGGTGTCCTGCCTTCTCTTCAATAGTCCATCCCCTCCCTTCAAAAAAAAGAAATGTGGTGCTTTTTGTTTAATAAGATCAATTATTGCCTGAAAACACTATTCTCATCTTTAGATCGTTACACATTACTAAATCTTATTTCTGGTATTCGCAACTGCACCAAAATTTAGTTTAGATTGAGTGGAGGATGAGTGGGTGTCAGGGGTGCTAAGGACCTCATCTTCCATCATAAGAGAGGGTTTTCTAGTTATAAAATATTTTTTTTTTTAAATCTTTTTTCTGTGTATTAGGGACATGGAAATATCTATTACAGAGTACAGGCTGCTTTAGGCTATGAATCTGTGAATGGGAAGGAATAAACTCCGAGTGGCTTTGATAAAAAGGATTACCAGAACAAAGGGTCTGCTAAGTCTCCAGTAAAAACCCGGAAAATACATGCTGAAGATTACACTAGGTGGAATTTGATGCAATAACATAAATACGAGGAAAATGGCTGCAAGGTGTGCCTGTGTGTATTCAAAAAGACTCTTGCAGGGAACCACTTAAACTCATGTAGGAAGTCATTATAACTACACATGCCGCCTAATTTACTATTTTCATATGTAGTACATAAACAGAAGCAGTATACCAAGAAAAAGTGGGTGTAAATGACACACTTGGGTAAAATACATTTACATCTGTGTTTAAATTTATTTTGAAGTGACTAAAATAAATATTTATATGCAAATCCCTAGTGTACATGAACACATAATTAAATGCATGTGGGTGCATATAAATAAATAGATGCTTGTCTGAAATGTTTTCCTGAGCTAGACTAACTGTCTTCTGATAAAGGCTGTGACCGTTGCGGGGCATGGACTCTTAGGGTAGACAGAGGACAGAAGAAAAGGAACCAGGTCTGTCTGTCTGTCTGACTGTCCTTTTTATGGAAGGACTGACTCACTTTGTCCTTTAGAGTAGAGATACAGAATTATACAATCAATTATCCGAGTACTCAACTAATAGGAAGAGATTCTGTCTCTGGAAATTACCCATACAGCGTAATAGTTTGCACAGGGAGATGTTGCCCTCTCAGAAGCATTTTAAATGAGTTTTAGCTCACTTGGGCCATTGCAGAGGAAACATTTCCGTGAGCATTATCAGGCTGGTTTCATCCACAGAAGCAGCCAAGATAGAAATTGACAAGCAAATTGCTGCATGAAAGACAGTATGATAGCATGATATCCCTATAGGCAAAGCCAGCGTGGGGCTCACGTCTAAGTTTCCATTTAAACTTAGGATGTACTATGGAAATATGCAAAGGTCAAATATGTGTAAGAGACACTGACAGAGAACAGACAGATTCCTAAATGTTGATTCTGTTTATGACTGCATGAACAGAGCCCTTCTTACATACAGCTGTGCAAAGCCACAAACCTTGTGTATTACATGCAGAACCATCACTAAACCCACTTTTCCAATAGCACATGTGTCAAGATCTCACGCATGTAACCACTGCTGATTAAAACGGACATAATCTGCAATGGCCATGCTACCAGCAAATGTCAGAAATGATCATATAGAACTACCGAGAACATGCTATCACTTTGAGATCGGGCTCCTATCACTCATACAACTGCCTGAGAGAAATGGGAGTTTGTGTATATATATATACATAAAAATATGGACATGTGTTTGACGTTTTGACCCATTCGGATCTTCCTCAAGATCGAAATTATATATATATATTATGTTTTTCTGCTCAAACGTGTACTTCTATCTCTAAGCTAATTACTGCTGAATAGTGATGTCCCGAACGGTTCGCGAACGGTTCGCCGAACGGTTCGCGAACCGTTCGCCACGAACGGTTTGCCACAGACTCATCATTGATTAAACTTTGACCCTGTACCTCACAGTCAGCAGACACATTCCAGCCAATCAGCAGCAGACCCTCCCTCCCAGACCATCCCACCTCCTGGACAGCTCACTAAGAATGCAGCTTCACAATGAATGTAAAATGGATGCTGTCCGGGAGGTGGGAGGGTCTGGGAGAGAGGGTCTGCTGCTGATTGGCTGGAATGTGTCTGCTGACTGTGAGGTACAGGGTCAAAGTTTACTCAATGATGAGTCCGTGGCGAACCGTTCGTGAACCGTTCGCGAACCGCCGGCGAACCTTTCGGGACATCACTACTGCTGAACAATCTACCTTATATCCTCACTTCACACTCCTTTATTTCACCAGTCTTTCCGTCTTCTTATGTAGTGCTTTTCCACTCCAACTCCCATTCTGTTTACTGCATTCTAGAGCAAGAGGTAAACAGAACTATGGTAGCTACAGAAAAATTTTCAAATTTGTATCTATAGTAAAATTGCAATTCAACTACCAGACATTTGCTTATCTCTGATAATAAATCTACCCCTTTTTTAAATTTGCTAATGGACTCACTACTCATTCATTAGCAAATATTATAATATGATTTTATTCACCCATCTAACTACCATTTCTGCTTATTTTGTTTTACCAGTAACTCTATCAGTAAACTAATGAAAAGCGTGCAACTGTTGGCTATTTTTATGAAGCTTACATCTTAACAATGGTTAAATGTCCCAATGGTTTACAATGTTTTTTTGTTTTTTTTCCTGGTCTCTTATATTTTTAATCTGGCATTTTGTTATCACTTGATCGTCATACATTGCTTAGTAAACAGCATTGCCTTGTATATAATTTGTCTTGCTGGTCATCATGATAATAGTAACGAGAATGCCAACAGTTAGCTGTCACTCGTATAGAACCTTTGACTAACCAAAAGATATTAACACTATCAGTGTCCTGAAGAACTATGCCATTATAATGCATATGTTTCTGTCAATACAGAGGAGTAACAAAACCAGTTACCGGACCTTCATCATTGCAATGTGCGCATGAGGTTCATTTGGTTGCTGCCATCAAAGGATTTCACTGGCTCTAGATATTACCTAGTGGTTCCTGATATATATTATGCCTATTGCTTGTATTACTGTTGGCCATGGAGTTGACATTTCAGGTGTCAGAAAATGTCAGAAAAGCAGGAGCCAGTCCATTTTATTACTCTTTCTGATGCTGATCACAAGTGCAATGGCATCTATAATTTTTTTCCTTTGATATTTGTGAAATGCCATTGATTTGTGCAAGTAATTGTAGTAAAACAAATTATTAATGAGGGTCTGTAAGGAGAACAATGAGCTCTACCTATTTATCCACCCATGTCCTTTACAATGCTCCTGAACGGAGAAAGCAGACACACAGGAGATACTTGCGTCATTCATCTAAGCAGAGGATTGAATGATCTCTGAGAAACTAATTGGGTAATACACACACTTTCTTTTTAAAGGGACACACATCTGCCTTTAGCTTCTATTTTACAAGAGAAAGATTAAGAGAAGGATTAAGATCCCACTGGGTCTTAGGCAGATTATCAGTTTGGACCCTTCTACATTCTTCACATATGCATGGTTAATGGGACCAAGCAAATTCATGTTCTGGTGGACCTGTCGAACCTAAGCGCCACCTAGGCCAGCATTTTGGATAAGCCTGCTCTGAATGCAGCTATCTCCTACCTCCTGTAGGTCTGCTTTTTCCAGTGAAGCAGTATCTTGCCTTGGACCATAATATATCGACTGTTGCTGATGGGTGTTCTAGGTTTGGATGATGTGGATGCTGGTGTACAGGTAGAAAGTCTAGGATGGGCACCAGATGTTTTGGAACAAGAGCCTTGTTTTTTTCAGCACACAAGCTTGCAGTACAGGGAAACTTGGCATAATCTTTTAGCTATAGGTGTGTGCCAGGTGTGCCCACACCAGGCCTTATCTTCACTTTAGCATCAATAGATGTTGCTATCAGTCTTCTTGTGATTGAAGATAAAGAGCATGAAAATTGAGTGCTTTCTTGTAGACAACTGTTTTGTTTTTTTAAATTTGTACAAAAGATAATATAGATGGCAAGTCATAAAATGCAGTGAATTTTGTTTTTTTTGTTTGAATACATATGCACCTTTTGATTTATTATTATACAAGAGTTTAAAAAAATAATAATAATTCACTGGGTGCACACGTTATCTAAATGTAGCATGTCTGTTCCTTGGTTAGGATGTGTGAACACAAACATACTAACCTCAAATAATAACTCCTGAGAGCAGGGATACTTTTTCTGGAGTTATATATGGACTCCTACTTTTGTGGGTGGTAATTTTTTAACACAAACAAAGCTTGTCCCATTTCTTTTTCTCGAGTGTCCCAGAGAAACACCCCAAGACAGTGAGACACAGGTACTAAATCAGGACAATTGTCCTGGGTGCAAAAAATTTGGAAAGTATGCATATAATTAACACAATAAGCAAGACCACAAAAAAGGATAAATAATTGGTTTATGGGTGAAGCATAACTGTGCAAACCCTGAAATCACTTTGCCTTCAGACTGATGCAAAGTCGTAAATATAGGGATTTACAATGAAGAAATGGTTGGATGACCTCGTTAAATGTATGTATGCTTTTTATACTGAAATAAGCATGGCAAAGGTCTACATAAGTGGACATATTGCAAATATTGCTAGGATGAGAGATGAACCACTGCATTGGTGGGTGAATGAGTACAAAATAATTGACTTCAGGAAATGGAAGTGGAATTAGAAAATAGAATAGAACATATACTGAAGAATACTAATGCCAGTATTAAGGGTGCTCACTCTCTGGATCACATAGAATTATGGCTCAGTGCGCCAGTCGCATCAATCCCCTCCTCTGCTCATTGACCACACTGCATATGTAAAACATTCATTTAAATTTGAGGTGAACCATATGATGTTAACAGCCTCTTCATCCATCCCACTCACACACACGTTGTAAGCCATTTCATTGTGGGGGCTTTCTGTGTAAAGCCTTCTGTAACAAACAATCAGTATGTGACATAATGTATGTAACGAGAATTTTGGCTCCTGTGATATTTGTGAACTACAATTACCATGATGCTCAGCTAGCCCTAATGCTGATTGAGCATTATGGGAAATATAGTTCAGAAATATCTGGCTTGGCAAAGTTAGCCACTATTGTTCCAAAATATATTGCATGGCAAATTAGGCAATACAGTCACAAACATATTTAACAATATTTAATTTATTGTATGATGTTTACATTTGTGACTAACCAATATTTTAGTCAATGTACATTTTAAAAGATGCCTGTCCATAACTCAAGGGCTTGGGCCGGAGTCATGGTTACATACAAATCACATATAAGCACAACATACTAGAAACATTGGTTGTCAAATGTTAAAATATATTTTTCATTGTACATACAACTTAGGCCTATATTAAACAACATTAAATGAACACTCTGCAAACTATAATCACTTCATCTGAAAGCACAGCAACGTAGCGTGAGTTAGACTTATTAGGATATTATTCCTCTCACCCTTGTTTCTCTGGCACACGTAAAGGGCACCTCTAATGAGTTAAACAACTTTTTAAAGAGCTTTGAATTTTATCTATAGACCACAAAGCCACATGTCAGCATCATGGAGGAGGTTGACCTGCTTGGGGAACTGTCCAGGTAAGTGGTGACAGTTTCCCTTTAAAAAGAACACATACAATAATACACATGTGTCAAGTGTGTCTTATAGGAAAACTGACTTTCATTTTCGAAATCTAGGTGATTCTAATGTCATGTTGAACAAAAGTTTTGCTAAAAACTTATGTTATTTCATCTAGGTGAATATATTAGAATATGAAATATTTCCCACTTATCTCACCCTATGAATGAAAGATACCTTAATCTAATGCACTACTAGGTATAATAACGCATCTCAAAGTGGACATGGAGCAATTAAATTTCACCCCATCTTGTTCTAGGTTAGTGTAAGACAATGCTAACCCACCCATTCCCATATTTCTGAGTTAAGGCAGAGCTTTCAGAGCAATATTAGTTATTTCCCTGCTGATCAGAGTGACAGTAGTGGTGTTTAAATATAGTTATAAACTCATACCACCCATCGTCTGCAGAGATATAGAAAAATACTGCATTTGAATAAGATTATAGAGAGATGAGCGTGTCAGGTGACTATTTCGCATAGTCCTGATTATGCCCTCCCTGCATGATAACACTTCAGAAGTATTCAAGTAAATATCACTTCTTTCAAAAAGTTTTTTTCTCTGAAAATATATCTAACATTTGAATAAAAAAAAAAAAATATTATAAAGAGATAAGATAGACTGGGTTTAAATACTAGAATACACAGTTGCAAAAATTAGGTCTGATCAAAACATTACTTTGTATAAGTTTTCAGCATTTTAAGCTGCCATTAAAGGGACACTCTTAAACAACATAATAACATTAAATCATATGACTATTCACTAAACTGAAAACTGTCTGCAATTCAAAGTGATTTTCTAATATACGGACAGAATAGCAGAACTGGATGCATAACTAACTTGGAGAATTTTCCCAGGTTAACTATTTGGACTTTACATTTAAAATTCACTTTGAACTCCCAATAATTCTCACTCTTGTGAATAATGCTGTTTGAATTCCAGACAGTTATAACTCTAGTGCTATCTATGTTGTGTAGAAGGCCTTATCTATTCTTCGTTCTTTGTCAAGCTCTTTTAGATTAGTTTTACAATGAAGCAGAACTCCTCATGAAACATTGCACTCTTAGTCAATCTCTACCATCGGGGTTGGACATAATTAACACTAATAATGCAGAAGTACAAAGGAAAAGGCAGTCTCTCATCAAGCCCAGTTTTTTTGTCAAAATGCTTACAGTTTGTCAAAGAATTGGTTGAAAGTATCCAAATACTATCAGCAACTTATAGGAACACTGTGATCACCAGAACAAGTTTAACTTAATGAAGCAGTGTTGGTGTATAGATCATGCCCCTGCAGTGTCACTGCTCAATTATCTGCCATTTAGGAGTTAAATCACTGTCTTTTTGCAGTCTAGTCAATCTTCCCTGCATGTGACTTCACAGCCTTTCTAAACACTTCCTGTGAAGAGTCATCTAATATTGATACTTCCTTTATTGCAAAATTTGTTTAAATTAGAATGTGTTATCTCCAGCTCTGTTAGTAGCTTGCTAGTCCATACATGAGCCTTCTATATGTAATTAACCCCTTAAGACCGGAGGGCGTACTATTATGCCCTATTTTAGGTGGCTCTAAACGCCGCCAGGCGTAATAGTACGCCCTCCGGTCTTTCATTACTTACCCAGTCGCCGGCGGTCCCACGCCGGCGATCGCGGTTGGGGGAACTCCCACGGAGCCCCCCCCCCCCACGGCAGATCCTCTTCCTGGCAGCCCCCCCGGCCATGTGAGAGGGAGGTCCTTGTGAGGACCTCACAATCACATGGCCGGGATAGCTGCCTCCTGCATTGCCAGCAAGGGGGCTGCCTGTAATGACAGGTGGTCCCCCTGCTGGCTGGAAATAAAATTAAATAAATGTTAAAAGTGTAAAAAAAAATAATATATACTTAGATCATATATATATATTATATATACATACACACACATACACTGTCTAGTTGTATTTTACTATTAATATATATATAATTATATATATATATATATATTAATATCAAATTACACGTAGACTGATACTGATTAAATATATATATAATTATTGTTATATATTTATATATAATATAAAAAAATTAAATATGTAAATACGTTAAAAAATAAAATTAAAAAAATTATTTTAAAAAATTATTTAAAAATATATAGATGTGTGTTATTTCGTTCTAAATGTATTGTGATATTAATATATATATATATATATATATATATATATATTCATATCAAAACACACGTAGAACGAAATAATATATATATCTATATACATATATATATACGTATATATCACTATATATATACCTATATATAAATCAAAATATTTAAAAAAAATTATATATATATACACATATATATTCACATATGTATATATATATATATATATATATATATATATATATATATATTAATTCTACATATATATTTATGTAATATTTTTACATTAATTAGGTATCTTAATTAATTACAATTAGCGGGACCTGCCTGACAACCCATGCCGAAAGTAAAGGGAATTTAATTTGCTAGCACTATATTTAACCTTATAACTTTCCAAGACACCATAAAACCTGTACATGGGGGGTACTGTTCTACTCGGGAGACTTCGCTGAACACAAATATTAGTGTTTCAAAACAGTAAAATTTATTACAATGATGATATCGCCAGTAAAAGTGACGTTTTTTGCATTTTTCATGCACAAACAGCACTTACACGGACGATATTATTGCTGTGATACTTTTTACTGTTTTGAAACACAAATATTTGTGTTCAGCGAAGTCTCCCAAGTACAACAGTACCCCTCATGTACAGGTTTGATGGTGTTTTCAAAAGTTACAGTGTCAAATATAAGGCTTGTGTTTCATTTTTTTCAGATTAAAATTCGCCAGATTGATTACGTTGCCTTTGAGACCCTATGGTAGCCCAAGAATGAAAATTACCCCTATGATGGCATACCATTTGCAATAGTAGACAACCCAAGGTATTGCAAACGGGGTATGTCCAGTCTTTTTTAGTAGCCACTTAGTCACAAACACTGGCCAAAATTGGCATTTTTTGCATTTTCACACACAAACAAATACTAACGCTAACTTTGGCCAGTGTTTGTGACCAAATGGCTACTAAAAAAGACTGGACATACCCCATTTGCAATACCTTGGGTTGTCTACTATTGCAAATGGTATGCCATTATGGGTGTAAATTTAATTCCTGGGCTACTATAAAGTCCCAAAGGCAACGCAACCAATTTTGGTGACTATAGTGTCCTTT
>OW240919.1:92932897-92943726 GCA_933207985.1 Pelobates cultripes
CAGCTATTTATGACATCAAATCCCTTCTTCCCCTTTAAATGAGGTGATTGATGCTAGGATGCATGCAACATTATGTCAACTCCTTCTCTTTCACTTCATTGAGTTACAATTAAAGCTACCCCACATATTACTTCGTTACCCTTGAGCTTTGACATGTTCAGAAATTAGTTTGGCCAATCAGAAGTCTCTCATTCTGGTCTATAGACTTAAAGTGTTTGTGGTAGCTGGTGTCAAGGTTATACTCCCCAACACGCAAACCAGAGAACAACAAAGGTGAACACAGATAGACGTATTACCGGACCTTAAAGTGGCCGGACTTAACGTAGGAATGAGAGATAAGAATAGTCAAACATGCCAAGGTCAGGAATACAGAGATACGGGAAAGCGAAATAGACAGAGCCAAGGTCAGGGAGCCAGAAATAAGAATAACCAATAAACAAGTCGAAGTCAGGAACCAGAGAAAAGACAACTACTAAGAACGCACTCTCGGGCTAGAAAAAACCACGACAGGGCAAGGAAGTGATGTCAGGAGGAGGTTAATATAGGGTAAGGTGAATGCTGATAGGCAGGGACAGAATTGAAGGAGGTATAAATAGATAGTGGCAATAGGCCACCATCTCTTTAAATTTGGAGTCCACGATATCCCTGCCGGCTACCTTGTGCGCGAGCGCACGTCCCCGGGCGCTCTCCCAGATGCCCGCGCGCCCCCGGAGGCGCACGCGCACGACGCCCACCAGCGATCCACACCGCCCGAAACGAGAGGACGGCGGGACCGGGACGGCGCAGGACACCAGCTATGACAGCTGGTAAGCAGAAATCAAGGTTCTCTGTGCACAGTCTCAATACTGCTTAGATTACTGCAGAGATTTCTAGACATTGTTGTTCAATTTAACACTGTTCTACTTGACAAAGCTGTTAATTGAAATCCAACTCTCAGAAACTGGTGCTGTGGTTCCTGATGTGTACAACTGTGTTACTAGATACTGCAGGTTTGGATCAAGGGAGAGTACAATAACCAGTCTGACGGAAGCATATTAGAATGCTGCATTTTGTTTACAAAATCTACATGAAATTAGACAAAGAAAAGAGACAATTATTTGGACAAAAACTTTGGTATCTTTGTATCTGCCTATTCTCTTTGTTATTTCCCTAGCTGGTTTTGACAAATTAGTTATCTTATTTCTAAATGAATACAATCTCTGTTTGTAATATTAGTCAAAGGACTGCATTTTAATGTAGTATTTATATGGGGATGAATTATAAGAAGCAGTTCCTGACAGCAACACAGAGGAGAAAAAGGTGTTTTAGACATTTATCAAATCCCATTGCCTCAGAATCATTTATTCTGGTTTAATAAAAAAAAAAAAAATTTTTTAAAAATTTAAAAAAACAAAGCAACCCTCTCCCACAAACAACAAAGCAAAACATTGAAATAACATACTTGTCAAGCTGCAATATGTTTTTTTTTTTTACTATATATAAAAGGTTTGCATCTGTAATGCAACTTAAAGGCCATGCATGCCAATACCTTCTCTTAATTATTCACTGTTAGTTTTGTTTCACTTTATTTATCATAATTCTAGATAACATATATTGTAATTCTTTAATATATAGTCTGGCTAATTAGAAAATTGTATAATGTTTGCAGAGAAGTGTAAGAAAAATACAATAAAATCAGTTTAGAGAAACAAATAATCAAGTGTTTTAACAGAAAGAATAAATTAAAATTTGATCTTGCCTTAGCGTGCCTGTAAATGCTATTTATGTCCTATAGAATGACTCAATGACACTCATTTTACCAAACATGTATTACTGACCCTATAGTGTTAAAACCACCATCTATCCCCCTTGGGCCTCTCATGTCTCCATAAATATAGCAAAATCTTACTGTATTCAAGTCAGAAGCTGTAACTCTGCATGCTGTTTGCCTCAAAAAAACAAGCAGTCTGCTGACATCATCAGAAGTGGTAGACTGATCCAATCACAGTGCTTCCCCATAGGATTGGCTGAGACTGACAAAGAGGCAGATCAGGGGCAGAGCCAGCATTATTCAAACACAGCCCTGACCCCAATCAGCATCTCCTCATAGAGATGAATTGAATCAATTAATGAGGAAAGTTCAGTGCCTGCATTCAGAGGGAGGAGATATTGAATGTTTGGATGCATTTTAGACAGGCATGACCCAGGAAGGATCTCTAACAGCCATCTGAGGAGTGGCCAGTGAAGTTATCACTGGCTGTAATGTAAACACTGCATTTTCTCTGAAAAGACAGCAACAAGCCTGAAGGTACCGCTTCTCAGTGGTTTTACGTGCTCCCAACTTGCGCCGTTACAGTCCATAATGAATGCGGCGGCGAGGCTCATCTTCCTGTCCGCCCACACCTCCCATGCCTCACCCTTCTGTCAGTCCCTACATTGGCTTCCTATCCTCCCTTATACACAAGTATGTCCCATTTAGGCCCTTACGATCTGCTGAAGACTTACGTCTATCTTCTGTCCATACTCCCATCTCTGATGCTCGCCTTCAAGATTTGAGATTTCCTGTGGAACTCGCTTCCCTCCTCCGTTAGATGCTCACTCAGTCTCCACTCCTTCAATAAATCGTTAAAAACCCACTTCTTCATAAAAGCGTATCAACTAAACTGTTAATAGCTCCTGACTGATTCCTCTTCTGCAACTGTTACTAGTCTAATTTTATCCTTATCTTTTTGTGTCATTTTACCCCACTCCCTCTAGCATGTAAGCTCATTGAGCAGGGCCCTCAACCCCTCTGTTCCTGTGTGTCCAACTTGTCTGGTTACAACTACATGTCTGTTCGTCCACCCATTGTAAAGCGCTGCGGAATTTGATGGCGCTCTATAAATATAATAATAATAATAATAATAATAATAATACACACCAGAACAAATTCAATAAGCTGTAGTTGTTCTGGTGACTATAGTGTCCCTTTAAGAAAAATAAAATACTGTGATGATAACCTTTGCAGAAACAGAACTTCAGTTTGTAGTTTGTATATGAGCTTCAATCTGTGCCTTGCATTACTGATTTATTTCCCCTTGAACAAATACATTATGTTTGGTTCTAATACACTGCAATTAATGATCATATAGTGAATCAAACTATTCTGATTAGTTCATTCAAATGTGCAGTAAATAATATTATTTTTTTATTTGCTTATCCTATTCTTTTTCCATCCACTGCCATACCTCTGATTTGCCGCATGGGTCTAGAAAATAATTTAACAATGAACCATAAGTGAATTTAACTATTGTTTATCTAAATACTTAATTTATATAAATCCAAGTAGTGTTCATATAAATTCATATTTCCTATTATACACCATCATCTTCTGAAATGAAAGTGGCTGATTTTAACTGCTGTGTGTCAGAACAACAGATAACTGGTTGAGCAACCACAGGGTGTCAGGGATCAGTAGAGTTGCCCTGATACATCCCGATAGCATGAAAATAAAGGCCCAGTCACTCTGCCACACCAGGAGTATGTATCAGGGCAAATCCACTGATTCCTGACACATATGGATGAATGGATGAATTCTAGCATCAATGTCACAGTCTCAGAAATGGTATTCAATAAAATGTTATATGTAATTAAGGAATATTTGGAACGGAATGTGATCAGTGATGGCTGGTGGTGAAGTTTTATGACAGTAGGGTGACCAGACTCCTCCAAAAGGAGTTTAATTCCGCCCCTTAACTCTATTCTCCACCATTTTCTGACCTGTGGCATCTGCCTTCTTTTTCTCATGTACTCAACCCCTAATAGTAAACCCTATACATTACACAGAACTGCATACAATGCAGAGATACCCTTACAATACACAGAGCTAAATTAAGTAACATAGTGATATGAATGCAATATTTAAAGCTAATTACAATACAGAGATACCAATACAATACACAGAACTGCATACAATGCAGAGTTACCCTTAAAATACACAGAGCTAAATAAAGTAAAATAGTGATATCTATGCAATATTCAAAGCTAATTATAATACAGAGATACCAATACAATACACAGAACTGATTACAATACACAAATACCCATAGAATACCCAGAGCCAGGTACAATGCAGTAAAATACAAAGAATCCAGTACAGAAAGAAGATACCAATACAATACACAGAACTAAGCATAGTACAAAAGTACCCATGCAGTGACACAACACAACACAAACATAAAATTCAAAAGCTGGGTACAATACAGAGATACCATAACTATCCCACACAGTCAGTGTCTCTGTGATTTAACAACGTTCTAATTAACAAAGATGTTAATTGAAATCCAACAGAGCTAAAATACAGAGATATGTCCAGTAATATGGCTCAGTATAATGCTCCCGCTCTTTCTCTGTCTAACTCTAGCTCTTTAATCCTCTCTAAGTGTCTAACTTTCTCTTTTCTGATCTCATCTTCAGTAATGCTCCTGCAATGACAACTTTAGCCTTCTAGTAACTGTTGCCACTCCTGCCATGAAGCATGTCAATTGCTCCAAATTCTCTATTAGCTCTCAGGACATACTCCGAGTAGTCCTCAAACAGCTTCATAGCTTCTAACTTTTGCCTGGCAGTTGTAGATCATCAACATCTGGAGGGCCAGAGTTTGGAGAACCCTGAGCGAGGATATACTTGATGACAATGAATTATAACCTTGGATATACTTGAGCATAACAGATATTGTAAATTATTCTTCCTGTTAAATCACCTTGACTTTTATTATATTCACAGCTCATTTGTATAGTGGACAGCATTCTTCTAAAACTAAAATAAATGAGACACCAAGTTTTAAACATTTTAATGTAAGCATTTTCAAGAATCATTATCCATTTTTATTCAAAATTATTGAAATATAATTGTAGTTTCTTACAGCCATTGTGGCAAATAGAAAGAAACTGGTTGTCCATAGTCAACAGATCATAAATGATTTAACATGTAACAAGAGAATTCATAAATGAATAGCTAAATTATAATCCAATTAATTATTCTCATAATGTTATATTACTACGGGAACAGAATGAGATAAAATAATTCACTGTTCTCGTCATTTTATCAAAATGTCAGGAGACAACTATTCCATTCATGTCTAAATGTAATGTTCAATTAATTGCCTTTCAAATTCATTAAGTTGCAATTTGATACAAAATTATAATCAGCAATTATCTACAGATAAATAATATCTTTTTTTCTGTACTGACATGGCTATTAACTAACGTAAGAATTCAATGTGAATTCAAAGTGAATTTCAAATTTAAGGTCAAAATAGCTGAACTAGAAAAATTCTCTAAGTCAACTATGCCTGCTACTCTGAAATAAAATTTGAAATTCACTTTAAATTGTCATGTAATTCTTATTTAAGTAAATAAGCTAGAAACCCATGGCATGTGTAATTGTGATCAATTAACTCAAATTATACAATTTGTATAATGTATTTATAGTCTTAATATACACTAAATACAGAAAATAGGAACATTTTTTTAAAACTAAAATATAGTGTGTACAAAAACCTTCATATTCCCATAGCCTGTTCAAAGCAATACTTACAATATGAATTTTCAGATAAAAGAGAGAGAAAATGCTACTACTTTTTGTTGATTAATAAATATAATCCCTGTTTCTACACTTGATAGTTATAATTACAATGAAAGAAATAACTAGATGTAATGTAATAATATTTTTTCTTATTATGTAAAGAAATACTACACATACCACATTGAGAAGATCTTTAAAACCACATCCATTTAAATTAAACCTTTAGAACAGGTGCCCAAAATTTCACAGCATATTCAATATGTGGTCTTACCAGGGATTTATAAAGAGGCAAAATTATATTATCAGCCTTTTTTATGCATGACAATACCTTACACATTGTAGCATAGTTTGTTTTCTATAACAATTCCCAAGCCCTTTTCGTGTTTTGTTATCCCTAATTCACTTCCATTAAGGGTATATGTTGCTTGTGCATTCTTTACGCCAAAGTGCATAACTTTAGAACATAGAGGAAAGAGGGTTCTAAAATAAAGCTGCATACTTGATGGAAATTGGTTACAAAATGGAAGAAAATGGTGCTAGGAAGGAAGAGGCTCTAATATGAAGTGATAGATATTAGCAGACACTAGGACAGGTGTAGGCAGGCTTCAACACTCCAGATGTTGTGGACTACATCTCCCCTAAAGCTTTGCCAGCATTATAAACATCAGAGAATTCTGGGAGATGTAGTCCACAACATCGTAGTGCCAAAGGCTGCAAACCCTGCACTAGGATGAAGTGGACCTCATGTTGAGTGTTGGGCATTAGGCAGATGGTCCTAAGGTAAATGATGAATAATAGATTCAGTGAGATAGAAAGCAAAATGATGTGTGTTAAGTTGGAGGAAAATGGTACTTTGATGGATGGGCTTAAAGTAAGTACTATGATGAAGGGAATGATTTGTTATGATGCCTCCCCACGGCGCAGTGCGTTCCCAGAATTGGCACTTCTGCATTCAGCTTCCAATGTCCCCCGCACGTCATGTCGTGATGCCTTGTTCAGATGTCTTTCATGATGCGAAACACTTGGTCTGTTTCCCTTTTTATGTTTAAAGCTATATGGCCCTTTTTATGATATCTATGATAGGGTGTATATCACTTTCTGGCTGTCCCTATTTACCTGCCCTGTTTCTGCATACCCGAGAATACGTTACTGTCTTTTATGACTGTAGCTTACCTGACTATCCTTACTCTCCATAACCCTGACATTGGCTGGTGTACACAGGATAGCATATAATCTAGCCTAATCAAAGTTAGTGAGGCGAACATAGAGTCCCTTTGGGTTACGTTAGAATTTGGTAATCACAGTAACTCGTGTAGGTGTGATTTATAGGCCCCCAGGACAAATAGAAGAGTTAGATAATCTACTAGTTGAGGAAATAGCTAAAATAACAATGAAGGGGGGAGTTATCATCATGGGTGACTTTAATCTTCCTGATGTGAATTGGAAAACAAAATTAGCTGCTTGTGCCAGGAGCACACATATTCTAAACTCCCTACTGGGATTGTCTCTAAAACAAGTTGTTGAGGAGCCAACTCGCAAAGAGGCCATTCTAGATTTAGTGTTAACAAATGGAGATTTGGTATCAGATATTACTGTAGGTGAAAGTTTAGGATCCAGCGATCATAAGTCAGTGTGGTTTAAAATAAGAACAGTGACTGAGTCACACCACACAAAAACAAAAGTTTTAGACTTTAAAAAAAACAAACAGACTTTTCTAAAATTAGAATATGTGTAAAGGAGTCATGTGATTGGAGCAATTTAAATGGTGTCCAAGAGATATGGGATTATTTAAAAGTTGAACTGCTGAAGGCAACAGAAAATTGCATTAGGCTTGTCAGCAAAAGCAAAAAATTCAAGAAACCACTGGGGTACTCCGCAGATGTGGGCAAAATAGTAAAAAAACAAAAAGTTAGCATTTAGTAATTATAAAAAACCCAGAGTGAGGAGGACAGAATGCTCTATAAGATTAGGCAGAAAGAGGCTAAGCAAGTTATAAGAGCTTCCAAATCACACACAGAAGAGAAAATAGCACAGTTAGTAAAAAAAAGGGGACAAACCATTTTTTAGATACATAAGTGAGAAAAGAAAAGTAAAACAAGGATTAGTTAGATTAAAAACAAAAGAAGGAAGGTATGTAGATGAGGATAAAGGTCTAGCTGACTGCCTCAATGAATATTTTTGTTCAGTATTTACAGAGGAAAATGAAGGAAAGGGACCTCAGTTAGGAAAAAGGAGAAATAAGTAATGTATTACATGTGAGTTTACAGAAGAAGAGGTTCTATTTCAACTGTCAAAAGTAAAGACAAATAAGTCAATGTGACCTGATGGAATACACCCAAAGTTATTAAAAAAGCTTAGTGGTGTACTAGCAAAACCATTAACAGATTTATTTAACCAATCATTGTTAATAGGAGTAGTCCCAGAAGATTGGAAGTTAGCGAATGTTGTGCCCATTCACAAGAAAGGTAGTAGGGAGGAGTTGGGCAACTATAGGCAAGTAAGCATTACTTCAG
The DNA here is from genome assembly GCA_933207985.1 of Pelobates cultripes. Taxonomy (NCBI): domain Eukaryota; kingdom Metazoa; phylum Chordata; class Amphibia; order Anura; family Pelobatidae; genus Pelobates; species Pelobates cultripes. The sequence continues at coordinate 92,940,955 of OW240919.1, forward strand.
TAGTGGGGAAAGTAATGGAAACCATGTTAAAGGATTGGATTGTTGAATATCTAAAAATACATGGATTTCAAGATCAGAGACAACATGGGTTTACTTCAGGGAGATCATGCCAAACTAATCTTATTGATTTTTTTGATTGGGTAACTAAAATAATAGATTGGGTGGTGCAGTAGACATTGCTTACCTAGATTTCAGTAAGGCTTTTGACACTGTTGCACATAGAAGGCTTATCAATAAACTGCAATCTTTAAGTTTGGATTCCAATATTGTTGAATGGGTAAGGCAGTGGCTGAGTGACAGGCAACAGAGGGTTGTAGTTAATGGAGTATATTCGAAGCTTGGGCTTGTCACCAGTGGGGTACCTCAGGGATCTGTACTTGGACCCATTCTCTTTAATATTTTTATTAGTGATATTGCAGAAGGTCTTGATGGTAAGGTATGTCTTTTTGCTGATGATACTAAGATATGTAACAGGGTTGATGTTCCAGGAGGGATAAGCCAAATGACAAATGATTTAGGTAAACTTGAAAAATGGTCAGAATTGTGGCAACTGACATTTAATGTGGATAAGTGCAAGATAATGCATCTTGGACGTAAAAACCCAAGGGCAGAGTACAGAATATTTGATAGAGTCCTAACCTCAACATATGAGGAAAAGGATTTAGGGGTGATTATTTCTGATGACTTAAAGGTGGGCAGACAATGTAATAGAGCAGCAGGAAATGCTAGCAGAATGCTTGGTTGTATAGGGAGAGGTATTAGCAGTAGAAAGATGGAAGTGCTCATGCCATTATACAGAACACTGGTGAGACCTCACTTGGAGTATTGTACACAGTACTGGAGACCGTATCTTCAGAAGGATATTGATACCTTAGAGAGGGTTCAGAGAAGGGCTACTAAACTGGTTCATGGATTGCGGGATAAAACTTACCAGGAAAGGTTAAAGGATCTTAACATGTATAGCTTTGAGGAAAGACGAGACAGGGGGGATATGATAGAAACATTTAAATATATAAAAGGAATCAACACAGTAAAGGAGGAGACTATATTTAAAAGAAGAAAAACTACTACAACAAGAGGGCATAGTCTTAAATTAGAGGGACAAAGGTTTAAAAATAATATCAGGAAGTATTACTTTACTGAGAGGGTAGTGGATGCATTGAATAGCCTTCCAGCTGAAGTGGTAGAGGTTAACACAGTAAAGGAGTTTAAGCATGCGTGGGATAGGCATAAGGCTATCCTAACTACAAGATAAGGCCAGGGACTAATGAAAGTATTTAAAAAATTGGGCAGACTTGATGGGCCGAATGGTTCTTATCTGCCGTCACATTCTATGTTTCTTCTGTTATTCTTAACATCGGCCTGCTTACGTTTATTTTGAGTCTGCTTGCAGACATTCTGACTTATTTTCTCTAGCCTCCACACTCTAAGGACCATTATGCATTCCTGCCTTGTCTGTAACCTAGGTTTGTGAATTAGAGTCAGGTCAGTCCTGACAATCATAAAGGACATTAGTGCAGCAATTCACCAACTAACCATTTAACTGATAATGTCAACTGTTTGTACATGTATGGCTATTTCCATACTATCTTTAAAATCTTATAAAAAATCTTCAAAAACGTGGAAGATGGTGCTGAAGATGTACTTAATGGACTAGTATATGTGGGGTACACAAATGAATGGATGGGCAATAAGTACTTGGAAAACTGAAGTTGATGCTTAAGATGGAGACATAACTGGGAGAATAGGGAAATGGAACAAAGCAGCTGTGGGGAATGTTAATGGGGGCAAAAAAATTGCCAAGTGGCTCATTTACATTATACGCTGCCCTGTACCTGTTTGCTACTGTTGTTAAACCTTTTCAATGAGAAAGCCATCAATGGTATTTTAGTATTCATGTATTTTGTGTGTATATTTCTTTTTGCTTATAATGTAAAGAACACTATGGAAAGACATATATTTCCAGTGTTTTTCTTTCCAAAGGTATAAAATATTATCGACTTCAGAAGTCTCTTGATATTTTAAAAAAATGTTATTCTAATCAAACACCAGCATTGAAACACCATGACATTTTGTGAAATGATAATTACTTTAAAAACACAAATTTTATACTTGTTATTAGATCCCTCTCTGGTCGAATTGTTGGAGGTGTGTGGTGGTTCTTTACCTTGATCATAATTTCATCCTACACGGCTAACTTAGCTGCTTTCCTTACGGTCGAAAGGATGGTCTCACCAATTGAAAGTGCAGAGGATCTTTCAAAACAAACAGAAATTGCATATGGAACATTGGATTCAGGGTCCACTAAGGAATTTTTTAGGGTAAGAATATATTTTTCTCTAATATTGCAATTTTTTATATTGCTTAGGTTATTTATATTTATATTCAAATTGATATGTCAAGATACCTGTCTGAGAATTATTCACTGAACGAGAAATTGTAAAGAATTTAATTGAAAACTGCAGGTCTATCCATCCATTATTTATACATTCATCCAACCATGATGGATTTAAAATCTCTATCTCTGTTTGAAACTCTCACATTTTACATATTTAGTTCTAAAATAAACTATAGTATTCATATTATTTAATATAAATTTTACTCTAGTAATGTCTGGAAAACATTCTCTAATTTTTTTTTTAATTCTCAAATGAATATTCTACTAGTGTATGCTAACATCTAGAATGGCATTTTTACTACAATTTATATCATCTGTGAATTATTTCAGAATATCAGTAACATATCATAATTTTCAGATGATGAGATCTAGTG